>CM070751.1:17181572-18381572 GCA_036346245.1 Bonia amplexicaulis | reverse complement strand
CATTCCTCAGAACCTCATCTCCTTGGTAAGGAGGGGGTGGGGGCAGGTTGTGCGCATGCGCATTCACCTGCACATGTTCATGCTGAGCTGAGACGATGATTGCTGCCTCCTCTGGTACCTGCGGCACCAGAACCGGCTTCTTGGCTGTGGCCACCGGGTGGAAGAGCAGGTAATGGAGGAGGGCGAGAGGGATGAGGGCATAGAGAGCGTAGGTAACGAACTGCTTCTTGGGGAGCAAGAACTGGTTGTTCTGGATGTGGTGGATCTGTAGGAAATTGGTGACCATGGCTGCAACCTCTGCTTCAGCTCAGGAAGAGAAGGGAGGCGCAGGGAGGCAGAAGGGGATCCGGAGGGGCGCATAAACATATATTTTTTTTCTACTAAGGGCACCGTCTCCGTATCTGGCTTGTGCTGATTGGCTTCTAGCTGGGTCCAACTGGTTGCAAGCGGCCACAGTTGCACGTCGCAGGTGGTTTTGCTTTGATATTCCGATGCTTATTTTCTGTTTCTGTAGATAGGCTTCTCTTCTTATTTACTGGAGCACGGTTTCTAACCTTGGAAAATGTGTCTATAATATCTCAAATTTTGATCGAAAGTCCGTCAAGCACTAAACAATCAAACAAGATATTTGACCTCGAACTTTACCATCCAATTTAAATAACAGTCTGATCCGATTTTAGATGGTGGTATTGCTTGTGTGGCGTGATGAATAGGCGATTTTACCACATAAGATAACACGCTAATCAAGTTTAGATGAATAACATGTGAGGCTCACAGGTCATCTATCCTAAATCGAAACAAAGGAATGAAACTATATAGAGTGGTGGTCATGGAAGCACAACAGGAAGTTCGGTAGTAGAGAAGCCCTTATGTGCCCATATATCATTGACTCAACTTGGCCAGCATATTATTCTACGTGATAAAACTGTTAACTTGTTGCACCATGAGGGCAATACCACTATGTAAAATAGGATTAGAGTGTTATTTGAATTGAATTATAAAATTTGAAGGGTCAAATATCTAATTTCATGTTTCAGAATGTTAAACTAATTTTCACTCAAAGTTAGGGGTGTTACACGGACGTTGGTAATGGCTGGATTGAGTTCAGCAACATCCGAATCCGAAGAAAAAAAAGTACAAATTGTAGACCCGTATCATGCATTCCATTCCGTGTTGAGCAGTGGCCCAAGTGCTAATAGGAAGGCCCATTGGAAGTGTAGGCTGTGTAGTTCGGCCTCATTTTTGTGGAAGCCCAGCTGAGCGGTGCTATCTGCTTGGATTGTTAAAAACCTCCTAGCCCCCGTACCAACGAATCTCCCCTAAAAAACTCCCTTAAAAAAAACTTCCCCTAAAAAAATCCCTTAAAAAAACTTCCCCTTAAAAAAAAAGTACCAACCTACCAAGTATAAAGTACGATAAAATTTTTAGCTTCTCATTTTTAGTTTCTTAATTTTGTCGTTTTCTAATATTTTGGTTTTTTGCCTTTTCTTTTTTCTTGAATTTCTTTGCATTGTCCGTAATAGGATAACCTATTTTTCCCTATTTTTAAATTTTTTAAAATTTAATTATGCTGAAAAAGCTACCAGTAGCTACAGTGCAAAAAAAACCTCAAACAGTGAAAAAACTACAAATTTAAGTCCAAATGAGCACACCTACTCAGCACACGACGAAAATTCAAGAAACTAAATTGTATTGGAGCTATCTAAACTTCTAAAATTGTCTCACATGGCTCCTTAAAATTTCATTTTACTTTGTCAGCTCGATTTATTTTGCACCAGTGGTCCAATTCGCTGTTAGTTGATGAAAGAAGTTGACTTGGTGTTCTTTGTAGCTGACATTGACATGGACATTGGTATAGCAAAACAATGCATGTACCACACCCCCAAATATCCATCCTTGCTCTTCCCCTCTCTCTACTCCATCCTCCTCCATCCACCCAAGCCATGGCACTTCTGCCCACACTACCGCAGCCCCGTTAGCTACCAAGCTTGCCGCTCCACGACCCCCACCATCGCCGCCTAACCTAGCTGCTCCAACACCCGCCTTCTCTCTCTTGCCGCCGATCAGATCCATGGCCATCTCCTCCACCCTGCCCACCGCTTCTCGGTTTCTCACCTGCTACTCTCCCCTCCAGATCAAGCAGATGATGGCCTCGGTGGTGAGAAATTAGTGGTGGTGGATTTGGTAGAAGGCAGTGAGCGACGACGATAGTGGCAAAGGTTGGCAGTGATCTAGTGGGGTAACCGCAGCAACACTAGAGTAGTGGAGGTTGATAGCACTAGTGAATGGGATGCAGGAGAAGCAGAAATGGAGTGTTGTGTGTGTAGTGGTATTAAGAGTAACAATGCTATCTGATTGTAATTTCATTTGCAAACTTTAACTTCATTTGTAGTGTCAATCTGTTAAGTGCAGCACCATTTATTGCATTGTAATATCACTTACCTTCCTACTTACGAATCATTGCTAGCTTAATCATCCTCATAATTTTTTTGAAATTTATCATAATACAACAACATACGACGATCACGAAATATTATTACGAGTCTAACAAATTTCATATCATTCAGAATCTACGAAAATCACAAACAGACCAACTGATATTGTCTGCCCTTTTATTTCAAAAAAAAAAACCTACAAACAGGATTTGCTAAATGTATTACCTACAAGTATTGCCAATTACTCCCCCACAATTATTTCCCTCGGTTTAATAAAATAAAATTATTATTATTATTTTAAATTGCCCAACTGTCGGGTGACTAGGGCTAAGT
Source organism: Bonia amplexicaulis (assembly GCA_036346245.1). Taxonomy (NCBI): domain Eukaryota; kingdom Viridiplantae; phylum Streptophyta; class Magnoliopsida; order Poales; family Poaceae; genus Bonia; species Bonia amplexicaulis. The sequence continues at coordinate 18,378,804 of CM070751.1, read as the reverse complement.
CGCTCAACCAAATTGAGTGACCCACGGTAGGGCGACATGAGCAAGTTGCCCAACCATTGGGCGATTTGGTCTCGTGTCATTTAATGGTTAGACGATTTACCCATATCGCCTAATCATGATCTGTAAAATAAAAAACATGGATATATTAATGTAACTCAAAATAAAAAAAGACTATTTAAAAAATTCTAGCGTAGGGAGGGATTGCAAACTGTTCGTTCGATCTTGGAAGGCATTCAACGCAACAGTAGGGAAGAGGGTTTAACAGCTAGCTCCTTTACAGTACCCCAGAATGAATATGAGCTATCCATTTTTTTTATTTAATGGATTAGATTAGTTAAGATTTAGTTTTACAACAACCGACAGTACTAGTAGTAGAATCCTAAAAATAATAAAATTGTAAAGGAAATAAGATCCTACGGATGTCGGACATGGTGAGCATCAAGGCGGTCGCCACCGTCTCTAGCCTGGCCGACCACGGCCAGATCATCGGTGCCTACACGCACCCGGCGGCGAGGCACTTCCACCTTTGGTGAAACTATAGGTGATCACCTGATGGTCCCGACCACCTGCTCGATCCTAATGGTTGGAGATGTCGTTTGGCGCGAGCTTCCCCTCCTAGAAGATGATAACTCTGCACATGTGCAACCACCGAAGATCTCTATGATGATAATCAAGGCTAGCTTCGTCAGCCTACATGGCAACCCGCTATGGTTAGTGCAGTCGGACTCAGGAAGGCTGCAGCTGTTCGTGTTCGACACGATACAGGAGAAGTCCTGGTTAACGGAGGCGCCAGAACACCGGGGATCAGCGGATCTAACAACGGCATGAATCGGCGTGTTGTTCGGCGGCAGGCTCTGCACCTTCACCGTCGAGCCGTCGACCGGCACGATGGAGATGTGGGTGCTCGACGACGACTCCAATAACCCGTGGAGCTGGCAGCTCAAGGAAAAGATCAGTGTGGTTACATGGGTGGGACAGGCACGATTTGTCGCGGACATTCTCCAAGGCCACCCAAGTGGAGGTGATGGAGGAACGCTGGGGCTGTGGCAATAGAAAGTATTAATAATAGGTTTAGAGAAAAAGTTCATAACACCTTTATGAAAAAATAGAAAAATTTATTATACCCTTATAAATCAATGGTTAAATTTAATTTCTACTACTATTTTTCTACTACCGATAAAATATACCGCAAAAGTTCCAACAGCGGATGCACAACCAGCTGCAGACCCGTCTGTTTCGCCTTTTTTTGCAAAACGGGGCGCTATCAATGGCTCGTGTAGCGTAGGCTGCTAAGCTCCCACGGCCACAGCCCACGGGGGATCCCAGGTACGATCGTTTGTTCGTACCGGAGTAGTACGTGCTACCGCTACCGCAGCGTAAATTTACCACCGCTCGTCAGCTCCCACCAAGCCACGCTGCACGCCGCACGCGGGCGCGGCAGACATAACACGCTGCCCGCCTCGGCCAAACGCCAGCGCCAACGCCAACGGCAGATGGAGTAGTCGCAGACGAGACCGCGGAACCGAGCAGAGGTGGTGGGCGGGCGGTTAGCCAGTTCTTATACCCCTGCTCCATCCATGCAGCAGCATCGTCTTCTCGGTCGTTAGTACCACCCACCCGCGCGGCCACCGCCGCTTCATAAATCATATTACCACCCGCCGCCGCCACCAACTCGTCGATCTCCCCTGTCCGCCCATCCCTCCATACGCCCGTAGGGGACGGCAAGAAGCGAGCGGGGCGGATGGGGAACTGCCAGGCGGCGGAGGCGGCGTCGGTGGTGGTGCAGCACCCGGGCGGGCGGGTGGAGCGGCTCTACTGGGCCACCAGCGCGGCCGAGGTCAAGCGCGCCAACCCGGGCCACTACGTCGCGCTCGTCACCCTCAGCGTTGCAGAGGAGAAGCAGACGCAGCAGCAGAAAGAGAGTGACAACCAGGGCGAGGAGCTGCGGCGTGGCACGGTGCGGCTGACGCGCGTGAAGCTGCTCAAGCCCCAGGACACGCTGCTGCTCGGCCAGGCCTACCGCCTCATCACCGTCGCCGAGGTCACTAAGGCGCTCCAGGCGAGGAAGGAGGAGAAGACCAGGAGGGCGCAGCAGCAGCTGGAATCGAAGCGGGCCGGAGGGAGGATCAATTCTACCGGTCATGACCAGGCGCAGCTGGTTGAGAGCCTTGATCAGGTATACAGCTTCTTGATCATCCATTGCTGTTTAATTTCCTCCCTTGTTTTCATGTTCTTCGCATCTGTTCTTCACTGCTGCTACTACTACTACATCAATTTGATTAGCGGTACATGGATTTCATTGGGATATAGTGTTATTTGCAAATTATCCTTCCTCAATAGGAATTTCTATCTAATTTTTTTTCAACAGAAAACTGATCGTATTGCTCCCATCCTCTCTGTTTTAGGAAATTTTACTGTTTGTATTGTTCTATCTGTGTTCGCAGCTCACATGGGTAAGTTTTTGTTCTCAATCCTTATTATCCAATAAGTTTTGGGTGTTGATAAACATCATCCGTATACTTTCTTTCTAACTATCATCCAGATTTATGACCATTGGATTAGATATCTAACGGCCATGAATTCTCCTCCCACTCCCTCCAAAAAAATCTCCCTCTCCTAAAAAAAGGGTCTCAAATCTGGATGATTGTTAAGAAGAAAACATCTGGATGATGGTTAGACACACCCATAAGTTTTTGTTTGAATGAAAAATAAGAGTAGGTAAGCACCTAGTTGGTTAACCTTCTAATCTTTCAGTATATATGAGGTAACTTGGACCATAGCTCATTCCAATATGTTTAGTTGGCCACCCTCCTAATTGTATACCTTATGACACACTAGTACCTAACCAACTAACCAATTTAATTACTAAGGATATCATATAATACCTGATCAAGATACAAGGAATAAGTTAATAATGTACTCTTAAACATGATATCATAGCTGCTTATATATATACATATAGTGGACAGACTGTTCTCAAACCAAAGTGTACTTTAGGCCTCATCTTGCTTCCATCACACCACATGGAAAATGTAGGGATGGATACTTAATATTCTCCTACCTCCTAAACAAAAACCTACAAGTTTGACATTCTCCAACCAAAATGTCAGATACAAAAAGAATATGGGGCCTAGCAAAATGGTGATAACAGATAAGCCAAGAAGGCCGGTCATCCAATAGTCTTAACAACTACTAACTAATGGACCGGAAGAATCATTCCTCATTTGATCTTTAAACAAGAGATACATGATTTAGTATTATGTTCTGATTACTCTACTGCCGTCCATCTGGTTGCAGTTGGCGCAGCAAGACAGGGACATCCACCGGAGCAACTCGGCGGCACATTCTAGGCATCGCCACTGGCGCCCTTCTCTGAACAGCATCGCCGAAGTCAGTAGCTGATGTGAGCATCAGTAGCCGGTGAATGTTCTGTATTTTAGAGTCCATGTTCGTCAGACGTTAGCCTCCAGAGGAAGTGTAGCTGGTGCGACGATCAGTTGGTTGCTGGGTTCAGCAGCTCAACACAGGAATTGAAGATGACCACTTGTTCTGAATGGACTCGGAGTTAGTACCCGAGCCCATGTAAGAAAGTACCGATCTTACTCAGGCCATTTAAGTGAGATTAAGATTGTGGCTCGCTTGGTACCTCTGCATGATCTTGGAGTTGGGACACAGAGAAATGTTAAACAAGCAGTGTGATGTACTAGTATATTCAGTTAAGATGCAAAGTACATCTCTTTGCAGATAGCTTTTGAAGATCTTGACGTCTTGTTGTGTGTATTGTTCTTGGTGCCGTCTTTGCAATCATAGGCTCACCGCAATGATACAGCAGGAGCTGGAATCCACACTACGTATCGGAAGCAAACTGTATGTACTGCAGATTCGCGTTGGCGCCGCCTATTAGGCTTGCGCATTTCTATATCGTTTCTGCAGATGCCGTAGTTGCTAATGAGACAGGGGCTAAAGGTCTCCAATTTAGGCACCAACACCTGCACCAACACCTGAACTGAATGCATATGCAATGAACATGGGGGGTACTTCAAATAATTGTTTCAGTTGTGGCAGAACAGATCGAGAGATAGGCCATGTTTCTACAACCTGCAAATATACTCTGTTGGACAGTGGCACCCTAATCTGAATATTTTCTTGTAAATTTTCTAAATATCTTGACGCAAGCAGTCCAGCACGTCTGATTACAAGATGTCAGAAACCAACAATAGCTCTTCCTAATTTCGGATGGCTGAATGTGCAAGAACTCTCACTCAGAATTCAGAAAAATCCCAATTTCCTTGCAATTGAGCTGTACAAAGGTAAAAAGAGGATCAATGAAACAACCCTCGCTCTTAATTAAAGTAAACAGTGTAACTAACTTAATTAAAAATAATTAAAAAACAAATAGAATAATTACAATGCACTTAATTACATCGCAGTAATTACAACTCAGCGCAAGCAAAGTAAAATTATTACAACAATTGAATAAGTATGAACACAAGAATTACAACAAGAATTTAAATAATTACAACAATTACATTAGTATAGAAATTAAAATTTTCAAGATTGCATCATTCATCAAATTACATTTTCAATTGCATGCATGTGCGTGTAGTTACATTCCGATTGTCTAGACGAAGCCGTAGTCGTCATGGGTATGTCACCACCAAAATCCTGCAGACTGCAGTGTTTAAATAGCCCAAAACCTAGGGTCAAGACAATCCAAGGGGAAATAAAAAGAGAAAAACTAGTTACTATCAGAACCCATTCAGCTTTAAAATACCAAACCTTAGCGCTCATTGAGATACCAGGACCGTCCAGGGCCAGCCGGCACCTCTCGATTTAGTGGACCTCATCATCTGACGAAAAAACCAAGCCAACACCTGTTACGGCAAGTCAGAGCATACAACATGGTCGGAAGACTTGTGAAAACCCTAACCGTGAGTACTCGGAAGCTTCAATCTTAAGTACTCGAAAGACTTCGACTATGAGTATTCGGAAGCGTCGACCGTGAGTACTCGAAAGAACTGCTTGGATGAACAAGATCACTACAAGATCAGAGAACAATACTACATTGCGAGACTGGTTGAACAAGACTCTTATGACCATGAAATAACTCGTACTTGAAGTGAGTTACGACCACAAAAGAACGCACTCGAAATGAGCTACAACCACGAAGGAACGAGTTACGACCATAAAGGAACATGCTCAAAGTGAGCTATGACCACGAAGGAACATACTCGAAGCGAGTTACGACCACGAAGAAAGGTACTCGAAGTGAGCTACGACCATGAAGGAATGTACTCGAAGCGAGTGACTATCACGAAGACTCGACACTCGTGGATGGCTAGACTCACTAGAGAACAGTGAACTCACGAGACAACAATGTTTTTGTGCTGCCCATAATTAGTTTGCGATGTTTTCTCTGTTGATCTTTTATACTATGAAAAAGAAATAACTGACCCGGCATACCTGCCACATCCAGCTCTTCATGACGTGCCATCCTACGTTTGAGCTATTCATGACATTCATGAAGTTACAAAATGCACGCACTAATACTCTTAATGCACACACTAACTCACTTAACGCACGCACTAATGTAGTACGACTAAGACTACTATAACATTTGTAGGTGCGACATGGTTAGGTCCAACAAATCACCCTCTAACCATGCGCACTAGCTTCACCTCGACCACCCGGATCTTTTGCCTCAGTTTGATGAAATTGACACGACCGAGGGCCTTCGTAAGAATGTCAACCAGTTGCTTATTTGTGCTGACATGCTCCACATCTACTTTGCCATCTTCAATGCAGTCACGAATGAAATGATACCTCGTATCAATATGTTTGCTGTGATCATGGAGCACAGGATTCTTGCACAAAGCAATTGCCAACTTGTTGTCCATGAGTAGCTTTGCCTTGTTCGGTTCCACACCCATCAGGTCTCTAATGAGCCGAGTTAGCCAGATTGCCTGGCATGCTGTTGTTACTGTCGTGACGTACTCTACTTCACACGAGGATAGCACCACAATCTTCTACTTCTGCAACACCCAAGTGATCAAACTTGCACAAGGAAAAATGTGGTACCCGCGGTGCTCCTGTGGTCGTCTGTGTTGCCCGCTAAGTCACTGTCGCTATATTTGACAAGTTCAAGATTTGGCATGCTTGCCCTCATGTAATAGCACCCGAATCTAATCGTGCCTCTCACATAATGAAGAATATGCTTCACCGTGGCCAAATGTTGTGACGCTGGTGCCTCCATGTACCTGCTAACAATTCTCACGGCATAAGCAATGTTTGGCCTCGTGTTCATAAGGTATCGAAGACTTCCAACGATGTTGTAGTACTAAGTGGCGTTGGCGGTGGCACTGCCATCTTCTTGCTCAACTTTAGCTGTTTCTCCATCGGCGTTGAGCACGGATTACACCGCGCCATTCCCGCTGCTTCCAAAATCTTGCACGCATAGCTACTCTATGATAGCGTGATCTTCCTATCTTCTTCCTTGACCTCGATGCCCAAATAATAACTTAGCAAACCAAGATTGGTCATGCTAAATAGTTCCTTCATCTGGGCCTTGAACTCGACGATGCCGTCGACGTTTGAGCCAGTGATGATGTGTTCGTCGATGTACACCCCCACGAGCAAGAAAATATTACCTTTTTTCCGTCGGTATATTGCATGCTTGAGTGGACTTATCGTGAACTCGAGTGACACCAAAGTGGCATCTAGCTTCGAGTTCCAGGCTCGTGGCACCTGCCGCAGCCCATATAAGGCCTTACGAGCCTTAGCACATAGTTCTTGTGCTTGTTGTCAATGTACCCTAGAGGTTGTTGAACGTACACCTCCTTAACCTGATCACCATTCAACAATACGAACTTTACATCCATATGATGTATTTGCCAGCCGCCGTCCACCGCCAGTGCTATCGGCACTCGTATTGTCTCAATGCAAGCTATCGGTGCAAATACTTTGTCGAAGTCCACCCCCTATCGCTGTGCATATCCTTTTGTAACCAAGCGAGCTTTATGCTTAACAATGTTACATTGAGGATCTTTTTTCACCTTGAAGACCCCATTTGAGCTCAATTACTCGATGACCAGTAAGGAGTTCAGTGAACTCCCAAGTGCTATTGTCGTAGATGGACTTTAACTCTTCATTTATATCATGTTTCCGTGTTGTATCCGAGAGTGTCTCCTGCATGCTCGCGGGCTCCTCTACACCAAGGAGATAGATGTCACCATACTCCACGACTTCATTAGCATACTCGGTGCTGTTGATTTACACCGCTTTAGTTGTGCCATAGATATTTGACACCATGCGATACCTCAGCGGCATACCTTCATAATCACGTGATCCGCTAGTCGGTGGTGTTGCCTACTACATCGTAGCTCTCAGACGATGTTGTGGGCTAGAGTGGTTCCGCCGCCTGAGCTTCATAGGCATATTCGTCGTTGTTGAAGACGTAGTGCGATCGACATCCACCAATGTGTCACTCGTGACGTCGTACTCGATAGTGAACATGTCGAGTTCGCTGACGCCAGTCGATGAAGATGACGTTGTCCAGTCCCATTGCTTCTCTTCTTCAAACACGACATCACATGTCACATGGAGCTTCTTTGTGACCAGATCATAGACACGATAAGCCTTTGAGCCTTCCTTGTATCCTATACAGCAGTCAGAGACACGATAGCAGTCAGAGAGCTTGGTGACGCCAGGGCCAACCTTCTTGACGTGTGCCACACAACCGAACGTGCAGAAGTAGTGGACTTTAGGCCTCCTCTTGTACCACACCTCATACAACGTTACACTATCCAGGCTCCGAGTCAGTGCATGATTCAGGACGTGCACCACCATCTTTACTACCTTGCCCCAAAACATGGCAGACATCGCCATGCTCTTCATAATATTGCAAGCCATCTCCACAACCGTTTGGTTCTGATGCTCCACGACACTGTTTTGTTGCGATAAGTATGGTGTAGTCATATACCGCTTGATGCCCATTTTGTCGCAGTAGTTGTTGAAGTCGATGGAGTTGAACTCCCCTCCACGATTGGTTCGAAATGACTTCAGCTTGAAGCCGATCTCGTTATCGGTGATGGCTTGATCTTCTTGAAGAACTTGAATGATTTGTCCTTCGTCTTGATCATCTCGAGCCGCATAAAATGGCTATGATCGTCCATGATCAGTAGGAAGTAGCGGTTGCCTCCTGGTGTGGCTGGTGTAATCGGGCCGCATAAGTCGCCGTGAGCCAGCTCAAGCCCATGCTCGGCACGGTACGTTGAGGCGTATGGGAATGGCGCTCGGTGTTGCTTGCCGAGTACGCACCCATCATAGAATTGTTCCAGTCGTTTGATGAAGGGCACCCCCTCGACCATCTTCTTGGTGTTCAGGTCATGCAGGGCACGAAAGCTGAGATGACTATAGCGCACGTGCCAGCGCCACACCGCCTCGTTCACCTTCGACATCAAGCATATGGGTGCGGTTAGGTTCAGGCCAAGAGTGTATAGCCTATTTCTTGACCGACGCAACCATGCCAGTAGCACTCATTCCTGTTGAAGATGCTCAGCTTGTCATCTTCGATTACAATTTTGCATCCACCCTCCTCGATTTGGCTAAGAATAATGATGTTAGACCGTAGTCGAGTGATGTAGTATACCTCCATGAGCGCTCGATGCCCCTGGTTTTTGCACTGAAATAGCACAGAGTCTTTTCTGCAGATTTCCACCGTTGAGCCATCACCGAATTTCACCTTGCCTTTCACATGATCATCCAATGAGGTGAACATGTTCTTATCGCCTGTCATGTGGTTACTCGCACCCGTGTCGAGGTACCACTCATTGTCACTTGAATTGATCGGCACCACCTTCTCTTCGTTGAGGTACACAGCTTGCGTTGTGTCAATGGCCACCTGAGCAAGCTCGCAATGCTCTGCCATCAGCAGTGCTAGTGCGTCATCCTGCACCTACACCAGGTTCGCCGTTTCCTTATGCTCGCGGCGTGGCTTGCAACAGACCTTTAAGAAATGCCCGTAGTTTTTACAATTATAGCACTTGACCTTTGTCATGTCACGGCCGCCAGCAAACAACATAGAATCTCTGCCGTCGCAGCTACCATTGCCACGCCCACATTGCTTGCTGCGACGTCGATCACCGCCACTACCTTGGTTCTTCTCGCCACTATAAGAGCCTTCGTCGTGCTCCTTCTTCTTCTTGTGCGCGAGCCACTCCTCCTCCGTGAAGAGTAGCCGCTCTCCTTGGATGCTGACTTCGCCCTCTAGGTTGTAGTATTCCTCCACGACCCTAAGCCGTCCCGTCAGCTCTTCAATGGAGATTGTCAAGCCTCTCCATGGAAATTGCAACCTGCGAGTACCGTGAGGGAACAACACAAAGAAACTTCCTCACCACCCTTTCGTCATGGATATTGTCAACAAGCAGATTAAGGTTGTTGACGAGCCCGATGAGCCGCATTGCGATGTCTTTGATGGTCTCTCCATCCTTGAACTTCGTGGACCAAACTCCAAGCGCAACATTTGCGCTTTGGCTTCATGCATAAGCTCAGCGCCCATGCGCATTACCTTCACGGTGTCTCATACCTATTTCGTTGTGTTCTTGATGGCAAGAGTTGACAACATTTCAGTCAGCATGGCATGCAAGATTGCCGACAATGCCAAGCGATCATTGCGGTAGTCGACAGCGTCTCCAGGATCAATCACCTCCCAAAGTCCTTGTGCCTGTATGACCAATCACCGTAGTTTGTGCATGTCAGCATAGGGTAGACAACCGTGCAACCTGTCTCCTTCACCACATGCTGCACCACGACCTCGCGACCTACATTGCCACTCCCATCGCCTTCATCGTGGACGCGGGTTCTCAGTGGTGGTGGTGTCTGTGATGAAGTTCTTGATTCATGCTCCGACATCGTTGCAGGATCAACCACTACGCTCGCTCTTATACCACTTGTTGTGGCAAGTCGGAGCACACAATGTGGTCAGAAAACTTGTGAAAGTCTCAACCGTGAGTACTCGGAAGCTTCGACCTTGAGTACTCGAAAGACTTCGATTGTGAGTACTCGGAAGCTTCGACCATGAGTACTCAAAAGAACTGCTTGGATTACTCATAGAACAGTACTCTACTACAATGCTCATAGAACAGTACTCTGCTACAGTACTTGGTGAACAATACTCTTACGACCATGAAATAACTCGTATTCAAAGTAAGTTACGACTATGAAGGAACGTACTCGAAATGAGCTATGACCACGAAGGAACGAGTTACGACCATGAAGAAACATACTTGAAGTGAGCTACGACCACGAAGAAACATACTCGAAGCAAGCTACGACCATGAAGGAATGTACTCGAAGCGAGTGACGATCACGCAGACTCAATACTCGTGGATGGCTGGACTCGTTGGAGAACAATGAACTCAGGATACAATAGTATTTTTTGTGCCGCCCGAAATTGGTTTGTGGTGTTTTCTACATTGATTTTTTATACTGTGAAAAAGAAATAACTAACCCAGCATACCCGCCACATCCAACTCTTCATGATGCACCATCCCACGTCTGAGCTATTCATGACATTCATGAAGTTACAAAATGCATGCACTAATACTCTTAAAGCACGCACTAACTCACTTACCACGTACACTAATGTAGTACGACTAAGACTACTGTAACGTCTGTAGGTGGTTAAGTCCAACAACACCCACTTCAAATTTTACCAACCTTACCTCAAACAATAGAAAACCAACCCACAGTGCCAAAACCACCCTAAGGACCTTTGGTCCATAAGGGTTACCTCCATTTTACCCATCGCACAACAACTAGAGAGGGAGCCAGTGATAAGATCGAACCAATCCAGAGAGAGACCGTGTCTCCTCCCTTCTTAACCAAGCCACCAGCTAGCACAAAGGGAGAGCACATTTTCCTCACTCACCATTCCCTCACTCACCATCCCATTTCACCTCTCCTCCCCAGCCCCTTCCTATCGGAGCCAAGAGCAAAAGACTAGGAGAGAGAGCTAGGAGTCGGCGCCACAGTGAGAAGACAAGGGGGAGAGGAAGGCATCTAGAGGAGTTGGGAAAGATCGACAGGGAGAGGATCGCGACCATGATGGTCTAGGAGCCAAGAACTGCCCAAGACCAGCCAAGGCCGACCAGGACCAGAGAAGGAGGCCGACCAACTGGGAGCGCACGTGGGGAGCACCACTACCATCGGGCAAAGGGTCGTACTTCTAGTGTCAATCATTTTCTCATCTTGTAACGAGCAGAAAATGCTATCCTACTGCGTTATTATTCTCTCCACATGGATAAGTAATATACTAGGTGGAGAAAAGCAGAACTAGAATAGAGCCTAGAAGTGGTGGATCCTAGATGCATATATTAGCGCTGGGAAGTTTTGGGCATGGGAGAGACCACCCCAATCAATGACTACTTCAAGGTCGGTGGGTATCGGGTGAGGGTGAGAAATCATTCCGGGCCACCGACTAAGAATAGTTGAGTGAAGATATAACAACAGAACTAGGGAAAATATTATGTACTCTAGACTTGGCACCACATCTAAAAAATGCGGAAGATCTAGTTTTAAAGAGCTCAGAGTAGCTATAGGTAAAATGACACAGGCATGCGCAATACTAAATAAAATCATAAATTCGTACCTATCTCTTAGATTGAAGGCTACAGAGACTACTGGGGTCTTTCTTCTTACCGGGTGACTAGTAGTATTTCAAATACTAAAACCTGACAATTCCACTTAATTCGACAACCTATTTTTTTGAAGAAAGAGATAGAAAATGAAATTATGAGAAAAGAGATAAATCATAGAGTTGTATTTATTACTATTAATGTTTGTTGAGTATGTTTGTACTCACACTTGCTATTAATTCCCTTGTTAGATCCCAGTCCAACCGGGGAATACATCAAGTGGGACATGGAGTATCCAGATTCTGAGGATCCGCGTAGGACGAGGGCGATCGTGTTAGGACCAGGGCGAGGTGGATGCCCTATTCGGCAATTAGGACGAATATGCGACCTGTAGTGTCTCGTTACCGAGAGATAGGGTATATAAGTAATCCGTATCTCCTTTTTGTATTTAGTATCTATATTGTACTAAAGACTATAGTCTTATATGGCTTATTGTTGTCATAAAACACAGTCTCTAGTTATTGTTTTTCTGTATAACTCTAGCAAAACTTATTATTCTCTAAGATATTAGGCTTAGAGAATAGTAATTCGTTGCCCGTTGTGTGAGAATATTCAGCAATTGGGACGAGTATGCGACCTGTGGTGCCTCGTCACCGAGGGATAGAGTATATATATAAGTAATCCGTATCTCCCTTTTGTATTTAGTATCTGTACTGTGCTAAAGATTATAGTCTTGTATGGCTAACTGTTATAATAAAACATAATCTCTAGTACAATTCTGGTAAAACTTATTATCCTCTAAGATATTAGGTTTAAAGAATAGTAATTCGTTGTCTGATGTGTGAGGATAATGATACGGGGTCACAATCATCACTAGTGCTCGCCACATTGACCAACCAAAGTCGCTTTCGCTTTTCTGACGCTGCAATAGGCGCAGCGCAACACATAACAACACGTTAGAAACGCACCGAGAGCCCAAAAGCCAACGGCTTCTTTCTGCAGAAATTAACCACAAGCGATCGAACAACGCGCGCATGAAATGCGACGGACGGCTGCATCCATTCAGTGTGTGTGTGACATGGCACGCACAGATCACAGGTGCACTGCTCCCCACCACTCTACTACTTCCCCAGATGTGTTTGCGCCGAGGCTCCGCTCATTTCGGCTTCAATTTCTAGCTTTTGACTTATTTTTTACTATTAATAAATTTTATTTTTTTTCCGTATTCGTTTGCGTTGTTCGTGATGAGCTAGCATGTTTTTTCTATTTTTTAATTTTTTTAAATTTAATTACGTTAAATAAGTCACTTTCAGCTACAGTGAAATTTTAACCGCTACAGTATAATTCTAGCTATAAACCACGGCTTTTCAGCCCAACCGAGCAGAGAAATTTGTATGAGTCTTCCCTACCAAAGCCATATCATTCCAGCCTTTTTGACTGCTACGACGATCGATGATCATGCGGCGTTGTTCCAGCAGTTCGGCTCTTTTGATGTGCCTTTGGCTTTGGCCGAAAGGAACCGCATGCATGCATGCATGCATGATGTTGAGAGATACAAAGCAATGGAGAGGAGGAGCCCGTTCGCCCAGGTTGCATGCCTTGGCCAGGGACGAAACAGTCGAGTGAGCAAAGCGGCAAGAGGTGGCATCGATCGGGATGTTGGTTTCGTCTCTCTCCTTACCTTTTGTTTTCTTGGTACAGACTACAGAGTGAAGGAGAGTGGAGGATGGTAGTGCGCAAAAGAAGATAGTCGGCATGCACGACAATTGACAAAGCTGTCATGGCATGTGCGCGCATTTTCTTACTCGTGATTAGTAGCATGCTGTAATTTACACATGACAGGGTCATAGCCCTCTAGGGGCTGACGGAGGCGCTGTGACGGCAGCCGCACCACAAGGGCATAAGCGAAGGCCATAGACTAAGGGTATGTTTGTTTTGGATTCTAGACAAGCTAGCTACTTCTAGTAGCCAAAAGCTCCCCCAAACAATCCAGCTTTTAGGCTAGCTTCTGAGAATCTAAAAATCTGGTAAAGCACAATTGTACTAGAATCAAGAAGCTGTAATAGCTGAGCTTCCCACAGATTCTACTAACTAATACCACTAGAATTTAAAGCTAATTACCCGCAAATACCACTAAATAAAACCCCGCCCCACCCACCCCACCAGATTTCCCCACCCCGCTCCTCAGATTTCCCGACCCCGCTGCTCCTCCCGACCCCGCTGTTCCTCCCGCCGCCTCCCCGCCCCGCCCACCCGGCCCTGTCCTCCCGCCGCCTCCCAGATCCCCGCCCCCCCCCTCCTCCCCTCCTCCGCCCACCACCCGGCCCCTCCTCCCGGCGCCTCCCAGATCCCCGCTGCCGTCGGAGACGCCGCCCCCGGCCCCTCCTCCCGACGCCTCCCAGATCCCCGCCGGGAGAGACGCCCCCACCCCGCCCCCTCCTCCCGCCCCCTCCCGGATCCCCGCCCCCGCCTCTCTCCCCCCCCCCACCACCCACCTGGCCCCTCCTCCCGGCCCCTCCCAGATCCCCGCCGGGAGAGCCGCCGCCCACCCGCCCCTCCCCGGCGCCCCTCCCGGATCCGCCGCCCCCTCCTCCCCACGCCTCTCTCCTCCCGCCGCCCATCCTCGGGTAATCCCAATGGAGGCACATGTCTGAGTTTGTGCAGTGTTTTGCTTCAGAACTACAGTGTGATTACATGTTCGATATGTTATTGTGCAGTGTGATATTTGAGATGATATGGGTCCATAATTGTTATGATGATGATATGGTTCCCTAATTGTTATGATGATGATATGGTTCCCTAATTGTTATGATGATTTACCACATGTGTTTGACATCCATGTGTTGATCATGAGAGATGATATGGTTCCCTTTTTTCCTTCTGATGATTTACTTATGTTGATTTACTTAGCAATAACTGGTGAGGGTGAGGGGCCGTGTATCATGCAAAAAAGAACATAACCATATATTAGCAATTGGGGTACTCACGTATCTTGCTTCTTTGAGAATGACAAGTAATGAACAAACCACTAGTTTTATTGATCCAGCAATTTTATTTCATTTTGTTATCTTGGCACTGACGGTGTGTATCTAACCTGGCATTCAATATTTGCAGTCACTGCTTTGCGATCCAAACCCAAATTCGCCTGCCAACTCTGAAGCTGCCCGCCTATTCAGTGAGAACAAGCGGGAATACAACCGTAAAGTACGTGAGATTGTGGAGCAGAGCTAGACTGCGGACTGATGCATCGCATCTAACGACGCCCGCTGATTGCCCCATTGCTATGCATACCAAAGTGATTGTAATTAAAATGCCCAAACCCTCATTTTACTTAGCTCTTGCACATGCGCTTGATGTTATGTATGTCTTAACTCCAGAGTGGAAACATTTCTATATTCGTTTTCCCATATCGTGTAATGTGCTGAACTTAAAGGGTTTGAGTTATCGTGTATGCTCTAATGTGTGATATATTAATTTGCCCTGCGCCTAGTAACTTTTATTTTGAGGAAGTGCTTCAAGAATTGTATCTTAGCTCCCAGCTCATTACCTTAGCATGAGGGTTCGTCGATAGCAGATGGATGACGTCAGATTGAGCTCCTGTATGAAATATGTACCATAGAAGTGCTAGCTGATGATTTAGCCTTCTGATATGTTCCCTTTTTTGCATGAGAGTTATGAGAGATCATGAGAGAATATAGATAGTACCATAGAAGTTCCTTTTGATGGTGATATGTGCGTCTTATATGTCTATGAACACATTTTGTACGTTCCTTTTGTATGGAGACATGGTAGTTATTCATATTAATATTTAAAATTATTATTTAGAATCAAATTATTTTCATGAAATTTTAATATTACTTTTCAATGTTTGAACTACGTACTACAAATTTACAGTACGGATATCTCTTCTATCAATACATAATCAAGACATCAAATCACCTAAGGGCATTTCAGTCAATACATCTAGCAGGATACCAGTTGCACAGCTAGAATCCAGGATGCCAAACAGGCTAGCTACTCAGACCAGCTGCTACTCAGACTAGCCAGCTACTCAGAATCTCTAGCTAGCTACTCAGAATCTAAAGCTCCCCCAAACAGGCCCTAAGAACTCCTCTCTTTTTTTTTCTGAGACGATAACTCTTTGTATTTCTTTCTTAATCCCAATGATTTCATTAGGTCTCTTTATATAGATAGCTAGCTCTACTACAAACATAGATAATTAAAGATCAATCTAATAATATTTTTCCTAACTAATAGATAAAATACCAAACAACCAATTCTTATCCTATAAAATTAATCAAACTATTTAGATTAATAGATAACTTGGTTGGGAAAGAAGATCTATCCAAATCCTTAACACAGGCCATAGCTACAATACTTATGGTATTGTTCATGCACATGAACAGAGCATGTGAACAGTATTATCTAGTAGGTTTTCGCTCGCTTCATGACAGCTCGTCCTCGAGCTATGGTGACAGCCAAGTTTGCAACCCTTAGTAGCCGCACGTTGATGACAGGCTACGACAATGGCATGTATCCTTGAAGAGCATGGCCTCCATGTGCGAGTGCAGCACACACGACAACAGCAGTGGCAACCACGTCAAGCATGGTAGCAGTCGTGGTAGTGTGAAGACTGGATGCGGTGGCAACGGCGAAACACTAAGGGTGGCGTCAGGTGATACGGCACCCACAGCAACCACGACGATACTTGTGGCATCGCCAGTGGTAGCACCGACATTGAGGGTGGTAGTAGCGTCGCACTTCGATAGCGCCAAGGCTGGCTCCGATGGCATCACCCATGGGGGTAGCAACTGCGAAACCAACGGTAGCACAGATAACCTAGTAGTAGAGATCATGGTGGTTGGCTCTAGTACTAAATGTTATATACACTAGCACATGATAGGGTAATGATCCTAGGGCTTGATCGAGGTGTCCCTAGATCCATGTGGCGCGACGGTGCCATGATGGCAGCCGCACCACAAGGGCATCGGAGAAGGGGATAGACTAAGAACTCTTCTTATTTCTTTATTAATCCCAATTATTACAATATGCCTCTTTATATTGAGGGCTCTCCTAACAACCTACATAAAGATCAATCTAGTAATAACTTTTCTAACTATATAGATAAGGTATCAAGCAACTAACTCATATCCTAGGAAACTAATCAAACTATTTAGTGAAATATATATCTTGGTTGGGAAGACGAGCCATTCTAATACTCAACGTGGGTCATTGCTACAGTACCCACGTATTACCAATCAAGTGAATAGTTTTTCTCAGGTTGTCAGAATCATGATCTTGAATTGGATCGGAGACGCTCTGGTAGGATCGAACTATCATAGACGGTTTCTAGCACAAAACCATCTATGATACATAGACCATCACAGGCAATTTTTTGTATTAGACGTCTATATACGTTGGATATCACATACGGTTATTTTTAAAAATCGGCTGTGCTGTGACTTATAACAGATGATTTTTTGTATTAGGTGTATGTGATAATATTCTTCTATATATACAGACACTTAGGGCGAAAACCTAACTCACTACTCCTGCTGCGCACACTTAGATTTTCCTCAAAACACCCGCACTTTCTCAGCTTCCTTCACCGCCGGATCTGGGCCTACTCGGCTTCCTCCACCACCTCCTTCACCGCCCGCACTCGACACAGGGAATGGTGACACCGGCAATGACTGGATCTAAGCGACTGTCGTCCCTTCTTCTAATCCCAATCTTCCTCCCCTCTCTCACCTTAAGGTGAAGTTCTTGCAAGAACCGAAGGTATGAATCCTAAATCCTAAATCCCACCTATTTACCTCAAATCGCATGGTAATATAGTTGATTCGTGCTTGTTGTTGCTATATCTGGCAATCACATAATTATTTTTTGGCAAAAAAGGTAGATCTAGGAGAAAATCCCTTTGTTTTGTTACATAATCTTTGTTATGCTTATTGCTGGTAGCCAATGTTCATGCACATTGTAGCTATGTAGATCTACAATCTGTTTGTTTGTTTTCAGATAGTATGGCTAGCATTTATTGAGGCTAGCCAAAAAACATAAATTTTTTAGGTATACAAAGATCTATCATAGACGATTTCTGTAGACCATCATAGATGGTTTTTTGTATTAGTCATCTGTGATATATCGAATATCACAGATGGTTATTTATAAAAATTGTCTGTGTTATAACTTATCACAAACAATTTAGGAGCTATCTGTGATAATTACCTGTTATCATAACACAATAAATCAGACGGTTCATAAACCGTCTCTGAAGAAAGTTACGAACTATTTGTGATGACCCTATGTGTAGTAGTGATAAGTCCCCTTAGAATTAGACATCCTCTGAAGTAAAATGTTGAGGGAACAAAAGAAAGAGGCAACTCATTACTGCAAAAATGGAATACTTCGCAACTAAACTTCTTGTACTTCAAAAAAAAATGTACCAGCTAAGCAAATCCCTTTATAGCACAACATCGCTAAGCTGTCTCTTGTATAATTAGCCATCATCAGATAATACATGCCACAAAATTAACAGATTATGCAAGACCACGCTGTCAGGATATTATACGCAGATTCATCAAGACCTCTGGGCTGCACTGTCAATAATCATTGCATGCTTTAACATTGTTCTATAGATTAGGTTGCGTACACTAACCATTTTCAGAGTTTGTGCAAGAGCATTTCGTCTTGGCTGGGCATTTTTAGGATACGGGTCTCATCGATCGTTCAAATCTTTCATGTCATCTTTTACGTCTATATGATGCGAAGCTGGCCACAGTTCGAAATGCGCATGGAGCTGGTGAGCAAATGATTTTGTTGTGACACTGCTTTACATAAAGGTAGGACAAATTTGGTAAGAGGGGCATCTTGCCCTGAAAATAACAAGCGATTGTCGTGTTGGCATAGGCAGTGTCAGTTGCATGACATTTCTCCTCGTGAATCTCCAACAAACAGAAAAACTTCAGAAAACATGTTGAACAACCTGAAGCTCTTCTCTTTGCTTGATATGAAAAATTATATTTCTACTGACAAAGCTCCTACGCAATTCAGAGTTCTACAATTATTCTTTCTGCCTAACACTAAAAAATGTCGATATTGATAGAATCAATGTATCTATAGGCCTAGCATGTCACTGTGGTGCAGGTCTAACTAACACACACATGCCATTCTTATCTAATGTTAAGTCCTATACTACTCTACCAGAGCAGTGAAAAAAAAGTAACCAGGTTTGTCTGAACAAACACACAAAGCTCAGGTCCTGTTCTTTTCAGCTTCTAAAAGCTGTTTTTTGGCTTTTCTACAGTAACTAGCTTCTAAATAGAGTATTTTTTTCAAGATAGGGTCTACTAGTTAATTGTAGTACATATTTTACTGACTTCATTTATATCAGCAAAAACCGCACGTGAATTTCTGTTACTCTATAATCTCTCATGCAAACAGCCCAAAAATTACAAGCCGCAGCCAAAAGCCACAAGCCGCAGCCAAAAGAACAGGCCCTCAGTTTGCTAGACAAATGGGGAGGATGCTATTGCTCGGCTAGTGCCTAGTGGTAGCTATCACTTGACCAAACCTGAACCCTACCCAACACTTTCAGTCTAAATGTGTCGTGTTGAATGCATCCATGCTCCACTTTTGCATCACTTTCCTGAAAGAAATGCGCTAGCTGTTTGTCTAATGGTCCCGCTCATTTCATCATACAGTCATGCGCATCTCCTTTAATTCTGCTCTCCCCACATTTATGTTCAAATATGTTCCCTTTTCTGAATAAACATCAACAACTATATTTAGCCGTTTAGGGCTTGAAGCACAGCAACGATAGGAAGAACAAGGGTGATTGAAAGAAAAAAGGAGAAAGAACTCATCCAGGAGCAGAAAACGCCGAAGAATTAAGAAAAGGAATTGCATATTTGCATTCTCGTCACTCTTCTCCGAAATGGCCATTCAGCTTGCGCCTTTTGCTCGCGGAAGATGAACTTACTGACGAAATCGTTGATCTCAGCTGCGGCGGAAGGATCATTGGATGTCTCCTCTTTGTCGTTGTAGTCAGGGCTTGCTGCTGCAGTAGTTGGTAGCAACTGCTTATCCCTTCCTGTAAAAAAAATTTCACATTAGCGACAAAGTTATACAACTTACAAGATCCTCAACAATTAATTGATCATGTCATGGGCTAGTCAGTTGCGTACCTCCGTCAGGCCAGTGCACCATGAAGCAGCTGTTTCAGGGCTGATGCTGATGCATGACATGGCTGGTGTCTCATTTACTGCGCAGAGCACGGCCGCTGCCGCCATTGATGACGGGCAGTGGCTGAGGAACTCGGTTTCTGCTCCATGACAGGAAGATTCTAGGATTAAAATGCAATGCGCAGCAATTCAAGGAGAAGTTCAGAATTAATTGGGCGGTTTCCGTACTACTAGTGTCTCCATTGCATTTGCATATCAAGACATAAGATAATTATTAGCAGGGTTTTGCCCAGATGTAATGGTTTAAGTATTAGTAGTAGGAAACATCTCATCTCTTGCCATACTGAATCTTCACCAAGAGGCTACTGCATACTCAGTTTGCTACAAAATGTTACAGAATGCGTTTGGACTGTCCCAGCTTGTAAATGATCAGTTAGTTTAATTTGCCAACGGCAATGGAAACCCAATGATTTCGTTCCTACGTAGGACAGGGCCTGGCAATTAATCCTGATGCAGACAGTACTACTGAGTACTGACACCCTGACGCTACTGACTCATATTTTTCATCAAAGAGAGGAACATAAAGACGCAACGACAGCATTGTTTAGGCATAAAGCCAACAAGTCTATTTCATGTCACTATTGCATAGCCTAAAAAATGCATGCAATTTACTCACATTATGTCGTGCTTAATATATATACATATATATCACTATGGTATCTAGGAACCAAGTCTTCCTGCTTTTTGATTACTTTTAGATGCGTGCAGGTGTAATAATATATAATATATTAGGCAAACCCGTTAACATTCATTAATTCAAAAAGGTATCAATTTGAAAAGTAAGTTATTGATTTAGTATGCTGAATCAATTATAGATGAAAAATTTTAATTATGAATGGAAAGTCTCAGTGTCGGGTTACCATGGTGCCCTCATATATATATATATATATATATATATAGGAAAATACTTTTACACCGGGTGTAATTACACCCACCTCTAATATACCACCTAAACAAACTTGAAATACTCCTTTATCACTTTAGGTACATTTGTATACTAATTATAAGATACTCTAATATATATATATATATATATATATATATATATATATATATATATATATATATATATATATATATATTGCCGTACCATGAATTGCATCGAGAGTCATTTGGCATGCGCGCAGGACCAGGCTCCTTGTGCATCTCCCGGACGAGTAGGCCTTACAAGCGAAGAAATGGATGAAGGCGAAAGGCGTCAGGGACCGGAGCCTCCAATCCAACTCCACGAGGACGAGGAGCTCCATCCTTTGGATCGTCCGTGGTTCGAAAATGAATCTTGTGCGTTCAATCTGTTGATATCGGTAAGATACTCATATGCGTAAGTGAAGCAGCCCAACGCAAATGTTATCTGAAGATAGATTGGTCAAGTTAATTACCTGAAGGTCCAGGAGGGGTGGTACAGAGGTTTCCTCCATCTTGGCAGCCAGAGACAAGCAAGTCACGGATAGCAACTGGAATGCCCATCCATGATCCTGCATGAGATTAGATTGCAAGAAGAAAAATCAGATTAGCGTGTGATTGGACCTCCATTGCCATGTACGGCTTGGCTCTTATGTATAACTGATGCTGTTATCAGAAGTTCAACCTTATTTTTGCCCACGATAGTAAGAACAATCCAGGTTACTAGGTAGCATTACCAATTTACCATACGCGCGGCGTATCAACTGTAAATGCAGTGTGCAATGTTTATTTCAGACCGAACAAGCTTATCTTCGGTTAATTTTTTTAAAA
This sequence comes from Bonia amplexicaulis, assembly GCA_036346245.1. Lineage (NCBI taxonomy): Eukaryota > Viridiplantae > Streptophyta > Magnoliopsida > Poales > Poaceae > Bonia > Bonia amplexicaulis. The sequence goes on along the minus strand of CM070751.1, from coordinate 18,357,194 downwards.
TCCTAAACTTGTGGTTCGATCACCTGGATCAGAATCATATCTAGAATCTTCACTTTGAGGAACAGTATAGACAGATACTTGAGAAAAAAATAGTAATCCACTCACTCAATGTACTGAATCAGATATTAAGCCCAATTCCAAATCTAAATAGTGTCCCTGCCAATCATCATTCAAAACCTAGCATTTCTGAACAGAAAGCAGCATTACAGTCACATGCATAATCAGGGAAAATTAATTCGTCTCGCCAAAAAATTCGTTCCGGCGAAATAAACGAAATTAAAATTCGGATGAACCATTCAGATATCATTTGAATTTTGATAAAAATTAACTAAAATTTAAACAAATTTTACACAAATTTCAAGTGGAGATAAATTCGGCTAAAATTTGACACTGTGCATAATTTGTCTATTAACGGCAAAGTTTCCTGTTCAACACACATCCTCTCTGACAAATTATTGTCCTGGCCCAATCTAGATTATTGCAAGTTGCACCTGCCCCAAAAACATTCCTCAGACCTGGGTCCTAGCTAGCTCACTAGAGCATCTATCACTACTAGTCACCCCATCTCTAAGCTCGGGATGGCACCATGGCCCACATGTCATCGGCACATTACCGTAAGCGCTGCACTTTGATTAATTCTTAATTATATATCTGCCTCCTAATGCCAATATCTTGATAAGGAGGTAGAGAAGGCGGGGACCACTTACCGGCAGACTACGGGCGGACAGGAACCGGTCCATGTAGCTCACGGCGAGGTAGGCCGTCGCCGGCTGGAAGCCGTGGTACGACCGGACCTGGAGACGAAACCAACTGCGACACGTCAGGCACACAAAAAAAAATGGAAGAAGTAAAGCGTATTGGTTGACACAACACGTTGCATGCCCAACCAATGGAGCTCGAGCTGCTTCACCTTGAGGATCCAGGAGACGGACTCCGACCAGCCGGGCCGGTCGACGCTCCTCGGCCGGCCCGGACACTCCGCCCCCGGCGACGAGCACGCGGTCTCTCCGGCTAGGAACCCGGCGATGGATGACACGTCGGAGAAGTCCTCCTCCGGCACCATCAGCACCTCACGGCTGGCGGCGGCGGCGGCACACGAACCCGAGTCGCCCTCATGCTCCAGCTCGTCCGCGTCCTCGCCGCACAGGAGGAGCACGTCGTCAACGCAGCACGGCATCGTCGGCGCGCGCCGGGATCGATCGAGCGCCGCGCGTCCCTCATTCCCTGCCCATCACCGCAAATGTTGGAGCCGAGCTTAGCTAGATTGCACCATTGCCCATCTTGCCGGCCAGTGCTAGCTAGCTACTACAGGCTTCGTTGCAGTAGCAAATGAAAGCTTAGTGGCGTGGTGTATGTCGTAGTGGTAGAGCAGTAGAGTGGACTGTGGCTGGAACGTGTATGTATGAGGTGGTGATGGGGGTGGTGTTGTATAATGTAGGAATTGGATGCTTGGTTTTGTTAAGGTTTGGCCGCGGACCGCTTCAAACGGCTTTTACTTATGGGTTGTAGTTTTTTATTTTTATATTTAATTATATATAATAAATTAACATCAGTTATCGGGTAAAATAAACCATAAACTCTTAATTTATAAACCAAGAGCGCCCCCACGTCTCAAAAAAAATTCTAAAAAATACTCTTGTCTCGACTCCATACAATAGAAAGGGTTTGCTTATTTTTTGTTGTGTACTGTGTGGCGCCTAGCTAGCTCTAGCTCTCGTGTTTTTAGGCTTGTAGCTAGCAAGTGATCGTACTCCCTCCGATCAAGCCGTCTGGTTTAGGTCCACTCAACCATTATAAACTTTGGTCATTGATATCTTTTAAATATTTAGATTAGATATATAAAAATATTATAGATAGATTTATCTTAAAAAATACTTTTATAATATTATAATTTTACTAAATTTATAAATATGTTATAATAAAAATAAGTTATCAAAGTTATATTTTAGAGACAATTCACTGGAGGGAGTAGTAACTGGAACAGTACTACAAATTTTGTGTTTACTCGTGCCTCCATCCCAAAATACAAGTTGCCATGAGAACTATGAGTGTAAGGTTTTGAAACTTTTGATTATTAATATATATTAAAGTATCAATTGACTGCATAAAAATAATATTATTAGGCTAGATCTTGCAAAATACTTTCATAATATATAATTACTATTTATTATTGCTAGTATATTATGGTACAGAACTATAGTCAAATTCTTATAATAAAAACCATGAAAGATCACTCGCGTTATATTCCGAGACAGAGGGTGCCTGGTGGTACCTCTTCGATGACCATGCACAAAAGATCTCGAATCTCAATGATCAAGGAATAATGCTGAGTACCATCACTAGCACGATCATCTCCGTGGAATTGATAGGCTACGTACGCACATGTATATAGGTTTGATACGACCATATCAGATCCATTTGTGCGTAGGAGATGTACAATTGAATGAACAGGCCGTAGAGGATGTTCATGCATGTACATACGTACGATCTTGACGATTAAATGGGCAGGTATATAGGGGCCATGCATGCATGTTCGGCTAGATCGTAGATCGATCTGATGCATATCATAAAAGAGATCGATCATGTCCTGGGTCCTGACCAGACACCTTAACTCCTAAACTGGCTGCCTGTTTGGGCCCTGCTTCTGCTTGCCCCGTCCAGTCAATTCTGCCACGCCTGCCTGTACTGTACCTCGCCTTGGCTAGCTAGCTAGGTCTTCCTAGATAATCTTTATATGTAGGGGTGCAAACGAAGCGGATAATTTTTGTCCGTCCGACGGATCGAAGGCATACGAAACGGACACGGAAGGTGTAGGTGGGTATCCGGTACTATCCATGTCTGATTTCGACTCCGAGGAAAAAATGTGGAATATGATACGGGATAAGTGATATCCGTCCGTATATATCCGTATGTCAAATGATATGAAGAAGTTTGTTGTGAATTCTCCTAGGAACAAAATAACATATAGGCAGATTGTCACATCTAAACAAACGGGAATACTGAGTGTTCTTCCTTCAACATCTTAGTAATTAGTCTCTCCATGTTCGCTCTAATTGTATCATACTGTCCAATGTCCTGTGCAAAGAAGCGGATAATTTTCGTCCGACGGACCGTCCAAAAGATTATGGAACGGATACGGAATGGAGAAATAGATATCCGACATTATCCGTGTCCGACTCCGACTCCGAGAAAAAATATGGAATAGGATACAGGATAAGCCGTTCGTATCCGCTCCGATTGCACCCCTATTTACATGCATATATGCACTCGATCAGGGGCTGCATTAGTATTAATTTTGTCATGTTTTATATGCAACGACTTGATTGCATTAATTCAGACCAAGTTATCTAGGTAAATGGTTTTATATGCTGGTGTTGGATGTATGTGAACTGAGCTTATTGATTAAGTTGAGTTCAAGCTTATTTTTGAGCTACGTATACGGAAATTAACTTGAGCTAGAGACAAGCGTGATCTCTTTTTGTTTAGAACACAGTTACACTTTGGGGGCAAAAAAATGCTTGAGAAGTAGTAGCCATACATATCTAACACTTTTTTACACGAGACGAGACTGCAATTCATTGCTACAGTGCAGGTGGGTACAATGATATACATTGTGGTCCGTTATTTACTGTACTAGCAGTCTAGCACCATAAAGCCGCGACACACTTGAATATATCTCACCCTTGCCAAGACCAGGTCGCTGGAGTACATGTATATATGCATGGCATGCATCTCTTGATATTATTACTCTGGCCGGCCAGACAAATCGATATCATCCTCAGGTCAGCTTGATGGAAATCTTATCATCGATCAGCTATATATACGCATGAGTCATGGACATCTATCAACAGTGGAACTAGGTCAACCAAATATTTTGGTATGCATGCAGTAGCTATAGCTAGCAGATGCCTTGACCATGCCAGCGCCGTGGTTTGCATATATATTTTCCTGGTCACGCTAATTAGCAATCTGTGGATGCATGTGAACTCTGATTCCAGCTAGAGACAGTAGTACTAACCATATATAATCGTGCAGTATGATGTGCATACATACGCACGCACGCACCATAGACTGTCACCGGCAGCTCACGTCAGTGCTAGCATATATAGGGGGTGTTTAGCAGGGCACAAATCGATCGGCTTTTGGCAGTCGCTACAGTAGTCAGTATCTAACTTTTAAATGGAGTATTTTCTCAAGACGGGGTCTACAAGTTAAACGTAGTACACGTTAAAAGTTTAACATCTGCACCAGCCAAAATCGCAAGTAAGTATCGATCTTTCCATAATCTGTACCGTAAACAGCTAAAATTCAAAAATTTCAGCTAAAAATCATAAGCCACAGCAAAAAAAAACACACCCGTAACATGACATGCATGCATCCATGCATGGAGCCAGGACCGAGCGCAGCCAAGAGACGCGCCAACAACACAACACAACACAACATGTACACCCGCGGCCAGTGCCAGTGCGAGCCAAACAAATTAACCCTCTGGCCCCTGAGGAGCGACCGCCCCGGAGCCCCTTCCGCTGAAAACACATCAATGCACATGCACACATATGTCACATGTACTACGGACAGAGGAGGGGCCAAGCAAATGCATGCATGCATGCATGCATGCATGGTCCAGGGCAAATCTTTGGTCTCTAGCTATGGCTTGCACCCAGACCCAGGGCCGCCGTTGACTCGTTCAAATTTAAGTCCCTTCTGCTAGATCTCCAGCTCAATTATGCAATGTTGTGAGAGCCCAGGAGCTAGCTAGCTAGCATGCATGCAACGGCCACGGAAACAAGGCAGATCGAACATGCATGCAATCAGGCATGCAGCCGGTACGAAAGCCTGGCTACCATGTGAAGTATATTTACTTTTGTAGGACTGAATTAAAGGGGTGAATAGGATCCAACGCAATTAGTGTGTCTTTTGCGAATCTTTTCTTTAAAAGAGAAGACCACAGTTCTCGCACTCTAATAGCTATAATGAGCTATGTAGAACAAAGCCTAACTATTCACAAAAACATCTACAATATAAACTGAGCCAAATAGACCAGGATGTGTCTAAGCGATTAGACCGGAGTGCAAATTAAAGGGCCCCGTCAAGACAACTTCCTAGAAAAGACAGAGCCGGTCAAGGATGTCCGTGAGCCTCCTTGTTCCATGCTTCCAAGGGAAGTGGCACAGGGGCTCCCATGTGGCCTTCGCCTAGAAAGGCTACATCTCCAGCCATACTACATGGGGTTACCACAATGATTCTACGCCTCCCATGACCCCCTGCGAGCGTCAAGGGATTATCATCAAGGATCGAAGCTATCTGAAGGGTGCATCCATCCCCGATGGATCCCACAAAACGAATGGCCCCGCTAGCCCAAGAACATGCCCTAAGGCATGGGCCCACTCGCCATATGTCCATGCAAGTACGGTGCGACCAATGACTGGTTAGATGATATACATATCAAAGAGCTACAATTGTGCCTAGAAAGGACAATAATATCTCTTGCTTGTACTTACAGATTAGCTATCTCTATAAGAGGTATTTCGGTCATTTGTATAGGCCCAAGAGCCTATAAATATCTCATATATCCCGCATTTGTAACTTGAGCTCTCTTGAGCAATAAAAAGTATATTCAAACTGGTGAGCCTCGGGGATACGCTCCCTAGAGGTAACCCCTTGTTGGCTCACCGATAGGAGTAGGGCGGTCCTCTCGGACCCCCGAACCTGTATAAATCCCCATATCATTTTTACTCTCGTGGACAATGGTCGTCAAATGGCCGACATCCACCCTCTCACATGTATTTGGGTTTCACATATACAACATTAGCGCTGTCCGTGGGGACCGCCAGTTGCAGTCTACAAGCCATGTCTCCCCCAAGCATGTTTGGATGCCCTCCACCACCAAGAAGAGGGCGTCTCCTACTTGCCTAAGGGGCATTCGTAGGCAATGATAATGGCCTCCTAACCAGGAGGCTGCCGAAGTAACCTAGGGGACACCTTGGGCACCTGGCGAGGGTCAACCTCCTTGAGACCTCTGTCACTGAGTCGACCCTTAGCTCCCGTTGGCTTGGGACCTCTAGAAACCCCTACATAGGTGGCCTATGATGCATCTCGAGTCCCCCATGAGGGTGAACACTTGTTGCATCATTCTCATCACCTTTGCCGAAAGGACCTCTTTGAAAACCCTACGAGGGTGATCTTGGGGAACCTTTGACCGCCTTGTAGTGATCAACCCCTCGATGCCTCCACCACCAAAGGGATCCCATGCCTTTGTTTCCCAATGGGCCCTAGGAACGCTATGAGGTATGATACAATACCCATCGTGTCACCTACAAGGATTGACCCATGGTGCCTTTGCACCCACCAAAATCTTGGTGTTTATAATACATATGGGAACTCATGGCTCCTTGAAGACCCTTGATGCTCCCACCATAAAGTTGGCTAACCAAGAAGGTGCCCTATGACCATCTTGCCTAGCATGGAACAGACTCCTCCATTGCCACTAGTCATTGGGGTTACATGGGGCACTCCCTATATGACTCTTAGGCTTTTTTTGGCTGTTTCTTGGGTTCAACCCCAAGACAGTCCCGACCTTCATGTGCTCGCACATGAGGAAAACATGGTCTCGTAAGAGACTTCACCCCAACGGTGTTTAGGGTGCATGGCCTCTGCAATCTCCCCTATCAAAGTCCTGGGTGGCCTGGGCATTTGTCGCCTCTATTTGTTGGTTTGTGTCCTCTTGAACCCAAGACACGAGAGCGACAACTTGGGTCTGAGCCCAAGTTCATGGATGTCCTCTTGCCTATTTACGAGAGACAGTACGCAAAGAAAAATAGTTGTACGTGATTTTGGATGGTATAAGTTGAACTCGATGTAGTGTCTACTACAATATACATGTAGACCCTGTCTTAAAAGGCGCACTATTTAAAAGCTAGCTAGTTACTATAGCAGAAAGTGATAAACCAAAGTCAAAAAGAACTCAGCCGTAATATATGGCCAGAGATATGCTTCTGAAAACAATAATAGCTGGAGATACACTATGGTGACAGTAGTATAGTATCAGGAAATAATACATAGACAACTTGCTTAATTACTAGATAGTTACTGGTGGGTGGTGAACGCGGCCGCATGATTGGTCTGCAGCTGCAGTTTTCCAGTACACCTTTTTCCCTTTGTCAATATGTATGTACGTACCTGCAGTTTTCTACCTCGGCAGAGGTAAATACCACCTTCGTATTGTACCATTGAATCTGCGTATCCGACCAATTTCCATACTAGAAGACAATGAAACTACGTACATCGCCATGTGAATATGTGATCTAGTGCAACCAAATCATCATGAATTTTTTTTACAAATAATCTATTTTTTATTCAAAATAATAGAAATATACTCTGCCAAATTTTTTTTTATAAAAAATAGGCTCAAGTCACCTAACCGTCAGGCGACTGGAGCCTATCACCCAATAGCTAAGCGACATGCAAGCAATCCGCTGGCCGTTGGGCAAATTATTGCAGTCACCGAACGGTCGAGCGACTGCAATTGTTGTTGCCCAACGGTTAGGCGACTGCGCTTCCAGTCGCCGAAGGGTTAGGCGACTGGAATCATAGATAAAAGGGTCGTGCGGCCCAGGCTGCTCGACCGCGTGGTGAACAGAAGCGACAGCGATAGAAGAGAGGGCAGATGAGAAAAGGGAGACGGCGGAGGAGAGGAGAAGGAGAGGAAAGAAAAAAGAGGAGAGAAAAGAAGGGGGAGGAGAAGAGGAGAGGGAGGAGGAGAGGAGAGGAAAGAAAAAAGAGGAGAGAAAAGGAGAGGGAGGAGAAGAGGAGATGAAGGAGGGGAGGAGAGGAAGAAGCGATCCTTCTGAGGTATTTTTTTGTATTTTTTGCATTTGAAATTTTGTATATGCAATAGATATTTTATTTAGTGTTAGTTTGAGTAGAAAATTTCAGATATAGACAAAAACAGTTGAACTTTGGTATAGAAAATTTAGTCAATGTAGTTTTAGAAAGGGGGATTTGCTCATGTGCCCCAAAGTTTAATGGCGTTTGCTCAATGCCCCATGATGTCTCAACGACATGTGGGCCCGGACCCGCATGTCGTTGAGACATCATGGGGCATTTGAGCAAACGCCATTAAACTTTGGGGCAAGGGAGCAATTTTTCCCTTTTAGAAATTTAGCGGCTGTAGTAGCCTGTATTTGTGTATAATTTAGTGAACATAGTTGTACAAAATTAACATCATTAGCAAATTGGCATGCGTATAAAATTATAGTTGTAGAAAATTCAGTGAACGTTACGTACAAATTAATCGTCCGTAGAAATTTGTACATATATATTACAAAATTTAGTCAATATTTTTGTAAGAATTTTATAATTTGCTTTGTAAAATACAATAATATGTAATATTTGTGATTAAATACGAATGAATGTAATATCATTAGTACGTTGGAAAAATATATGTACCATTGTAATTGGTACATAGCTATTTAAATCGATATGCCATGTAAATTGTTGAAACCATTAGAAATTATTTGCAGTAAGGTACAGCTCGAGTAGCGAGAAAAGTGCGATGTCGGTGCACGGGCTGTTGATATGAAGTTAATAATACAATGTTAGTGTAGTTGGTTACAATAGGCGAACGATCGGTCAAATGTGAATTACAATACATCAGTACTTTCGTAGTGTGCGATGCGATTTGACATGTTGCAAAATTGAAACATATATGCATGCAGACATCAGCAATGCCGATACCCACTACATTGAGAGTGCATTACGGTGCTCGTACCATCCGTGAAGGTCTGAATGGTGTGAATTTGAGTGGTTTTGCGCAAGCCACTCTGGTACATCCGGACGACGAGAATGCTCGAATCTCATATGTGATGCATTGGCTTACCCGCATTTTTTCATTGGACCCTGAGGTGTGCAGCGTCGTCATACAAGGGCTTTGGAGTCGGTCTTCCACAGACATCAGATGGGAGTTGAGAACATTGATGCACACTGTTGCGTGGAAGGGGTTTGTATAAGGGTGCCGGCGCTGTAGATACGAGTGTGTGATGCTTGTGCAACCATGCCCATTAGAAGTTGTGCAAGGTCATGCATACGGCCATCATCCGAGAGGTGCGAGCATCTTGGGTGGCCCGCATGTTGGCGAAGAGAAGGAAGACGCTCGTGATGAGGCCGATGTGGTACATGGAGGAGAGGGAGATTGGTCACGACATGGTGAGGGAACAGGATAAGCCGATGAAGGGGAGCATATGGAGTACATAGTGCACCAGATGGAGTGCGATGACCAAACGACATGGGCTGAAGAGCAAGTTCTACAAGAGGACGACGAGGACAGTTCAGATGAGGATGAAGCTCCCGTCCCGCAGGAATGGAACTAGTTTGATGCTGAGGGTGTTTCCGTACATGACGAGCACGAATCACTGTGGGACTATCATGGGACAGTGGTTCGGTTGCATTCAATGTTTACTGACAAGGCATCACTGCAGGATGCCATCAAGCTATGGGCCCTTTCTATGCAGCGGATTTTTCGGGTCGTGAAATCTAGCCAGGAGTAGTACATCGTGAAGTGCTAGCAGACTGGTTGTCCTTGGAGGGTGCACACATGTAGACCCAAGTATAAGACTCATTGGATTGTGTCGAAGAGCCGCACTTTTGCATTCTCAGTAGTGCTTTGGTAAGCCATTGTAACCTAACGTTTGTCTTTATAGCCAATCTGATGTATGGAGAGATAGTGGAGAAGAAAGACATGGAGACCACGTACATCGTGGTAGCTATCGAGAAGAAATTCAAGTACAAGATTAGCTACGCGAAGGCGTGACGTGCGAAATAGAAGGCGTTGGAAAAATGGTTGGGTCTTTCAAGGCGGCGTATGACAATCTCCCTCATATGCTTAAGGTGTTGCAGGACAGAAACCTGGGAACGTATATCGTTATGAAGGACAAGCCTGCCATAAGGCCGCCAGATTATGCGGTGTTGTAGAGGGCCTTCTTAGCATTTGGTGTGTGTATTGAGGTATTCAGACACATGCTGCCCGTGATCTCAGTCGCCAGGACCTTTTTGACCGGCAAATACAAAGGCCATATACTGACAGCAACAATCAAATATTGCCGCTGGCTATCAAATTCATGAAAAGTGATAATTATGAAAGCTGGTTGTGTTCCTTATATATGTGAGGGTTGGAGTTGTCAATGCTCGTCCTAGTGTGTGCATAATCCTTGATCGCCACGTCGGGATTGTGAAGGCCATAAGAAAACTTCAGAAAGACCCCGATGAGCCCTTCTCTTGGCTGGATATGAGGAACAGATGGTGCATTTGTCACCTAGGGGCGAACGTTTTCAAACAGTTCCCAAAACAGCCGTTGATGAAACTATTCAAGAGACTTGCTATGATTCAAGAGGCTTACTATGTAGAATCAGGAGAGAAAATTTGATGTTTTGTGAGTGTTGTTGGAACGTCGACGAGAGGAACAAGGGGCCGGTCATGCCTGGGGCGACACAATCGAAATGCCTGGCAGCACTCGATGAGCCTAACCCAGCTGGTCTGAGGAGGTGTTCACGAAACATAAAATGTTTCTCGCAGTGGATCGATGGAGAACCATTCGAGAAGTGGTCGCTGTTGCACGACACGGACGGTGCAAGGTATGGCATAATGACGACTAACCTTGCGAAGGTATACAATTGGGTTCTCAGGGACCTTCATTTTTAGCCCCTCATCTCCATCGTGGAAGGTGTTCTGCGTAGCACAATCGGCTACTTTAGGGAGAGGCATGCGAATGCCGCACTTCATGCTGCCAACCAACGAGCATTGTACTAGTCAAACATTATGGCATACATAGATACGAAGGCACAGAAAGGCCAATTGCACACAGTGCACGTCATGGGCAACAGGGAGCATCGTTTTGACATGGTACTCAGTGATAGAGCCGGATTTGGGACGACTTGTGCCCTTATTACCCACGAGGTATGCATTGGAGATCATGTAAATGAACCTAGCTGCACGTACAATAAGCTGAAGTTGTTACATAAGCCATGCTCTCATGTCCTCGCTGCATGCGGGACCGTGGGTATGGATCCCTCGAACTTCATGTCGAGTACTTCTTCAAGGAGAGAGTGATACATGCGTGGTGTGGCGAGCTCAGGGGTTTAAGGTTGTGGAGAACTTCGTCACCTTGGATGTTGAAGTGATACATGCAGGGAGGACCTAGATTCCGGATGTTGACAAGCTAAAAGGTGTGAAGGGTCGGCGACAGAGCCGGCGTATTAGAAATAATTTGCACGAAGCGCAAGCTAGAGCATCTGGTGCACGTTGCGGGCGATGCGGTCAGGAGAGGCACACAGCTAGACGATGCAAGGCATGTGCTGATCAGTAGGCAGAGCGGCAGGTTTTTACTACTAGTTGTTGGAGACTACAAATAAATTTCCATTGTAAACTGTACTTTATTTGTTAGCACTTTTGAAGTGCGTAATATCGTACTAAATGTACCGTATATTGCATGTACCGTTTATACAATTGCTATGTTACTTCCCCCTTTTCAATAATGTAGATGGTGTTGTGTTGGTAGCCTAGTATTGTTTTGTTTATTTACTTACAAGTTCTATTTACTGTTGCTTCACATGTGATGTTTTCTGGTTCCGTATAAATGCTAACTTCAATTTATTTTGCAAGTATGGCTCGTGATCTTTGTGGATCGGACTGGCCTTACGGCTTGTTGGACGAGTACATTGACCGGCTGCATCGCGCTTCCCATCGTGTCCCACCTACAGGGAGGGCGGAGGAGCCAGCTAACTAGGGAGTGGTCCGGACATACACACCTCGAGTCACCTAGAGACTAGACCCCTGCTAGACAGTCAGGTGTGCACTCCGCCAGCGTTGTACTGTTGCCGTAAGTAGGTTCCGTGATGACCTTTACTTGCTTTGCAGGCTATGGGATGCCGGGCTACTCCCTCTCACCCTAATGGTGCAGGCCACCGATGAGGAAAGACCAGCCTTGGCCGCGTGCAGGGACGACGGCGCGGAGCGATCACGACGCTTCCCGTTCAATCGTTCTCTGCTGATAGCTTTGGTTGACCGTTGGCGACCGGAGACGCACACTTTCCACCTCCCATTCGGGGAGATGATGCCTACTCTATAGGATGTATCCCTGCTGCTTGGCCTTCTGATCGCGGGAGCTGCTGCCTTCCTACCGGAGGTCCCAGCCGGGTGGCACGCAGACCCGCTCGCCAGATTCGAGGGGGTCCTTCCGCTTGGTGCCACGGAGGAGTACTACGTCTTCCCGTCGGCTCAGACACACGGGTCGTTGCTGAGGTGGCTCTCACAGTTCCAAGTACGTGCCCTTTCTGTTCGATCATGTATGCTCTCATTTTCGCTATTACGTACTATAACTTCTTGGGTTGCATTCAGGTGGAGAGGATGGATCCGGAGGCGAACGAGTAGCAAGTCTTGCGGCACTTGGAGGCATACTTGCTGTGGCTATTTGGTTGGGTGCTCTTCACCACCAGCCACGGCAACACCATCGACGCATGCCTCATCACTCACACTAAGGCTATCGCCGACAGCGAGGCCCCCTAGATCAGCTGGGGTTCGGCCGCTCTTGCCGCGAATTATCGCGGCTTGTGCGACGCGTGCACCAGGACCAAGGCGAACTCGGTCCTCGTGGGGTGTCCGCTACTACTGCAGCTATGGTCGTTCTAGCGCCTTAGCCTCAAACGACCCATACTCAAAGACATGACTCCGTATGGGGCAGGGATGTACCTCGGGGCGACGTCGACCGGCCTATGATGGGTTCTCTCTGGTGTCGTCGATGGGTAAGTAGTATGACAATAAGCTATTTCCTTCGTACTAACGATGGTCGTACATAACAGCCATTGTTCCTTGTAGGTACAATTCGTGCACGTCCAGGTCACGCGAGCATATCTGCCCTTTATGGAGTAGTTTGACCACCTCACAGCTGACGATGTGCATTGGGAGCCGTACTCACCTGCGGCACTGCAGAGTCGCGCTCCTGACGGGCTATCCTCGCTCTGCTGGTGCGACTGGGCTTTCTGGCTGACGCGTCGAAAGCTCGTGTATGATATCTTCGTTGAGGACTACGTGCCGCAGCGTGTGATGCACCAATTTGGCCTACGTCAGGTCGTTCCAGCACTAGTCGGACCACCGGTGCCGTAGAGTGTCCACGCGTGAGTGACCGCCTCTCAGAAATCTCCTTGTACTTAGTATTCATTTGATCTCCTATAAGTAGGCACTCTAGAAAGGAAGTAAAACGCAACACGAACTGAACGACGAAGATGGTGGGGTGGACTGCGAGTGGGAGGGCGCACTTGATGACTGCATGGAGGAAGAGCGCCCCTACGACAGCAGTGCATATGCGGGGTACCAGTGCTGGTACCAGCCTCAGACACATACCAGGCGCGTACATGTTGTTGACTAGCCAACAGCACACGTCGCCACACCGACAGACACGTACACTGCGCACCTCGTGCGAGACGCTCACATCGCGGTATGTTACATCTAATTTTTAAATATTACTTAATGGCAATGTCACTGAGATGATTGACCATTTTGTGTTTTTCCTGTAGGCTAACGTCGGTGTTACAATTTGGAGGGAGTCTCGTACCATGGCAGATAGGATCGCCAATGGTGCGGAGGTGACACAGGAGGAGTCGGTGAACGCTTGGTGTCGTGTGGAGGCCTGGGGTGCACGTGTCGTAGCCCTATTGTCTTGCACGAGGCTACCGGAGGTCCGCACACCCACGCCCGGTGCACACACGGTTCGTCCACCGGGGCTACCCCTACGAGCATGGAACCACGCGGGGGGTTCTACTTGGGCACATCCTACACCACCTCAGCCTGACGAGGCCGGGGGGTCAACCTGGGACGGCCTCGTACACCGCCAGGGCAGCTGTTTACGCGTCATTCGTACATATCCGGCTTCCCCACACAAGGGGCGTACTCCCCGCCGTACATCCCTCCACACACCATGGCGCCAGCTGAGGGTACGCTTCACCTCTTGTCGGTTTTATTTCATTACTTTATCTAACGAACTAACAATATTTACATTACAGGTCTTGTCTTCGTTGACTAGGGATGGGGTCTCCCTGCCAAGATTTTTGGACCGGCCCGGCCAGTGATTTGCTCTACACCTCGTGCCACACCCTGAGGTTCTCTCTAGAGTGCCTCACCGGTGCCGGTGGCCACACAGCGGCGGTGCACCCACTCCACCGCCTTCAGGCGCAGCGATGGTCTCCTATTCGTCTTACCTTATTAGGGCGCCGTCACCCAGCGTTGAGGAAGACGGCCAAGCGGGCCCGTATGGGGCCAAAGTGGCAATGGAGGGGGGCTAGGGATGCTGTTGGGATTGATTAGTGCTGACTGTACACTTGTTCATGTACTACTTATGTTTCCTGTTTATGTAGTGATGTTTACAATACTATGGTGAGCTTAGTTGTACTTCTCTTTACCTTGTCGACGCTCGTACCACTGAATTGATGGCAATTGCACCGATGACCACACCAATCGAATAATGAACTACATTGATGGCAATCGCACCAACGTACGAACCATTTGATTACATGCTTAACAACATTGCAAAATTCCAAACAACAGGCGAGAGTACAACGGTACAACCATACACATCATTGCCTATAGGTGGAAGGAGCCTCGTGGTACCCACATGGAGTGTTGCTGAGGGGCCGCCTCGAACGTGGCTGGCCATCGTTGTAGTGGCAATCACATATATAATTAGGGTTCGCGCAGCAACATGTTGGATCATACGAACTCCCTATGTTGATGACCTCTCTGTTGCCCCTCTCGCGCTCTATCTGTTGATGGAGGTCATTGTTCTGCTCTTTGAGACTTTCAATCCACACCTCCAATCAGCAATTTGCTCCCACAACGTATCCACGTACCTCGCAACATACTGTTCATGGGGAGGATCAATCCATCGCATGAAGGAGCATTTATCCATCTGCTACAAAGGAACGTTAACATCGAAACTCTATTAGTAGTACTACAAAATAGATGAGTTCTTACTTGTATTCCGGAGTATGGGCATCGGAAGAAACGTCGTCCGCCATCCGTATGACCTTCTGCCACCTGCACCACCATGTCCTGCATGTGTTTGCAATTCGGTCACACTGGCTGAGTGTGTCTGTTTGGCAACAAGCGGTATGTAACGCTGAAGTCCTCCTTCCATTCGAGCGGAAGGTCCCCCTTTGGTGACCCATATTCGACTGGCCACTCGGCGTCTGTCATGGTGGCTTATTCTACGACGGAGAAGATAGTTGTTCCTACCATCAATATCTCGTCCATTCATGACACATGGCAGCTTTGCGCAGTGACAAGAGCACAGGGCCAACATTGCACAGCGACATGACATGACAGGTGAGCTTTGAGTAGTGACAAGACTACACACGCCAACTTTGCGTAGCGACCTGACCACACGGGCTAGCTTTGCTCAGTGACATGACATGACAGCCCAGCTTTTCATAGTGACATGACAAGACGGGCCATCTTTGAGCAGTGAGAAGACCACACGCATCAGCTTTACACAGCGACATGACCGCACGGGCCAGCTTTGCGCAGTGAGAAGACCAGACGGGACACCTTTACGCAACGACAAGACCACACTGTCCATCTTTGCGCAACGACAAGACTAAAGGGTGCAGCTTTCCACAGTCTGAAGACCGGACTGGGCAATTTCGCGTGCCCATAATACCACACTTGGTAGCTTTGCACAATGATGTGACCACACGGGTATCTTCATGCAGAGAGAAGGCCACAAGGGCCCTATAAAAGGAGGTTGAAGAGATTTATGAGAGAACACTACATAAGCAAACCCCACACTATATTGGCGCTTGCTTCACCACACTGGGATGGACAAGAGGCAGAAGAAACAATGAGACAAGATGATGAAGTAATGGGAGGAGACCCGCGACCTAGCAAGGTTAGTCACCGTGATGAGAAAACAAGGGTCAGAGGCAGGCGAAACAAGCCCAGTGTGCTATGAGGTCAGCTCCCTGCAATGACGCGACCCGTCGCAACAACCCCATCTCGAACGTTCCTATGGAGCGTTCGCTGCAACATCCACCAGAGGGGAGACGCCCCCTCCTTTGTTGGTGCCGGGATCCGTGCAAATTCTTCAAGTCTAAGCACCGCCTCAGCCTAGGTAAGCATTACTAGGGTTCCGTAAACTACTCCAGTGACTATCCCGACTGCTGTCTAGACACCGCCACATATCGGCAGCCGGTAAGGACCAGGTGTACTGTTTTCCCCCTACTTTTTCTCCATCAAAGTACGCACTAACAACCTCTCCTGTGTATTCGCCGTCCCCGGAACCCCTATGTAGCTATCGCAAATAGATCGATATTGAGATCCACCTAGAGGGCTAGTGGGCCCTCGAGTTCGAGGAGTGAAACGTCACAAGGTCCTCCGAGATCCAGGAGGAGGAGCGCCGCAAGGACGAGCAAATCGAGCGTATACAACGAGAGACAAAAATTCATCTCGAATGTGCACGCGTAGGGAGCGCAAGGCTTGCGAGAGGGAGCGCGAGAAAAAGAGGGAAATGACGATCAAGGCAAAAGAGACCACCGAAGAGTTCAACGCCGAGCTTGCAAGGAAGGAAAAATGACCACTGTCCACGCAGTAGGTCCTACGAGTAGTTGGGTTGCTTAGTTGCATATGCCGTTATATGTTGTGTATGTAATCAAACCCTACACGGCATGTTACTCTCAAACTGTATTATGAAGTCTATTTGAATGCAGACAAGCTTATTTCCTTGTCTTTTCACATTCAATTATTCTTATAGCAGGTCATCCAACAATATTAACAGACCAATTTTCCTCCATGTACGAATTCCCGGTAACATCACAATATAACTTACCATCGTTTTAAAAAAGTTTTACAAATTTTTTACGTTACACCAACATACAATGATCATAAACTTTTATTACGAATTCAACGGATTATCTTCCAGTCATAATCTACAAAATTCACAAAATCTACAAAATTCACAAAGTGCATCAGCATCTCATTTGCGATGCCTGGATCGGGCGATCAGAGTTGCTATCGCCACCATAGGGCTTATTAGTTCCATCGCCCAACCACGGCTTACATACACATTTGTTGTCGCTTTTTCGTTGGGCGATAGGTTCTAGTCGTCTGATGATTAAGCAACTGAAGTCTATTTCTGTAAAAAATGTTGGTGCGGATATATTTATGTTATTTTAAATAAAGAATAGATTATTCGTAAAAAAATTCAAATCATCGTGGTACGTCTGAAAAGAAAAAACAACCTATACGTCCTTTTTACTCAAAAAAAATAATCTAGTTTAGTTATCCTACTAGATATAACAAAATTCACGATGATGCATGCCTACGTAAGATTCAGTTGCCGTAGATAGGGGTGGAAATGGATCGGATACGGTCGAATAGTATCAAATACGAATACGAATCCATATTTTTAAAACGAATACAAATATGAATTCGAATATTTTCAAATACGAATATGAATATTCTCGAATATGAATACAGATATTTTCGAATACGGATTTTCTCGGATACGAATATCGGATAAAACGGATTCCTAGCGATTTTGCCAATTTTACCGGTTTTGACCTACACGGTTAAAACCAACGAATTCAAATTTTGAATCACAAAATTTGTACAAATTTTTCATGGGTTCTAGAAACAGATCGAATACGAATCGAATAGTCTCGAATACGGATACGGATACGGATATTCTCGAATACGAATACGAATACGGATACTCTCAAATACGGATACGAATATTATCGAATACGAATACGAATATTTTCAAATACAAATTTTTGCTTACCATATTCGTGTTTTCTCGGATACGAATATTGGATAAAACGAATTATCCGTTACCGTTTTCCACCCCTAGTCGCAGAGGTTAACCAGTCTGTACAAAATGGCTTTTGACTCCTATCTTTTGAATATACTAGCTGAATCTCCATGCGTTGCTACGGATTTTTAAAATTTATTACACTACATATTTTAAAATCTACGGGTGGTAAAAATTTTTAGAATATACATACAAATATGTTTTAAAAGTTTTTAAATCTGTCAAGTAAGTCGGAAGCGGAGGGTGCGGGGGGGGAGAAGAGGAGGAGCATGGCCAACGCATCGGCCCGACCTTTTCTACGAGGAGCGGAAGAACTACCTATATGCAGATCTGGACAGCTGATCTTTGATCGGTTGGCTAAGAAAAGAGGTGGGAGAATAGACCGACGACCACCAACTTATATTTTTATAATAGTAAGGATTAACTTAACAAAGCTTTGTTTTCTTTACATTGTTTTTAAAGATATAACAATTTTTTTATTTTTTACTTTTCTTTAATTAAATATATCAGCCAAAAACTAACTACAACTATAATTGCTATTTTAACAAAAAAAACTAAACATCATTGGCAAAAACTATTTTGAACGTGACATAAAGCGCATTATACATACATCGATGAAACAGCGGGATAGCACGTAAAATACCCCGTCCGACCGATTCCATTCCCTCCTGCACTGCAGCACGCGGTGGTGCGTCGCATCGGCACCTACGCGCGCGACCATGAGTCCATGGCCATCGCCCACCACCGCTGCCGCACGGCCCGGCCGTTCGTGCGCGACCGCGCGGTGCGCCCGTGCGGAGCCACCGCCACCACGGCACCACCCTGTGCCACGCGGCCCACGACTGGCAGCGTCGGCACGGTGCCTCGCACGGGCCATATTTCTCCCTCCGGCTCGGCCCAGCTCCGGCCGAATCGCGGCTCACGAGCCCCACTTCCGACCCACGCGGCCCGGTTTCTCGCCCCGGCTCCACCCCGTCCGTCCCGAAACCGCTCTCACCTCCGCCGCACGCGGCTCCGCGCCCCCTTTCGCGACTCCTCGGTTCTCATCCTCGCGGCGGCTCTCCGGTTCGTCTCGTCCCCTTCGCTCGACTCCCATATACTGCTCGCGTTCGATCGCTTCGCACTCTCGTCGTTCGAATGGTGCCCACCAAGTGTTTGATGTAATACCTCTCCCAGACGAAACAGGCTTGAGGTGACGCTGCTCTGCTCCGCTTGGCCCTATGACGAGGAGCAACGGCGCGAACAGCGGCGGCGGCGGCCAGCAGCAGGCGGCGGGGAAGCTCCCGCGGAAGCGGTTCTACCGGGCGCGCGCGCACAGCAACCCGCTCAGCGACTCGCACTTCCCGATCCCGGCATCGCCCGACGACGTCGACCTCTCGCAGCACTACCCGCGCTATTTCCCGGCCGATAAAGGTGGCGAGCACGGCGACGGCGAGGTGGCGGCTCCCCGGATCCGCTTTGCGGATGTGGGGTGTGGGTTTGGTGGGTTGCTTGTTGGGCTCTCGCCGCTCTTCCCCGACACGCTCATGATCGGCATGGAGCTGAGAGACAAGGTAATCTTGATGTTTTCTTCAATGTATTCATTTTGCTGCCTTGTAGAGTTGTAGTTTCAAGCTTGAAGGTTAGTAAGGTATAGGCCATGATTGGCAACAACTAACAAGTAACAACACATGGTGGACACTAGAAAAACTCAAAACTTGTACCACATGGTAACTGAAAGGCCATGCACATAATTCGTGGAAACCATTTGTGCCTTGACTGCCGTCCATGTTATAACGTGCGTCATGCAACGTAGTGAATTTTTAGACCAAGGATGGCAAAACAGTTTCCGATTGAGTTTTTGATACTATATTAGGATTCTGATTCAGAAACTTATTTTCTACAAAAAGATTTTGCTTCACGAAGCATGTATGATTGAATTTGTGTCTGTGATAGTATAATGAACTTGGATTCCTACTTAACATCCTATTCAAGGTTTAGTAGCTTAGTTCAGAATTCATGAGGCAACATACGATTCATTGTTTCGCTTGTCATGTATTTTGGTACAGGTAACTGAGTATGTCAAAGAGAGGATTTTGGCTTTAAGAGCATCAAATCCAGGACAGTATGACAACATATCTGTTGTGCGCACCAACTCGATGAAATACATCCCAAACTACTTCAGGAAGGCTCAGCTTTCCAAAATGTTCTTCCTGTTCCCTGATCCTCACTTCAAGGAGAAGAACCACCGGCGAAGGGTGATTAGCATGCAGTTGCTCGATGAGTATGCTTATGTGATGGAAGTGGGAGGGATCATATATACTGTTACCGATGTAGAGGAGCTTTGTATATGGATGCGGTCATGTCTGGAGAAACACCCACTATTTGAAGCTGTTCCAGAGGAAGAGATAAAAGCCGATCCAGTTGTCAAGTTACTGTCTACTGCCACTGAAGAAGGCCAGAAGGTCGCCAGAAATGGAGGGCAAACTTTCCAGGCCATCTTCAGGCGCATCTCCGTACTAGAGGAATAGGGTACTTTGGAGGTTACTAGCTCTAGTACTAGTGCACTTCCCTAGACTCCATTACATGGACTTGTGTTATTTCTATACATCTGCGTAGCAGAATTTAATTTTTGTTGTTTAAGGTGTATCGAGTAGTACTTACCATGGTTCTGCTGTCCCAAATGTTTGGCTCTACTTTACAAGCTTCTTTCATGAAGATCGCAATGAGTAAGATCTCAGACCAGATGAGTTTGTGTGATTGTGTCTGAAGACTCTGAACTCCCTTGTTGTAGCTACTTTGCACGTGTCCATTGCACGTCTGGAAAATTGATAATCTTGTGCCATCATGTTCTCTGTTTCGTTTTCTCAGTACCAGATGAATTTTCTGGAATGTCGATATTTATGCAAGTCTGTCTAGGTAACGGTGTCTCATTTGCCAGTAAAAGTTGTTTGTTTTTACGAGGTAATTATGTATAGTATGGGAATATCTCATGCAAACGAACACTGGCTTTGTTCTGAGCTCCAGCTCCGCTTTCTACATAATAGAAGCTCGGTTTCGTAACATTGTAAGTGTGCGGTAACTAGCTTGTCTTCGAATGTTGCTAATCCAATTACAATCTGAGGCCGACCTGATGCATTTACGGTGAGTTCACTCGGTTGAGGTACTCTGTTTGGCTAGACTACTCTAGACACACACACACACATATATATATATAGCTTAAAACTAACAGGCACAAGTCATATCGAAAGGAACAACTCAAACAAGTGGGAAGATCGCAAGCAAATTGACTTCCTGTATGACCATTGCTTATATCTAGTCATGATATACAGGCTACAGAACATGTTCACTTTCATTGAACAACTGCAGATCAAATCTGTCAGGTCGCCGGGAGTTCGCAAACATGATAAATTAATCTGACAATGATTATTTCTTCCTTCCACCTTTCAGCTGTTTCTGGTCCCTTCTACATAAGGTATTCATGAATCGGGACTAGAAGGACAGCAAAAATGTCGGGTCAAAAGCCGAAGGGGACAACCAACAACCCACAAATGATTGGAAGAATCGCCCAAGGCCACAGTTGCTAACATTTGCTCTTCTTTGTCTCGAATTTGTGGCGGAGCAAAATCTCACACATCTCTATTTGCTGGAACAAGTTTGACAAGCTTTGCCAGATCATATGACTTGAAATCCCTTCCAAAACATAGGCTTAGATCCAACGGAGTCCTTCCATCCTGTAATGAAACAACTTCTGAGTTCAGACATCGAGTGTAGTCCTTAGGTAACATAAAGTATCCATCCATGTAGCTACAAGAGCAAGGCATGCATTTGAGAGGAATAGTTGTGTAGAAGTCTAGAAGATCAAGAAGTTGTCCGATAGATATCAACATTTCTGAAGGCAAGCGTTAAAACTTTGTGAAGCAACAGAAAATGGCATGAAAAAATATGCAAAATAGAATCTGAGTGCATAATCAGCAATGATCTACGTAGAATTCTTTTGGAATTATACTGTTGATCAACAAAAACGTTAAACGATAGAGGCATACCTTGGTTCTTCTTGTCTTATCTGCACCATTGACAAGCAAGACCTTTGTTATATCTCTATTTCTACTCTGTATGGCTAAATGCAGCGGCGTCCATCCATCCTGTATGGAAGGAAAATATTATAAAGAGAAAACACTGGCCCTGGGTTGAGCTGATAAGAGAAGTGTGCCCTTTCAACTTACATTATCAGCAACGTTGACATCAACCCTGTACTTAATCAGTAACTTCACAGTTTGCAGGGCACCAACTTGAACTGCATAATGTAATGGTGTGGCTCCATCCTGCAAATCGGATAGACTTAATTCAAGGGCCAAAAAGGAAAGTCTCAGAATGGAATGAGAATGACAATTGCCATGTTGCTACCGAGGAACCAGACCAATGTGACAACTGCAAATGACGTTTCACAAAGTTTTGTAAATGCTAACTGGACTTCACTTTTATGAACTATGGAACAAATAATTCACAAAAAATACAGTGTCAGTTACCCTGTCCCTGACATGAGGATTTGCCCCTTTTCTTAGGAGATGGCTAATGACAGCCTCCTTTTTGCCGATCACTGCCTTGTGAAGAGCCGTGAACCCATCCTGCATCAGCAAAACTCCCGAAATTAACTATGCCATCCTAGACGGGTTTTAGCACATACATCAAAATAGAAAATCATGAGCATAGAACCTACTTTATCAACTAAATTAATATCAACACCATTGTCCAGCAGCTTGTCCATGAGAGGTATGTGCAGCGCCAACGCATAACTATGAAGTGGATGCCATTTCGGCTGCACCAATCAATGCAATTTCAGGAGTTAGAATCAACATCCAACATTTGCCAGAAGAAACGGTCCACCGTCCACACATTCAGTTTCGGTTGACACATTTCGATGATGTAAACAATGTAAGAAATGTATCATACACCAAAAGATTGTCTGTGAGACATTGAGAGACACTTAACTGATGATATTTTGGTAACATCAGGGGTCTCGTTTTGATCCAAGATAGCCTTTTCTTCAGGCGTTAAGAGATGCTCGATTTCTAGGCAAACCAAAGAAAATGACAGAATTATGTCAGCAAAATTGGATATATATGCCACCCCAAAGATGACAATTTGAAAAATAACACTCCAAAACATGAGATTGAAAATCTGCCCCTCCAAAACTTGGTTCTGCCCTCGGCAAAAGTGTCCACGAGCGGCAAAAAAAACCAAATAGCCCAAAGAGCCAGGTTTTGGAGGGACAAATTTCATATTTCATGTTTTGGAGTGATATTTTTCAAAGTGCCATCTTTTTTAGTGGCATGTATCCAATTTTGCAGAATTATGTCGTACATCTAAATACTGAAATGAGAAGCATAAACAGCGCAATAATTTTTCAAAGAAAGCAGCTGCACATACTATTCTACATGTAATGCGACAAGAGACTCATAGTGCAAAATGAAAGAACCAAAACCTAGGAGTAGATCAAGAAGCGGTAGAGAGTATATTTGCCTTGGAAAATCAATCGATACCTCTCCGAAGCTCCTGTTCTTGTTGTTCTTGCTGCCGTGCCTCCGCGAGCCTAGAGAACAGCGAGGGGGGAGTAAAATGAGAGCTTCTTCGTTCGGTCGCTTCATCACCCTCGTCCTCGTAGTCGCTCCCGGAGCCGTCGTCGGGCTCCTCCCAGAAGACGTCGCCGTCGGAAGAGAGGGCGCGTGGCGGGGCCCGGATGCGAATTGAGAGCGGCGGAAACGGGTGGCGGAGAGGCGGTGCAGCGCGGAGAGAGGCGGCGGGCGGGAAGGCATGGAGAAGAGGGGCTAAGGAGGCGGTCGCGGTGGAAGAGGAGGCCGTGGCCACCCATCGCAGCATTTCTTGCTCTGGTCTTATCGTCAAAGCTGAAGGCAGAGTTGGGCTAAGACATTTTGGGTTTTAGGATTTGCCGTAGGCCCGTTGGGAATGGTTGTATCTATTTACTGCTCCGTTGGGACTAGGGGTGCAAAAAGAACGAATAATTTTTATCTAACTAACCAACTGAAGATTTACAGAGCAAACATAAAAGAGATAAATAGATATTCGGCACTATCTATGTCCAACTCCAATTTTAAGGGAAAAATATAAAATAGGATATGGGATGAATGATATCCGTTCGTAATATATGTATATCAAGTGATATGAGTAAATCTGTTGTAATTTCATTTAGAAACAAGATAACAGATAGACAGATTGTCGTATCTAAACAAGTAGGGAATACTGAGTGTTTTTCCTTCGACATCTCGACGATTAGTCTCTCCGTGTTCGCTATGATTGCACCTCTACTATTCAATGTCTTGCGTAGGGGGTGTAAAAGAAGTAGATAATTTCTGTCTATTCGACCGTCCGAAGGCTTATAGAGCGAATACAAAATAGAGAAATAGGTATCCGGTACTATCTATGTCCGACTCTGATACCGAGAAAAATATAGAATAGAATACATGATGAATGATGTCTGTCCGTATTCGTTCTGCTTGCACCCCTACTCATGACACAAAAATGTTATAGACGTAGATATGGTCTCTATTTCCTATAAGGAGATGGTGGTGGTAGTTCATTTGTTTGTCCTAACTCTTCCAACCTTTCATCTCCTTAAAAAATCTTTAACAAAACCAAACAAAGTAATCTAAAAAAATAAATTCTACTACCCTACAAATTCTCTAAAAAACAGAGTTCTACCGGATGCGCGGTAGAGCCAGGGGGCACGGAGGAACGATGTGGCCGAACGCGAAGGCGGAGTCAACGACATGGGCCGAGCAGACCAATCCCGACAATATCGACTCGACATACTGTGATAACATGATTATTTTATCTATAGCAAAATATGGACATTCAACTAGTGGTCTCTAAAATGCAACTTTCATGTTAATTTATATTTTAATATAGTTATAAACCTAATAAAATTATGAATACTATGAAAAAACCTTTCGAGACAAATACACTATGTGACTTTGATGTATCCAATGAAAATATTTTGAGAAAGATATGAATATACAAAGTTTGGAAAATTTTGACAACATATATCACGAAACAACATTCTTTTGTGGTGGGAGGGGTATCTAAGTAAACAAAAGGAGAGGGGTTTGGCAAATAAAAATACAATGTAAAGGGCAATTTCCTGCACTTCTTACAAGAAGAAGAGCAGAGGTTGACATGAAATAAATTTTTGCTCTTCTTTTTTAAATGAAGAAAATTTTCCACTCTTTTTTGAAACGAAGAGCATTTTCCTTTGAAGGGAAAAACAACTCTTCCTATACTTCCATTTTATGTTATAAACATGATTAATATACTAAAAACCTAATAAAATACAAATTTATCTTTCTAGCTTTATCCAATATATAAGCCAAAGTCAGCTTATCATCGCAAGTTCTGACTTTTATGCACATGAGGCTTCATCTAGAATGTATGATCTTCACATGACTTTTACAACAAATTATAGTCACGTGTTTCAAACTAGGCTAAAATGTTATCGATACTTGATAGTGCGTAATAAAAAGGCTGGTTCCGCTACTAATGTGCTCCTCAACAGCTGCCTCTGGTACAAAACCTATTGGCTAAAAAGAAATTCAAAACTTCTACCAATTTCTCACATATTTGGCTGATGAATTCTAGGGTTCTACATCCACAGTTTAAACTTACGGAGTCAAGTAAAAAATGAAATATAATAGCTTAGAAAGACCGATACATCTCATATTTTCACAAGAGTATAGTTGCGGGAGTTAAAATTTAAATGCATGTAAAGTACATCAAAATACATGCATACATGTGTATATATATATAGTATAAATAACAGGGACAGCATAGTGCACAGGCTCCATGATTGAGACTTTCAAATCAATGTTTTTTCGAATTAATGAATATTAATGGGTTTGTCTGATATATTATATAACATTGCACTTGCACACATCTAAAACCAATCCAAAAGCAGAGAGGCTTAGTGCCCAGACAGCATGTTGCCCCATACACACACACATATATATACCATAAGTGCATTTCTGATATAATAGAGTATAAATGTATTGATTTTTCCTTGTCGGCTGCTGTATCAACTAATGAACGTACCATTTTCTTTTCAAATCCTTAATTTGTGAGTATATACCTTCGTCTTAATTAATTCATGTACCATTCAATAGCACACTCCATTTTCTTTCCAAAACATGCATACATAGTTTTCGAATTTAATAAAATGCAACTATTTCGAATAGTATGAGGTAGCGAGTACAAGCAACTTAGGTATGCATGTCACTAATTAATACACCTGATGTCCATACACTTAGTGTTACATACCCATCAAAATTCGTGACGTTACATACTCATTCAGCCAAACTAATCTTCCTTACTCTTATTTTATAAGACTCGATCCGTGCAATTTGAACAGGTTTCTTCGTTAATTCCGTGTAAATAATTAATACTACATTAATTCACAAATCACAGGATACAATCATTACTCTGTGCGCCTAAACTGTCTGGCAAAAGAAAGGCAAGTGTTTTCTCTTTCTACATCAGTAATAGATAACGGTTTACCCATTAATTCGCATGTCTAATACAAACACATATATCTTAAAGTGATCCAACGGTCATGAGGAATGGTGCCCGGACTCTTTGGAGCCCGAATTCAATATATATATATATATATATATATATATATATATATATATATATATATATATATATATATATATATATATATAT
This sequence comes from Bonia amplexicaulis, assembly GCA_036346245.1. NCBI lineage: Eukaryota > Viridiplantae > Streptophyta > Magnoliopsida > Poales > Poaceae > Bonia > Bonia amplexicaulis. The sequence continues at coordinate 18,330,631 of CM070751.1, read as the reverse complement.
ATATATATATATATATATATATATATATATATATATATATATATATATATATATATATATATATATATATATATAGGAAAATTACATAAGGCACACAGGTGCCTAGGCACCCACATCAAGAACCGTCCGATGCACGTGTATGATTAATAATTTTTTGAGTTTGGGTATGAAAATGTTTTATACCCTTGATATGTTTATGGTAAGTAAGTTTTGAACTCATTTCAAACTAGTTTGAACTACTTTTGAGTTCAATGCGACTACGATGAGTATATACTATAAAAATAGTTCAAACTAATTAAACGAAGTTGAATTTAATTTTTTCGAGTTTGACATCTTAAATATATTTTTTATGGGTATATGAAGATACACACATCAAACGTTATGAATCTCAAAGCAAATCAACGGGTATTGATATGGGTGCCTAGGCACCGTGGTGCATAAAACACTCGCCTATATATATATATATATATAAATATATAAATATATATATATATATATATATATATATATATATATATATGCATACACGCACACACACATATATACATATACATATACATACATACATATACATATACATACACATACATACATATACCATTTGGATTAATTTAGGATCATGCATATACTTCAAATTAAAATTAATAGCTAATTGTGCATTGTCAGGAAAATTGGTAGTATCGGAGTTTCAATGGCGGAACTACCACTGAGCAGTATGACCGCAACTTCTAAGCGGTACTACCAGAACCCGAAAGTACCAAAAAGATAGCGATACGCTTTTTCCATAGAGCACCCTTGGAAGCTCTTTTGTTTCTCTGAAAAACGGCAGTACCAGAATTTTAACGGCGAAACTACCGAAGATCAGAACTACCGCGATTACAACGACGGTAGTACCGTGTCGACTTTCAATGGCTAGTTCAGAGGCTCTGATATAGCTGTTACTGTTGCGTTAGAGCAGGTGTGGTAGTACCGGAATTTGTACTGCGGTACTACCGCTCGCCCTGAAAAATTCAGGGATCTTCTTGCAACGGATATATTTGGTTGGTGGGGGTATAAATACTTTCCCACCAGCACAAGGATAGAGCTAGACACTTCATTTAACATCCTTGAGCAATAGAGCACTCTCCTACACCTCATTTACTCACTTTGCATTCATTTAAGGTACTTGAGCCAAAAATCAAGTGCATCCATTTAAGATTGATCATTGGCACTTGATCGCCATCAAGCGAAGTTTTGGTTTATTACTTTTGGTGCTTGCTGGCACCTAGACGGTCTTGGTGGAAGATTGCAAAGTGACCTCTTCAAGGAGATTGTGAAGAGCGCCGGCGCCAACTTGTGAGTGGTTCGGTGCTCACCATCTCCGAAGCAGAAGAAGAACAACCACTAGTTGATTGAGGAGTTGAGGCTTAATTCATGGAGCCGGTCCAAGTCGTTTGGGCTTTCCTCAACGTGAACTAGTGAAGACCAGCAAGTCTTCGACACCAAGGGAAAAACATCGAGTGTCATATTTTGGTTATTTCTTTGCATCTACTTTTCGCATTTACATTTCTAGCATATTGTGATTATTAAGATTGTCATATTTAGTTGTGCTAGATATATTTTTGTAGAGACATGTGCTTGTGGTGCCTTAGCTATACTTGAATTGTGTAGATTTAAATTGCTTTGAAATCTTGCCTAGCTATAAATTGTGGTAATTAGTTTTAGAAGGCAAGAATTTTTAGAACCTCCTGTTCACCCCCTCTAGTTAGTTATCCTTGATCCTACAAGTGGTATCAGAGTTTGATCTCTCATTAATTTAGACTTAACCGCCTAGAGATAAAATAATGGCTAATGAGGGGATTGCTATAGGGAAGACACCTCTTTTCGATGGCTCTAATTATTCTTATTAAAATATTAGAATGTCTATTTATGTTAATGCCATGAGTCCGAGCATATGAAGAATGTAAATAAGGGTTACGTCATACCTCTTGATCCACTACATCTCACAAACAAGAGGGGTGCAATGCTCATTTAGATGCTTAAGCTATGAATGCTCTTTTTGGCGCTTTAAACGCGGATGAGTTCAGTAGAGTGAGCAATTTAGAAACTGCTCACGATATTTAGACTACCCTCCCAGAAATCCATGAGGGAACAAGCCAAATTGCACTATCAAATTTTCACTACCAGTAATTATACGTTTCACTACGTATAGTAGGTGTAGGTAGGAGTGGAAACGGATCGGATACAATCGAATAATCTCAAATACGAATACGAATCCATATTTTTAAAACGAATACGAATACGAATTCGAATATTCTCAAATACGGATACGAATATCCTCGAATACGAATACGGATATTTTTGAATACGGATTTTCTCGGATACGAATATCGGATAAAACGGATTTCTAGCAATTTCTCGATTTTTCACGGTTTTGACCGGTTCGGGGTTAAACCGCCTAAATTCAAAGTTTGAATCACAAAATTAAATGCGGGTTTTCATGGGTTCTAGAAACGGATCGAATACGAATCGAATAGTCTCGAATACGAATACAGATATTCTCGAATACGAATGCGAATACGAATATTCTTAAATACGGATACGAATATTCTCGAATACGAATACGAACATTTTCGAATACGGATTTTTGTTTACCACATTCGCGTTTTCTCGGATACGAATATCGGATAAAACGAATTATCTGTTACCGTTTTCCACCCCTTGGTGTAGGCAACTAGCACCTACAGTTGTTGGCAACTAACACACTAACAAGATAGCAACTCTTGGTGCTAGCAATTGGCAATTCTCCACTGCTAGCAAGTACAGGTTTCATTAACGATGTGCTTGCAACTAACAACTATAGGTACTGGTAAAGAGGAACCCTAGGATGCTGACCTAGCAACAAGCAAATCTCCTCAACTAATAATTATAGTTGTTGCTATCTAGGTACTAACAACTAGCAACTTTAAATCCTAATAGCTGTCAACTCTAAATGTTGTCACTACCAACTCTAAGATGTTGTCGACTAACAAATTGCTACTACTAATAACTACAGATGTTGGTAAATAGCAACTCTTGATGGTGGTAACTATCAACCATATGCATTCGTAACTAGCAACTCTTAGATACTGGCAACTAACAAATTATAGTTGTTATTAGTATATATCTACGTGCTATCAACTAGCAACCCTAGATGATGGCAGCTAGCAACTCTAATATTTTTGCAATTAATAATTTGGATTATCACTATGTCTCAAAACATATGTAATATTAATTTTATTTTGTTCAGTTTTGGAATACAATGGTTCAAACGGAACACAAAACGAACAAGTACAAAACTCCTACCCATACTTACTAATCTGCCAACTCTCTCACCAATCTCATACAAAACGACATTTTGTCTTTATCCATATTTTTCTCATTGGAATGGAAACGGATCGGATACGATCGAATAGTCTCAAATACGAATATGATTCCATAATTTTAAAACAAATACGAATTCGAATGTTCTCAAATACGAATATAAACCGAATGTCGTAACATATACGAATTCGAATCAAATATGTACTTAATTCGATCGAATACTAATATCCTCCTACAACTTCTGTAACAAATCTCAGTAGAACAAATTCCTAACAGTTTACCTCGTTTTTCACCGATTTTTGATGGTTACCAAAACGGTTACCGGTTTCAAACCATCCAAATTCAAATTTCGGATCATAAATTTCGTTTTGGATTTTCCTAGGTTTCGAAAACGAATCGAATAGTCTCGAATACGAATGTAAATATGAATATTTTCGAATACGGATATGGATATTCTCAAATACAAATATGAATATTTTCGAATACGGATTTTGTTTATTGCATTTACGTTTTTTCGGATACGAATATCAGATAAAACGAATTATCTGTTACCGTTTCCCACCCGTAGCTGCAGGCGTGGTAGCACTCGGAGACAAACACGCTGTACAGAGTTATAAGAAAAGCAAAAACAATCCGGCAAATTACATTTTCTACTGAAAGGTTTGGGTGGTTGGGGGGCGGGGGGCAACTAGAGATTTCGCTCATGAGGTTCCAACCAAGGGAATCCAAGTGTATCAAACACATCCTTCTCCGTGTCACAGCTAACTATCGCTTCTGATCTGGCCCCCTGCAAAATTTACAATGAGGCAAAGCGGATTAAAAAAAGACCTGTAATGACTAATGAACAAGACACGTACATACCCGCTTTCCACCACTGCTCTGTGTAGCAAGATACAAACCAGTATCATCAAGCACGTAGCCTTTGGATTCTGCTAATAGTCTTAATCTGCATGTTGCAATTATCAAGACATACATATGAAGCCAGAATTTATACATACATATGAAGCCAGTATCATCAAGACATACATATGAAGCCAGAATTTATACCGTCGATTTAGAACATCATTTCCAGTCCAAGCAAGCAGCCCGAATGCATATCTGTTCCTTGGGTATACCTGTCAGCACCGAATGGCAACCATTTTTTATCAGCAAATAATTGCATGGCAAAATCATCATATCCACTCCCAACAGAAAATGGAAAACACCACTATAGACGATATGTTAGTTACTAATTATGAAGGATCATAAGTTCATAATTTTGTAGTTCATGTCATTGTCATAGATAAAAGGGGTCATAACAAAATACTGGAGTGGTTGATTTATCATGAACATCAGACAATTAGACAACAATACCATAGAGCTGTGAACAACGAAAGAGACAGAGAAATTTGTTTTTCAGTTCCAAAAGAAACAAATCATGCAAATGAAGAATAAAATATCAACATAGTTGAATGCCTCCTATTGGAATCTCCCTATACCTTTAGGTCAATGCGATGCCGCAGCTCACGCCCAGGATATGTGCAAAGACCAAAATATGTGTCAACCCCACAATCAGTTCCCTGCATTTAGTTGAGGAATGCCAGTAGATTCAAATCTTATTACACACTTTCTCAATATGTTTAAAAAGGACCTTACTAACTATTAGGATTAGCGACTCTTAGCCAATTTTACACGTAACCCTAAGCAGTTCCAGCTGCCAATAACCCAGTAAGTGCAAGAGTTTACTTCTGGGCTTCTGGCAATAATCTGTAATCAAACCCCAGTCAGACAAGTTTATGCCAACATCAGATGCATACATTTGCTGGAAACCGGTTCTTTATCCACTTTTTTATCAACTCACTGCTTATTTAATTTTTTTATAAGCTTTCTTTTTTGGTTTATAATCTCTCTTCCCAAAGTCTCTGGAAGTGGTGGCCAAGCACTTACTTCAATACTGTGTATGCTAAAGATAAGATCCTCCCTCAAAAAATTGATGTCCTTCAATCGCTGAACAAACTTCAGTAAAATACCTACATGACTGAAGAAAAATGTAAGGGACCATTTACAACTTCTCATGTTACTACATGTTCGTATAAAAATATGTATTATGTGCAAACAACATAGTTGGAGGGGTAAAGCAGGGTCATAATTAAAAATCATGATTATAATGGAGGATAAATCAATAAACATAAGTTGCATGAAAATAAACTTCTACCAATGTAAAGTAACTAAATGGCTGTTTAGAATGCGGTGTTCCTTCTCTTTCTTTAATTTTTTCTTTTCCTAATCAGTGTTAAATGCAATAGAATACTATAGCTTACACTGAATGCATCGCAGATGAATAGATTCTCCTCAGATTTGAATATAAATAACATGGCATGCTCCAGTTCTAGACCTATACTATTAAAAGCCAACAAATTTTCACATGCTTGAAGTATTACCTTTCACCATCAGGATGAGTGATAACAATATCCATGTCACCACAAGAAGCTTTTCCACGTCTGTATGATCCACCACATACAATTATCACCTCCAAATAAAAAGAATTATGCATAACGAATTTCAGTGATCACTTTAGGAAAATTATTATACTGCGTGAACCCTAAGCACAGGGAATTATAAAAAAACAGTTGTAAATAATTAACTACTACCGAATAAAATAGCCACCAAAGAAACAGACTGTGACAGAGCATCAAGCTGTTGCTTTAGTATTGGCTTTTGAACAACTTATGCGTGATGGAGACACATAGTTCCTGGAAATAGTCTATGTAACTCACTCCGGGCAAGATATCCTTCCCAACTTCTTGCAGAAGCTTCTCCATCTCACTAACCTATATAAGAATAGAATTAATGTGTGCAATGTTGCATGGTCTGTCAAATAGCTAGTAACGAATAGCAAAAAAGTCAACAAGTCTAAAAATTACACACTTCATGCCGGGGAATTCTTTGTTTGATATCATCAAAGAACTTCAAACCAATCCTCTGAGCATATGAAAGTGAATCCTCTTTTTGAAGGTCATCAAGAGTACGGTATCCTTTATCATATAACTTGAGAGCAGTTGCAGGACCAACACCCCACACTTCACCGAATAGGCTGACAGTTCGTACCTTCGAAATTGTGTAAATATAAGGCTACATAGCTGAATAATTCTTAAAAATGTAGTGCTTGCTCAAAACTAGATTACCTTTTCATCATTCTCGAAGTGTTCCAGCTTGGAAAGCTTTCCTGTAGTTACTATTTCATTAATCTGCATGAGGAAATATTAGGCACAGCCCTTGTTATTAAGTCGCGCGACTAGTCGCGACTAATCGTCGATTAGTCGACAAGTCGGCACACAGGCACCGACTAGTGCCATCGACTCGACTAGTTGCACTAGTCGGTCGACTTGTCGACTAGTCGGCGACTAGTCCGCGACTCAGCCGCGACTAATCAGCCAACATGTAGTTTTTTTTTTCTGTTTTAGACTCGGTTCGATGCATTCTTCTAGAGCAAGATCCGGTATTCTTCCACTCGAGCACGGGTAGCGTGAGCAAGTAGTAGTGGTGATAGAAGACAGTTAGTAGTAGAAGCAACAAGTAAGTAGTAGTGGTGATAGAAGGTAGTTAGTAGTAGAAGCAACAAGCAAGTAGTAGTAGATTAGTCGACGACTAGTCGGGATTAGTCACGACTAATCTCCAAGTCAGTAGCATCACGACTCGACTCGACTTTACGACTTAATAACCTTGGGCACAGCCAAGACCAGAGATACTGCAAGTGGAATGACAAATGTGTTATGAATAGCGCTTGTATTCATCATGAGGCCAATAGGGCAGTATATATACGCGTACAAGTATAGTATATATACAGGAAAGCCTTTACACAACAAGATAAATACATAGATATCTATAATATATATCTAACATCCCTCTCAACTTATAGTGGATCAACAACATGCAGTTTGGAGAGATAGAAGCTGTGCTGGACTCTGGTCTGTGCCTTTGTGAAGTCTGCCGGCTGAAGCTCGGAAGACATATACTAAAGAGTAACAACCTAATCCTACACATATGTCCGCATATAGAAAACACCAACACTAATATGCTTTGCAAGCTCATGCCTCACCGGATCTTTAGCAATGCTAATAGCACATATACTGTTAGACAAAAGAGAAGTCAGTGCAGAAACAAAAACATCAAAATCCTCAAGTAACCACCGTAGCCAAATAACCACCGCAGTCAACAAAATCATACCTTACAAATCAGCCTCCGCACTCGAACGAGAAACTGTTGTCTACTTCTTAGTCTTTCAATTAATGAGAAAACCACCAAAAAAAACACAATAGGCAGAGAGAGGCTAGCGATCAGAGTGATCACTATCCTAGGTGGTATTAGAATATGCCTGGAGCTGTAAAGAACTAGAGCGAAAGGAAAAGAGGTGACGATAGATAGTTCCACGAAGGTATCGTAGAACACGAAGAAGATGACTATAGTGGAGCTGAGTGGGAGCAGAAACAAACTGACTCAAGATATGTACAGAGTACGAAATATCAGGACGAGTGACACCAAGATAAACAAGGCTCCCAACAAGATGACGATAACGAGTAGGATCAGTAAGAGGCTCATTATCAGTGAGACGAAAATGAATATTAAGCTTCATGAAAGTCTCAACTATGCGCTGATAAAAAAAAGGCACGATCAAGAAGATTCTGAACACACTTTTCTTGGGACATATAGAAAACCTCAGGAGAAGAAATAACATCAATCCCAAGAAAGTAGCGAAGAAGACCCATATCAGATATGAGAAACTGCTTATGAAGACGCTGCTTGACAAAAGTGATGTATTGAGAATCATCTCCAATAATGATCATATCATCAAAATATAAAAGGAGAAACGTCCGACCACGAGGCTAAGTGCGAATAAAAATAGCAAGATCATGAGCACTGGCAGATAAACCAGCTACAGTGACAACAGAAGAGAAACAATTAAACCAAGTACGAGAAGTCTGCTTGAGCCCATAGAGAGATCGGTGAAGGCGACAAACCATAACCTTAGGGACAGAATACCTAGAGGGCGGCTGCATGTAGACCTTCTCACGCAACTCGCTATTGAGAAAGGTATTCTTGACATCCAACTGAGATAGACTACTGTCAAACATAGGCCACAGCAAGGAGAGCGCGAACAGTGGTCATGTGAGTGACAGGAGCAAATGTCTCATCGTAGTTACGATCATACTCCTACTGAAAACCACGTGCCATAAGACGAGCCTTGTAGCGCTCAAGAAAACCATCAGAGCGGGTCTTAACCTTATAGACCCACTTGAATGTGATAGGTATAACACGCGTAGGAAGAGGAACAAGATCCCATGTGCCAGTACGCTTAAGAGCAGCGATCTCCTCTGCCATCGCATGCTACCACTCCTGATGAACAACAGCATCACGGTAAGAAGTCGATTCGGCAAGAGCAGCGGCAGCAAAGCCAAAACACTCAGGAGGCTGATAGGCTGGCGATTACGAAGAGCATATCGAGGAGAAGCCGAAGAGGATGACCCATTAGAAGGAGAGAGTACATCAGAAAAATCATCAACTCACAGACGATGAGTAGTAGAAAGGATAAGAAACAAGGTCAGAAGTAACCTCTAAAGAGGGTTCCAGTGGCTAAGAAGGCACCGACTGTGAAGGAGGCACTGGAAAGACCAAAGGCTGTGGTGGAGTGGTGACAATGTGGGTGGAAGGAAAAGTCAGAAAAGAAAGTGGCTCGACAAGAGATGCTAAAGTGGAGGAAGGAGGACGAGGGTGGAAAGGACGACTCATCAAAAGTAACATCTTGAGAAATCCGCATCCGTCGGCCAACAGGATCTCAACAACGATATCCCTTGTGCTCAATGCTATAGCCTAGAAAAACGCACTCCACAGACTAAGTGGTCAGCTTGGAGCGCCCACAGGGTGCAAGAAAAACATAGCACACACATCCAAAGAAGCAAAGACTGGAATAATCAGGAGTCTTGCCACAGCGACGCTCAACTGGGATCCTACCCTAAAGAGCAGAAGAGGGTTGAAGATTGACTAGAAAAGTGGTAGTAGAAACAGCCTCAGCCTAGAAGTGTGGTGAAACAGCAGAAGCAAGCATGAGAGCACGAGCTGTCATATGAAAGGAAACACCAGAATTAAGAATCTAAAGTGATATACCTGAGGAAGGAGAAGTAGAAGGTGGTCTCTCACTGGAATATTGAGCAGCAGAACCGACAATGCAAAAGCAGCCATGCAACGCAGCAGTGTAGAAGCTCCTGAATGTCAGAGGCACCAGGACTCCTCTGAGAGGAGGAACCTCCATTGCCCCTCGGAGGACGGCCACCATGAAGAAAATCCTTCTTCTTGCTGTAGCAGAACTGCTCCACATGTTCATCCTTGTTGCGATAGGTGTAGTGGAGTCCCCTACCAACAGTAGCTGTCGCTGGTGAAGGCGCAATTGGTAAAGGAGTAACCGGAGGTGCAGTAGGTGTAGAAACTAGAGGAGCTGCCAAAACTGAAGGAAACGATGGTGACGATAGCATACCCGCACCACGTAGACGAATCTCCTCAGTACAAACAGTTGCAAAGGCTTCCAATAGTCATACGAGGGTGGCGAGCCAGCAACTGAGCACGAGTCTGCTCAAACTCAGCCCAGAGATGTTTCAAGAAGTCGTAGATACGAAAAAACTCCAGGTGAGACTGCTGACGCTGACAGCACTAACAGGTGTGGCAAACATCTAGCCCCAAAGAGTCGATATGACGCCATATCGTGGGCAGCTGAGTATTGAACTCGTCCACAGTGGCATCTCCCTGCTTCAGCGACTGCTCTTGATACACAACAGCAAGGCACAAGGAATTACCAAATGGCTTGTAACGGTTACGCAGATGCGCCCACATCGCCTGTGCGAAAATCAAGCCAACCACATCACCAGTGAGATGCACCTCCATGCTAGCAACTAGAATAGCATAAACACAAGTATCCTCATCGATCCATATTTTGTAAGCAGCATATTGAGTGTAAAAAGTCTCCATGGCATCTTCAAAAGCCTCGGATGCCTTTGTACGAGTGTCTTCAGAAGCATCCTTCGGAAGTACAGGCTCAGCAGGTGGAGCAGGGCGAGACGGACAAGGCAACTTACCAGTAAGAAACTCCCAAAGGCACTTGCCACACATGTGGAGGCGCATGTGCTGAAACCAGTCCCGATAATTGGGACCACCAAAGATCACTAGACAGCGAGGAACAGGAACAATGCCTGAAGAGGATGACATTTTTTCCTTTTTTCCTTTTCTTTTCTTTCTTTCCTTTTTTTTCTTTTTTCTTTCCTTTTTTACCTTTCCTCAGCTCAGTCGGTTTGACCAACCAAGACTCAAAATGCATACAAGCCAAACGCTTGCAAGCCATCGGTCAGGAGGAACGGCGACCGGCAATGACGAGGTGCCAACGAAAGAGATGACGGCGACGGCAGCAGTTCCGACGAGACGGCACGTAGCGGCTCCAGTGGATCAGCGGGTTGGTCGTGACTTCGGCGGGCCACACGGCTCTAGCAGATTGGCGCACAACTTCGGGCAATAGGTCGACACGCGGAAGCTCCGGCGGATCGGTGCGACTTCGGTGGGTTGTCCAGGATCCAAGCGATGACAATGACGTCTAGCGGCGGGGCCAGCCGACGCGCGAAGGAAGGAGCACAGAGCCAGGCGTACGGCGACGATCGGCGTCGGGTGGAGAAGATCCGGATACACGACGACTGATTCGGATGCAAAGCCAATGGTGGCGTAACGACGATGAGCGCAGTGGTGGCAAAGCCAGGCGGTGGCTAGAGGAACGAACTAGCAGCGATGGCGGCTTGACACAAATCCTAGGTACACCTGATACCATGTTATGAATAGCGTTTGTATTCATCATGATACCAATGGGCCAGTACATATACACATACAAGTATGGCACATATGCAAGAAACCCTTACACAACTGGGTAAATACACAGCTATCTATAATACATATCTAACAGAATGCAAGAGTCAAGCTTTGTCTTGCAACTTCTAATGTTATACTCCTTTCTGACATAGTAATGCAGCAATACTGCAATACATTCAGCATCATGTGGTGCTTTTAGATCTTATTTTATCAACGAAGATAGGAATAAGTTTTTCTGAGTCAAGAACACAAAGACAATACATTTATGATCCATCTTACTATGAAACTAGTGTTGCAGTATAGTAGTTGCAATACTAAAAATGGGAGTATTAGTTTATTTTTTCATTGGAGATCCCAAATTACACTTGTTGGCTTGTTAAATTTTAGAAAGAGCTGCGCACTGGCAATCACCAACAAACAGTAAGAAATGGTAGAGCGAGACATGCATACATGGTCTTTCAAAGATTTCCCAATAGCAGGGAGGTCTTTAGCTTGGTCAGCACTTTCTATTTTGAATGGCAATTTCTCGATCACTGGAATAGCCTTGTGATAGCTAAACGATCTTCGGTCATCTCCCAGGGCTTCAACAGGAGGAAAATGAAATGTTAAAATAATCAACAAAAAGTTGCGAAAGATTATGGTGTACAACGTCGTTACCTCTATATATATTGATAAGCTTTCCAAAAATCTCAGTGATGTTCCTGTTGAGGTCTGGTGGAGCATACGTTGTGGATTCTCCAGAAAAGGCTTCCTGGTTGTGTAGCTAATGAGTTAACGCTTGGAGATAAACGTCCTCAGAACTCAGGAATGTACAATGTAACTTGTAAGCACCCACGATGTAAAGCACCAAATCCCATTCTGAGAATGCAAATATGAGATAGAGCCCAGCATTAAAGGCTTTCAAATTTGAACTACATAGGTTTGAATTTGAATTGCTAAAGGCAATTATGTCCATTTGCTTGACAAAAGGATAACAGGGCCGAAGTTCAGTATCAGACATGTCAGTAGTGTTAAGATGTCATGCTGAAGTTGGTGACATCATAGTTCAGAGTTCATTAGTAACAAAAATATTGTTTTGTTGTTCATATATATTCACAGTTTTTGAAAATAGATATATATTCACAGTAGACCTAGTAAAAACTTAGAGGAAACAAAAGAATAACGTATGCAATGACACAACATAATTCAGACTTTTAGTAAAGATGGCTTACGTGAAACAACAGAATTCAGACTTTAGAGTAAAGATGGCTTAGGAACACTAGTTTATCAGATCATGCTCATACCTCAATTTCAAATGTACCATGAGATACTATGGTATTTTTAGTATCTCCAGAGGTATTTTGGCTACTTGCATACTGGCTAGGCCCCTTTTCGACACCTGAACCTTCATGCCCATGTGTACTTGCATCTCGATGCCCTCCAGCAGCTAGCTCCTTCTCCCTATCCTGTGCACTACTTTCTTTGTGATTCTCAGGACCCTCAGATGACATTTTGCTCTTTTTCTCAGGCTGTGATACGCCTGAATCTCTGGTACCAGCTGCCTTCTTCGGCTTAAATTCCTCTTCGTAGTTGATAACAAACTTGTGCTCGGGCAGCCTCTCGCCGGACTTGAGGCACTCCTCCAGCCACTCGAAGGACACCACACTCTGCAATCAAAATCCATTCCTTATAGTTAATACAGTCGCTTGATGTAACCGGAAACGCCCCGTAGTCCATTATAGGAAGTCTGCACAGCTCAATGCAGTTGTGGGATTGAAAAATGTCTAATGCAGATAGTAGCACATGTACACCAGCTTGCCACATAGGAGACTAGGGTTCTATGGAGTCAATGGGAACCGGCGAGAGTAGCGATTACCCCGCGGAAGCGGTGGAGCCAGGCGGCATCGACCTCCCGGAGCAGCGCCTTGGCGTCCACCGCGAGCACGTGGGTGACCGCCGCGCCCTTGGCGAGCTTCTCCTGGACGCGGCCCCCCATCTGCACCAGCCTCTGCTTCCAAACCTGCACTAGCGTACCCAAAACCTAAGCACAAGTGGAAGCGCCAGCGAGAGCAAATTGGACGCACTGCGTCAGGGGAGCGCGACCTCGAGGCGGCGAGACTGAACGGCGTGTGGGACGACGAAGGCGGAGACGCCACGGAACATGCCGTCGGGGTCCGACGCCACCGCCGGCCGCGCGGGCTTCCGCTTCGGCGCCATCGAAAACTTCCGCGTTTTCCCCTCCTCGCTCCGTCGCGGTTGGGGTTTCGGGGCGCTCTAGGCCCGTCGGGAACGCAGAAAATATTTCAGTTTCCGCAGTTACCGTGTTCCAAACGAGGTCTTAGGGTGGGTGTTCTACTGACGAGTGTGAATTAGCGCCCACAACCTCACATGAGGACATTACTGAACTATGAACTCTAATCACAGGGCACAACCAACTCTGAGCTCTAGTCACATCAAACAGGCCCACAGGAGATAACCAATTATGAATCAAATTAGCGAGCACACAGTAATTTGTATCAAATCATTTACATCATCTGATGTACAACACCACCAATTACAAATCAAACGTCACACAAAGGCTCCGTTCTTTTCAGCATGCACGTGGCTTATAGATTTCCCAAAAAACGATTATCCTATAGCCAAAAACCATCGGCCGCAGCAAAAAAGAACACACCCAAAATCTATTGTAGCCTCAATGCAGCCCTCCTCTAATATGGGGAGGGGCTTATTGCTTGTGAGCAAATCAAATCAATACCTATTGTTCTTTTTCTTCCCTCAAATTTTACAACTCAAGCATTGTACAGAGAAAAACAAACAAAATAGCACACCAAACTATCAACAGTAGTACCGATCCATCTCGGTTAAAAGCTGTTTACTGTTGCTAACTAACTGTAACCGGCTAACCGCTGTCTCGGTGAGCTCAGGCGGTTTCTGCGGTGTCTGTTGCAGGTGAGGGCTTGTCAGTGGCAGAGTCTGCGTCGTCTTGCGATGGCGCCTCGATGACAGTATCGTCGTGTGATGGCTTCTCGCTGGCTGCACCTTCTTCCTCTTCCTCTGATGGTTTGTCAGTGGCTGGCTTCTCAAGAGACACACTGTCCTCTGATGGCTTGACAGTGTCATCCACTTCCTCTGATGGTTTCTCAAGAGCCACTCTGTCCCTTGATGGCTCAGCACTCGCCTCGTCTTCCTCTGATGGTTTCTCAAAAGCTACATTGTCTTCTGATGGCTCCGCACTTGCCTTGCCTTCCTCCGATGATTTCTCCTCCGATGGCTTGGCAGTGCCATCGTCTTCCTCTGATGGCTTCGCAAGAGCTGAGCTGTTCTCTGATAGCTCAACGCTGGCCTCACCGTCATCTGTGGATTCCTCAACAGCTACGGCGCTTTCTGATGGTATTTCTACAGGTGCACTGCCCTGAGGCGGTGTCTCCTTAGAAATGTCGCCTTGTGCAGGTTCCTCTGTAGTAATGCTGCTCTTTAGAGTGGTTTCAGGCAGTGTTTCAGTAGCTGAGCTGCTTTCTGATGGATTCTCGGAAACAGCATTACTCTCAGTTTCCAATGGTGTCTCAACAGATGCATCCTTTTGATGTTCCAAGGGCTGCTCAGTTGACACATCAGGAGCTGCATCAATTTGAGGATCTGATGGCTCCTCAGTAGTTGCATCAGTTTGAGGTACCGATGGCTTACCAACAGATGCATCGTTCTGAGGCTCTGATGGATGTCCTGATGATTCATCAGCAGCTGCATTGTTTTGAAGCTCAGATGGCTTCTCAGTAGATGTGCCACTTTGATGTTCTGCTGGGTTCTCAACTGATGTGTTGCTTTGAGGTTCTGATGGTGGCTCAGCCGACTGATCAGCAGCTGCATCTCTTTGTGGTTCTGATGGCTTCTCATCGGCTGTGTCGCTTTCAGGCTCAGAAGACTCGTTGGCAATTGCATCACTATTAGGCTCTGATGGATTCTTGTCATCTGCTTCATCTTGAGGTTCCAATGGCTGCTCTGTAGCTGCATCCTTTCGACATTTTAATGGTTGCTCCATTGGAACCTCAGCAGGTGCAATGCTTCCAGATTCTGATGACTGCTCAGTGGCTGTGTCATTTTTAGCTTCCAATGTCTGGTCAGTTGCCTTCTTGGCAGCCACGACATCTTGAAGTTCTGATTGCTGCTCAGCAGTTGGATTGCTTCGAGAATCTGACAAGTTCTCACCAGATGTAGCCCCTTCATGTTCTGATTGATCCTTGGTTGATTTGCCAGAAGTGGCATCACTTTCAAGCTCTGTTAGCTTCTCGCCAGTGTCATCATTTTGAGGTGGCTTCTCAAGAGAAATATCATTTTGTGGCATTACTCTCCTTTGTTGTGTGCCATCAGCAATATCTTCACTTTGAAGTGGCTTCTCAACAGTCTCTTTGCTCTGAAGTGGCTGCTCAGAAGGTTCATTGGTTTGTAATGGCTTCTCTGCAGCATCTTCTTCTGATGGCTTCTCAGTGATCATAGTGGTTTGAGGTGCCTTCCCAGCAGCCATGGCACTTTGCAATAATTTCTCAGTCGGCATTGTCCTCTCCGAAATTTTCTGAGGGGCTGCATCAATTTGAGATGGTTTCGACATGGCTGTTACATTTTCTGAAACCTTCTTGGTGATACTGCTTTCATGTAGCTTCTCAGCAGCAACGTTGCTCTGTGATGCCTCGTCAGTTTCAACAGTGCTTTCTGATGGCTTCTTAGCAGGTTCAGTGCTCTGAGATGGTGCCACGGGAGGCATACCACTTTCTGATGGTTTTTCTGTGGAAAAATCACCTTGCAATATGTTTGCAGCAAGTGATAGCATTTCACCAGTTTCACTGGTTGCTGATGGCTCCTTGGTAGCATCGTCACTGTTCTTTGAATCTTTGCTGATCTGCGATTTGTTGTCAGCAACCACAGTGATTTGCTGTGGTTCCTCAGAAACTACACTGCTTTGCAACGTTTTCTCCGCAACCACACCGCTTTGTTGGGTAGTCTCGTTCACCATCTTGCTTTGCAACACCTTGTTGCTAGCCATATCACACTCTGGCAGAGTTTCTGGAGCCACACTTCTTTTCCATGACCTCTTCACAACCATGTTGCTCGGAAGTGGTTTGGTGACAGTCACATTGCTTTGTGATGTTGTTGCACTGCTTTGTGATGGCCTGTCCGTTGCCACGTTGCGCTGCCATAGCCTTTTGACCATTCCACTACTTTCAGTTGTTTTTGCATCAACTACACTGCTCTGGGGTTGCTTCTCAGTGCCTATGTTGCGTTGCCATGGCCTTTTGACTACCGCTGCAGTGTTCTCTGAGGGCTTCGCATTATCTGCACTGGCCTGTGCAGGACTCTCGGTAGTTCCACTGTGTTGCTGTAACACTGGGACCACTGCGCTGGTTTCTGTTGGCTTCACATCAGCCTCACTGTTTGCAGAGAGCTTCTCAGCGTCTAGATTGCTCTGCAGTGGTTTCTCACTGACCACTCTACGCTCCCATGGCCTTTTAACTGCTGTGTTGTTTTCTAATGGCTTCGTATCACTCGTTAGTGATGATTTCTCAGTAGGTCCACTGTTCTGTATTTGCTTCTCAGCATTCGCAATGCATTGCCATGGTTTTTTGACCACTTCGCTGATTTCTAATGACTTCGCGTCTTCTGTACTGGTTGACGGCTTATCTGATGGTAAAATGCTTTGTGGTAGATTATCGGTAGCTACACTGCGTTGCCACGGCTTTTTAACCACTGTGCTGCTTTCCCACGGTTTCACATCAACCCCATTACTGGATGATGGCTTCTCAGTGGTAGCATCGCTCGGAGATGGCTTTTCAGTGGTTGTACTAAGTAACAGCTTATCTGTTGGAAGACGGCGTTGCCATGGTTTTCTTATGGCTACACTGCTTGCTGATGGCTTCACATCAACCACAATGCTCTGCTGCGGCTTCTCTAAACTACTTTCTGATGGGTTCTTGCTGGCTACATGATTCTTTGACTCACTCTCAGTAACCCCTTCACTTTCTGCTGACCTTTGGACTGTGCTTTCTGATGGTTTTGTGACATCAATGCGACTGTGCGATTGCTTTTCAGCTGCAACATTGCTTTGTGATGGTTTCTCAGCTGTGATCTCACTTTCTGATGGTTTCTCACTGAGTGCATCACCTTGACCTGGCTTCTCGGTGGCATCTCCCGTTTCTGGTTGTTTCTCGATCACCACTTTCGCATTTACAGTGGTCTCTTCAAACTGACTGAAATTTCCTTTAACCATAAACAATTGAGAATGGTGGGTCTTGCAATAAAGTTTGCCTTCATGTGTGACGTGGTTGGATGGGCTGAGTGTACAGCCACCATGGGTGCAACGGAAGCATGATTTATGATACGAGCTTCCATTAAGACCAACCTGCGAAAAATGTGGTGAACTAAAATTGTACTGTCAACATGGAAAATACAGAAAGTGACGAGTAATGGGATGAGAGAAAAATATCCAAAGCCCAAATATTGATAAAAATGTGCCATTTCGTGAATGTGCTCTTAAATGGTGTCGAAAAAAGAGGCCAATTAAGTTGATTCTATGACGCTTTGACAGCTATGCACTATGTTAGAAAAGGCCGTTGAAGTCTCAACCATATACTTTTGGCTTAACATGCCATCTCTTTGGTTTGTGAAGAAAGGATAAAAATTTTGATAAAATTTTCGCTATATGTTACTTGCAAGGGGGGAAACTGCATTACATGAGGTAATCTTGCATATTACAATTATTATGGAGATTTTCTAATAATAAACATAACAAGTTCGATTACATTTGCAATTGGCACAGAACTAGTCTTGTGATGAACTATTGACAGTTGCAGCAAGATGATGAAACTAACCACAATGCCACCATACACTTGACATCATTAACAGTCGGTTATCATAAATAGACGCAAATGTACAGAATGCTTATTTTCCTGAGCAGTTTTTGGTTTATAACATTTATTAAGGTAGCAAAGCGGAAGACTAAATAATACTTACCTTTTCAATAGGGTACACAGTCTTGTTACAAACTACACACTTCTCTTGTGTGCCAATAAACATGCTTGAGAATCTGCTATTTTGCTGGCCCTGCATGTTGGAGAAATATAAATGAGGAAATGGGGATAACTTTTGTGTACATGCAGCATGAGCCAAACAATTTAGATACTAGGCACATGCTTCAACAACACAACAGGTGTGTCCTAGAGAATATCAGAATACCTTGTGTCCATTAGTTTTTTCTGATTTAGCTGATTTTGCCACACCTGACATGATGCAGTAATGTTGCCAACTTTAGGGAAGAGCACTAGAAATTACTAGCAAACATAAAGAGATTCAGCCCAGTTGATTTAGTTTTGTTTGCCGCACCTTCAAAACTTTTGTCCAAACTGCCAGTCGATTTTAGTATCTGGTCATAGTGAGGTTTGCAGTACAGGACACCTTCGACGGAACAATAGTTACTAAACTGCAGAAACAAGAATCAGAAGAACAAAGTTAGTTGCAGTATTAGTTTGATTAGGTATCACAGATGCAGCTTCAGCTGCAAACAGAGCAAGATAGTAACGGTACCAACTAGTATTATGCAGCATGAATGCATGAAAGATTCAGTATGATCATTATTGCTCTCAGCAAAATTATAAGTTCCTTAATAGAGCTGTAGACTATACCAAACATATGGTGTCAAGGAATAATTTAAGGAAAGCATGTCTAATCTGGTACTAAAATGGTACCAGAACCTAATTTTGTCTTGCACTGTAGTATTAGATGATTGTGTCAACTGCCTTCATGAATTATGATGGCTAGGAAGTGTTTTTGTGTTCTCCAAAAAAAATGTACGGACCCTAAAAAGGTGATGGGTTAAGGGGTCTATCCCCACCAAACCATTAGTTACCCATGTTAAGGGTATTAAGATAAGGGTATTAGAGATAGAATACTAATACCCTTATCTCTAATACCCTTAACAACCCACACAGGTCCTATACTGTGTGCAGATTTCTTTTATGCAAGGAAAGTACAAAGGATTCAACATACAGTTAAACCAATATGACACATCAATATGCTATGAAAATGGCTTCCTCGAAAGAATAGTTAAATGCATATTATATTCTTGACACCTTAAGGACAGCAAGATTTATGCCATGACATCGTTCATCGTTCTATGTTATTTTCACAATGCATATTGTGTTCTTTTGGGCTATGTGTTATGGCTTATGGCTTAAATTTTTGAATTCTGACTATTCGTGAGAAACGGTACGCAGAGGAAAATAGTCGTATGCGATTTTAGCCGGTATAGCTGAACTTAGTACAGTTTTTACTACAATCTTCCTGTTGATCCCATCTTAAAAAATGCACCGTTTAAAAGTTAATTATTGTAGCACATACAAACCAAAGCCAAAGCTAAACCCAAAAGAAGGCACCCGATCATCAACAGGTAGATGTCTACTCAGCAAACCAGTTAGCACTTGACCGCTATATTTAATAAGTGAAGCAGCCACTTGTCACATATACAAGAGATAATCGACAGTATGCGGCAATAGAAGAATAAGAGCTATATTTAACCGCAAGGCGACAACATTCTAGCTATATTTTGTAAAAAAAAATGCACAGAATGGAGTGATAACTGTATGTCGTAGCAACAAACTGCGAAGAGAAATTTCGTAACAAATAACACATAAATCTGAAACCACAATTGATCAAAACATCTTGGGGGTAAACGCATCACCAGGATATTTTATCCGTAATGGGATGCCACTCTCCCATGCAGTTGCAGGACAAACATTTATTGACATCGCTCCCTTAATGAACTATCAATATCCAGTTTACTGAGCCCATGAAGAAAAGCCGCTTCAAGATTTTTTTTGACAAGAAAAAAAATGCTTCAAAGAAGTCTTAAGCTGTGCGATACTCATTTGCATTTCGTGGTGCGTTGTGGGTTTCACTATCACATAAGAACAAGCTGCAGAGGTACAACAGAAAATAACTCATTCTGTGCTCTAATCCGGCACAGATCAGTGGAAATAAACATGCAACCTAACTTCTCAGCAGGTCAAGAAAACCCACGACAAGTACAACAACTAAAGCATCAATTGAACAATATGAAGCAAGGACAATAAGCAAGATATGATACTCAGGTACTAAGTGATAGAGTTAGTCTAGTTGCCCTGTGGTCTAGTCGAATCCACAACTAGCGTATATCTATGACTACGGCAGTCTATACGACCGCCTCGAGTCTTCGTAGCGATCGATGGTCGCAGCAAATCTTAGCAAATTGTAGTCGTAAAAGTACCGTAGCGGTCATAGTCATAAATTTAGAGTTCAGAGTCCGTTTAGTATTCAGAGCGGTTGTAAAGGAAAGTCAGGGTATGTCCGTGTAGGACTCTCAAAGTGGGATGCCGCATTGGTTAGGGAGTCTTGTATGTTGCTTCTTTATATAAGAAAGATGAAAAAGATGCAAATGTATCACGTCGCCAAAGATCTATCTGTGTTTACTCGTGTTCGCGTGCGTGATCTCGAAGTTCAAGTTCATCGCTCGTCTAGACCTTGGGCAAATTCCTCAACAATTGGTATCAGAGTCTAAGAGGACGAAGCAATGTCCAACAACTCTGTTGATCCGTTGAAGTCAGGAACGCTCGTCAAGACCACGGGCAACGGGCTCGATCCATCGAAGCCAGGCATATTCGTCAAGCCGGCAACAAGAAGCGCCTCGATCGCGATTCAATACCCAATGTTGAGCAAAACAAATTACGGCATATGGGTCATCAAGATGAAGTTAATCTTTCGTCGCTAGGGGTATGGTCGGCGGTCGAAGATGGAGACAACGACGTCAACAAGGATCAAGGCACGATGGTGGCCATCTCGCAAGCAGTGCCAGACGACGTGATGATGTCAATTGCCGAGAAGGAGACTGCGAAAGAAGCCTGGATCGCACTTAGGGAGATGCGAGTAGGCGAAGATCGCCTCAGGAAGGCACGGGCTCAAGTGCTGAAACGACAACTTAGCAAGTTGCAGATGGGTGACTCGGAGACGATCACCGAGTACTCCATGAAACTCACCACGCTGATGGGTGAAATCGTTCGCTCGGCACGAAGCTGGAAGAAAGCGACGACGTGGAAAAACTGTTCAGTTCGGTTCCAGATCGGTTCCTCTAGATTATCGGAACGATCAAACAATTCGACGATGTCGCAGCAATGTCGCTCTCGGAGGCGATTGGTCGCCTCAAAACCTACGAGAAAGGACTCAAGGATCGACGGCACTCGAAGGACAGAGAAGATAAGCTACTCTTTACCCAAAACAAGTGGGAAGAGAGGAGCTTGAAGACTAAGAAGAATGAGGGCTCTAGCAGCGCTCAGAGAGGTCGTAACGGAAGAGGTCGGGATGCGGTCGTGGACAAGGTGGAGGCCGAGGTGAAGGTGATCGTGTTGTCGATGAATGAATGCCGCGTAACGCCGACAAGACCAAGGTCAAGTGCTTCAATTGCAACGAGTATGTGCATTTTGCGAAAGAGTATCCAATGCAAAATCGAAGAGAAAGTGCCAATCTCGTAGCGAAGCAAAACGATGAAGATCCTCAACTGCTGATGGTCGAAGCATGTGAACTCATCCATATAGCCCTGACGCATGAAGATGAGGTATTCCTGCATGAAAATAAGGTGATGCCGAAGCTTAGCGACACTCAAAACAAGGCTTGGTATCTTGATACCGGCACTAGTAACCACATGACCAGCTGCAAGGAGATTTGCTGAGATTGACACGACGGTGAAAGGCTCAGTTAAATTTGGAGATGGTTCGGCTGTGGAGATACAAGGAAGGGGCTCGGCACTGTTGGAGTGTTCTACAGGTAAACATCGTATCCTCACGAACGTTTACTACATCCCGAAACTGAGAAGTAATACAATCAGTCTCAGTCAGCTGAACAAGAACGGTTGCAAGATAGTGGTTGAAGGAGAAGTGATGTCGATCTTATACAGATTTTGCAGGATGTTGGCCAAAGTGAGCAGATCAAGAAACCGGATGTATATATTACACATCAATCCAGCTCTCCTGAAGTGTCTTCTAGAAAGAAGCACGGAAGAGGCGTGGTGATGGCGCGCCAGGTATGGGCATGTGAACTTTCATGCTCTGAAGGATCTGGCTCGCAAGAACATGGTGCATGGGATGCCTATGATCAAGCACGTGGATCGCATTTGCAATGGTTGTCTAGTCGGCAAGCAACACCGGAACCCGTTTCCGACCATGTCTCTTTACCGAGCAGTCGTTCCTCACAAGCTATGGCACAGTGGCATCTGCAAGCCAATCACTCCGACCACGAATGGAGGAAATCGTTACTTCCTGCTGTTGGTGGATGACTGCATAAGGTTTATGTGATTGGCTTTACTCCAAAGCAAAGATGAAGCATTCGAGACATTTAAGAGGATCAAGACTGCAGCTGAGATAGAGAAAAATCTAAGGTTGAAAGCTCTATGCACAGACCACGGTGGCGAGTTTACTTCGAACGAGTTCACGGACTACTGTGAGCTGTTGAGAATTAGGCATTACCTAACAGTGTCTTATTCTCCCCGACAGAACGGTGTGGTCAAAAGAACCAGATTGTGGTCGGCATTGTTAAGGATAGAATAGGTTTGTTATTTGTTTCCTTATATGCCTTGGTTTCCTTATCTGTATATCATCTTGTCCTCCCTATATATATTGGCCTTTAGGCCTCAGGAATATACATACAATATTCATAACATGGTATCAGAGCTAGGGCTCTGACCTTGTTCTTCCGCTGCTTCCATCGCCGCCCGAGCCAACGCCGCCGCCCGAACTGTCTCCGCCCGATCACCGCTACTCGGTAGCCGCCGCCGCCGCCGTCTTCGCCGGAGTTGTCGCCACCGCTGAGCCATCGCCGCTCGGGCCACCTTCGCCGAAACCACCGCTACCGCCGCCGCTGGGCCACCGTCGCCGAGCCGCTACCACCGCTAGATCCGCTATCTCACTCGATCGACCCGCCGCTAGATCCGGCCGATCCATCATCGCCATCGCCGCCGCCGCCGCCGCCGTCGTCTTCACCCGATCCGCCTCGAGCCGCGGTCCGACGCTCTACCACCGCCGCTGCTTGTCGTGCCGCCCACCGAAGGGTCGGCCGCTTGCTTTACCAAGCAAAGCGAAGTGCCGATCCGATTTTGTAGTATTGTAACAAAAGAAAACCGCCCTCTGGAGCTTTTGCGCAGTGGCATCATCGTTTAGGACACCTATGTGGGTCTCGTCTTTCTTCATTAGTTCATCAGGGTGTTCTTGGACGTGTTAATGTTGACACGTTAATGTTTTGTCAAGGTTGTAAGCTGGGCAAGCAGCTACAACTTCCTTACCATTCTAGTGAGTCCATGTCTTCTCGTCCTTTTGATTTAGTTCATTCAGATGTATGGGGACATGCGCCTATTATCTCAAAAGGCGGGCATAAACTCTATGTAATTTTCATTGATGATTATTCCCGTTTCACTTGCTTTTCCATATATCTAATCGTGGTCAGTTTCTTGCGATCTATCGTAGCTTTGCCACGATGGTTCGTACTCAGTTTGAGTCCTCTATCCGTACTTTTCGCTGTGATTCTACTGGAGAGTACTGTTCTAGTGCTTTCAGACAATTTCTTTCTGAGCAGAGCACTCTCAGTCTTCTTGTCCTGGTGCCCATGCTCAGAATGGGGTTGCTGAACGCAAGTATTGTCATCTACTTGAGATTGTTCGCATTCTTCTTCTTTCTTGTCACGTTCCACCACAGTTCTAGGCGGAGGCTGTTTCTACGGCTGCATATCTCATCAATATGCAACATTCTACTGCTCTTAAGGATGTCAGTCCTATAAAGCGTCTCTACTCTAGAGCCCCCAGTACAGTCACCTTCGTGTTTTTGGCTGCACCTGTTTTGTCCTGCTGCAGCCTCGTGAGCACACCAAACTGTCAGCCTAGTTAGTTGAGTGTGTGTTCCTTAGGTACAGTTCTGAGCATAAGGGTTATCGCTGCTATGATCCTTCTGCTCGATCGATTAGGATCTCACGAGATATTGTCTTTGATGAATCTCGACCTTTCTTCTATCGAGATTCAGTTCCTCGTCCTGCTTACACCATCGAGACGATCTCCTGGTTGTCTCTCCCTGACTCTTCACCCATTTCTCCTCTTTCACAACCTTCCTCTAGCATGTCTCCAGTGGTTCCTTCTGTACCTTCACCTTCTATGTTGCCTTCTGCAACATCGTCTCTTGCTCTTGCAGCACCACCGTCTCGTTTCTCTGGGGTACACTACTCTAGACGTCCTCGCCCTTCACCAGACTCATCTTCTGGTATTTTGCCGACATCGACGTCTGATTCCTCTGATGATGCTCCTCGTTACACCCTTCGTGACCGGACATCTCTTTGACCTCTCGATCGTCTTGGTTTTACTTTGACCGCTCATGCTCTCTCTGTCATTGAGCCCAACTCTTATCTTGAGGCTATCGGATGTATGATTCGGAGACACGACGAGTTGTGGTGACTCGTGATGCAGTGTTTGAGGAGAGAAAGCGGGAGTGGAGTAGAGATCCCTCGATAGAGGTATGACCGATTGAAGACATCTTCACAGTACATTACACTTCTGACACTGATACAGGTCCTGACGACTACGTGGTGGCTTCCGACACTACAACCACGGTGGACGTAGTCGGAGGACATGACCATGAAGCTGTAACTCTAGGCACGACCACGACTAGTACGGGCACGGGGTCTGGGACGCTCGGCTCATCTTCACCACGCACTCCTGCAACAACGTTGAGAGTGCCAGTCTCACCTGGAGCTCCGCTACGGATGGAGCTCGACGAGAGCTCAGCTGAAGGACTACGACGAGAGCGTGACATCAAAAGTCTCTATGATGCCACATCTTCGATAGAGCTAGAAGATTTAGAGTTCTGCTTACTCGGAGAGGAGCCTACGAACTTTGAAGAAGCCAAGGCGAAGGCAGAGTGGAGAAGAGTTATGGAGGAGGAGATGCCCTCTATCCAAGAGAATGGAACATGGCAGCTTGTTCCATTGCCAGACAGTCATAGACCGATTGGTTTGAAGTGGGTGTATAAGTTAAAGAAGGATACCCAATGCATGATCATGAAGCACAAGGCGAGGCTAGATGCAAAGGGGTACGTTCAACGACAAGGCGTTGATTTCGAAGAAGTATTTGCCCCTGTTGCAAGGCTAGAGACAGTACGCCTGCTCATTGCGATAGCGGCGCATGAAGGATGGGAGGTTCATCATATGGATGTGAAATCAGCCTTCCTCAATGGCGACCTAGAAGAAGTCTATAATGTACAACCTCCGAGATTTGAGAAGAGAGGAGAAGAACACAAGGTGTTAAGATTACACAAAGCCTTATATGGTCTGCGTCAAGCCCCAAGAATATGGAATTCAAAACTAGACAAGTCCTTAGTGGCACTCGGTTTTGAAAGATGCCCGCTAGATCATGCAGTGTACAAACGAAGCCAAGGATTGTTGGTTGGAGTTTATGTGGATGATTTGATCATCACTGGAGAGTATCGAGATCAATAGCTTCAAAAGCCAGATGAAGAAATTATTTAGCATGAGCGACCTCGGATTACTTAGCTACTACTTAGGCATTGAAGTACGTCAGAGCTCTGAGAAGATTACTCTCGGCCAGTCCGCATATGCAACAAAGGTGTTGGACAAATGCGGCATGAAAGATTGCAATCCAACGCAAATTCCGATGGAACCCCGCCTAAAATTGAGAAAGCACAGCACAAACTCTCCTGTGGACAAGACCCTGTACCGAAGCATAGTCAGAAGTTTGAGATACTTGCTACACACACAATCGGACTTAAAGTTCTCGGCTGGCATGGTGAGCAGATACATGGAGAAGCCAACTACAGAGCATATGGGCGCTATAAAGCACATGCTGAGGTATGTAAAAAGAACTTTGAGTTACGGGTGTGTCTACGAGAAGAAGAAAGAAGGTTTGGGGCTGATCGGTTACTCGGATAGTAACCTAGCCGGTGATATGGATGACTGGAAGAGCACCTCGGGCATGGCATTTTTTCTTGGGTCAAACCCAATCAGTTGGTGTCCGCAAAAGCAGAAGGTAGTCGCTTTATCCTCGTGTAAAGCAGAGTACATTGCAGCTTGTGCGGCAGCATGTCAAGGGGTATGGCTGGAACGATTGTTGGCTGATATGCTAGAGACAAAAGTTAAGAAGGTAATTCTAAAGATCGACAATCAGTCTGCAGTTGCGTTGAGCAAGAATCTATTCTACCATGAGAGAAGCAAACATATCGACACTCGTTTTCATTATATTAAAGAATGTGTGGAATTAGGAGTGATAGAGGTGCAACATGTTTGCACAAAAGACCAGCTCACTGGCATCCTGACCAAGTCGCTCAGAAGAATGAAGTTCATAAAGACGAGGGGGAAAATTGGTGTGTGGAACATCGACGGAAGACAACAAGCTTAAGGAGAAGATTGATAAAGTTAATCTAGTTGTCTTGTGGTCTGGTCGGATCCACGACCAGAGTATGTCTACGACTATGGCAGTCTATAACCACGGCAATCTATACGACCAGTTCGAGTACTATAGTAGTCAGTAGTCGTAAAGGATTGTAGCAGTCGTAGTCGTAAAAGTATTATAGCAGTCGTAGTCGTAAATTCAGAATCCGTTTAGGATTCAGAGTAGTTGTAAAGGAAAGTCAGGGTGTATCTATGTAGGACTCTCAACGTGGGATGTCGTGTTGGTTATGGAGTCCTGTATGTTACTTCTCTGTATATAAAAAAGACGAAAAAAACATGGACGTATCGCGTCGCTAAAGAACTATCTGTGTTTACTCATGTTCACGTATGTGATCTCAAAGTTCCAGTTGACGGCTCGTCTAGAACCTGGGCAAATTCCCCAACACTAAGCACTCCTAACAACGCTCACAATAATAGCCCGAATCGCAAAAGCATAAGCATAGTAGCAGAATCATAGCGCCTGGCCTACTTTCTAGTCTCTTCCACTGTAGACGAGCGCAAAAGGAAAGATAGGAACAGTAGGACCATTGCTTCGCAAGAATCTGGTCAAGGGGGTGAAGGAAGGGAACAAATCGATCAGAGGACAAGAAGAGGGAGGGACCTGGAGGGTGCTCTTGCAGTGGTGGCACCGGAAGCAGGGGCGGTGGTAGACGCGGCCGTCGGCGGCGAGCTCCTCGACCGGGTACACCGTCCCCCCGCACGAGGCGCACTTCTGCGTTGTGCCGCCCCACGCCCCCACCGCCGCCATCCCTCCCCCCCGCCGTCGCCGGGCGCCCGCCCTGCTCCGCTCTCTCTCGCCCCGATAGCTTGTGTGAGAAGGATCGGAAGGGAGTGGGAAAGAAGTTAGCGAAGGTGAAAGCGGCGGCAGCACAGCTCAGAGCCGAGGAGGGAGGCAAATAACGAACGGCAGCGCGGACGCGGAGCGGAGTTGGTGCGGTGTGCGCTCCTGCCTACTTTCATCACAAAGGAGGGAATTGCTACGGGCACCACCGCACCGTGCATTTGCTAGGGATATCAACAGTTTTTTTTTTTTTTTGAAGGAACAGACGATGTTAAACACAAGAGAAAGCCTTCTAGCAAGTGTAGTTAAAAAATTTGTTCGACCAAGAACTTACTAACATTATTAGACTAGTAGGATTATAGTAGCATTGTAATTAATTGTATAGAAAAATCCAGTGTTTTGAGTTAACAACTGACAACGTTGTGTGCTACACGACACTTGTATTTTGCACACAGATGAGCCACGAGGTTCGCACCACAACGTACACAACAAAGTTCAAAACAGGAAAAACAAAATGATAAATATCGGTAGAAATGGGGGGTATTTCCACTCACTGATCATTGTGGTTGGTCCAAAGGTTCGATTAAGGCTAAGTTCTTTTAGGCTTAAAGTTGATTTATACTTGTACTGTCTACACTAAATAGCTTTTAAACGGTGCGTTTTTGAATGACGGGGTTAATAAAAAATTATAGTAAAAAGTGTACTAAGTTCAATTGTATTGGCCAAAATCGCATGCGACTATTTTCTTCTGCGTACTGTCTCTCGCGAACAGCCAGAATTCAAATATTTAAAGCATAAATCATCAACCCAAAAGAACACACCCTAAATACCTTATAGGGTTATAGTCTAATTGTTTTTAAGCTTTTGACTTTTTGAAAAACTCTCCAAATTCTAAGCCTTCTTGTGGGTTTGGCTGAGGCTATGGTGATAGAAAACATAAGAGGAAAAGATAATTCAAGGGCACAAAACGGTGTTTGTGATGAGGATATTAATGAATATATCCATGTGTTTTGTACTTTAGTTTAGGTGGTGCTTACATGTCATCCCATCTATCTACTCTATCATCATCTTCTTCCGTGCTAGCGGTAGTACAGTTCTTCATCTCATTAGCTACATAGGTTGATGGAATGTGGCGTAATGAAGTGGAGCAATGTGGCAAGGTTGACATGGCAGTGAGGAATTACAAAGTACAAAAGCAACCAGGCATGTGCGCAAGAGGGTTGAGGCACGACTCAAGTCGAGTTGGGAGCGAGGAGGGGTTTTTTCACAAGGATCAATCACTTGGGACTTTCTCACAAAGGAACATTTAAGTGACGTGAGGGATCTAACTAGATCTAGGGTGGTTCGGTAGCACTTGCACTTTGGCTTTTTAGCTTG
Organism: Bonia amplexicaulis; assembly: GCA_036346245.1. Classification (NCBI taxonomy): domain Eukaryota; kingdom Viridiplantae; phylum Streptophyta; class Magnoliopsida; order Poales; family Poaceae; genus Bonia; species Bonia amplexicaulis. The sequence continues at coordinate 18,301,764 of CM070751.1, read as the reverse complement.
CCACTATAGTAACTTCCTTTTAAACGCGCGTTTTTTCAAGACGGAGTTTACAGATAAATTATAGTACAAACTATACCGAGTTCAACTGTACCAACCAAAATCACATGCGACTATTTTCTCTACGTACTGTATCTCACAAACAGCACAGAATTCAAAAAGTTCAACCATAAACCATAAGTCACAGCCCAAAAGAACCCACCCTTAGAACATTGATAGTGGATCAGACGGTCCCTGCTTTTATGATTCCACCTTAAGATGCATTTTAAGATCTGATATACCATATTTTTACATTCTAGATGGCATCTAGCATGCTCAAAAGATTGACGTTTCAGGATATAGGTGCATCCCCTGGGTAGCCTTAGCATTGTTATCAAGGCAATGATTTGCTCATGTTCCAATCGCAGGCCCTGCCCGATCCCCTCGTCCACATCATGTCCCGAGCATGACACGCCGAGCCCACGTTTTGTGCACCCACATGTCAAAATAACAAACAGGAGAGCGCTAGGCAGGATCGTGTGGCCGTGCACTTTCTTCCCGGCTTTTCCCACCGCGTTGGGCCCGCGACGATTTTTCCCCATCCATTCCGACCCGGCGCAGCCACCCACCGCTGCCGGTGCGTCGCAATGCCCTCCATTTTTGCTACACCGTTGATTAGAGCCCCTCCCCACTGACACGCTTGCTCCCAATCCTCTCGGCCCCACCTGCAGTTGATCTGAGGATGATGGGGGCCGAGAGTTGGTCGCCGCGAGCTGATTGGGTGTGCTTACGAGCGCGCACGTCCGATTCGCCGAAAGCGCCCGCGCTGCCCCACTGCCGACCTGCCGATCTGATCGCACCGCGCCGGCGCTGCGCGGCGCGCCTATCCGCCGCCCGTTCGCTGCCTCGGGACGGAGTGGGTAGAGTAGATTTCACAGAATGTTTAGGGCACTGTGGCCACCATGCGCGTCAATCCACCGACCGTTACAGGCTCCAAGCCAGACTGTGGTGCCGCTCCAAACAATTTCAAAGCCTTGTTTCTAACTCTTGCTTCTATCTTTTGGCTGTAAATACACTATAGTACTAAATAAAAAAACAAAAAATTATAAAAAATAAGAAAAATTAAAAAACACTGCTATATCCTTTGAAACAATGCAAAAGCAATAAGCGGCAAAGGAAAACAAAAAAAAGAAAAAAAGAGAATTAAGAAGCCAATGCGTTCCAAATGATTTTTTATTTCTAAAAGCTAAAGGCTTAAAAGCCGTCTAGAGCAGGGATGCACTAGACAAAGGAATCTTTGGCCCCCTTTTTATCTTCAGTTTTTTTTCTTCTATTTCTCCGAAAGTCACGATTTCTTTAAACAATTTTCTGAATCTATCGACATATATGCTGTCTATCACCACCTAAAAAAATACAGTAAAAATTATTAATCATAGTCAAAAACCATAAGCTACATTTTGAGAGAACAAGTCATCAGGACACTAGCTATCGTGCGGCACGCCAAAGAGGCTAGCTACGTAAGTGGCTTAACCGTTGATATGAGCTGGCTCGCGCCTAATCAATCCTGGGATCAGGCGAGCTTTTGCAGTAGTGGAGTATACTCTAGTCGAACCTACACAGGCCGTTTTGTCTGTAAAGGTCGTCCTTTTTTCGCTGGAACTGTTGATAGTATTTTGGGATGGATGGATCGCTTGCCGGGTTCTTTTGAAGATTCCGTCGCAAGTGCCGTGCATCATGATGCTTGATGCATGGTTGTAATCAAAAGCACGCTCACACGCTTGCCGATTTTTTTTTTCTTTTGCAAAATTGGCTATACAACACCACCAGACTTTTGTGGTATTTACTTTAGAACAATGTTTTTTTGTGTCTTTATTGAAAGACAATAAAACTTTGATGACTCTTTGCCTAGAATGCCAACTAAGAGAGAAGAGAGAATAGAGAAGGTGAGTGAAAAGTCTATTTTGTGTTTGACCCCTTCTTCTTCCTCCTCTTCTCTCCCTCATCTTCTCCTCTTCTCAAGCTTGGCCCCGAGCTCCTCTCATATTGTGAGCTCCCATGTTAGCCAAAAATTTTCAAGGGGTCAGAAGCATAATAGACTTTTTACATACTTCTCTCTTCTCTCTTAGTTGGATGTTATATTTTAATGGTTATAATGTCTTAGGCAAAAAGTCATCAAATTGTAATATCTTTCAGCAAAGATACAAAAAGGCAATATCCTAAAACAAATGCCATAAAAGTTGAGTATCATATAGCCAAATTTGCCATTTTCCCTTTGTTTTTAGACAACATTGCACACACGATGAATTTTTGTGAAGGCTACAGAGCCTCACAGAGAGCATGGACGCACGCTCTCACACTAAATATGTGGGTATACTCTGATTAAATAAAGTACACTAGGTCGATCCTTGGATAAGTGGGATTAAACGCCCTCATTTTTTTTTCCTGTTTCCCAATCAACGTTTCTGTCGAATGAGGTGATGTCCAGATGGCTCTGTGGTACAGAAAGAGCACATCACGGGCCCTAGTTCGGCACTAGGATTTAGGCTCGTTTAATTCGACTATGACCGGTGATTTTTAGTTTTTGTTAAGATAGCACTATAACAGCCGTTAATTTTTGCTAAGATATTCAATTAAAAAATAAAAAAAAGAAAATAAAAAAATGTTATATTTTCAAGAACAATGCAAAGTAAAAAGAAAAGTAAAGAACATGTTAAAAAATCAATGTATTCAAAACGACTTCTATGTCTTGAACATTAGCAGAAGCTAAAACCCGAAAGTAGTTTAGAATAGGGTCTTAGGCGTGCCTAGGCACACACGACATCCCTTCCGTGCCGTGAAAGTAGCTCCGGCTAGAATTTTTTTGAAGTGACCACAACAAGGACACACTCACATGCACATAGTCGACACCACATACACTCACAAACCCATGTGGATGCGTCCAATACATATGACAAGACAAGACGGAGTCTCTATAGTCTCACAGAATGTGGGTACGTGCTTTGACCATCGAACACACCCACATACGCATGCACGAGGGGTACTATTTACATGAACAATACCCTAGAGAGTATTGTTCGAACAGTACCGCCAAAAATGAGGCAACCGCGGGATCCATCCTGGGTGGGTGGACTACGCACTTGGCAGTCACACCAATATGTCAGCATGCGTCTTGTTCACGTGTTCCCCCTGCCTCCTCGAGCTGCATCGCCCGCCACTCCACCACAGCCGCTGCCGCCGCCGGTGGCCTCAGCACAGTGCACCACCTTTGCCTTTCCCTCATCTCGATCAGCGCCAAAGCTTTCTCTATCCCCAATTTTCGCAACCCCTAGAGCCCAAAATAGCAGCAAGGCCATCACCTCCAGTCCACATGTCGCCTCCTCCTCTGCCGGCTACGAGCTCATCCCCACTGTCTGCATCGAGAGCATGCTCCGCCTACACACCCCCTCCGCGAGCATTGCCTCTGCCTCCTCCTCCACGAGTGCCGCCTCTGCCTCATATCCTCCGTCGACCTCGAGCCCACCCCTGCCTAGCAGATATTGCCAAACGGATCCCGGGCCGTCGTCACTGAGGAGCCCATGCAAAATAGGTTCCATTCTTTCGGTTGATTTCTTGTGGAGATAGTATGTTTCTTGTCGTTGTGGTGAATTAGCTTTCTTGCCGTTGTGGTGAATTAGCTGCCTAACACTGAGGATATAGTGCTGAGTTGTATCATAGCATCTCTTGTTATTACTGCAAGTACACTACAACAAAATTTGTGTGAAATCACTTGAATTGTAGAGTTATAGTGCTGCAAGAAATGACCTTTGAATTTTTGTTTGGTTGCTTTGGTAGGCAGGCTGTTGACTTCTGGTACATCTCTACCATGGATTAATGATAGATTTTTAGTAGCTTTTTAAACCCTTTTTATTTTCTTTTTTGTTTGGGTGAGGAAAGCTGTCCTATGTAAATATGCTCTCTGCTCTCATTTACTCGTAAGAGAGATGAATGAAAAGTTTGGATTTGAGGGTTGTTGCTACATTGAAATTGCAGTATATCTTGTAACATATCTCTATTTTTTTGGGGGTAGGTCTCTGTTGTGAACACGAGGGTCTCGAATGAATTTTACTCACCGAACGTTTGACTTCTACGAAATTATTATGTTTTTATGAATTTATTTAGGGAGTATAAAACCCAAAGTGTTCAGTACTTTATGCCACAGTCCACAGGCTACATGCCCACAAGACAACAGTGGATCGGACCACTGACCCTATAGGGCAAAGGAGGTTTGGGCCGACCCTAGTCCCTTTCTTTTCCTTACGGGCCATAGGGGCCAGGTAATGGGCCGGCTTGGCATGTGGGACTCTTCTTTTTAGCTTTTAGAAACTATTTTTGACTTTTTTATATATAAACTAGTTTTTGAACGGAGTATCTTTTAAGTCAATGTCTATAAGTTAATTGTAGTATACTCTATGCTCTCTCTCACAAATATCCTAAAAGCTATAATTGTAGCCATAAACTATAAGAAGGAGAAAAAAATAGGCGCTGAGTCGGTCCCAAAATACTAACCGATGCGCGTCCCCGGTTAACATTCCATCGAGGACGGCACGGCACGGTACAGGGCGGGAGCAGCAGTCCGCACGCACGGCCCGAAACACCAAACGGACGCGTGCGGTGGAGTGGTGGCCTTGCGCCGGCTGAGGCTGGAATTCGAAGCCACGGCCTGGAAGCTGTCTTTGAAAGTGCAGTGCAGATCGTTGGCTTACCCTTGTAGACTTACGCATGGATTGGCAGCTCTTCTTCTTCGCACACTACACGACGCCGGCGAATATCAGCGACTGCTATGTAACACATGGGCATTGGGCTTCCGTGGGCTTGGAAAAGGGGCTCGACGTCGTAGCACCGCACGAGTGTGGACACGGACTACGCTGCCTGCGCAGGCATCCATCGTTTGCTTCGAGCTTGCGCAAAATTTTTCTAGAGCACAGGCAAGCGCTACAGGGTCTGTTCTTTTCGGCTGCGGTTTATGGTTTTTGGCTGAAATTTTTGTATTTTGGTTGTTACGGTACAGATTACGAAAAGACAGATACTCACTTGCAATTTTGGTTGATACAGATATTGGGCTTTTAATGTGTAGATCGTTTAACTTGTAGATCCCGTCTTGAGAAAATACTCCGTTTGAAAGTTAGAAACTATAGAAGAAACCAAAAGCCGCCAGCTTGTGAGGAAAAGAACATGCCCTATAAGTTGTAAATTTGGTATTGCCATCTGTACAAGTACTACTACGCTGCTTGCTGCAGCCTGTAGGGCTGTTCGGCCCCGGGTCATAGTTAATTGCATTTTGCATGCAGTAAAATGTCTCAAATAAGAAATTTGCTAAATGGTAATCGAGTATTTTTTTGTTTGTGAGTACTGAATTTTTTATCCATTAAATGTTGCTTTGTTTGTACTTTATGATTTTGACTTCGTGTTTTTTCTTTAGGTCAACAATGCAATAAGAGAGTAATTAATTTGTTTAGTGCCGTCAGGAGCCACAATATAAACGATCATGTAGGGTTTTTATATAGTTTTTGTCGTGTTCCTTATAGTTTGTTATGCTCCTCATTTTTACAAAGTGTCATATCATTGTTTACATAATTTGGTTTGTGCAAAACTAGTATATAATTGATGTAAAATGCTATGCAGAAAAGAATAGTATGTACTGAAGCATTCCTCAATATATTACATTACATGTTAATAACTAATGAACAAACTAGTGGACATAGATAGATATGCATCCAACGTCTAAATAATTAAGTACTCTATGACAAACTAGTACTCGAATGGGAGTGGAGTAGGTAAAACGATTTCATCCATTAGATCTAGATCTAATGCATCAAAATTTAAGTACTATTTATCAACAAATCACTCAAGTATTCCTTAGAAAACACTTTAATCCATATGTAAGGTGACTGAAATTTTCTTAAGCATAAGGTATATTTTTTTATCCATTTGATCAACATCATGATCCAATGGTCATGAAAATTGACTTAGAAAATTTTAGACAACTTAGAAATAACAAATCAATTTGTCACTATTTTATTTTACTTTGTTTTTCTGGGGGCCGTGAGGAAATAGGACTGCATTTTTCTGATTGATAACATTAAGAGAAACCACACTAGACACTACTACAAAAAGCTTAATACTAGACGCCACATCACAGACGGTTATCAAAAACCATCAGTATTAAATACAACCACAGACGATTTTAGTTTAGAGACTATCTGTGTTGCTGCAAGCGCTAAAAACCGTATGTGAAAACGTAATATCACAGACGGTTCATGGTGAAAATCATCTGTAAAATAACACAGACGGTTGTTAACAAGAACCGTCTGTGATATTACCAAATATCACAGACGATTTTTTATTTGAACTGTGTATGATATTTCACAGGCGGTTTGTATTACAAACTATCTGTGATAATTAAGTCATCATAAATGGATTGTGTTAAAAACCATCTGTGATAATTTCACTATATTAATTACGCACAGACCCATCGACGCTCTGTCTTAAATTCCAGATCTAGACTGTTGTTTTGAGCTGGAGGCGGTGCTTTGAGGCTATTTGGTGAAATAAGACTATTTGGCAAAAGTGATTGTAGATACATTAAGTTCTTGACTACCTATGGTTAGTAATTTATTTCTAATTGTATTATAATTTAGATATAACTTTTGGTGAAAGGAGAATTGAAGATAGTTTAGATCTAGTTAGCTTGATGTAGAGAGAAAATTATTTACATCTAGCATGGAACGGTTTAGGCAATTCATAGTCTATTATACTAAATTCAATTTAATTAATTATTCTTACTACATATAGCTACTTTAGATCGTATATATCTATTATATTAATTAATTCAATATTTAATACTAAATTTTTATATGTATAACGTAAGACCGAAGCTAGATGTACACTAGGTACCGTGTGGGTGAAGAGCACATTAATGACGTGTATGATTTTATAAGAGCCACTGAGAAAGATATGTTGAATAAGGGGGTGGAATATATGTAATGTCCATGTATTGACTACGAGAATCTAAAGATGTTTAAGAACTGAGTGTAGATTGAAGCACACTTGATTCGAAAATGTTTCAAAAAGGGGTATGCACATTGGACACGATGACTAAGGCTCTTTTTGGAATCACATAGGTCGTTCGTCACGTACGTTGCAGAGGTACGAAAATCCAACCGAGGGATCAACACCCTACGACACGATTTAGATTTTCCGGTATTCGCTATTACACATTAATGCTATATAATACTCCGTAGTAATGCCTCTCGAACTAACAAATTTTATTTTTGTAGTGCCACAAGCAGCCATTGGACAACACCTGTGGATTCTATGTTTGCCACAACATGCAACTACTCCTCGATTCCATGAAGACCAATGATCCTCAGGTTTGTCAATCTTGCAATAATTATTTCGTACTTATCAATTTATATATGTATGCACGACATTGATATTCCTACCAACAGGTTGCGTCCATCGCTACAAGCCTACAACTCCATTGGAACATGCCGACCTCAAACAAATGCGAGGATAGTGTGTGTACTTCTTGATGTCTAAAGTTATTAAAGAAAATGGAGAGTTCCACAATATGGAATGAATTTGATTGGGATAAGATTGAGCTAATTAATTGTACATGTGTGTATTTGTTTATAGATAAATAATTTATTTCATTTCAGTTAATTGATTTGTGAAATGGATATTCTTATTTCTGAAATGAATGAATGTGAATTGGATATATTCTGTGTTGATCTGTTTGTTTTAGAGGGCATAGCTAACATTTCCTAAGGCTAGTCAACAAACAGAAATATATTTAGGAATAGAAAAGAATATCATCAATGGTTTTTAACTCGTAACTATCAGTGATAGCTGACTATCACAGACGATTTTTAGTAGAAACCATCTTTGATACCTAATACATCACAGATGGTTTCAACTATAAATCGTTTGTGATAGTTTAATGTCACAGATGATTTGTATTTGAAATCTTCTGTGATACATCATATATCACAGACGATTTATACTACGGTTTATTATTGAAACCGTCTGTGATAGTTACATCACAAATGGTTCGAAAACTGTTTGTAATGACCTTATATCATTACTGATCCATAAACTTAAACGGCTCATAAAACCATTAGCGATAACATATTTAAACTATCTGTAATGACCTTTTCTATAGTAGTGCCATGACAATCACAGAACAATAATAACTTAAACTCGATATTATATTCCCATTGTTATTTCTCAAACACCTGGCATCAAACACCAATTAACATCCAATAATCATCTTAACTAATCTGATCCAACCAAGCTAGGTGAAGTTGCACTCGGGCGGAACCTTGTTCTTGAACCTGTCCTTATCGGTGCAATAGTCGTAGGTCATGTTCTTCTTGACGTTCTCGTACGCCGCCTGCTGCGCGGCGGTGAGGCTCGTGTACGCGCCGGCGTTCCACCACAGGTCCGGCGAGCCGCACGGCACTGCGCTGGTGTTGGCGCAGGCGTCGATGTTGAACCCCTGGAACCCCGCGGTGAAGGGCGCGCGTCCCCAGTCGACCTTGGTCTTCCCGCCGTCCGTCGCCCATCCGGAGCCGTCCCACACGCTCGCCCGGATGAGCATCTGCTTCGCAGGGAACTCGTACCCCGCCTCGCGGCTCGTCAGGTTCTTCAGCACCCGTACCGGCGTCTCGTCCACGAACATCCTGCGAATTGTGCATGCACGATACAGGACTCGTTCTTTAGAATCTGTGTATTTTTCTTTGCCCGGAGGTGAAGACGTACGAGTATATATATATACTGCTAGGTTTTAGGGGCTTACACGAGTTGGTAGGGGTTCCAGAGTATCTTGTAGTCATGGAAATCGGCGGCGGGGTCGAACCACAGGTACATCCTCTGCTCCCTGTTGCCATTGCCGTTGATGAAGACGTTTGTCTGGAGGGTGATGGGCTTGCCGTCCTTGTCGCCCAAGAACTCGAAGTCCACCTCGTCGTGGAAGCCCGTATCCGGATCCGAAACGAGCTACACGTACGTACGTACGTACGAGAAGCAGTTAATATATAGATCGATTTTCAGTTTGGATCGAGCCAAGAATAAGCTTCGCTCGAGATATTAGTGGACATGGATCACTCACATAGAAGGCTGTCACAACTCCGGCCGTGTAACCGGCGGGTATCTTGACCCTCATGTGGAAGAACCCTGAGCCGTACATGAACTTGGAGCGAAATCCAGCACCTGCGCCCATGCACACGACAAGGTTGAGCAAAAAATGCAAACTAAACGTCCGTATTAATTCTCCTGGTCGAATCCATCCATACGTACGTGTATGTGCAAGTATGTGCATGCAGCACGTATGTATAGGCTACGATATATGGTGAATATAATGTATATGTAGTACCGGAGCTTTCGTCCATGGTGAGGCGAATCTCCGTCCCCTGGTTGACAAAGTGATAACCATCTCCACCCCATGCAGCCACGTAGCTCTCATCGAACACCGCCGCCGCCGCCGCCGTCAGGCTAACCACGGCGGCCGGGACGAGGAGGATGAGGAGGAAAAGCCATGGCTGCACACTGGAAGCCATTGCTATATCAAGCTTAGCTAGCCAAGAGATGTATGCGCGCTTCCTAGCTAGTTAAACCAAGCTACCAACACTCAAGTCACACACACCACGGTGCTGCGAGTTTCACTCACATAGCACGTCCTTATATATAGGATTCTCGATCGTCGCTCACCAACCGATTAGCGATGCATGGGTGCAATTGGGAAGAGTGCGCGAACTGTGTGCGTTGTGTACACGTTTGATCATTCTACCTGCCGCGCGCCCCTCGGCTTCTCAACCACGCAAACTTAGGGGGCCTGTTCTTTTATCGTTTTTAGGTTTTTTTACCTAACTAATTTTTAAATAAAATATCTTTTCAAGATAGAGTCTACTAGTTAATTATAGTACATATTGTACCGACTTTATTTATATCGACAAAAACCGCATATGAATATCAGTTACTCTATAATCTCTCATACGAACAGCTAAAAACCACAAGCCGTAGCCAAAAACCATAAGCCGTAGCCACAAAAGAACAGATCCTTAGACTTAATTGGCCCACGGATGCATGCATGGCCTGGTGCGTGTATCTAGGCGTCGTCCTAGTGGTGTTGTCTTCAATTTAGGTCTTGCTTAGATATCTCTAGTGTTATCCTTTAGTTATATTAAATACGTAAAATTTAGGTGAGAAGATATAATATATTGTCTTTTATGGAAGAGACGACTTGAGCATATAAATTAACGTAAACAGTGAGAGAGTGTAAGACAAAAAAGTTACGATGAAAATAATATAAAATAGTTAAAAAATAATTTACTGTTGGAGAGATTGTCTTTAATATTATCTTTAGATGAGGTGAAAGACTTAGAGCCAACATTAAAAAACAAACTATTATAATGCCCTTAAATTGACATAAACACTGCATGGTCATTAGTACTAGTACTAGTGGCATGCATGTGCATGCGAATCACTGATCCACACTTACCATCAAGAATGGTCTTTGATTAATTAGCAGGCACTGCCACTTGATGGACTGAGTCAGTACATGCACATCTTAGTCGAAGGACCAAAATGCATTGCCGTCTCAGAAACTTGACAGGTGGTGATCGGTTCAGCTGAAAGCTGAAAACTTATGGCTGAAAACACTGTAGCTGGCTGAAAAAACACTGTAGCTGACAGAGGCTTATTTAACATAATTAAATTTAAAAAAATTGAAAAATATAAAAAATATATTAGCCCATCACAGACAACGCAAACAAATACGAGAAAAAAAAAGAACGGACAAAAAAGCTCAAAAAAAGTCAAAAATTTAAAAAAAATGAAATTATGAATAGTACAAAAATAAACTTAAGCCATAAGTTTAAATTATATTGAACACAGCCTAAGAGGGAGATCATATTATGCCCTCCCCCGGCGCAGGGGTTGACAGATCGAGTCCGGCAATGTTTAGTGCTTAATTGGCTTGTGTCTTTGATTTCTCGAAACATTTCCAAAATTAACCAAATAATTGCAGCCGATTTAGGGACGTGACAGCGACACAGACTTTCACAAATAAACCCCAAGAGTTGTCGTCTGTTCAATTTCCCCGGAGTCAGATCGCACGGTACGAAGAAGTGAACTGCACGCACGACAAAGGCTTGTCCGATGACGCAATGGGGACAGAACCGTTTTACAGGCAGTTGCCAGTTTAAGAACCGGACCATACGACCACGCAACGTTGCCAGACGCGGCTTCAGCTTCACAGTTCGCATCGTTGTTGCTCATAGGAAGTAGTTCGTTTTTGGCAACTACTGGCTTGTTAAGTCTCCAAACTAGGCCATGAGCATGAATGGGTGTTACATCGATCGATATCGACAAGCTTAGATTCACATATGTAATGCACAGGTAGCACCAGCTGTTTGAATTAAGCTCAACTACTGCCTGATGTCAAGCAGATTTAATAAATAGAAATTCTCCCAACAAAAAAAGATTTACATATATTAAAAAATAATAAACCACAAAAAATTGTCAACTCATAGGCTATATGAAGGCTATAAAATCACCCGACCAACAATTCATTGTCAGATTATATATATATGATCGAGTATGGTGACTAGAGCCAAATTTTTTCTATTTAAGCATAATGTTGCCCACCCATGCTTGCTCCAAAGAATTAGTGTTTGACCATTCAGTTCCCTGCTTACGAAAAAGTTCAAACATTATTACCATACTAGCACCCGAAATTTTCAGATTGAACACAACATCAAAAAATATAGCAGAAAATTGTGTTTCACACACTTCATCATTTTTCTGAAAGTTTCCAAAAACTACGGATTATTTTGAAGGCGCCGAGCTGGAGCGCCACCGGCTGGTTTGAATTTTTCACAGCTCGGCGCCACGTTACACGGCTCCGAGGTCGGCGCCACGAATCACGGCGCCGAGCTCGGCGTCGTGGATCACGCCGCCGAGCCGCCACGCCGGCACCACGCGGGTCGGCACGGGCGGCGCGGTGCGGGGCCTCGGAGCCGTGGTCCACGGCGCCGAGACGCAGTTACCTCGGCGCCGTGATCCACGGCTCCACCCCCAGGTCCAAAACGGAATTAAAACCACCAGGGGTCTAAATGTGAATATTTTTCAAAAAAAGGGCTTAAATAGAAAAAATTCTGTGACTAGAGGGGGTGAATAGAAGGCTAAATTAAATTCGAGGCTTTTAAAAATCTTTTCCTTTGAGCAGAAGCAACACTTTTCACTCTAGTAGCTATAGAAGCTATGAAGATCAAAGACAAATAATCTCAAGGAAAAATTAGATCAAAATAGAGCAAAATGTGCTTTGAAAACCCCTGCTGGTCTGACCTCTACATACATGGCGGTTTGACCACCATAAAAGCGGCGGTCTAACCACCAAGGCGGTCAGACCGTTGTTTCAATGACGGTCAGACCGCTATGAACAGTAAATTAGGGGATGCTACAGAACCCCGGTCGGATCATCACATAAACGGTCTTGGTCGAGCCACGCAATAGTAATTTCAGGAATAAATAATGTTTTCAGCTTGATTTCAAATCCAAAAATCGATGAAACTTTTGATCCGTAGATCCAAATGATATGAAAATTTGCAGAGATCTTATCTAGGATATAAGGAACCTATTTCAATAAACGATTATGAAAATCATGATCAAAGTTGAGACTTTTTTCAGTTTATTGAAAAGTTACACCAAAACCGAGCCAAAATCAAAATCAGTGAATACAACTTGCTCGCGGGTGAGTGATGACCAAGATGGGTCTAGATATATTCCCACATGTCCCAACAAGCAAGAACACCGAAAAAATCACTCCAAAAACCCTCATGTCAAGAAACCACTTAGAAGGTCAAGAACATGCAAAAACAGAGTTTCTTGATGAATTTACTACCAACGTGTCTAGATGGGTGAAGAATGGTTTCCAGAATATCTCTCCATATCTTATACGTCCTTGGCATAGCAAGATCAAGAAAAGGGCGAGGAGAGTAGAAAAAACAATCCAAACAAGAGCAAATCAATCAAATAGAGAGATGGCCATGGAGAATATCAAAGATTGATTCTATTGCTGCTTGAGGAGAAAAGTTTTACAGCCAATCCCTTAGGATAGCAGAGCTCTAAATCTAGAGCACACGCACACACTCTCTAACCTATCTCCCACGGGAGGGAGGAAGTGCTAGCCACCAAAGGCTTAGCCAACCTTCTCAAACCCTAACTCTTGTCTCTCCTCCCCTTGTATAGGCTCACATCCTAAACCAAAAGCTAATGGATCCACCCCAGCCAACACCGGGTTTTACTCCCTCATATATGTTTCTCAAAGCGGCTTACAATCATTAGCCCATTAATGAATCAACACTTGATCCACTTCATATTTTTAGCACATACAAGACCTAAATCACTTAGGCTAACACCACGGTTTCACACATCGTCACTTTTCGGTATTGGGCAATTTACCAAAATGCCCCTCTATTGTCTTCTACGAAGCTTTCCACTTCCTTTTTCACGAAGCATCGCCCATATTTCGCCATCTTCCACATGGCCCCAATGACTTGTCTCCAAGCCTCTCACGCGTCCGGATCCCACCGAACCTTCCTCGCTTGCAAACGACCCAAGTCACTTGTTGCACCTCATGCCTCTTCTCGCACATGATAGCACCCGGCTTCCTTGACTGTCTGGACCTCAACTCCTCCCTAAGCCTAGTCCCGATCTACCTTGCCATTGCCCGTCATGTCCACCACCGGTAACTCTCGCTCCGATTCCTCGTCGTCCCGACTTGCAACCACCACGCAAGCCTCGGTCATCTTAAGCATCTCCTTGACCATTCTGGACCTCAGCATCACCCTGTGCCTAGTACCGGTCCTCCTACGCTTCAGCATGACCTAGCTCCAAAGTCCTGCAACCAACACCAACAAGCAAACCTTCACGTAGCACCGTATGATACACAAATATATCAATTTGCACAATTAATCCATACAATGCATCATGCAAAAAGTATGCAATCAAAATACCGATCCTGTGCTTAGGACCAGACAATAAACCCACGTGCACACAAGTAACAACACCCAGGTCAAACCATGACCCAAATTCCATGCACTCCAGAAAACAACCTCAGACCACCGAAAGAGACCAGTATGACCGCCATGCATAGGCTGGTCAGACTGCTAGTTGGTCTGATACGAGTACTCGAGGTCTACGATAGCCGATCGCAATGCCTACGACTACGACTACCGACCATCGATCATCTGTGGTCGGTCAAGCACTATAGCTTTCGACCATCGGTCACAAAGCCTGCGACTATCGATCGCACAATCTAAGACTACCGATCGCAAAGTCTATGACTATCGGTTGCAAAGTCTACAATTACCAATTGCAAAGTTTACGACTATCGACCGCAAAGGCTACGACTACTAATCGTAAAGTCTACGACTATCGACCGCAAAGTCTACGACTATCGACTGCATGCGAAGTCTACGACTACCGACCATCGACCATCTGTGGTCGTTCATGCACTGTAGCTTTCGACCATCGACCATCTGTAGTCGATCTGCTGATCGGACCGCCCAACGCACGGCCATTCAGACTGCCTATCACAGGGCCAATCGGACTATCGACTACCTAGGGCTAATTGGACCGCCCGACTACAAGTCGAGGACCACGCCACCGACTACTGTTAGCAATCGAAGTCTACCGGTCAAAACGTCAAAACAAAGCGATCAAATCGCTTAACCTTAAGATTCCAGCAGATAGCCTAAACAGAATGCAGTTTTTTGTAAAACCCTCAAAAACCAAATTCAACATCCGTAGATACTCTAATCCAAAAGTCAATCACTCATCACAACCATAGGGTGATCTCCATATGGTCTCACAATACATCTACAAACAACTTGTGATATTCATGATATATGCCTCTTTCGCTCGGGATGTCTAAAAATCCAACAATAATCCTTAAATAAAAAAACAAATTTCTAGAAATTCTCTCATTAATTAAGAGAAAAAAAAGGGAAGATCCACACCACTTATTTGTATAATTCCAATCGCCAAATTATAACGCCATAGATTAATCATGTATATATATTATATCTATCACAATTGATAACATACACAGCTATATTTTCGAAAGACAACAAAGTTATTTAACAAATACAACATGTTGCAACATCGAGCCGTGTAATTGCTTGAGAAATTCCGCTAGTTCAACTAAAGAAGAAATTCTTTTTTTTTAGTAAACTGCATTTTGCACCATCTAAGTACACGATAAAAAAATAATCTGAGTGCTAGTGCGACTGCAACATACAGATTGCAAGGTGTCGCATTTTTTAACCTGCTTACGCCTTTCAGAACGAAGTATCTGCATTGAGGAAATCCAATGAATACCCCAGCAAGGGCTTATCACATTTCCACCACAATGTGACAATTGAACAAGAGCTCAGTCAACCCATTCTACGTGGGTGATCTTGCCAATTTGGAGTGTAACGCATAATCTTTGCGTGACATTCAAAGCACGTTATTGTTGTGGACGGTATGCCCAATGCCTACAGGTCCGAGGTATGAGCGTCACCTCATACACATGAATGGCATGAACAGGTTTGAAGAACACCGACAACCACATGACGAAATTCTTGGGCATGAAAAGACTACTTGGTACCAAAGTATGCAATGTCCTCTGATTCTCTGTATATTTACAGAATAAATAAGCTATCATATGAATGACAAATGACAGCCGGACTACTCATAAAACATAAACAAACAGAAGTAAATAGTAAAAATTTGCCGACATCCAGAACTGCAAAGAGCATAGACACAATAAGGTCGTTCTCAATAGTAATACTACATAGCAATGCCTATAGATTGCCATCTCATGTAAACATCAGACTAGATATCATCTTCCCAATACATTATCTATCATATAGCCTACCTAATCAATACTGTAATTTAATATTTATTTCCCCTCCCCTCCCACGTTCTCACTCCCTCCTTTCTTCTTCTCCTCCTCCGCACCAAGGGCAACGCTCGATGAACCGCCTTCTCCTCTGTTGCTCATACTCCCTCCTTCCCCCTCCTCCGCCTCCTCTGCCACTCTTGCTCCCTCCTTCTCCTCCTCGCCCACCTTCCCCCTCCTTGGTCCGCCTCCTCCCACATTAGACCGGATCTGCACTAGCGACGTCCAGATCTAGGCAGATCTGAGGAGTTGTCACCAAGGTGGCCATGTCCATAGCGCGGCTGTGGGGCGCTGGCAGCGACCGACACGACGAGCACGATGGCAGCGAGCGTGGTAGTGAGCAGCTCGATCATGAGGTGCTTGATGGGCTTGGCGGGCACGACAGCATAGCGAGTGTCGCTAGGGCTGCGAGGTCGAGCGCGATAGCCGACGCCGGTGAGCATAGCGAGGTGGCTACCCAGAGTGGTGTTATCCTGGAGTAGCGTTATCCCATAGTACAGCTGGGAGTTGGGCCATGCTGTGCCGGCACAGCCCAAGCCCATCGTGCTTCGGACCGCTTTGTGCCGTGCCGGCTTAGACTAGTCATCTCGCCATGCCATCCCGTGCCGGCCCACCCCACCTCTGGTCAGGCCCAAGCATGGCCCAAAGCCCACCGACCTTCCCCCACCCCACGGTCCCCACCTCAAAAGCAATGCCCGACCACCTCCCTCCTCACTTCCTCAGTCCTCTCCCGAGACCCCGATGGCCCGACTCTCGAGCTCCTCGACCGCCTCCTCCTCCGGTCCTCCCAGGCCGCCTCCTCCTCCCAGCCCCCCCTCCTCCCGGCCGCCTCCTCCTCCCAGACCCCGGGCCGCCTCCTCCTCCCCGCGACACCTCCTCTCCCGGTCGCCTCCTTCCACCCCGACAACCCCTCCTCCCGGCCACCTCCCTTATCCCCCGACCTCCCCGACCGCCTCCCTCCTCCCGACCGTCGTCCGGGCCTTGGGGGTGGGAGAGGTCGTCGCCGTCGTCGGCTCTAGGGTGGGAGAGGTCAAGTCGACGACCAGTGGGAAAGCTGCTGCCGATGACATGCTTGCCCTCCTCGTCGAGGCCAAGCCAGCATCTGGCGGGAAGCCGTCGACGATGACGGGGACGACCTGCAGAACACCCTCTAGCAGTTCGGCCTCCACCTCACCCGCGACAACATCAAGGTCCTCCAGTTCCGGTATACTCCTTCGGTCCTTCCCCTCTACTCCTTCTCTCTCTTCTTTGTGAATGTGATGGCTTGTGTTGTGGGGGAATTAGGGGTGATGGGAGGGGGAGGCGAGGCCGAGGCGGCCTCCGGCACTAGTGTGCTGGCCGTGCTCGCCGGGCCAGACCAGCCCGAGCACGGCACACCACGCCGGGTCGTGTCGTGCCGACTTTCCAGGCTCAGCCTAGCCCACTATTCATGCCGTGCCATGCTGGCATGGCTCACCACGTGTCAGACTGGACTGTGCTAAATCGATCGTGCTTTAGGTTGACTCGAAAAAGTATGATCTGTCTCCCACCTTTATACCGGAGCAGGAGGGAGGGATGCCAACGAATGGAAGGAGGGAGGGGACCAGCATATTTCATCTGTCGGGTCCCACAAGACACGTCGTATGGAAATAGATTCGCTCCAGCGCCATGTCCAAGTGTCCAACTGTGTTGGTCCTCTCGCAAACGGGTGATCTTATTTTAAAAATTAGGATATTGTCATTCCCTCTTTCCTCCTTAAATCTCCACATCATGTGTGCTGAGCTGGACTCCTGTAGACGCTGTCCATGTCACTGCATTGGGAGTGACATAATGAAATGTATAGTGTTGACTGTATACTCCGTTCCAATGTGAATGCCTAAGACCCGTCCAGTTAGGCTGAAAAGCTATGATTTATAACTAAAATTACACTGTAGCAGCTAAAATTTTATTATAGTTAAAAGTGATTTATCTGGTGTAATTAAATTTAAAAAAAATTAAAAATAGAAAAAAATATACTAGCTCATCACAGACAACATAAACGAGTACGGAAAAAAAGAACCGGAAAAAGCTAAAAAAACCAAAAGTTCAGAAAAATATGAAATTTATGAATAGTAAAAAATAAGCTAGAAGCCAGAAACTGAAACTGAAACGAGCGGGACCTAACACTCCATTCTCGATGTGAATGGATAATTCAAGATTAATTATTCCAGCAAAATTGTAGTATATAAACAGTTGAATGAGTAACCCACAGAGTTAACTAGTTAGCCAAAATTTTCTGTACACGCATAAAGCATGCTCTTCCCCATTTGCTTCTTCAATCTACTTGATGAGTAATGCCCAAAAGCCTTGATTATGCGGTAATTGTCCGGAAATCATGCCTTCCATGAAGAAGCCATGTAAACCATTTCATGGCAACTATTGTGCACAGAGAATCCGGTTGTTTATATTGATTTTTGTTGATGATGGCTTTTGGCTTATGAATAGTAACAGCTTGTGCACAGACAATCTAGTTGTTTATATTGATTTTTGTTGATGATGGCTTTTGGCTTATGAATAGTAACAGCTTGTAGAGAGTCATACGGAGAGAGAAACTTGTGTACGATTTTAGATGGTATAAATGAAGTCACAACAACGTGTACTAAATCGACTACCAGATTTCATCTTAAAAAGACACTCTATTTAAAAGTTAGATACTGTAGAAAACAATTTATTGTAGAAAAATAGTTTTTAGAAGCCAATATGAATATAGCATAAAAATAAATATGGATTTCCTTTTCGGTCATGTCGTATAATGGTCCCGCGCCTCAGTCAGAGCAACCTGTATTGACTCAAAACAACGCATAAACCTAACTTAAATATGCCTCCATATACAGATAACTGATAATGCAACTAACCTGTCCAAATTTTGTAAAGAAGTTGTTTGCCAGGTTTAATGACGTGACTGCAAGATCTTCATAAGCCTTAAGTGCTTGAAACAATGCAAATGCTCCATCATCCTGTCCGAAATATAAAGGATGCTGAGCATAGTGGAGATCTTCATAGATCCACCACTAGCTAAATGAAAAACATTGTGTTTACTTACTCTAATCTCATTAAAACCCAGTTCAAGTGACGTCAAAGATTCATTGATTATCTTGAAACTCCGTGCCGAGCAGATAGCACCCTTCAGAAAGAGGAAAGAATAAGAAAGAATAGATCATCTATCAAATTGCAAGATATGATAAACAAGTAACAAAGATGGCACATAGCCACATACTGTTAGATGTATTATTATCTGTGTATTTACTCTGTTGTATAAGAGGTTATCTACATATATGCTATATTAGACTCAATATGTTGTCTATAAGACATGGACCAATGAGGATGCTAGTGCTTCTGCAATTCTGGTTGCTAGCATGGAGGTTGCTATTCTGGTTGCTAGCATGGAGGTGTATCTCACTGGTGATGTAGTTGGCTTGGCTTCCGCATAGACGATGTGAGCGCATCTGCGCAACCGCTACGGGCCATTTGGTGATTTCTTGTACCTTATTATTGTGCGTTAGGAGCAGTCGCTGCAGAAGGGAGATGCTACCGTGGATGAGTTCTATACTCAGCTGTCCACGGTATGGCGTCAGATTGACTCTTTGGAACCAGATGTTCGCCACAATTATCAGTGATGTCAGCATCAGCAGTCTCACCTGGAGTTTCATCGCATCTACGACTTCTTGACATGTCTTCGGTTTGAGTTTGAGCAGACTCGTGCTCAGTTGCTAGATCGCTACCCTCGTGTGACTCTGTTGGAGGCTCTTGCAGCTGTTCATACTGAGGAGATTCGTCTTTGTGGTGCGGGTCTGCTGCCATCACCGTCGTTTCCTTTGGTTTTGGCAACTCCTCCAGTTTCTACACCTGCTATGCTTCCAGTTACTTCTTCACCAGTTGCACCTCCACTAGTGATAGTTGTTGTTGGTAGAAGACTCCACTATACCTATTGCAATAAGGATGGACATATGGAAGAGCTTTGCTATAGGAAGAAGAAGGATTTTCGTCGTAGTAGTCGTCCTCTAAAGGGCACTAGATGTTACTCCTATCAGAGAAGCTCTAGTGTCTCTAACACTTAGGGGCTTCTCACACTATTGCATCGCCTAGCTAACTTTGCATCGTCCGGTTTTGCTGGTTTTGCTGCACAGTCTTCTAGTGAGAGACCACCTTCTACTTCTCCTTCCTTAGGTATATCACCTTGAAATTTTTTTATTCTGGTGCTTCCTTTTATGTGACATCTAATTCCACCAGTCTCACTTCCATTAGCCCTTTAGTTGCTCCTATCACTATTCAAATAGCAGACGATACCTCTCTGTTTGCAGGACGCGACACTCTTTCAAATTCATCCTTTCATGTTCCTGCTATTTCTCATATTCCAAAACTAACCATACAGCTCATATTTGTGGTCAACTCACTAATCATGGTTGTCGTGTTATTCTCGATTCTAATTCTTATTGTGTTTAGGATCATCGCACGGGGACGGTTAGTACTCCAACCAACCACAAGGGGTTATATATACCCCACACCTCGAAACTAGCTGTTGAGATAAAAAAACAGGTTTCCGAAAGTACCACAGGCAAATGATCAATACTTCTGCTCCCATCAACAACGATCAGAAAACTAGCCATTGTAGGCACATTCGGTAGTTCCGTCGTGCAAAGTCTGGTACCACTCGTGTGGAACTACCGATTTCCTCGGGGACGAGAAGACTCCACACACGTGTCTCTCTGGAAAAAACGTACCGCTACACAAGCCAGACGTTCCGTAAATCGAAAGTACCGCTCACACAGTGCCAGCAGTATCGCTCACTGATGGGAGCGCTCACATAGAGTTGGTCAAAAATACCGATCGTCGACTACACTGGTCCCTGACCATGTCGGATGGTTTGACCACTCGGGTCTCCAACTACGTTGATCTCCGACCATATTGTCTGGTTCGACCACACAGGTCTCCGACTAAGCTGGTATCCGACCACGCTAGTCTTCGGCCACGTTGTCCGGATCGACCACACAAGTCTTCGACTACGCTGGTCTCCGACCACATTGGTTTCGACCACTCAGGCCTCGACCATGCCGACTATGTCAATTTTCGACCACATCAATCTTCAATCACACAGATCTTCGATCACTGTGTCGATCTTTGACCATGTTGCATGAATCTCGTCAGTTCAACCACATCGATTACGACCACACAGGTCTCGACCACGTCAATTTCGACCACATCGGTTCGACCACGTTGATTTCGACCACGCTGGTTTCGATCATACAGATCTCGACCATGTCGGTTTTGACCACGTCAGTTAGACCACGCTGGTTTCGATCACACAGATCTCGACCACGTCGGATCCGACTATCTTCGTTCAACCACGTTGGTCTTCGATCACATAGATCTCGTCCACGTCGGTTTCGACCACGCTAGTTTCGATCGCACAGATCTCGACCCCGTCGTTTCCGACCACGTTGGATGGTTCGACCATTTCAATCTTCAACCACAATGGTTCTCGACCACACAGGTCTTTCGACCACCAACAGACACGGTAGTTCCGTGATTACAATGCCGGTAATTCCGACTAGCGGTAGTACCGCAGAATACAGTACGGTAGTTCCAATTTCCCTGAGATTTTGCAAAACACATTTGCAAACTACAGTATCATGAACACAAGGATTATATATATGAGTTTCAACCATTTGTAAAACATATTTGCAAATGTAAGCCTCACACTATAAAGAATGGAAACATGGACTTCAAATGTTTGCAAAACACATTTACAATGTATAGTCCCATGTTACAAGGATTCAACATATGAGTTTCAATTATTTGCAAAACACATTCACAAATACAAGTATCATGCCAAGAAGAGTTAGAGCAAGTGAGGTTGAGCTATCAATACATGATGAGACTCAAGCTACTAGACATGACCTCTCTTAATAGTACGGCAACCTATACTACCAATCCAGTCTTCCAACCAAACATCAAGACCAGTAAAAGACTAGGAACATATCCTTAGCCCTAGCTAGCCATACCTTTGCCTTGAGTCATAGTCTTGACATGCATCAACTCATGATACATCCTTTACTTTAACTCCATCAACACATGATGGAACTTTACTTGACTTGATAATCAACACATGATCATCTTCTCTTCGATATGCATTAACTCATGATACATCTTGTTCTTGATGGCCTTCAACACATGATGCTATATTTCATCTTGACTTGATGATCTTCAACCCATGAAGTCATCCCATGTCATTCTCATTTGTGGAACCTAAGCTATTCATCCAACTCACGAAAAAAGTTAGTCCACAAAACAATTGTCATTAATGACTAAACATCACCATTAACTCATAATAGAGGGACTAGATTTTACAATTTTTTCTTTTTGGTAATTCATGACAATCTCAACAAATAATAAGATAAAAATTGAATTGCGTATATACAATATGTACACAACAATTGTATATTTTAGAATAAGCTTTCAAAGCAAAGTTTATTCATCCGGTTATCATTAATCATCCAACCATCAACACATAACAGAGGAACTAGTTGACAACCCGATTATGAGTATATATTATCTATATAACATATATATATATATATATACTTAAGAGATATGTTTCAAAGTAAAGATTCTTAATATGTGGAATGGAATATGGATCAATACTAATGAAACCACAAAACATAAAGTGAACTCTCCCTAAATGTGCGCATACAAGAATGTATTATGAAAACATATGCACATATTCAAGTTTGACTTATTTAGTGGAGTTCATTCTATATTTCAGATCCGAGGAATACAATAAGATAAGAATATGGTATTGAATGCATATCTCTTATGCTTTTTACCTTTTTATCCAAATGAGACTAAACAATATCATAATCAATAAACAAATTAGTTTAACAATTGTATTTGTCATTATTACCAAAACCTGTCATTATTACCAAAACTAACTTAATGGAGCTTGAACTTACAAGGAGGCACCGACGCGGCCGAGGAAGCTCCAGCGTTTGGATCCGGCTGCGTGTTGGGAGGAGCCGACGAAGTGCTGGGAGGCTCCACCGTCTAGAGCCGACGCACGCGAGAGGAGGCAAGGACGACACTGAGGTAAGGCGTTATGATGTGGGAGATCAGGATTTAGGGTTAGCCGCCCAGGGTTCGCATTGCTGGGCCGTGTCAGACACGCAGTCACGCCATTTCTGACACATATCAGGATTTTTTAAAATTAAAATTTGATTTAAAACCAGCCGACATGCCGCCAACACGTGTCCACGACGTGTTCGTGTCATATCCATGTTGGACACGGTTAGGGGTGGAAACGGATCGGATACGGTCGAATAGTCTCAAATACGAATACGGATTTATGTTTTTAAAACGGATACGGATACAAATTCGAATATTCTCGAATACGAATCGAATGTCGTAACGAATACGAATTCGAATCGGATATATGCTTAATTCGGTCGAATACGAATATCCTCCTACGAATGTCGTAATCGACCGATTTTTCCGATTAGCGGTTTTAAATTCAAATTTTAGCATTTAAAATTTCATCAACAAACAATAGTACATGCAGACCATTACCGCTTGTATAACTCGCCATGTAGATTCGAACGGTTGCATCTCTGCCTCTCTGGAGAGTTACATGTGAATGTCTCCCAACAAAACTTTCGCACAAGAAAAAACTGAATTTGCTATGGATGAATGGATCTATGGTTATAACCTCCTTCAAGGGCCATCACTATCCTTCCTTGAGCAAACCCGAACAGCTGTACGAGGTTTTGCCTACAGATAAACATGCAATGATTTTTTTTGAAGTTGCTTTTGTATATGCTTTACATGATTAGCATAAGTGTTCATCTGCTCAGTTGAGAAGTCCAAAAAACATAGAGGAGATATTAAGTAACTGGAAGAAATAAAATGAAAAATCTTCTAACAGGTAACAGAAGAGCATGACAACAAAAAGAAATGACCGAAGCAAAAGGTACAGACATTACTGCCTTAAGAAACTTTGATACATTTAGTCAATTCCAGCTTATCAGAACTTTTTTGAAATGTCAGGCATGATCAATTTTTCTTTTAAGGACAGGAGAATGCAAGATACACCAGATGCATACCTTTGATAGTAGGTAGTAGCAGGGAATATCCATTTGGAGTGATGCAGCAACCACCAAGAGGATCACCCAGACCCAGTGCTTCCCAAAATATCAGAGTAGAGGAAAAAAAATTCAAAACCAGTGAACAGTAAGATGATATGATCGTACATGAGATACACCAGAAGTTTAGCTTATATTATCATGTAGTAGCAGTTCAATACAACAAACAGTCAGAGAATTTTCCAAATTTCTTCAGTGAAGAACTCATTTATTATTTCACAACGAAATTAGGTATATAAGCTGCATCTACAAAATAAGGTTTATAAGCTGTACCACTCCAAGCAGTGCTGAGCTAGCCCATAGAATAAATATTGAGAAACTACATGTTGTCAATATATATAAGCAGTTAACCTTCATGAAAATGTTGCGTTGATTTAATTAAATGTTTGGATTGAAGCCAAAAACTAGTAAGCTAATAGCATAAAAGAGTTTATTTTCCAGCTGTATACCTGCATCAAACCCAACAGACACCAATATTATATCAGGATCAAATGCTTCAGCGACAGGAAGCAATACATGGTCCCATGCAGCAATATAATCTGCATCACCACATTTCCCATGCTCCCAGGGCACATTAATGTTGTACCCTTTACCAGCTCCTTCCCAATGAAACGGTGAGATGCATCCCTTGACAGGTAGAAGCTTCCATAATCAAATCTCTGAAGAAACATTGGAACAATGGATAGTTAATTTAAGACTTCATTAACACGCCACGAAACATACGCTAAAATGAATAGGTTCTCATCGAGAACCGATTGATTATGTTGATCGCACCGCATCGCTCCATCTTTGCCGCAGACCAAAACAAAACAAGTAATCTTTACACTATGAAAAGATCAACAAAAATAGCACATGACCACAAACCAGCAAGCTTATCTGTATATGGCAAGTTACAAACTTACAGTCTGTATGTCCATCCTAAGCAATCACGTAGACTTAAACCCAAAGCAGTTAGAAAGGTATCTTACCTCAGGTATTACACTTCAGCAATAATATCAGAAACATGGACAGGGAAGAAATATCATAATTGAGCTTCAATAGGAGCAACAATATCACATAGATCAATTGCCCATGACACCAAATATCACATAGTCACATAGATCAATTGCTCATGACACCAAAAGAAGCAGGGCAGTAGATAAAAAGCAAATAAGTGAAAAAGAGCTCTAATTTCAAAGCTCACAAAATCAAACACATTTCAAAGCATCATGACAATTAGAACGAGCTCTAATTTTCTTCTACATCCATGTCATTGCCATCCCCTATAGCGTTGCTATAGCCACCTGCAACATAATAAATTAATAACCAATAGTTGAGCATGCAACATAATAAACTTTTATGATTTTGTCTGTAATTCTATATATGTATATATGATATATTCATATATACCTTCATCTTGTTCGACTTTGTCATTTATTTCTGAAATATCTAAATCTTCACGAATTGCCATTTCTTGATCAGGCATTGTTATCGCTTCCAGTTGCAGATGCCATTGTTATCGCTTCCAGTTGCAGATGCCATTTCTTGATCAGGCATTTACACAAGCAAATAAAGTATGTAAGAAATGACTATTGATGAGCATACAGCAGCAATGCAGCATGAACTTTACAAAATTGAATATCACTGGTTTACAAAATCAGCATTAGCATGGCTCTTGTAACATTAATGTAATTACATGCTAATCCTGTTAAAGACTCAACATATATGATCAAAACATGTATAGATCCAGATTTATAACATGCTGCCACCAGATTTATAAACATGTAATTGAATATGACAGTTGATATCCAAATTATTGAGCTCTAAAAACAATCATGAAACTCAAATTTTCAAACTATCATTAATAGAAACTTTCGGCGTGAGAGGAAATAACCTCAAGTGATCATACAACTAATCTAGTATCATTCGAGACAACTTGATAAACTTTTAGATTTGAACTTCATAGCTTTCACAAGATAAACAAATCAATCAATCGACGAACCTTCTTATATTTGCACGACGAAGGTCCGGAGGTGGTCTTTGGAGTTGACGGCGAGGAGGAGGGTTCGAGGGCGGTGTGGCCACTCGATGCCCGGCTCGGCCGGGCGGCTCGATGCGGAGGAGGCGCAGTTCCTTGAAGGAGCGGAGGACCTCAGAGGGCGAGTGGTGGGAGACGTCCCCACGGGCGGGCGGCGAGGGCGGGGCGCGGGCGCCGAGACGAGGCCGTGGGCGTCGAGACGGAGGCCGTGGGCGTCGAGAGACGGAGGCCACGGGCGCCGAGACAGAGGCAGCGCGAGGCGAGGGAGAGATCCGCCGGCGCTGACGATGTCACCGAGCACGAGGCAGCGCGATGTGCGCGCGCCGCAACCCGCGTGGGGCCCGCCTCCGGGCGTGCGGGCCGCAGCCATTGGCCGAGCCGGGGCGGGTCGTCATGACGAAGACGGAGCGTCGGAGCGGGACGAGCGCGAGGAGTGGGGATTGGGGATCTGAGTGACCGAGTGAGGAGGACTGGAGGAGGCTGCGACCAGTGAGGAGTGGCCGAGTGGGGATTGGGAATTTGGGATTAGGGTTGGAAGTGGGGAACCGACTACCGAGTGACTCACTCAGTGAGGGCTTGACCGCTTGAGGCAGTGTCTGTGTCGCAGTGCAGTTGAGTGAGCCAGTGAATCCGAGTCATGACTTCCTTCCCGCCGCTTGATCCGCCGTCCGCGTTGCGGCGTTGGCCCTTGGCGCGCGCTTTGGCGCCTTTTTCTCCACGGTGAATTGGCTATCCGATGGTAAATTGGTAATATGAATACGAATACGAATATTTTCGAATACAAATACGAATATTCTCGAATACGAATGCGGATACGAATATTCTCGAATACGAATACGAATACGAATGTTCTCGAATACGGATACGAATACGAATATTCTCGAATACGAATACGAATACGAATGTTCTCGAATACGAATACGAATGTTCTCAAATACGGATACGAATATTGTCGAATCTGAATCGAACATTTTCGAATCACAATTTTGCTTTCCACATTCATGTTTTCTCGGATACGAATATCGGATAAAACGAATTATCCGTTACCGTTTTCCACCCCTAGACACGGTGTCTGACATGGATGTGGCATAAGAGGCAAGTGTCCATGCTACAGAGCCCAGAGTGTGTTGTACATCAACATAAGTTGGTAGTCTGTGAATTTTGTTTTAGGCTACAGGTTCGACAGGTTAAGACCGCCAAAGCCGCGAGGATGAAGTGGTGAAAACTCAAATGGGACGCCTCACAAGCATTTAATGAGAGGATGATCACGGAAGGAATATGGTGTTGGGCTGTTTGGTAATTTCCTCATTTTCAGATTAAGAAATAAAGGGAAATGAAAACCCTTGTGGGGCCCACTTGTAAGAGATGGAATGTGAGGAGATAAGTATAGGGATCCAATTCGGATATGAGCAGTGCTCTCCTCATCCCCTCTCTTCCTGGTCCTTTGGGTGGAAGACATGGTGGTGCCATTGGTCTACGCCGCCGATTTCTCACCTGCGAGTCTTGATCTCCTTTGCCTTTAAATTGAGATAGGAGAGCTGGGGATCTAGAGCAGAACTCAAGAGTTCACCACACGATCAAAAGCTTCTAGTGGGGATTTGGTTTTTGGTATTAATCAGGAGGGTTCAACGGTCTTGCGCTTGTGAGCTCGCCGAGCTGTGGTGTTCTTGATCTGTGCCTCTTGGAGATCTAGGCTCTAGGCCGTGCGCTTGCGTGTGTTGTTCTCTGATTTCTGGGCGTGACATATGTGGTGTGGTGTGTGACGAGTTCATACGGTTCTTGTTGGCTTTGTGCAGCATCAACTGGCATCTCAACTTCGTGATTTGGTGAGTTCCGAATTACGAAGGTGGGCATTGTATCTCCGTTAACCTCTCCAGTGATATCTTGGCATAACGACATTGATTGATTTTCTGGGACATCGTTCTTGTGGCGAGCCTTGCCCTTACTACCTTCTCAGTGGCTTGGATTGCCATCACACAGTGAGGTTTACTTTGCATTCTTAATCTCTATTGTGCATAAGTTTGCCATGCTAGTGTGATATCAGTTTATCATCTCTGAAATTGTCATGAATATTACTAGCATTGGAAGGAGTTTGCATGATAGATTATGAGATTTTGAGATTGATTGATGAGAAACTTGTCAAACTTGAGATCACTGTGACTATCTAGAAGTATTCTGCTAGTTGTGGTTTGTTGATTGCTAGTTTCATACCTCTGTACTATCTTTTACTGCTGCTCTATTCTGGTCATTGCCGACAATTTGTTGATACTGCAGAAGTTCATCTATGTTATCTGTTTTTGATTAGAACATGTAATTGTTTCTGTCACTATACTAAGGTAATGTTTAAGTTGACAAACTAGCAGAATATAGAGGGATTGTCACTTTGATTGTTGATCTGTTGACAAGAGTTGAGAAGGCCAAGTTTTAGAACTTGAGCAACTCCTCAGCTGAGAGCAAAATAACATAATATAATCTGTGCATTATGCTGATTATTATTACCCACTATTTGGTACAGTTCAGCTAGAAGCAGTCCTAGAATCGTATGAACAAAAAATTACTCTAAAATACTCACATAGAAGCAGAAGGAGATGAAGATGAACAACACCAGCAGTGCCTCTTCGCTGCCTCCCGCTGCTAATCACAGATCCAAACCCCTCCTCTGCACCTGTACGGACAAGCCGAAAGAGAAAAATAACAGCAGCAACAACGAGGTGCGGATACCTACAGCAGCTCTCGCCGCCCATCGCCGCCGGTCGCCGGGAATAGCCTGTCACGCCTCTCTCTCACATACACACACACATACAATGAAGACAATCTGACTGAAGCTAGCGGGTTGGGTTTGCAACATGAACCCGATAGCATCCGCGGGCCTATTAATCCGTGGGTGCAACAGTGCGAATCTCAGGACAAATTGATGGCCACAAAATTGACTGAAGCATAACAAAATTTCAGACAGCTGAAAATTAGAAGCTTCTAAAATCTTTTTTTCTTGAAAATGTAGAAGAGTTGTGTTTCATTCATTAAGAAGAAGAGCAGTATAGCGGTGGCCTAAAGGCTAAATTAAAGGCCCAAGAAAGAACCAGATACAAGGACCATGACTCCGAAACCCTAATAAGACAAATGACCGTGGCTAATACACCCCGACGCCGAGGAGGCTACCACTACCGAAAGACGACGAGGAGTAGAGTCAGGTGGCCCAAGGCAACGCCTGAAAGAAGGAAACAGTGCCGAAGGTGTCGCCGTCGCCCGATCCGGCAAGAATCGAACCTGAGATTTTCATCCCCGCACACCATCGCCTGCAGCTGCGATCCTGACGTCCCATTGAACTCCGATGAGCCCCGGCGCTCGCCGTCTTCCGCGTGCTCGCCCGCGCCGATGCCATCGACCGCACAAGCCAGATCCGCCAACGCCGTTTTGCTCATACGCGCCGACGCTTACACCGCCTACAGCCCAACGCCGACGTCGGCTGCCACTGTCTTGCTCACATGCGCCGAATCGTACGCCTGCCTGAGCCATTGCCTCTGCACTGTGGCCGCCTGCACGCTAAGAAGAAGAGTTTGCACGCTCGTAGGGTGCGACGACGGCAGCGACGTTGGCGCGGGATTCATAGGATGGGGGCGATCACGGATCCAGCCCGGAGACAGCCAGATCCGGCTACCTCCGTCTCCCTCTGCCTTAGAACCAACCGTCAGCTCGACCAGATCCGCCAGAAAGCAAGCAGATCCGGTCTACGCCAACAGCTCAAGCGGCTACGGGACGACGATGTGCAGAGGAGGGCAGTAGAAAGAAGGCCCCTTGCCAAACTCCGACTTGGAGGTGGCCAGATCCAGCTGCCTCTGGCTCCCCTCGTGTCGCCTCCGCCCTCCGGGTCTCCGATCCCGACCAGATCCGCCACGGGACGGGCATATCTAGCCCAACCGCTTACACGAACGGCTGCAGTAGGCTCCGCCGGCCGCCTTCGGCTCCCCCGTGTCGTCTTCGACCGTTGGCTTCACGACGCCACTCCAATCCTAGCCAGATCCGCTGAGGGGACGGGCAGATCTAGCCCACACCGCCAAAGTGAGCGACTGCGGGAGGCCTCGTCGCCGCCGCAGCCGCTCACCGACGGCGGCGGCGAGGGGGAAACATGGCGACGAGAGGGCTCTTCTTTGGGCAGCAAAGTCACCACTGAGTCGCCTGAGAAGTGAAAAGTGCAATACCAAAATGATTCCTAAAATCTTAACACTTGCAGGGAAGCAAACCACCTGCCGTTGCAACTATAAAGGCACATCTGTGCCGTTACATGATCCTAGCCGTTGCTTTTTTTTTCGATGGTCAGGATCTTTAGTCCGTGTACGATGGTTCCTACGACCAGGCGTCGTAGGCCCACGTCAGGACCATGACAGCTCCATCCCCTTGTTAGGATCTTCAGTACTGTTCCTGACTTCCCATTACTTTCCAATGGCGCAAAAACTCTTGATTTGCCGTCGGTAGCGACGAATCTCACCGGTAGTGGCCACAATTTACACCCTGATCACACCCTGGTTTGCTTGCCGTTGTTTCCCTCACCCAAAGCGTGCAGGCGGGCAGGCACGAGCGGTGAGAGCGCGCGGTTGCGGCTCCAGCAAGCTGGCGCAGCGGCAGGCGTGCACGAGCGGTGAGAGCGGGCGAGCACAGGTGACGGCAGGTGCTCGCCCGCGCATGGTTGCCGTGGGCCGCCTGGCGGCACCGGCGAGCGACACATCAGCTGGAGCAGTTGTGTGCTCCGACGAACACGCACGTCAACGATGGCACTACGTCGTCCTCGTCTACATTCGGTCAGTAAGCTCACTCATTTCTTTTGCGGCCTCCCTTGTTGTCGAAGTAGCTTCGGTATTCTTTCCGGTTTGCGAAAACTACTTTTTGACTTTTCTATAATAACTAAAATTTAAAAGATTTTTTAAGATAAAATTTATAAATTAATTATAGAATACAAGAGATTTCATTTATATCGATAAAAAACACACACAAATTTATCTTATTCGGTACTCTCTTTCACAAATAACACAAAAGTTATAAACAGATGCGGACCCAACAATGGATTAAGTGGGGCGCTAGCCCCCTACTGCTGGCCGGCCATGTATACCTCCTCCACCCCTCACAGCTCCACGCTAACCATATAAATAACCTTGTCGGACTTAAAAAGCCTTTACATGATGAAGAAGATTGTATTTGTAGCAGTGATTACAAACCACAACGACATCTTCGCTTTTGACGTGGAGCCTCTCTCTCGTGTCTACAAGTGTACAACTCTACAACGGTCGAGCATGAGCTTTGCGTACGCGGGTGATGGCTGTCGTTTTCTCCTCCACACCGTGGAGTTAGCACTATTGCTCTCCTTCGATAAAATATGACATATATCATAGTTTTCAAGATAGACCGTAATAGCCATAATAGCGTTTTTCTATCTCTCACCGGCAATGCAACATTCTACCGTAGACCGGTAACTCGGCATTCGGCAAACTGGTCAGTGAGTCCTATTAACCCCTCCTAAATTTTAATCCTGGGTCCGTCACTGGCTATAAGCTACAGCTAAAAACAACAGTCCCACCTAAAGAACCATTGTGTGATGATGACATTCTCCAACTCTTTGAGTCTTTCTTGCATATGCATGAAGAATGTTCTAATAGAGCTCTTGAATTTTCCTGCCAAAGATATGACACGAGACCTAAACAGATCTTTGGAGAGAATTATCTAAACAGATTTACATGTTTGTTATTCTATTGGAAAGAACATGAGAGGAATTAGTGCCAGAGTCATCACATCCATGTCCTTAGCGCCTGATACATGATAGATCAGGCGAGAGGCGACCATGCACGTCCAGTCACGCCGGTGCCCTGCCGGCGGGCCGATCAGGATCAGCCGCGCGGGACAGGTCCTCTGTTATACGTGTCGCACCGGCGGCGCACCTCCCCGTCCCGGCCGGTCTTGACGCCGTAGAAGCTGAGCTTCTGGATGGCGCGCGCGAAGTCGGCGAAGAACGCCGTCTCGTTGGCGGCGTACCGCTGCACGAGCGGCCGCGTGCGCGCGTCGGCCCACAGCTCCTGGTCCGTGCCGAGCAGCCCGAGGCCGCGCTGCAGGTTGACGAAGTACATGTTGTCGAACTTGCCGGGCGTCATGATGTCGTTGAAGGCGGCGATGGTCGGGTCCCTCAGGTAGTTCTTGCACGCGTCCTGCAGGCCCTTGGCGTACGCCGGGTTCATGGATGGGTCGTGCGGCAGGGGCGTGCCGCGGCCGCCGCCCTTCTTCCGGCGGTAGTTGTAGATGCGGTCGGCGAACTCCTTGCAGTGGGCGAAGCCGAGCGTGTGGGCGCCGGAGAGCGCGACGAGCTCCTGGACGGTGAAGCCCTTGGCGGTGAACATGGCGATGAGGCGGGAGACAGTGAGGTTGGCGTGCGGGAGCTCGGCGTCGGGCGCGGTCGGGGAGGAGGAGAGCCCGTCCTTGCGGCCGAGGCGCAGCGGGTAGAACGGTCCCCCCGTCATGGTGACGAGGTCGCGGGCGGCGACGGCGAGGAGGTCGGCGCAGGAGACGACGCCGGGGCACTCGAGCTCGAGCGCCGTCTTGGCGCGCACCACGGCCTCGAAGGCGTCCCCCGGGAGGGACTGGTTGGCCTCGGCGTCGTGCTCGGAGCGCGCGAACGCGCTGGACGCCACCAGCACCGACGCGTCGCAGCCGCTGACGAAGCAGTCGTGGAAGAAGAGGCGGAGGACCCCCGCCGCCGTGGTCGGGTTGGAGATCTGCTTCTGCGTCACGACCTCCGCGATGATCCGCTCCGCCCGCGGGCACGTCTTGCTGTAGTAGGTCGCCGACATCTTCGCCTCCGTCGTCGACGCCAACGCCGCCGCCGCGACGATGAGGAGGCGCAAGAGGAGGGAAGATGAGTGCAAAGCGTGGTGATCAGTGCCCATAGTTGCTAGCATGCCGCAGCACGTGTGATGTGAGTGGCCGCTTCAGCTTCTCTTCTTGCCATGAACTCGATGGCGCTTTCTTGGAGGTGAGGGCCGAGGGGAAGGGGCCGCCAGTGGAGCGGAGCAAATGGAGGGGCAGAGAGTGGCAGGGCATGGTCTTAGCCAGGGTGGTTTGCATGGTTTTGTCAGGGGAGACGGACGCGACGATGAAGAGAACCGAACGAATGGAACAATTTATTGTTCAGAGAAAACTCCGCGGGAACCGAAACTATATAATGGGATTATACACAAGAAGAAACCAGTTTGTTTTGCAAGGCTGAAACCACGAGAGGGTTGGTACGATGTTCGAACTTCAGATGTTACCCCGAGTTCGTGGCATCGCAAACTCTCTATTTTTCTCTTTGCTGTTTGCAATTCAATCTCTTGGTCAGTCAATATTATTTACATGAGATGATCATAAGCAATTTCTATTCATTGAAACAAGAATCTCGACACGTTAATTATATGCGGACGAGATTTTCCTTCCTTGGGGCTCGTATCTCGGGAAAGCTTCTGAGAAAGGATGAGTACCATGTACTGAAGACAACGTTCGCTAGCTTCAGAATTTTGTACAAAACTGCAACTTAGCTAGATGCATTATTTCTAAAGGATGTGTCTTTATATCACCTGGATATTTTCTTTTTAACAATTATCTAGATTTAAGACCATTAGATTAGAGATCCAACGGCCCCCTTTTTAGAGGGGGAGATTATTTTTTGGAGATGGTGAAGGGAGAATTCATGACCATTGGATCTCTAATTCAATAGTCATAAATCTGGATGATAGTTAAAAAGAAAATATCCGAGTAATATTTGTCAACACCCATTTCGAAATACCGTAGCGACAACTGGCATGCATCAGTAATCTGCACATGAATCCCGGGGGCATTGTATTTAGACGTCAGGAGTAGAGAAACGAAGTAATTGTGTACAGCATACAAAGGTAGAAAAGAACTAATATTTACAACTGGCAAGGAAACGAACAGCACTTACAAGGGCAGTAAAAAACAAGCTAAAAATTTCACATGATTGAAAGAATATGGAATTGGACTATGGCGGCAACAAATGCTTCATTACCATACATCACGTACTCTGTCTCAATCAATCGCGAAGATTGGCCACTGGCCAGTAAGAGCTTCAGGGGTGGAACTAAAAAAAAAGAACGTTTATTCACATCACCTCAAGCTTGCACCCAATCTTTCAAGGAAACAAACCAGGCAGCATAAAAAGGAATGAGGTTACAGGGAGGGTTTGTTCTGGTATTTCAGTGGGCGCTAAGATGCAGGAGATAACCTACAAAAATAACGGAAACGGTCAAGGATGAGTACTACAGAGGATAATTCATAACAAAATAGCAAAGCTCAAGAATATATTACATTGCTCAGCATGGCTTTCTCCTGTCAACTTTGAACGGAATGTTTAACCATTTCTTCCTAGGGAACCGCTCTTTGTTTTTCTTTTCACTTGAATCGTGATCCTCACTTCCGCATCCCTCCATGGGCTGATCCTTCACTTTCTTTTCCTTTCTTTGATATTTTTCTTCGTCGCCTTTGGATCCTTTTGAAGGCGATTTTGCTTTATTCATGCTGGAACTCCGTCTTAGAGGTGGATTGTTGGTATAGGATGCACGAATTTCATTCCTTTCCTTCAGAAGCTCATCAATCTATAAAAAAGCCATGAGGACTCAGAACATAGTAGGAAGCAAAAATAACTATGCATCAGGATCACACATACAGTTTGCATTTCTTCCGTGTATCTGCTGGTCATCTCAGTGAACTTTGCCAAAACCTGTGAATCGATTGAAAATGTTGCCCTTTGAGACCGAACATGCATAGCAAGAACCTGAAGGAAAAAAAAGAAAAATCGAGCACATACTTCCCTATACTCGGTCCCAAATTTAGACAGCTCAGCTCGTTTTGTGAGTATCTTTGCCTCCACACTTTGTAGCTTCTCCTTTTCAGCAGGGAAAGATTCACCACAAACGACCTCTATAGTATAGCTTGCACTTCTGAAGAAATTGTCACCTGAGTGAAGCAATACAGTTTAAAAAGTTATGTACCGCCTCAATTAATTAACATTGCAGCGGCCAAAAAAGTGATATACCATAGACAGCAAAAAAGTGGGTTCCTGGTTTCAGTTCATTTATGTCACATGGTTGGAAGCTATCCAATCTTTTAAAGAATGCACTATCAGGATCCTTTGCAGCAGCTGCCTGAAAGTTTTTGGAGCTTACAAAGGGAAAGAATCCCAAAGGATTGGAGAATAAAAAACCAAGCAGCAGTTGAAAACTCACTGAGTTACTTTGTTCAAAACGATAAACAGGAAATCCAAGAAAATACATCCCTGCAGAAGTAGCTTTCCCAGTCTTTACACTGTCTTCCTGCGGCAGGCTGCATAGGTTATATATACTCAAGCCATAAAACATTCCAAATATTAACAGAATTGTTGCTTGCATGTTGGATGAAGAAAAGGTTGTCAAAGGGAAAACATATTTACTGATGTGCATCATATTTGTAGTATATTTCCCTATAGTTATCCTTTGTTAGTAGCTAAAATTGGTCATAATTTCGTTGACTATATGTACATTTGCTCTTCTTTTGTATCGTTTACAGCGTTTGGTAATCTTCCTGCAGATCAGCGCGAACTAGGCGCCAAATATACAGAAACACCAGAAATGAGAGGAGTTAGGGTTGCAAATTTACAAAACATGAAGGGGCAAAATGCAAAATGCTGGAGCAAACCCTAGCCGCCAACGCAATCACAACCAGGAGGCCAGTCAACACACCAAAAGAGAGGAGCTCATCGCCTCTTGGGAAATCTGCCCCCGCACCCACTCATTTCCCACTCGCCTTCCTCGCCCACGCCCTCTCCCAGGGAGCCGCCTCGCACCAAATCGCCCTTCCCCACACTGCCGTCGGAGATCGGCCGTAGCCGGCGACGAGATCCTCCTCCCCTGATGTCACACCTTTTGGCCAGCTAAAACCCCCCATCGCCTCTTGAATCTTGAGAAGTAAGAAGGAGAAAAACCCGCTTCTTGGATCGCTTCCTCTGCTTCCCTTCACCGGATCGCTTCCTCTACGGTGGTGCAAGCGGGATCCGCTTCCTCTACATCTCCTCCGCCGGATCCGCTTCACCGTCTTGCCGCACACGGATCCGCTTCCTTCGGTCTCCAGTCGCCGAATCTGCTTCCCTACGTTTCTTTGCCGCCGAGTCTGCTTCTCACTGCCGGCTTCCACTACAGACCATCTTCAACAACTTGATCAGCTTTATTTCCTGGGTTTATTCAATTCCGATCTTTGATATTACTGCTGTGAATGCTTTCCTGAGATGCTTATATGTCAGATCTGTGATGTGCATGATATATTTTTGTAGATCTTGTCATTAAGTAATGTTTTCCATGTTCGAGATTGTGAGATTTTATGTGATCCGATGTCTGGCTTAAATGCATGAATTGCTTGATGGTCCAGTAGTTTCATAGAGGTTTTATACTTCTGCTTGTAGGTTTCTTTCTTATTGTGATGTTGATATAATCTTTAGTGTTATAGTAGATCTTCCTGCTAGATTTAATTTTATGTATGCAGTTCTGATTCAGTTCTTTTGGTAAAAAGTAAAGAATATTTGGTTCAGGTCCTGCTATTTTCATGTCTTTCTTGGGTTAGGATACTTGATTACATACTGCAGTAGCGTAGCATACATTTTGGTTGCTTGTCGTTAGTCTTTTTCTTGTGGTTGTTTGTCTTCTGCTTGCTGTGGTGGGAGAGTTCTCCGCCTGTCAGTAATCTCGGCGGGCTTCTTCTTGTCTGCTCCCAAAACCTTCTTCTTACCTCTGATCCTTCTTTTTCCTCAAAAGCTCTTTCCTCCATTCTCGATAGTATTTCTTCCTTATCCCCTTCTGTCTCTCTTTCTGTAGGGTGAGTTCTTCAGTTTCCCTATCTCTTACTGTTATGAACCTTAGTTCATAACGGATAAACACCACCGAGAGGATAGCCGGGTGGCGTCGGCGTAGAGGGAGAGGGAGACTAAAGACTAGAAAGACTTGTTATTTCCTTGATACCCCTAATAGCATGCGGTAGCCCTCTTATATAGATGGCTCCCCCTAACAGATAGAGTCTAATTCCAATCCTATCTCTAACAGATATAGTAACTAATATCATATCTCTAATACAAGTAAACCAATCTCTAACTCAAATAGAAACCAATCTCTAATTCCTAATAATAACCCTACCGGGCCCAAGGCCCACGCCTATAACACTACACCCTCCGGACATGCGGCTCGTCTCGAAGTGCTGACAACGATCAACGGAAGACCTTTGGCCGATGTAGAAGACAAGCGGTGGCGGTGTCTGCGGCGGATGGAGATGGCGGCGGATCCCGCGAACAAGGCTGAGCAGTGTAACGCCTTGAATGCCCGCAAAATAAGCTCTCTTTTTTCGAATTTTTTGATTTTTTATTTTTATTTTATTTTATTTATTTTTGCCCTTATCTACCCAATCCGTCGGTTAAAACCGACCAAGGCCCTGGTCACCGCGACCTCCCAAACGACTTCGGTCGGTGGCGGCGGAAGGAGCGGCGGCGGCTCCGGCGACCCACCGGTCGGCGGCGGCGGCGATTCCGGCGACCACGGTGAGCCACGACGGCTGCGAGTCGTGCGGGCCGGATCCGGATCCGGCAAGCGGCGAGCGGAGCGGCGGCGGCGGCCATGTGCGGGCGATATCGAGCGGCCGGCGGGCAGCGGAGACGGAATGGCGGCGAAGATGCAGCGGCGGCCCGGCGGCGAAAGCGAGCAGGCGGCCGCGGACCGGATGCAATATGGCGGAGGTGGCTACCGGATCCGGCGGCGATGGCGACTTTGGTGGAAACGATGGTCCGGTCGACAGCGAAAACGGCGGCTGGCGGGCGGCCCGGCGGCGGGATGCGGCGGCAGCGGCGGACGATAAGCAGCTCCGGCGGCGGATCGCAACAACCCGATCTCTGGCGACAACAGACTGGCCGAAGGGTCAAGGGTGCGTGACCCACGGTGGCGGCGGAGGTTGCGGTCGGTGGGCGGCGGCGGAGCGGCGACACGGCCGTGAGCAATGGCCGGAGAGGCGACGGTCATGGCGGGCGGCCGATCGAGCAACCGGCGGAATGCGGCTGCAGCATGCGGAGACGCCCGAGGAGGCACCGGCTTAACGATGGAGGTCACGGCGGTGGAATCCTCCTGGCTCGGGTCGATGCGGCCGGTGGGGCGTAGCCAGCGGCTAAACTCCCCTCAAAATCAAGTGCTGCAATCCTGGCGTTGTTTGCGATGCTCTGCTGCGTCAAATCTGCAATCTGGGACTTTATCTCGGTATTCTGCTGCATGATCACAGCCATTTGCTCCTGGATTGCTTTAAACATTGCTCTCACGGGCCGGCCTCCTCGACGAAACCATGGTAGTAGAAGTCGTGGGAAGGGATCGAGGCTCGATACCAAGTTGTTATGAACCTTAGTTCATAACGGATAAACACCACCGAGGGATAGCCAGGGTGGCGTCGGCGTGAGGGAGAGGAGACTAAAGACTAGAAAGACTTGTTATTTCCTTGATACCCCCAATAGCATGGGTAGCCCTCTTATATAGATGGCTCCCCCTAACAGATAGAGTCTAATTCCAATCCTATCTCTAACAGATATAGTAACTAATATCATATCTCTAATTATATCTCTAATACAAGTAAACCAATCTCTAACTCAAATAGAAACCAATCTCTAATTCCTAATAATAACCCGACTGGGCCCAAGGCCCACGCCTATAACACTTACCCTGTCTAGTTCTTCGTTTTCTATCTTCTTCAGTCCCTTCTTTACTTCTTCTCTTTCTCTCTAATTCAGTCTCTTTTTCTTCTCGAGTTTTCTTCTGTCGGTGCTATCTTCTTTGCTAGCCAGATCTTGTCCAGTCCTATCTTCTTACCTCAGCCTTCTTTCTTTTATCCTAGATCTCTCTCCTCTCGTTAGTCTCTCTTTTCTTTCTAGTAAACACCTCTTCTGTAATCTCTCCTTGTCTTCTCTTTCCAGGGTTAGTTTAGCAGTCCTTTCTCTCTTTTCCCTCTTCCTTTCTAGCTCTTTGCTTTCTTTCCCTTCTATGTTATTCCTCTCTTCTTCTCTGATTTTGGATTCTAGAGCTCTCCTTTAGGTTCTCTGTTCTACTTCTCCTCTACTAGCTTTCTTCTCTTATCTGATTCTCTCGTTCCCTTAGATCACCATCTTTTATTTCTACTAGTTTTTCCTCTTTTCTTTCCCTTAGCAGTAGTAGTTTCTCTGATTTCTCTCCTCTTTCCTTCTCTCTAGTCTGGTTCTCTTCTTCGCTGCATCTTCAGTTCTTCTTTTCTCCTGTTTCCCTTCTGCAGATTTCTTCGCTTACTTTTAGGTTGTTTAGATTCTTTAGTTAGCCTTCAAATCCCAGTTTGAGCGATTTAGCTTTGGTCTAGTGTTTTGTCACCGGTACTCTAGTCCCTGCGGAGAACACGACATCTCGTTGCTATCTTAGCGACAACCCGTTCACTTGCGGGTGTGCAGTTTTGCGCGATCATTTACTCATTACATGGTTTTACAGTTTAATAGTAAATCAACTAGACAAGAGCATACAAATTCTCAAACTTGTTCATGAGGTTGAAGTAATCACACTGATGATGTCCCATGTCATATTGTCATGTACTTGAAACTAAAGGGAAAAAAACTATTTTCTTAAGATGAATAAGCTAATTCACAAGTCATTTTGCATTTTTGCTCGGAGTAATGTCTAAATAGGCGAGTCCTTTTCTTAGTAAATGTGTCATACAAAATCTCCATATGCTCAGATTCATAAGTTGATTTAATTATTTACAAAGAATAGGATTCTGACGCGTTCCTTCTTTCTTTTTCATTGGAAAAATAGGAAAAATCTTGGTATATATACCTGCAGTGCAAGGCTCAGCCCGCCATGTTCTTCGAGCTCAAAATAAAGCAACTGAAATTGAAGGAAAGAAAAACCCAAAATTTTTAAAGGTTTAAGTAAAGGAAAAACAGATTAATTTTGGAGTATTTGAAGTATCCATTCAACAGAAAAAATGCTATATATTTTAAGCACTTAATTCCTTAAATTTATGACAGTCATAGCAAACTTAATCAAAAGGAATTCATCATATAAAGAATCTCTGTACGTACAACCTCAAAGTGAACAGGTTTGCATAGAATGCATTCACCGAAATATGATATAGTAGAAGAACTTTCTAGAGTCTAATAGTATTGTTAAGTTTGCTGTGGAAGTACATCCAAGTCCCAAGTCAACTCATGTCTTTATGCTTTCGCCAAAAAAAAAAATCATGGCTTTATTGGAAAAAAGGCTACCATATACTGACATGTGACACCTAACACCAAGCCTGTTAATGACTTGAAACTTAAGACCCAGCCTAACCTTGGCTTGAAATATAAATTCCCAAATTAACCCAATGCAACCCCTACTAAACATGAACCCACTAGGAAAAGAGCACAGCCAACCAAACTCTATAGGTCAGTACACCACTTGAAGTTCCAACCCATTTCAGCCACTTTTGGTCCAAGAAATTAATACCACTTTAAGTTCACATGTATGTTGAGTCCATAACCTAGTAGGCTAGTAGTCAAACCCATTCTGTACCACTGTGGGGCTACAGTTGAATATAAAGCAACCTAATCTAACCCAAATTATTAGAGAATTCTGCCTTGAACCATGTCTATTAGGATCTGTCTCAAGCCATGACTACCCACCAGTTGGACCCAGAGTTGTGAACCCACTACTGGACCTACTTACTTCTAATCAGATCCTACTAGCAAAACAACCGACATGGCAACATACATGGTCCATCTACCCACTCGAATTTAATGAAAAGGTTCTGTATGTCTTTTTCTTTCATTTGCGACACCCAAAAGCAATCTTGGTTTGCACATTTGGCAAAAAATTGGCACTACTAATATAGGTGCAGACATGAGTCCATTAATTGCATAAGAGCCCAATTTTTATACTTTGATGATTCTAGAGAGAGCTACAATGCTCCAAACGGCTTAAAAGCCTTCAGCTTTTAACTTCCAGCTTCTAGAAGTCACTTGGGACGCGTCGATTTCTTAATTTTGGCTTTTTTTTGGCTTTTTGGCTTTTTTTTGTTTTTGTTTTTTCCTTTATTCTTTTGCATTGTCCATGATGATATTACGGTGTTTTTTATTTTTTAATTGAATGACTCAAGAAAAGCTAACAGCTACTACAGTGCAATTTTAGCCAGAAGCCAGCAGCCCATTGGAGCGGCCCCAAGGTCTCAAGGATCCAATCAACTTCAAAGTAAGAACAAGGCTGAGCTTACCGGTGAATCAAATCCCTAGTTCTTAACCCATTATTTGGTATATTTTACTCCACTGACACTTAATCATAAGTCCAATCAAAACTCTCAAATATGAGCATGCCAGGATCAACAATAACCGACTTAATTATCACAGAAATACATGTAAATATTGCATCCCAACACCAACCATTAAGCTTGGCTACTGCTAATTCAAAACTATTTCATGAGCAGATCGTTAGAGCCCTCTCAAATAAACCTTAGAAAAAGATGGCATACATAAAAAGCAATGTAGTACTATACCATAAATTCTGAGAATTCTATAGGAATAAGTCATTTTGACCCCCTCAACTCTTACGAAAGTCTGAAAATCAACCCTGAACTATAAAATCGGTGGACTTATTCCAATTATATATAGTAGTAATTGCTAACCACACAGAAAAATGTAAAAATAGGTTTTCATTACCATTATTTGTTAATGGTAAAGCGCATAAACTATCAAAATTTCATTACCCAAAGGAAAATTTTGCTCATTATGAAACATGATGGATATGTTCTGCAAGAATACAGGTATACAACTACGCAAGTTAATTCAAAATAAAACCAAATAAATAATACACAGGAAAACGGCAGGACCACATGAATGTATTATAATTTATAAGTAGATCAAATAATAGAAAAAAATCATTTGCTATGAAGAACCAACCTTGAATTTACTTCTAGCAGTTGATTGCACACGGCAAACTAGACCCATTTTAGCTTCCTTTTCTGTTATGTCCACAGAATAAAAATGAGCTGACTGCTTTTCCACCTGGCCACATGCAACAATTAAGCAATTACTTACTAAGATGGAAAAGAAACACTGTATAATGGACAGCTAACTGCCAACCTTCTTGTGTACGGATTTTCCGAGCTGAAGTTGAGAAACCATAACTGACCCATTCAATGCCTCCTCCAAAACAGTCGCTGAAACAGTTGTTTTAATTGGTACACCAAGTTTACTACATATATACACACACAATCAAAAGAACAGCATAATACAAGCTAGCAAATAATGAAAAGAAACATTGCATCATGTACAGGGTTTACCTAAAAAGAGCAGCAAACATGGTGTTTACGGTATTGAGACTCGATAGGTCAAGCTCCAATTCCTGGCTATCGGATTCAATGGCCTGAAACATAGTGCAACAGTTGCCACAACATGTTCAAATAAAAAGGTTAACACACACCAATTCAATAGTGAATTACCTCGAATCCTGATGTGTCATACTGCCGCCTCTTATCAGGATCTGACAGAATGTTGTAGGAGAATGTGACTTCCTGGAACATGTCTGACGCTACAGGGTCATCGCCATTCTTATCCGGATGGTACCTGCCGCAATTTACCAGGGGGGAAAAAATCAAATCAGTGCTTCGTTTCTATACCAGGCTACCACTACAAGTCTACACGGACCAACCAATGTTCAGACAAACATGGCTCGCAACTGAGACAAGGAAGAAAAGTTTCTAAACATAGCTTATAGCTGAAAACGTCACTAAATAGTCACACACAATGACACAACATAGGTGACAGAATTCGCCTCAAAATGTGCCCTGTTTAGCACGAATTCGAACGATACGCTTCCCCCTAAACACGGGAGAGTGATGGAATAACAACCAACAGCAGCAGCACAATTGCTCGAATCTGAGCGAGAGGTGGCGGCGGCCTTACTTGAGCGCCATGCGGCGGAAGGCGCTCTTGATCTCCTGGTCGGTAGCGTTGCGGCCGACCCCGAGCACCTCGTACGGGTCCCTCCTCTGCGCCGCGGCCGCGGCCGAGTCCCCCTTCTCCGACTTGAACGACCCGAACCTCGACCCCGCCATGGCCGCCCCCCTCCGCCACGGCTAGCAACCACCGCCAACCCCTTCCAAACCTCCGCACTCACGGGCACAGCACCCGCGCGCGCGCTCGGATCCCGCCGCGGCGGGAGAGGCCGGCAGGGGGTGGCGCCGGGGCTAGGGTTACGGTCCGCTCCCCATCGCAGGGAGCCTCGGCGGCGTGCTCCGCTAGTCGTTGGCTGTGCTTGGGATTCGGAGTCGCGAGTGGAATGGAAGGCGAGGTGAGGTGGCGAGGGAGGGAGGCCGGCGCAATTGAAGGGTGAGGTGGGGGAGGTGGCATATTAGGTGTACCTCGTGGTGGGGCCCCGGGCACAGTGGGTGTTGGTGCCTCCGCTGCGGGGCCGTCGTACCTAGCCGGTGGCACCCGTCGGGTTCGGGTCGCGGTAAATCTGGACGCGACGCGAGGCGGACCCTGTGCGGGTCTGGACTGGAGATGCTACGCTGGTTGTGGTTTGGTGGGGCATGCGTGTCAGGGGTAGTGGCTATTTATGGCGGGCCCACGCCTTCCCTGTCAGCTATTTGGCCCTGTTTGGCCGACTGCCAACCGAGATTTTGCCTTCCAAAAGCTACCTCGGATACACGCCCTTTTCAAAAGTAACGTGGTTCCTTTTTTTTAGATATTTAACTAAAAATAGAAAAATAAAAAATATTATATCTTCATAGATAATAAAAAGGGAAAAAAAGGAAAAATAAAAACCTCGTTAAGAAGCCAATGTGTTCCAAACGTTTATGACTTCTGAAATCAGAAGCTATTTAGAATGGGGCCAAAATCACCCTTAAAGCCGGTGGAATCGGCGAGCTTTCGGAGACCCCACGTTCTCAGTTTTGCGAAAAAGCCTTCAAAATTTCTAAAACCGCAACG
This sequence comes from Bonia amplexicaulis, assembly GCA_036346245.1. Classification (NCBI taxonomy): domain Eukaryota; kingdom Viridiplantae; phylum Streptophyta; class Magnoliopsida; order Poales; family Poaceae; genus Bonia; species Bonia amplexicaulis. The sequence continues at coordinate 18,257,626 of CM070751.1, read as the reverse complement.
ATGAGCCCATGTCCTCGGTTTCGTAAAGAAGCCCTCGAAATTTCTAAAATCGTGGTGATGCCCCGATCGAACCAGCTGCATGAGGGCTTACACGCATCTTTTTGTAGAAAACCCCTACTCCTCGTGGTTTCTTGGAATTCCTCTAAGGTCCTGTAAGCTCTGGCCGTCCAATTGCTCCAAGGGGCACATCTGGACGTTCGCATGCATTCTAGAGCTGGTGCCCTAGTCGTGCCATCCTCCTCTCCCGATTCCCTTGCAGAGGCCGCCACCTCCTCCCCTCACTCTCGCCTCCCCCTTGCTCTCGCCTCGCTCCCTACCTCCTCCCTTGCTCTCGCCTTGCTCCCTACCTCCCTTTTGACCTCGCCGTCGCTAGAGCCACTGTTAGATTGAATTGAGAAGGAGAGATACTGTGAATATTGTGGTTGTTGTATTGAGCCTCGGGGGTCGGTATATATAGTGTACAAGGTAGAGGAGATAAGGAAGGACTCGATACAAATCAATTCTATCCTATGTTATCTCTAACTACCATATACTCTAATATCCCCTCACAGTCTAAGTATGAGCGACGCGGATACTTGGACTGGAGAAGAAACCGACAAGAGGACTCAACACGATGATAGCCCTTTGTGCCCAAGTCGATGTAGCCAAAGCAACGGAAGCAAAGAAGTCATGGTCGAGGTAGCCGTGCGTGAGGTAGCCGTGGTCGATCTGTAGAAGACGGTGCCGATGAGTAGCTGCCGCCGCGCGCGCAGGCGGCGCCAGAAGTGGTCACGGCATGCAGGATGACACCGTTAAACCGGGTTGCGCGAAGGGAGTGCGCTGTAGACGAAGACGGTGAAGCGATCGAGGCAGTCGTGGAGGAAGATGACGCCGAAGAGCCGATGTTGTTGAAGCCGTTGAGGACGAGACGTCACAATGGGTTTGCCAGGCCCAAGGATGAATCGGGACGAAGCGCACAACGGTGTTGCCAATACCGCGCGGGCGAGAGAGGGACCACCATGAACCATGTGCCAATGTCGGAGGAGACTAGCGAAGGCCTCCAAGACGGTCGCGCGCGAGCGGCGTAGAAGGAGAAGTGCGGTGCGGCTCGCGATTCTTCGGAGAAGAACGAAATGTAGTCGAGGAAGATACGACGACACCGCGATGAGGCACGGTGGGCGAGGACGAAGGCGGCGTAGAGGACCAACGATGCGGAGCGGCTATGTCGGTCCATCGAAGGATGGGCGGTGGACCACCGTAAGAGCGGCAACGGTGACAGCTGGAGGAAGACACCGCGGCAGTGCTCGATGTAGGCGAAGAAGATCCCGAGTGGCTGATGTTGACGGCGGTGAAGACGACAAGAGCGGCGACATCTGCGGCGAGGCGGGCGACACGGTGCAACTCAAGTCGAGGCGGGCGGGGGTCCATTGGCGTCTGCGGCTGCCGAGGAGGCGCCTCAACGCCGCGGCGGCCGGTGGGCGTGGACCATGAGCAACAACACGAATTTCTCGTGGACTATTCGCAAAATCGCCTCCCCTTTCCCGTCCTACCATCTCCTTTTCGACCGGTCGGCCCATACGCCCGAGACGCCCGCGCCCGCTTAAGCCACGGGTGAGGTGGCGGCGGGCGGGGCGTGGCGGAGATCGGCCGGGCGGGCCGAAAACCCTGTGCTCGGCGGGCGACGGCAGGCGGCGGCGTCGGCGAGCAGCGGCGAGTCGGCAACGGCGGTCCCGGAGGTTGGCGACGGAGGAGTTCCGGATCGGCGGCGGGAGAGCCGGATCGGGGCGGCGGCGGGCCGGACCGGAGGCGCGGCGATGGGGCAACAGGAGGATCGGCGGCGGAAGGCGGAGTCGGCGACGGCGGCAGCGGGAGGAGCCGACTTGGCTAAGGCGGCGGCGGGCGAGGCGCGACGGCAACTTCCTCTCGGCGGGCGGAGGCGCGTGCGGAGGGCACGGTCGGCGATGATGGGGCGGCGTGATGGAGATCGCGGATCCCCACCGACGGCGACGCCCGATGGCGTGGGCGCGCGTCTAGCCCGGCCGCCACCATGGCGGCGCGAGGACGAGGCGCGGCCAAGCCCGGCCGCCACCACGGCGCGGGGCGGTGGCGAAGATCCGGAAGGGGTGACAATGACGGCCCAACGACGAGCACTGGGAAGCGGCGGGCGGCCGACTACGACGAGGTACACCCGATCTGCCGCTTGACAACAATGTAAAAACGACGATTGGCGCCTCGGAGAATCGGCGTCCACTCCGGGCGGCGGCGGCGGAAAGCGTGAGCGGCGCTAGAACGCCCGCTCGATACCATGTTAGATTGAATTGAGAAGGAGAGATACTGTGAATATTGTGGTTGTTGTATTGAGCCTCGGGGGTCGGTATATATAGTGTACAAGGTAGAGGAGATAAGGAAGGACTCGATACAAATCAATTCTATCCTATGTTATCTCTAACTACCATATACTCTAATAGCCACCATCACCTTGAGACCCATGTCGCCCTCGCCATCACGCTTGTGGCTACCTCCCCACCTCCTTCGCTCTCCGTGCCTCATCCACTACACGTCCCTGACATCCTTCTTGGTGTCCTTGACCTAGCTGTCGTCCCGTCAGTCGATATTCTTGTCCCCTTCCCTCCTCTTCATACTCGTAGTCTTTAGCGTTGTTGGTGATCCCTGCACCATCTTCTATCTAGACCATTCCTCTTCATCGACGCTCGCATCGTCGTCGAGGCTCTTCCTTCCCCGTCCAAACTTGCCCTAAACCAAGCCGTCGCCTTCGATTTATCATGCACCGTCAATTTAGTCGCCTCCTCGCCTTCCCCCGCATAACCATAACAAGGATATATTGCTCCCCTGTACTCGCTAATTTCACCAAGGCATTATAACCTATAGTTCATAAACTCTAATATATCTTTCGGCGCAACGTAGCATGTAATCCTTTCTAGTAGAATATGAATTCTGAACAAAAAATTAGTGTTTGCCTACGTATTGGTGTTAGGCTTTTAGCTCCCAAAATTCTACCCTAGCATCGCATTCCCAAAAGTTAGAAAAAGCCTTAAAGCCATGTTCATGTTGGCTTCTGCTTAGAAAAACTAAAAATCAATATGAACCTCGACTTTTCGAAGCAGTTTCTTCACTCCTCTCGCTACTGTCTTGCTCCGGAGATAAGACAAGAGTCACGGGTGTATCACTCACCCTGCTTCTCTCTCCTATCACGCGCACGCATCTCTCACTCACTTTTTACACCGCTCGCCACTTTCTTTTAAAAACCACTTCTTTCAGCCGTTATTATTCATTTTTAGCCAAAAGGCATAAGCTACAACAAAAAACTATCAGTAAAACCAATACAAATACCCCCTAACACTAGCTCCATGGTTTGTGTAGTATGTGGGGTTCCAGCTTAAGGGCATGTTCTTTATGGTTGTGGCTATTAGCTAAATTTTTTTAATTTTATCTATTTGAGATTACGAAGAGAGAGATACTCGCTTGTGATTTTGGATGATACAGATGTTAGACTTTTAATATGTACTACAATTAACTTGTAGATCCCGTCTTGAAAAAAATACTATGTTTAAAAGTTAGGTACTGTAGCAAAAACCAAAAGTCAGTTTTACAAGCCGAAAAGAACAGACCCTAAACCTTGTTTCATCAGGGTTCCACTCTAGCTTTTGAGCCCCAAGAGCCAGTTTCAGGGGAAGCTAACTCCAAAAGAAGCTGGAGCCTGAAATCTGGGCCTGTTTGGCAACGGCTACGGCTTATAGTTTTTGACTGAAATTTTTGAATTTTGGCTGTTTACAGTACAGATTACGGAGAAAGAGATACTCACTTGCGATTTTGGATGATACAGATGTTGGGCTTTTAACGTGTACATCGTTTAACTTGTAGACCCCGTCTTGAGAAAATACTCCGTTTGAAAGTTAGACATTATAGCAAAAGCCAAAAGCCGCCAGCTTCGGAGGAAAAGAACATGCCCTCTATTGGGTTTCGACTTCTATTGTCTCAAATGAACAATAATATTGACCTTTTCTTGCTTCGTCTCTCCCAAATCCAATGCCTCTTCCTCACACCTCACATCTCTTGATCCTTCTCCAGCCAGCACCACTGCAAGTGGCATGGCTGGCCTCTATGGCCTCTCCTCACCCTCATCCTCTCTGGTGCCCCGGATCTCAAGGAAACTGCGGCGAGTAGGTATGTGGGCAGCATCCACACTCGAGGAGGAGGATTGGGGCCTGTTCATGCATCATCATTGGTAACGATGTCTGAGCTGAGCGTGCCACCAGTTCTGTGATGCGACAACAAGTTGGATGACGGCGACGATGGCAGTGCGTGGATTCTCCGACAGCGGCAGCTAAGGGCAGCGTGATGGCCGGTTCCAAGCAGCTTCTATTTTTAGAAATCAAAAGCAGCTTAGAATATGTTAGCTTTTTAACGTGATTGTTTTTCTCTTTTATTTATATATAACAGTGTTTTTTATTTTTCTATTTTTATTTTGAACATAGCTTCGTCTCAGTGCTTGAGGAGCCATTGAAGCCACCCTTGCCCACGTTCAACACGAGCTCAACACCTCAACTTTATAACAAGGCTCCAAAGAAGCTAGGTGTGTGTTTGGATGGTTGGTTGCACCACCTTAGTCTGCCCCATACCCTCTATCTAGGCTGGCTTGGGTCTGGCTTCTATAGCCATCTAGATTTGGTAATCTAAATCTTTTATGTATTCTGAACTAGTTACTAGAAATATTGGTAAATATCACATTCATACATGCGTAATAATAAAAGGAGTACTTAATACTACATAGACATCCATAAATACATATTATGATTAGTTTTTCAAATATGACAAAGCATCCGCGTGGAACTAATGCTCATGTGATGTTGACGTAGATGACATGAGAAGGTGATGGCCTTTGTCTCCACCCCGCTGGCTATGCCCATCTATGTATCCATCAACACCATTTCAAAGCGTTCAAAGGTAATTTGGTTTTGATTGAAAAGGAACATGCAAGCTTGCTGCAGTGATGGGATCAATCGCAAGGTGGATTCTTATTGCTTTTTGGTCACACGAGATGCATATGGAGTTAATGCAGCTGTTAGTAGATGTAGATGGAGAAAAAAGGCAACGAAGAAGAAGGCGATGGGCTCGTCCATATGCTCCAGATCATGTTGGCCGCGGCTGACTACTTCCCGCGGTCCCTGTTCGAGGAACACGTCGAGTCATCAAGTAGCGCCCCTCCTTTATTTATGTAATCTCCTACCACCATGTCTCCTCGTGGATCATGCGACACCCACTTCTTGACAAGAGGGCGCAACCTGAGACCTGAAAGCAACTGTCAATGCATGGGACTAGATTGCCTACTATCGAACTTGCGAGAATTGACAAAGGGAAACACTTATCACCAATAGACTTTATTAATGTGGCCAAAGAGTATTTACAAGAGTGTGACAATGAATGTGAATGATTTCATTGTGTTGTTGCAGGCATGTAGGTCTCCCTATTTATACAAATCTAAAAGGTGGCAGTTAATGTTTGAATAGGTACCACTTGTCTTCACACGCAAGTCTTTTCTGTGTCTTGAAACATTGTGTCCTTTGTCAAACATTGCAACTTGTCGGAAACGTCATTAACTGCTCTCACGTGTTGAATTAAACACTCACGTGGAAAACTGTATCAGTCCTAACTAGTTAATACTCTGCTTGAGGAAACGAACAATTACTGGTCGTAATTGACCACAGCTGGTCATCGTTTGGGTGTTCGACCAGTTATATTTACTAAAGGGGGAAGTTCCTCTTTTATGTGCTCGCAGGCTAGACAAGGTATTTAGTGGACACTAGTTATGTGGACCTAGACAAGAAGTTTTATTTTGACTCCTGATGATTGAATATATTGACCTGGTCAAGAAACCTCACCAACGGCCTATTGGGGTTCAACGGAGAGAGTGAGAAGAGAATATGTGAAGGATAGAGGAAAAGTGGGTGAAATGAGAAAAAGGAGAAGAGTTGGCACATAGATGTCTTATCAGCCTTGTAAAACCTCTTTTGCATGGTTTAACAAGTTCATTGATTTACATGCACAGTTTCATAGTTTAGTGACATAAATGCACCCACCTCATGAGTTTGTATGCCTATGGTGCAATTTACTCTAAGCAAAATAACTTGTATCAGAGACAACAAATATAACAATACTCCGGAGCACAATATACTTGCTATATAGCATTTCTCATATTGTTTTGAAATGGGAGCAAATAGCTTACCTTGGCTATTACTGCATCTTTTCTTCAATACAACAATAACTTGCTAAGGGACAAGCAGAATCGGAACCCTTGGTTTTCTGGCTTCCTAACTTTTTGGTACATGATTGACAAAGCTTCCCATGAGTCACAAATAGACAATTCAAATCAAACTTCAGATCATCAGGAATTTTATTATTCAGATGAACATATGCCTTCACCCTGCTAGCTGTTGCAGGAACCCAACCCAAAGCTTTTGTAATGCGGAGTACCTATTACAGAAATATATGTCATCGCACATATTTGATGCACAATAAACTAATGGCCAGAGGTTAACAATTGACAAATAAAGATTCACGCACATGAGTATCTACTGGAAAATCATCCTTTTGAAGATAGAACATCAGCACACATGCCACCTGTCATAACATGTTAGAAAAGGTCATCAGTCATGTTCTTTTCTACTCCAGCAGCCTAACATGGTCAGGAAATCATACAACTAAAAATAATGGGATTAAATCATTAAACAGCATAAGCAGATAGTTGGATCATAAAACATTCGCAATTCATTCTTTTGAACAATGCTGTTTTGAGTTCCATCGTGGATCACAAACTACAAAGGCTTAAATTGACGACCCCAGCAACAGTTGTAAGTTGTAACTAAGTAAGAACAAAAGGTTAGGAATCATTGTACTCCATACATAAAAGCCTAGAAGCTACATGTCATCACTGGACAGCTCTCAGTCACCTGTTTTTGTTAGCGATTCATTGCAAGGACAAAATTGATTTTTGCTGGCTACTGCCAGCCACAGCAATAGTTAAGCTCAACCAATGCAAACATAAATCTCCCCCATCAAGGTGCAGGACTAACTCTTTTTTTTTAACCGCAACCAAGGAATGATGTCTTGATTTTTTTTTTTCATATACAATAGCCTCAAAATCACTCCTTTCAGGAACACCACACATTTGCAATCCTTGGTTAAAAGTTTGGTTCAAGCTGATAAATACTACACAAAAACAACCCCGTGAATAACCTGCACAGCCTTTTGAAGACTACCTCGCGACTCTCATCTCCCATATAAACCACAGCCACTTCTCACTTGTCGCTAGCTTTCATCCTCCGCAAGTTTACAACAGATCAAAAGGCATTCTGTTTACTTTACCATGACTTGCATCTAACTTTGCAAAACTCCAAAAACCTGAACAGCGAATTCACTTCACTGAGAGAACAAGAAAGTGATGGAACTCACGGTCTTTGGCCCGATCCCTTTGAACCGCGTGAGCTCCGTCTTCACTTCATCCACGGATAGTTCCCGAAGGTACTCGAGGCAAATCTTGCCCCTCCTCTCCCTCACGCCCCGCAGCATGGCCCGGATCCTCGCCGCCTTCGTCGCCGCCAGGCCCCCGCACCGGATGGCGTCCTCCAGCCTCTTCCCCTCCTCATCCACCACCTGCAAAACGGAACAAATCGGGAATAAGAGACCGTTAGGAGCGAAAGCATCTAGAAGCTTCCTGAAGGGGCCTGGTGGGTAGCCATTAACTCACTGCTACCCTACCTGGTCCCAGGAGGGGAAGGCGGCCTTGAGGGAGGCGAAGGCGCGGCGGGAGATGGCGTCGGTGGTGTTCTGGGAGAGGAGGGTGGTGACGAGCCCGTCGAGGACGGCGGGGGGCGGGTCACCGTTATCCTCCGGCGATCGGCCGAGGCGGAGGATGCGGAAGGGCGCGAACTCGTCGGGGAAGCCGTGGAAGGCGAGGAGGGCGTCGCGGACGGCGAGGCATTGGGCGGGGAGGGTGCGGGTGGGAAGGGTAGGGCTCCGGCGACGATTCGCGCCTCGCCGGCGAGGCCGGAGGCTTCCGCTTGGGCTTACGGGTCATCTTGCTGGGCTGCGTCGTGGAGGTGCCGCCGTGGCGGTCGCCGGCGAGGCGGGTGCAGAAGACGAGAACTTTAGGTGGGAGTAGGCCGGGCTTCTACTGGAGTTGAGGAGTTGGATAAAAATGTGAGGCTTGGGGACTGTAATAAGTTATGGGCCGAGCTGAAATGATGGGCTTTGTAGACCAAAGGCCATTGGGCTGGATTTATTTTAAGAATGGGCTTTGGGCGAGCGAGAAGCAGCCTATAGCATTTTGGGGCAAATGTAGCGCCCCTAATAGATTTAGGCCCATCTCAATAAAAAAAGATTTAGGCTAATTTGAAACGTGGAAAATTTTCTGATTTTTGCTGAACTAAATTTAAACTATCTGACGTAAAATTCTTGGGTTTCAAATAGCTCTTAGAATTTATTATAAGGAATACCCTCAAGTTTTTCAGTGATTGCTAACCTCATACGTACATAGCTGATGAACTACCGCCCAGGTGAGCATAGAAAGAAGACTGTGAAAACAAAGAAGTTAAGAAACAGAGGGAGTGCTTCTAAATTAAGAAACGGAGAAGGGTTATCTACATGAATCGTGCACAAGAAATGCCCTTTCAAAGATTTTTTTTCCCAATACTATTTGGGGTCTGTATGACATCTATTTGATCACTATTTATGTCAAAGAACAGGAAATTTTTCGATTTTTAAGAAAGGAAACAACGGTTGGTATTTCATGGATATTTGATTTCTATACGGCCAAAATATGGATTTATGGAAGCCTCCAAAAAAACAGGAGATTTGAAGCCATTGTAGACTTGTGCGAACATGGTGCTCGAGAACTTTAGGCATGAAGCCAGGCAGCTAGGTAGCCATTCATCTTTCTCGATGCCGACCAGCTTACCTTTCTTGCTTTTCCAGCGCAACTCGAAAGGATAATGTACCACTGCAGACAAGTACTAGCATGAATAACATTATTTAGCATGAATAGGATCTTGCTAGGACTTTTTGCACTGCTCAACAGACTCTCCTTTCTCATCTCAAAGGGCAAAAGGAGAAGAAATGAATCTGCAAGTTGAACTTTGCTGCGCTTTTGCTTTCCTTTTGCACAGCTGCCGTACTTAATTTAATTTAGGACATGTATGCTTGGTCATGGCGAATGTGTCGATACGATGGGAGCCACAATTTGAGCAGTGCGGACCTCAATGTTGCGGTTGCTTGCCATGGTCCGATCCTCCGTTAGCGATGCTCCCTGCTCCGTTGTTGGCGTAGCTGCCAAAGAGCCATCCTCAGTTACCTGCCACGGGTTGAGGCGCCGCCTCACCAATGTGTCGCTGCCATGGGAGCGGGGACCTTTGTGGGGCGGCTCCCTTGCCCTTGCAGCGGTGGTCTCGATGGTGGTGCTCCTCTTCTACTTAGGAGGGGATGTCTAGGGGTGGATATCGGCTCGGCTCGGCTCGTGAAGGCTCGTTAGGGAGGAGGCTCGACTCGGCTCGTTAAACTAACGAGCTAAAAGAGAAACTCGGCTCGGCTCGTTGAAAAGCTCGAGCTTGGCTCGTTAAGCTCGTTAGGTAGAATATGCAAATTGATTTTTCTGAAAAGCTCGACCTCGGCTCGTTAGGCTTGTTTTGACTTTTGAGTGTCTTTAACCTTTCTTTTTATGTTTCAAATTTATTTTTCTGAATGATAAGTTCTATGGTTTCCTTTTCATAGGTGAAATTAACAGAGAAAAAGGTAACATATACTTTAATAATACCTTTCAGAGACAAAAGAGGTGCGAAAATTGGCATACATACATATTACTACTGCCGTACTGAGCCGTTCACGTCGTGATGAGCCGGAGACGTTGTCGAGCTAGGCCGACCGAGCCTACCGAGCCTAGTGAGCGGCTTATAAGCCAGCTCGGCTCGTTAACGGACCGAGCTGAAATCCTAGCTCGGCTCGGCTCGTTTGTGCCATGAGCCGAGCCTTCAACGAGCCAAGTTAACTCACGAGCCTCGAGCTTTTTTGCCACCTCTATCGATGTCGTCGCCTTCTTTAGTGTCATTGTGTTCGGATGCTCTTCCTTTAGCTCATCGCTTCTACGCTGATTCCCACGAACGACGTCAACTATTATGTTTATAGATTAAACAGTACTCAAGAGTATTGTGGGGAGACCACAAAAGGGCTACTCAGAGCCTTACAAACCGTGGAGACAGGGATAGAAGTCTGTGCTTTATCTGAAAAAGAGATATTTACCCCCTATGGCACCCTAAAATATATATTTATAGCCATAAGGAGTCTTGTTGTATAAATGTTTCTATCTAGATCTATAATTGTAAGGACAATATCATCTTTTTCCTTACTATAGTTCTCTTGGACCAGTCACATGACCTTACGATTATTAGTTCTTCTGGAGCAATGGGCCAACTGGATCGAGATGAGAACCACTCCCTAAACAAGCATTGATGTAGTTTTCCATGTATATTTACCATAAGTTGTCCAGAATAGTCCTGCAGCATGCATGATGTTCCCTTGTGTTGATACAGTTTGTTCATTCCAATGGAAGCAACTTTTATGTGCCCTGTACAGATAGAAGAAAATGTGGTAGTTGCATTCAATCTTTACCTCCCAAACCTGCTTCTGCAAGGCATGTGATAAATGTAAACAGCAGATATTATTTAATATTTTATTGTTGAGCCATAAGCAAAGAAGACAAATTGATGCCCAGAGGACCATGGTCTACAGCGTGGAATTCATCCAAACATTTTTACCTTATCGACCATAAAGAGAACTTACAACTATTCAAAGAAACTTCTTAAATGAAAAATCACACTGCAACACGTCCAAACCGGCTTAGGTCTTATCCTATTCTAGATAAAATCACGTATACGTAGCAATCTGCTTGTAATTTCGTCCTCGCTTCACGCAAAACGTTAACCAGATGTTAGTACCATTGGAAGCTCTAGACTTATATGTTGGTCTTCTTCCAAGCTAGGCAAAGTGGAACTAATCCACACTCCTTATGCACACATACATGGATCACATATAAGCCTAATTTCATATGGGCCGAGGTGTCACATACACTCTTCCTCAAATGACCTGACATCCTCGTCAGTCCAACATACCCACACTGAGATGAATGGCCAGGACCTTCCCTCTTGGTACACGTCCACATGTCCAGTGCCAGTACATATACCATGTCATGTGTTCACTCCAGGCCCACACGCGCCACGTGTCATATACACGCGCCCCTGACCAGCACATGCTCGTGTAACCGCAAGCGTCAGCTCTGATACCATTTTGTAATGCCCTATGGTTCAAACCAATTTAGACCTAACCATATTCTGGATAAGCCACACACGTAGCAACCTGTTGGCATTTTTGTCTTCGCTTCGCGTAAAACGGTTAACTGAAGGTTACTGCCATTGAAAGACCTAGGTATATATGTTGATTTTCTTATCCCAAGCTAGGCAAAGTGGGACTAATCCACACTTCTTATAAACACATACATGGACCACACATGGCCAAAGTGTCACATACATCCCATAAAAGAGCATGAGTCAGATGGAAAGTGTCTATCATAAAGATGGAACATCCTAGCTCTAGATGGGTCACTAATAGAGAACTCCAAAATTTGTTTATAACAAACTGATTCCTCTATCCAGAGCAACTGACACCAAGATATATGCACGTTCAAAACTAGAAGTGTACTGGACAAGAATGTTCATGTTAAGGAAAAAGTTGTTTTCAGCACACTTCTTTTCAAAGCTCAATGAAAAACCAGAAATGGGTGTCAAATCGATGATGGAGATAACCTCATGTACTCTGACAAGCATACAACATTTAGGTGTGCTCATTTGATCTTCAGCATTTAGCTTCAAGCTTATCAATTTTTTCTTTTTCTGGTTTTTTGGTATTTTAGGGGCTTTTTTATCTTTTCTTTTTTCCCTCATTCTTTTGTGTTGTCCGTGATGGCGTAACCTTTTTTCTTTTTTTGATTTAATTATGCTAAAAAAAGCTAACAGCACCTACAGAGAAGAAAAAAAGCTCAAACAGTATCAAATAAACTAAAAACTTAGGGTTTAAGCTCAAATGACCTTAAAAACAAGCTTTGCAGCCAAGTTCCGCAGGCAATCCTCAACATGCCGCTGCAGCTGGAGAACAGTGCATCCGTCAACCATCTAACGCAATTAATCAGCCTTCCTTCTGCATTGAAGAGCTGGAATCACCCAACAAGAAAAAAAAAACATATGCAAAGAGACGGCCACAGCAAATGAAATTTTAAATACCTTGCGATTTGTCCTTCCCTCCACCTTTGGTTGCCTGGTGAATGACATGATGAACGACCCTGCTCATTTTAGCAATAGCTTCTGACTTCTACTTTTAATTTACTATTTTTAAGCTTTTTTGTCTCTTTTTTCATATTTTTTCATATTGTTCGTGATAGACTAACATGCTTTTTTCTATTTTTAAATTTAATTAGGCTAAATAAATCACCTTAGCTACAGTAAAAATAAGCCAGCTACTATAAAAAAGAAAGCCGTAAGACATGGCCAAACTGCACGCCCTCGAGTCCAAATCTGTGTCCCAAATAGATCTTGAAAGGCACAATCCACAAGCCGAGGCCAGCACCAGAAAGGACCCAAAATGCACAACGCAATTCACACAACCCAAAATGCACAACGCAATTCACATAAACCCAGAATGCTTCTGCAACCAAATCCTTAACCATAAGCTGTCACAAATTCACTAAAAATAATAGCTAACTCCATACCTTCTTCCCTCCACTCCAGTGACACGTTTCCGACTTCCCGCTCCTGAGCATTATCCTCCAGCTAGGGGTCTAAGGTCAGCAATGACACCACATCACACCACACTGTATGTCCAGGATGCACGAGAAGTACCCACCGATGCATGGCTATGAACCGTCACCCCTACCAGACTGCAACTATTCACAGGGTGCTTATGATTGGCACCATGGTGCTCATCACATATATGCTTCTGCCAACTAGCATGGACGGTGGTAGCTGCCTTTCCTTCACAGCAATTGACATCTCCGCTGCTCGCGCAAGTCCTATATATTTAGGAGCTTAAGGATCTCCATTTCTTGCGCTAAAAGATCACGTTGGATCTGACATTGGCAGGTGTCAACCGGAACAATATATACAGACCGCAGTTAGAACTTGGGCACTCTTAGGGACAGGAGTCAGGAATGAAGAGAGAAGATTGAGAAGGAGAGGACAAGATTTGGGCTGCTGGCTTGCTAGTTCTACTTCAGCACTGACCGCCCAATATGTATATCAATTCTCAATCTCAACACATTGCTCATCTCATTACCAGCAGAAAAGTTGGCATAACTATGGACTGACATACTTATGCCGCAGCACCCAAGAAAACAAAACATTGCTAAAACTTTCAAGAAATTGAAGCAAATATCAACCACCACATTACATGGCAGTACAGTAAATGGAGTGATATATAGCTTTGTTCTCAAACTTACATGTCAGTTCAATTTATTTCTTAAAGAACTATCTGAACCCACCACATTACGATATTGTACAGAAGTTAAATTTAATGTATGCAGATCAAATTGAACAAGATCTCTATCCACTCATGAGGTGAACCTCCAGGTATCGAAAAGAGAGTACCATATTGAAATGCAGAATTGAAACACAAACACGATACCGCATCATTCTGCCGCTCCGCTGATATCCACCTCCAATGGGCTACTCTGCACCAAAACCGCCCCAATTCCAATGCAGTCACTCGGAATCAGGAGCGTGCAATGCGATCTCGTGGTGGGGCTCTACCCCGTTTGCCACCGGCGCGGTTGCGGTAGTGATTCCTTCATCTTCCTTATCCGAATCCAACGTGAACCGCGAGGGCACTGGCATTCCCTCCATCTGCACCTCCCTGCGCAGCATCGTGTACCCGCTCGGTGGACGGCTCCTTCTGGAGAGGACGGCCGCGTACGCCGCCGTGCCGGCGAACACGAGCAGCGCAAGGTGGCCGTTGAACTGCAGCGTGGCGACGGAGCGCGCGCGGTGGTAGTCCTCGTGGGTGCGGCACTTGATGGTGTAGTCGGCGCGGCTCTGCGCGTGGAGCGCGCAGCCGTTGGCGACGGCGCTGGTGAAGAAGGAGAACCCCATCTGCACCATCCACGTGCCCTGCAGCGCCAGCCCCGCGGCGCGGGCGAGGCGTGGCGGGGCGGCCTCCGGGCGGTGCGCGGCGAGCAGCGTGGCGCCGAGGCAGAGCGTGATGGGGACGAGCAGCAGGTCGAAGTACCGGTTCTCGATGCCGGCAGCGGTGGACGGGCGGCGGTGCGCGAAGAGGAGCAGCTCCTGCGCGAAGGCCGCGGCGAGGAGGAGGTCGAGCAGCGGGAGCGGGAGCGGGTTGGCGAGCGGCGCGAAGGGCGCGAGGGAGTAAAGGAGGAAGAGAGCGGAGGCAGCGAGCGTGGGGAGGGAGAGGTGGTGCGCGGAGAGCAGCGCGGAGACGAGGCAGAGCGCGGAGAGCAGGGCCGCGAGGAGGTGGCGGAGGTGCAGCGGCGTGGAGAGGCGGCGCGGGAGGAGCGGGAGCGGGCGTGGTGGGAGGCGGAGGCGGAGGGACTCGAGCGCGGCCAGGGCCAGGAGACCCAGCCCGGAGGCGGAGTAGGCGAGGAGGCCCGGCATGGGTGGGTGCGAGTGCGTCCGGGGACCGCCGCTCGCCGCGTGCCGCGCCGGTTGTTTTGGCCGCCGCGGGCAGGTGTTCCGGTCGTTGGTTTTTCGGCGGGTGGTGGACCTGAGTGGAAGACGAAGGGTGTGGATCGGTGGGCAACGGGTACTAGTTTTTGGAGGGGAGGGAGGAGGCGATCGGATCGTGGGAGTGGGTGTCTGCGGTTGGGCTCCGTGGTCGGCGGTCAGCGACAGGAGGGGGCCGGCTCGGTTGACGACCGGCCGCGTGGGGCGTTTGCAGCACGGGCCCACGTGTCAGCTGCTCAAGTTCGTTCGTTCTACGGGAATCGGAGTTCCCTACGCATTTTGCTAGTCAAGACGGATGACTGGAGCACGTATACTCCATCAGAACACGGACTATGCACAGACATTTCCGAACAGGAAAAATGCTTTGTGGAATTCAATAAAGACCCGTTCCAAACGGTTTCAGCTTCTGTCTTCTAACTTCTAACATCTGTTTTCTTAATTTTGTCTCTTTTTGTTTTTTTGAGTTTTTTATTTTTTTTTATTTTTTCTCTCATTTCTTAGCATTATCTGTGATGATATAATTTTTTCTATTTTTTACTTTTTAAAAAATTGTAATTACATAAAAAAGCTAACAGTATCTATAGTTCATTTCCAATTAGTATAGTATAAAAAAAGAAACCTAAACATATAAATTCTTTTGAGCACTGCCTAACACTGTCGTGTTTACGAAACAAACTAATCAATATGGAAAGGACCTTTGAACTTTACCTTCAACAGGGGGGTAAACCGGTAAAGCCTAGGTCACGTGGATTGTTTGCGACATGGGCCACGTGTTAGCGGCTCAAATCGTTCTACACATTACTTTTTCATATTTTGCTTACTGAAGACGGATTTTGCTTGAATGTAACACACCTTATGTAGACATTCTTGAACAAGGCACTTTGTGAAATTCAGGATACGCCATTTTAAAGATGACCAGGGCCAACATTTGCATAATTATGTCACACAATGTCACAAACCCTACCCTTGTTCCAGTGTCAGGCGTTTAAGCATTGTTGTTCCTGCAAAAAGATGTCCCATTGTTGCTAGTGTCATAAGCTGTCTCATCTGGGAACAACCTCTTGGAGGGTGATGGAGTTGTGGGTGTATGTTGGAACATGAATATGTAAATCCGAATACTCTGTGTATACTGCAATATTCCATAATTACATTAGTGCACACAATGTCAACATCAATGCAATATCATCCATACACAGCGATATAAGATTAAACATACTGAATTTGATAGATAAATAATTGTTAGGACATTAAGGTCAAGTTTACAATTTTTAGGTCATGCAAACCTCAAGCACTAAATAAGATAATTGGAGCGAAATAAAATAAACTCCAATAGAACCCATCGACTTGTCACAGGCAATCGACAAGAAACAAGACCTACGTATTGACCTCCTCATAAAGCTCCTCCTCTAGGGCATGTGTAGACTCCCTACAAGATATGATCAACATCATGGTCTTAGCTCATTTCCTTGGATGTGCGACATGAAGGATCATGACAAAGCATTTCAGAGGCTCCGCCCCAACCATTGGCCCTCCTAGTAAGCTACCTACACCTTTATTCCAACACAATGAATATCCGTACACAACGAATGGGTGTAGAGGTACACCATTAGATTTCAGAACGGGAATCGTCTATGACGTGGCCCAGACATAGCGACACACACCCTCCACCCCACACACATAGTCTAACATATAACATGAGGAACCCAATGTTGAAACTCGGTAACTTACTACGACATGCCCTTCCTGTTAGAGCATATGGTTGTACGATTAGAGCTCAGTTCAATGACACACGTGGCGAAGTCCGTAATTGTCCAATGCAAGACTACCCAACACATTAAGCCCACACACAACTACGTAGTCCACCACACGTAGCTTCACTAAGTCATACCACTCACCCCAGTCTAAATCATTTAACCACCCTTATTGATTATCACCCATCACCTAGTTGATCACATAGTTATTCCATAGTCATTAGTCAATTGAAATATTACCATTCAAAATGATACCAACAACCCATTATAGTTAAGAATCATGCTACACTAGCCGACCCACGTTGGTCCTACAAATAGTTACCAACTAATAATTAACCATCTAGGGGTGACAAGTGATCATGGGACACAATCAACAAGGTGATATGATATTAGAGGGGCTACATAGCTACTCCTAGAAATAATAAAACATTTGATAATTGAAGTAGCATGCAATAATTTAAAGACAAGATAATTTTTGTAAATTGGGTGCAATATAGTCAAAGCACACAACTTGCCTTGGAATAGCTCTTGGTTCTATCTTTGAACAAGCTCTTGCCCTTCATAAGCTCTTGAGGTGACAATGTCTATGCGAAACAGCGATGTGAAGCAAATAAATAATAAACAGAGGCAAAACAAAACTCTAAAAAAAATAAATATACAGGAAGGTAGGGATTGATTTTATAAGAATTTATAAACTTGAACGGACTCATTTGGAGTTCATATGAGGAGAACGGGCTCACGAAAGTGGCTCGGGTCTATTACTTCACAAAATTAATAGGGAGAGAAAATCAGAGGCTACTAGGTAGGACTGAGCGAATATTATGGGAATGTTTATATGAGGGAATTTTGGGTCGAAGATTGACAAGTAGGACCATAGTCCATAGACTAGGTCTACGAACTAAGGTTCTGGTCTATGGTGCACCGAGTTCACGAAATAGTATACTAACATGTGGGACCCATGTGCCATAGGCTAGGCTCTTGGTGGACCCAATCCACACTGTTTGGATCTAGGGTTTTGCACGTGTGGCGGCAGGGGTTGCGTGGTAGATGCGTGGTGCTTAGGTGGCAGCCATGTTCGACATCGCGACAGCGGCGGCGACTGACTCCGATAGGCCTTGATAGCAACGGAGGGGGTGTGGGTCTTGGCAAGATAAGGGCCCTATCTTGGAGAACACAAGGCGAACTTAATGACATGGGTGGTTTTGCTGTGAGCGATGACGGTGGTGGGCACACAGGCTACAATGACCCCAACGACAGGAAGGTGAGCACCGAGTAAAACACAAGGCGAAGAACCCAAAGGTGAGGTCAACGGTGGGGGAGACTCCCGATGACGGTGGGATCTGACGATGAATAGGCGAAACAACCCTATCTGTGCATAGACGAACCAAACTCAAATTAATTTGAGGGATATATAGATCGGACCCTAGAAAAGAAGATGACGTGAATGGATTTGTGATTGACTCACTGAGGTGGCGAGGAACATGATGGGACTGGTGAGCATGACGAATCTTGTCACCGAAGTTGGGGTAGACAACAGCGGTGGCGATTTTTTCGGCGTGATGGCCATGCTAGGGCGGAATGGGACGCATAGCACATGGGGCTCGACTTTTTAAAGGGGCAGCTAGTGTTTGGCGGCGCGCAACATAGGTGTCAAAAAAATCCAAGCGGTGACGGCTCAGACTGGGCCGTACGTAACTTGGGTACAAAGCGGGGTGGAGGCAGGGTAGTGGGTGCAAGGACGCGGGGGTGTAGGCGAGGCGGAGCAGCTTGGTTGGCGGCGTGGGCCGTGCGGAGCAGAGAGGGAAAAAGGGTTGCGAGCCTGGAGAGCACGAATAAAATAGAAAATTCACTCGAAAAAATCCCAGAAAAATATGTAAAATACTTCCAAGTGCAAGAAACCCAAATAAATTACTTCTGGAATTTATTAATATCCATACTATTCACATTAAATGGTTTTCAATTTGAGAAAGTCCCGTTTAAGCTTTATTAGGTGAATAAAATTGTTGAGAATTTTTAGGAGACCTACACTACACAAACAAATTTTAAAAGAGAGGGAAAAAATTGGGATGTTATAGTGTACAACTCCGCCCACCAGGGTTTAAATTCTGGAGTCCATCATTATACACACGTGAATGTGTTTTAGTAGAAATTTTGTAAGGTCGTAAATTTATCTTTAAATTCTATTATTCTAGACGTGTGCTAAGAAAGAGATGCTTGTGCGTGCGTGTGTTGTACCACACGTAGTATGTGTGTATATGTGTTCGCTGTTATCGAAAAAAACTGCCTCATCTTTCCTTGCCTTCAGGTGTGCCAATTCCTCCCCAACGTTTTTGATTTGCCCTGACGGGGCTTCCTCTCCCTTCTCCTATTCCCTCCCTATTCCCTCAATCTACACCACTCATATCTATTATGGATGGCCAAATGGTGAAAATATAAAAAAAAAACTAGCCATTGGATGAGATATGAGTGGTGTAGATTAAGGGAATAGGGAGGGGAATAGGGAGAAGGGAACAGGGAAGCCCCGTTCCATGCCCACCGTCTCTCCTCCTCAAGTGCTTTCATTGGCTTCTCGTGTTCGCTCGTTTTTCGGGGAACAAAGTGAATCAGTGTTTTTTGGCTTCTGCATTCAGTACTCATAATACGCTTCCTCCGGTGGAACAAGTATTTCGTAGAGATGTTTCTAAATCAGGGAAGCGGTTTTGCTACCCGAAAGAGAAACGAACCCTACTAGCCTTCAGACGTAGCCACGTCACACAACCCCAACCCCATCCCCGCCGCATCAGGCGCGCGAAGCGCCGCCGCCGCCGCCGCCGCCGCAAGGGATGTCGCTCTGCTGCTGCAGCGCCGCCAGCCGCCGTCTTCTCCTCCCTCGCCTCTTCCTTGGCCGACACAACCAGGTCCACCGCTCCCTCCTCCACCTTCGCACCACCACAACCGCCGCCGCCTCTTCATCCACCGCATCCCTCTCGCCGTCGCAGCAGCGCCAGGTCTCCATCTACGTGGACGCTCTCCTCGACTGGAACCAGGTCCCTCTAACCCCCACTGCTCGCTCCCACCCTAAACCCCAGCAGCTTACACGGCCATTGGCCGTCCTATGTTCTCTTCGCTATTCAGAGGATGAACCTTACCGCCGTCACCGATGAGGCCGAGGTCATGACGCGCCACGTGGCCGACTCGCTCGCCGTGCTGCCCCCGCTCGAGAGGGCATACCGCGCGCATTCTACCTCCGGCGGCGGCGACATGGATGAGATCAGCCTTATCGACGTCGGCTCCGGGGCCGGGCTTCCCGGTCTGATCCTTGCAGTTGCGCGGCCAAGTAATCACCTCGCTTTTCTGCTTGATTGGTTGTGACACAAAAAAAAATTGCGTTTTTGGTTGTATTGCTGTTGCAATGTGAATTGGTTTCGTTTGTTTCAGGCTGGAAATTTACTCTATTGGAGTCGATGCGGAAGCGGTGCTCGTTCTTGGAGCATGCCGTTGGGGTCATGGGATTGTCAAATGTGGATGTGGTGTGTGACCGAGCTGAGGTATGTTGGATTTGAGCTAACCTGTTGCAATGAATTGTTGCGGATTAGACTGAACTGTTCGTTTCATTGGAGCATGGAAACAATCTGCTTTTGTTTCTCAACTGGAGTCAGATTTTGAGTTCGGGACATGCTGGTTTTCGAAAGTATCGACGACATGGAAATTTCCTCGATGGGACACATTTTTTATGTGCTTTGTGGTAGAAAAGATTCATTCCTGAAAATATATCTAACCTTTACCGTGAACCAACCTATGCTTTTGCGAACTAGTGCCATGGCTACACTGTTATGTTTTGATCATTTTACTTACATTGTCTTATAGGACAGAACGTTGGCCAAAGTCTTGATTTCAGAGATGCATTTGATGTAGCAGCTGCAAGAGCTGTTGCAGAACTGAAAGTTTTAGGTATTTGATATTTGGATTTTTCATTTTTGTTACGAGGTCTGTTATCGCAATTAAGTCTAGTTTCTCTTTTGTAGCTGAGTACTGCATCCCATTGATTCGTGTTGGTGGTTTATTCGTAGCTGCAAAAGGACATGATCCTCAAGTAAGTCTTGGATTCTTGGCCTATTTTGTTCACTATCTGATACCATTGTACATCTACTAGATAGGTATGCTGTCACTACATCTCTTCTACCTCTATATATATGCTAGCGATGCAATCCTAAAGCCTCATTATGGCGAAGTCATCTACAATACGTTCCAAGAAAACCAACATAGCTGCAAAAGGGACATGATCCTTGTGTTGGGAGCCTATTTACAATATATGCTGATTTAATTTCACGCCTTTTTGTACAGAATGCTTTAATTTCATTTACTTTGTTGGGACAGGAAGAAATAGAAAGTGCTAAAAGCGCAGTAAGGACATTGGGTGCTTCCATCCTTGAATTGTGTAATGGTACGATATCCATCTCCATCTTTTAAGCTTGTAAAAGGCATTTTACTGAATACTACTTTGTATCCTGAATATCATTCAGTGACCCAGTCAGTCTGTGGTATTATTGAGCTAGTAGCTCTTATATTGATTGTTTTTTCTTTTTGGCTAAATGGGAACTTTCCCCCACTATGATTTCTCTGAATTATAGCATTTTGATATTTTTTAA
Source organism: Bonia amplexicaulis (assembly GCA_036346245.1). Classification (NCBI taxonomy): domain Eukaryota; kingdom Viridiplantae; phylum Streptophyta; class Magnoliopsida; order Poales; family Poaceae; genus Bonia; species Bonia amplexicaulis. The sequence goes on along the minus strand of CM070751.1, from coordinate 18,236,479 downwards.
ACAAAATGCGGTGCTGCTTCTATTCTTCATTCTTTTAGTTCTTTTACCATTCCTACAGTAAACAGTGGAATGTGGCATCCGTGTTGATTGAAGGGTAGATACAAGTTGAACCGATTCCTTTGCCAATTCTAATGCATGATTATGTTTCTGCAATTTCTTCCAGCCATCCAGGTTGTGCTAAACATAGAAGTCCTAGTAACATGTTAAGCCTCTCTTTATTCTCAGTTGAATCAATGGGACCTCATGGTCAACGAACGGCTGTTATATACTTAAAAGATCGTGCTACTCCAAAAAAATACCCGCGCCATCCAGGTAATCCCAATATGCCATGATGAAAAGCATCTCATTTAGCTATTTAATATTTGTTTAAAGATAAAATATGTGGTTGGTTGCGTCCAGGTACCCCTTCGAAGATGCCATTATGAGAAACATGTAATTGTGGTTGTACACTTGGCAGAATAATTCTGTTGCCTTGAAATACAATATTTTCTAGCAAAATTTTGTATGGAGCATTTGAATTCAGCAGAATGAATCTGAGGGGTTTATGATTGCCCTGCAACTGTGAGAATGGGAAATGTCTCGAATGGGAAATGTCTTAATAGTGCAATAGCGTGAACCACCAGTTATCCAGTTGTATCGATCTCTATTCCTTTCATGACACTATTTCTTGTGAACACTAGTAAGCGTGCACGGGCAATGCACATCTTGGTCAATACTTGGATGACAGCAGCAATTGCTCCGTGAATCAATCATCTTAACTACAGTTTTGCAATGAACAATGGGCATCCCGTCTTCACAGCAATCGATCCATTGCTCCTATATTCCTCTTAAATCCCTCTCCTAATGCAAGCATGTTGCTGCAGCCCCACACCATACTAAACCAGACTATTAAGCATCAAACCAGCAAAGAAGATGCATGAATCACACCCTCCCTAGGTGTAGCACCGTATCATTTTCAGTTTGACATTACATGAATTATTCAAAACTGGTGTTGCAATGTCAGTTTGAGAAGATCTGATAATATATGTACAAGACCAAATGCTTCAGAAGTTCAGCACAATTCTCTTAACAATAATGAGCGCCGGGAAAACTGTGAGCACATAGTCTTGCATTGCGCTCGTAGATTTTGAGTGAACTGAGGAACTCTTACACTGAGGAACTCTTACATAATAGAGGGCTTATTACCATATTCAGTTCTCCCTAATATAATCTGTAATATGGTGCTTATGATCCTGCTTCTTTTGATATTTTTTTTGTACTCCTTTCACTTCTTTCCCCTGATGCACTCCATTCTGTACTTTGGATTTCCTTCTTAATAGTGGTAGCAGCTACAGCAGTCCTCCATAGGGGTGGAAAACGGTAACGGATAATTTGTTTTATCCGATAGTCGTATCCAAGAAAATGTAAATGTGGTAAGCAAAAATCCGTATTCGAAAATATTCGTATTCGTATTCGACAATATTCGTATCCGTATTTGAGAATATTCGTATTCGCATTCGTATTCGAGAATATTCGTATTCGTATTCGTATTCGAGAATATTCGTATTTGTATTTGAGAATATTCGTATTCGTATTCACATTCGTATTCGAGAACATTTGTATTCGTATTTGTATTCATATTCGTATTCGTATTGCCGTCGGGCATCGGCTCGCCAATCGCCAATTCGCCATGGCGTGAATGGCACGCCAAGGTGGGAGTCACACGCGGCCGCGCGGGAGTCACGAGTCACGACTCAGTACTCACGAGTCATTTACTCATTCCGTCAACCGAGACACCGAGTGCCGAGTGGCGAGTCTGGGCCAGCCGAGCGTCCGAGACCGAGCGTGAGTCTAGACGTGGCAAGTTGGCGACTGCCTGGCGACGCGAGTGACGAGTACTGAGCGTCCGAGCGGCGACGCTGGCAAGCGAGGGCGAACTCAGCGAAGTAGCGTGTCTCCGTCACAGCGTCAAGAGCCAAGAGCGGAAGAAGAAGATCCAAGACCTCAACTAGTACAATCCTCATTTCACTCAACTAGTACTCAAGACTCAAGACTAACTCCTCAACTTATTTCCAGATTTCCTCAACTAGTACTCAAGATCCAAGACCTCAAGTCCTCTACACTCCGTGCGCGATCGCTTCTACCGCCGCCATTTCGGTGGGCGGTCACGCCATTTGTCAGGTTGGATGCGTGCATTACTAAACTATAAAGCGCTCAATTCGAATCGAGATCATTACGAGCGAGGTGATGTTTACAGTTTTGGTCGATGGATACAATTGCTACCGTGTAGGCTACATGTGCGAATAAACAATGGTGCCAGAAATATGAACTGCGGAAATCATATTTTGAGAAAATTTGAAATGTCAAAATTTGAATTTAAAACCGCTAATCGGAAAAACCGGTTGATTACAACATTCGTAGGAGGATATTCGTATTCGACCGAATTAAGCATATATCCGATTCGAATTCGTATTCGTTACGACATTCGATTCGTATTCGAGAATGTTCGAATTCGTATCCGTATTCGTTTTAAAAACATGAATTGGTATTCGTATTTGAGACTATTCGACCGTATCCGATCCGTTTCTACCCCTAGTCGTCCAGATCCCACTTCAAAAATAAAATCATTAAATCAAACAATGAAAAGTGGTATTAACTGCTTCTAAGCAACACAACGAATGTAGTATATCTGAATTATTCTATTTTTAGCAAGCTTAGGGATAAAATCAACAATTATTAGATATACCAACCACAGATACTTAATCAAAGAAAATTAACAAAGATAGAATCTGAAATGTTATGCTTTGTATTTTTATTTGAACGCCTGCTAGCTAGGCTGTACCTACATAGCAAATCATCCTTATCACACTCTACAAAAGGCAGACAAAACCATCACCCGCAACCCCAAAGAACACCCTCATAATAACATGTAAGTTTACCTCTGATTTGCAATGAAGTTGGTGGATATTTCAATTTCTAAAAGCCCAAATTAAACCGTTAATTTTGAACCCTACAACTTGACAAAACGAACTAACAACCATAACATTCAAATTATAACTTATAAATTCAATCTATTTGATTAAAGAAAGTGAAATAATCGAGAGAAATTTAGAAATACCCTATGTCAATTCAGGACATAATCCATGTCGCCAAGTGCTCGGCGAGATGATTGATGGGTGATGACGACTCGAAAACGCGGCAGCCGGTGGGCTGTAGCCTAGGCCTCCAGGCCGATCAAGCAGGAGGATGGATTTTACTTTCGCTCGAGGCAGGACAGAGGGTGGGATGGAACGGGACGTGGGTGACTGGGGCAATACGATGCGAGTGTTGTGTGGCCTTTGCCTGTTATCTTACCTTCGTAGATTGGTTTGGTTGGCCGAGCGTCTTGGACTATGCTTGTGTCAGTTGGACTGTACTTGTGTATATTAGACTGCATGTCCTGATTTTTTATTGGTGTCGTCTTGAGTCCAATTGCAGGAGGGAGCAGTGGAAGGTAGGAGGTCAAAAACTTTAATCTTTGGACTAGCTAGATGTCCTTTAATTTTTTGTTAAAAAATTACACCTAAATTTATATAAACTGTATAGTAAAAAATAAAATTGGATCAGGTATCCATTACACCCGGTAGCCCTATTTGGTGCGGGTCGCCATCAAGTACCCGACCATCGCCGGCGACGAGCAGCTGGGAGATGGACAGCGGCGCGCGCCGCTCCCGGCCGTGGAGCTGTTTGGTTGGCGGCGTAGCTGTGGCCGTTGCGCTGGCAATAGCGTTGTAGTACGCAGTTGTAATTTTAGGCCGACCATTTGATTTCTACTTTCTGCTGTTTTGGTTGGTAAGAGTAATTCGTTCGTTTTGGGGGTTAATTCTTGAGTAGATACATAATTGTTTATTGTTACATACACATGGATCGTATATGGAAACGAATGTTATAGAAAATTGGTGTTTCCGTATTTATTCCAGGTAATAATGGGCTGACCTGGCCATGCGGTCTCCACGTGTGTGGCCCGCGACGACCCAGCCCGACCAAACAAGGCCGACTGTGCTACGAATTTCTCCTCCTTTTTGCCGAGGGTCCGTTCTAACTAACTTACGGTTTAAATTTTTAATTATAATTTTTAATTTATGGCTTAAATTATATTATAGTGGTTATTATTTTTTTTAAAAAATAAAAATAAAAAACCGTTATGTCATCACAGATAATGTAAAAAATACTAAAAAAAGCAGAAAACAAAAAAATCCTAAAAATCAAAATAAAACGAAATTAGAAACTGACGTATTCCAAATAACTTTTGACTAAACCAAAAGACTAAAATAAATCAGAAACTAAAACGATCTAGAACAGGGCCAAATCTCTTTTGGTCGACGCTTGCTCGTCCATGTGCGCTCGATGCAGGCTACAGACATCCACGAGCCTTCAACGCATTATCATTATTCAAACTTATTGGATATATCTTTTTTTTATTTATATATAAATAAATATTATTTTAAATATATATAAATAAAATTAGGTATAAATTTAGATTATCCGTAACCTACATTGGCATCCCTAAGCTAGAGCCGTCTTTTTTGCACGACTTTCTCCTTCCTTTTGCCACATCTCTTCCGGCCGCCGCTTCCGCGTCCACGTGCGCTCGACGCCATCTACAGACACCCGCGAGCCTTCGACGCGCTGTTTTTTTTTGTCGGCGTCCACCGACCACCATCCGTTAGAGCCGGGAACCAAACAGGATACGGAGAAGAAAAGGCGGTTACCGGCTCCAGAGCCGAACAGCAACGCTCCTTTCCACGCCTGAAATCGCAAAGTAACAACCCACAGAGGCCTGCAATTTTATTGGATTATTAATGAGCAGATCAAATTCAACAAGGCCATAATATTCTCCCACCACAACAATCTCGCGTGCGGAAAGCATTTTTAGTAGTATTCCTCTCGCCCAGTTCACGCTGCCCACTCAGTCCCTGACAGGCGGGCCCGCACGGCCGCTGGTCCCGCCCGTCGGTGTCCCCGTAGCCGGAAGCTTCCTAGCGCCGCGCAGTCAGCGCGTCGCCTGGTCCAAGCCTCCAGCTCGAAAAAGTCGCGGTAGCTCCGAGTCGTATCACCTTCTAGAACGCGTGTGCATCATGCATGAGCTTTCTCATCTCCTCCGCCCCATGATTTCCCTCTCCTCAGCTGTCAAACACCGCAACATTCTTTTAGCTTCGCTTCCCGTCTATAAAAACACGGATCCGGAGGCCACAAGAGCTACGCAACATCTCCATTTCTTGGTTCTTGAGGCAGAGTTTGTTTGTTCGTCCAGCGGCTATGCAGCGGAGCAACTCGTTCGGGACGTCGTGGGCGGACCAGTGGGACTACGGCGCCGACCCGAGCCCGCGGGCGCGCGACGGGAAGGGCGGCGGCGGCGGCGGGAAGCAGAGCGGCGTGGAGAAGACCAAGGCGGCCGCGGCGAGCGGGCTGAGGAAGGTGAAGGAGGGCACGGCGCAGGGGTTCCAGTGGATCAAGGACAAGTGCCAGAAGAAGAACGGCGGCGGCGGCGGCGTCGGCAAGAAGCAGGGCGAGCAGCAGAGCTCCGAGATAGCGGGGTACTGACCGTGAGTTCCTAAGATGTTCTTGCAGCGGTTTGTATGAAACTGCTGCAGTTAGACAAGATCAAGCTATCGCTTGTTGTTCGTGTGCATAGACTATATACGGAGAGGTGCTCTTTGTCGAGTAGATGTTTCTTCGTGCTTGTGTGATCTGCTCAGTTTGGTTCTGTTTTCAGACACTTTCTCTTGTATATAAACAAAGATTTGCTTCTTTTTTCATTTGTCCTTGCATTATTGTTTGGGAGCAGGGAACACAATAATCTCCTCTCCCCGCCGCTCCCCTCACTCTCTCCTCTCTAACGCCGGCGTAGCTCTGCACCCCTCCTCCGTCTTCCCTCACCCTCCACCACCAACGACAGGTGGTGACCTCGCCGCTCCACCGTCCCCCCTCCTCCACCGTCTCTCCTCCATCCAAACTAATTTCAGTGTGCCGCCTCGCCGTGTCTCCCTCTACCGTAGCTCATCACCCTCCGCGGCCGCCGACTGTCGGACTACCGTCTTCCTAGTCTCCCTCTAAATCGGAGGCGCCGGCTATTTGTAATATCCAAAATGGCTGCTTCTTTATTGAGCATGATATCATGTTGTTACTACTTAATTGTTCTTTGTACTCTTCTGTCTATGCCCTGAACTATCAGGGACTACACCAAATGTCTACATTTGCAATTGCTTGCAATTTTGGTTTCATGCCAGTTACCAAATGTAAACTAATACATCCTACATTGGTGCCACCACCTCCCATCTTGTCCTAACATTCCAATAATTAAATATCACATGGTATCTAACTGCACTTGTCTGATCTCTTCCGAAAGTATATTTCTTGTTACTATGAGTATGAGGCACAGAAATCGATGTGCTGGTTCTTAATAATTCAGACTCCAGACTTTCTGGCAAATAAAAACAAGTTGAAAACAGACTGGAAACAGCACAAGAACAAAGACCAATCAGCGAGTTTATCGCCATCAAAGAAGAGGAAATTAACAAGCAACTTACAACAACATAAGAGCAAGGAGGAAGCCGTGATCGTGGAGTAGCGATCCCAGTAGGAGTCCACCAGAACGGCACTGACCAACGGCATCATGGAGGTGACTCCGCTCCACGCGCTGACGCTCTTCGCTGCTGAAAGTACCTCTCAACTTTAATTAACTCACAGCAGTACAATTAGCAATAATTAAAAATAAATTAAGAATTATTACAACTCATAAATTACAAGAATGAATTATAACTCTCCATTTCAAAATCTCAAAGAATTGAATTAAAACTAATTATTACGACCTTTTTACAAAAAATGGTGTATAAAAAAAACTAATTTCTAAAGTTACAATTGCATTAAACTAAAAGCTAGTGTCGCTGGAATTCGTAGTTTCCTTGGATTTACAGGATATTATCGTAGATTCATCAAGAGTTTCTCACAAATTGCCACTCCACTCACTAAACTCTTGAGGAAAAATGTGACATACATGTGGACTAACGCGTGTGAGCAAAGCTTCCAAGCCTTTAAGCAGAGATTAACAATAGCTCCTATACTAGTCTTGCCCGAAGATGGAATAGAGTACGTAGTGTATTGTGATGCTTCCGAATATGGGTTGGGAGGCGTACTGATGCAGAAGGAGAAGGTTATAGCCTATGCTTTTAGATAGTTGAGACCACATGAGGTGAATTACCCTACTCATGACCTAGAGTTAGAAATAGTAGTGTTTGCCATTAAAATTTAGAGGCATTACCTGTATGGATCCAAATGTATCCTATTTAGCAACCACAAAGTCTCAAATACATGTTTACTCAGAAAGAGCTAAATATGAGACAAAGGAGATGACTTGAACTCATCAAAGACTACGACCTAACCATTAACAACCATCCTGGAAAGGACAACATAGTCGCTGATGCCCTTAGTCGGAAGGCCAAATGTCACAACATCGCCATGGAAGACCACACCCATGAGTTGATACAAGAATTGGCCAAAATGAGAATAGAAGTTAAAGCTACCACCTCCGAAGCCACCATAGCTGCCATGACATTTCACCCTACCCTCCTAGATCGAATCTGAGAGAAACAACCACTAGATCCTTTTATCAAAGAAGAAATCAGGAGAACCAAAGTAGGCCAACCATCAGAGTCCAGAATAGATGACAAAGAAGTATTATGGCAACAAAATCAGGTCTGTGTGACGAATGAAGACCAAATCAAAGAAACCATCATACGTGAAGCTCATGATACCCCCTATACTATCCATCCCGGTGGTACCAAATGTATAGGGATTTAAAGGAGAACTTCTGGTGGATCAATATGTAGAGGGAAATAGCGTAATATGTAGGCCAATGTGATACTTGCCAGAAGGTTAAGGCAGAGCATCAACATCCAGCTGGATTATTAGCACCCCTAGAGATTCCAGAATGGAATGAGAAGATATTTGCATGTATTTTATTACCGGCCTACCCCTAACCCTCAAGAAGAAAGATGCTATTTGGGTCATAGTAGATCGCCTCACAAAATCAGCCCATTTCCTTGCCACCAATCAGAAATATTCAATAGACAAGTTAGCAAAGCTGTATATAGAAAGAATCAATTCTCTACATGGAGTACCCAAAACCATCACCTCATATAGAGGGTTAGTATTCACCTCTGGATTTTGGAAGAGTCTACACAACGCCTTAGACACCAAACTCAATTTCAGTATGGCATACCACCCTCAAACAGATGGTCAGACCGAAAGAGTTAATCAAATCCCAAAGGACATGCTGAGAGCTTGTGTATTGGACTTCCGAGACACCTGGGACAAATACTTACCCCTTGCCAAATTCACCTACAATAATAGTTTCTAGTCCAATATTCAGATGGCCCCATACGAAACTCTCTGTGGAAGATAGTGCCAATCCCCCATATGCTAGTATGAAACTAGAGAAAGACCTCTATTAGTCCCTAAAGTCATGAGGGAGAATGACGAGAAAATCCAAATCATTAGAGAATGCCTCAAGGTAGCTCAGAGTAGGCAGAAGAGATACATAGATCAGCATAAGTGTGAGTTGAAATTTGAAGTTGGAGACTATGTATACCTGAACAGACTCGGCTTTCCATTGTTTTATATGAACAGACTCGGCTTATCGACCTGTTCTATAAAACCTGATCGTAATATTTATCTATTACTATCTATGTAATATTAAGTACTACTTTTTACTTACATGCATATGTAAATATTATATTTATTATTATTATACTATATAAGTTAACTACTGTTCTAGAGTTCAAAATACACTGAACCAAATCCAAAATCGCTGGTCTCAGCGCAAAGCCGGTCGCATCTTCCCTTTCCTCCCAAGCCACGCCGACACCAAACAACCTCTCCCATCTCCGATCTGGACTGCTCCAACCTGCATCTCGATTCCCATCATTAATTAACCTCGCAATCGCGCCCGCAGCTTAAACGAAGCACACGCCGATAAAGCCACTCAACACCTCTCGCTCCCTCCCAGGCTCCAACGCAGGCGCAGCTCCATCTCCACCAAGCCCCCGCTCTCGAGACCCAAATCCAGCGTCCATGCCCGAGGCGCCGTCGCCGCTGCTTCCTACGCCGGCCGTGGCGAGCTCCCCAGCCTCCTCCGTGCTTCGGGCGAGGCGGCGGCGCAGGGGGTGGCGCCGCCCGCGCGGGTTGCTGGGGTGGGGCGCCCTGGTGGCCTTCTTCTTCGTCATGAACTGGTGGATGTTCTCCCGCCTCCAGGACCCCGCCGCGCGCCCGCACTTCCGCCTCCGCCGCCACCACCCGCCCCGCGCGGTCGCCGCCGCCAACTCGTCGCTCTCGACTCTGGTAATGCCAGCTTCTCTTACTAGCTGAGTGCATCCGGTTCGGCTGCCGTGACTACTAATGGGGGAGTGGAAACGTGAAACGTGATGACTGATGAGTCGATAATGAACTATTCAATTGGTTAGGCTAACCATGGCTGCGTGTGACGTTGCTTGCTTTTATTTCGCAATCTGGATTGGTTTATAAGTTACTCCCTCCGGTCACAAATATATGTTGTTTTGGACATCGATACGCTCTCCAAAACGTAACATTGACCACTAATTTATATTGTAATATATTTATAAAACCTAAGAAAATTATAATATGATGAAAGCACTTTTTGAGATAAATTTGTACATATGATTTTCATATATCCAATCTAAATATTTAAAAAGATATTGATAGCCAAAATTTCAAAAGTTTGACTGCATGTATTCCCAAATGACATGTATTTGTGACTAGCGAGTATTATAGGAGCTTGGGAGCTAGAACCGTGAAAGTCCAGCGTTCTCACGAATGCCATGCTATTATCAAAATAAATGTTGTATTGGTCAATTTTAAGTTTGTAATGCTACATCTACTGCTATAAGCCTGCAATAACTTGCCTTAGTACTATTAGCTAGGTCTTTTTTTTTCTAATTACTGGCATGAAATTATCTTTGAGATAAAGTGATATATTATTTTAGGATACTGTCATCCTGGGATGCCACTTTTTGTAAGCAAGAAGATATACATATATGCTGTTGGATTTAGTACAAAATTGCTGAGGCATAATTTTTGTTGTTACAATGTTTGAAGGAAGAGGTGGGTGGCGTTGGAAAGAGAAAGAGGCCTCACCAAGTCATGCTCACCCGCCTGCTCGCTTTGGCAGCCCATGCCTTGGCAGAGGTTACATTCATAAATGCATCTGTGTGTTCTTTGCATGTTCACAATTGGATCACATGTTCCCCAAATTTTGTCATCTGTAATATGTAATGTTAATTACCTAGGCAGAGACCAGACCGAAACCCAAGAACTTGTGGAAAGAACCAGTAAATGCTACTATGTGGAGACCTTGCTCTGACCAACGGAATTGGGAAGTGTTAGGTAATATCAATTTACGTTACCTGGTGTTGTTCTGCATTTACTCTCATACTAATATTGATTTTGTGTCTTTTCCCCATCTTATGGTTTATTGCTTTGTTGTTTTAACTTGCCTCCTTTCTGTTGATTGAAGAGGGAACCAATGGTTACATCATGATCAGTGCAAATGGTGGAATAAACCAGCAAAGGGTGGCGGTGAGTAGTCCTAACCAGGGATAGAAATCCCACCGGTAACCGGCCGGTTACCGGTGGGAACCGGATTTACCGGTGGGTGCCAGGAAACAATTTACCAGCTGAATTTGTTTAAATTCAAATTTGAATTTTTGAATGTAAAAGTTGGATTTGCTAATGATGTTTACATTGTTTAACACTAATCCAATGTATTAGGACCTCCCGTGCTTGATATGATGCTTTTTGCTATGAATGTATTAGGAATTTTCAATTGTTAATTACCTATAACTGGTTTTTAGCGGTTTTTCTCCTGTTTTTTGGCGGTAACCGTCCGGTTTTTCTGGTTACCGGTTTCAAACACAGTCCAAATTCAAATTTTGCCTAGTTTTTCTCCGGGTTTTCCGGTAATCGGTGGTTACCGTTACCCCCCCGCGGATTTCCTCTGGTAGCGATATTTCTAAACGTGTAACATCAAATAGGCTCTATTTATTGCCCAAATTTTTTAGTGCAAAATAAATGTGTGGTCGTCGCATGTAGATAGATGATCAGCAGAGGACACTGTTTCTTTTTGTCCCTTCCTTGATTGGAAAAAAAAGATTACGATTTGTTTAAATTCTAACATCATCTGGGTTGATTCACTACCTGAATAACGAGAACAATATCACACCATCCTTTACTTTAGCAGGTTGCATGTGTAATGCAACTTCTTTTCCAAAGAAGTAATCAAGTATGACTTGTCCAGAGATTGTACAGTAATGTCCTGTATTAAATTTGCACATGCTCTATAAAAAAGGTTAGACATATCATATCAAAGCAACTTGGCCAAAAGTGACAAACATTCTTATTGGCGTGAATCTAAATCCAACAATTTTGCTTGATAGTGGGTTCAAATGGCATAAAGTAAGAGACTTTCATGGTAGTGCTAATATTAGGAGATGTTTTTATCTTTTGTAATTTGAAACACCCTTTAGTTTTGTTGGCTTAGGCCCTGTTTCAAACAATGATGGCGTCTGGAAACCAAAAGCTGTTTGGAACGCATTGACTTCTTAACACGTTTTTTGTTCTTTTTTCCTTTGCATTATCCATGGAGATATGCAACAATAACAACAAAGCCTTTTGTCCCAAACAAGTTAGGGTAGACTAGGAATGAAACCTTCTATCCATAGAGATATAATAATGTTTTTTATTATTTTCTATTTTTCTTCATTTTCTTTAATTGAATATCTCAGAAAAAGCTAACAGCCACTACAGTGTCATTTTAGCCAAAAGCCATAACACTTTTGAACAGAGCCTAAATTTTAACAAATTGCTTGAAGGAAACTGCAGCTCAATTTTTAGATTTTTTGCGTAAGCTGGTATTTAAACTTTTTTCTTTAATATCATTTTTTCATCTATTTAACAGATCTGTAATGCTGTTACTATATCTCGGTTGCTCAATGCAACTCTTGTCATTCCAAAATTCTTGTACAGTAATGTTTGGCTGGACAAAAGGTATATTTCTCTGTAGGAAACAAATTTGCCTTATTCTCATGTTTCAGTTATTGCTTTTTTTTATTGTCTCCCTAAAGTGACCAATTCAGTTCAACATCTTAGCCAGTTTGGCGATATATATCAGGAGGATTATTTTATCAATTATTTGAAATCTGATATTCGGATTGTGAAGGAGCTTCCTGTGGAGCTGCAATTGTTAGACTTGGAGGCGATCGGTAGCCTTGTAAGTAATCTCAGTTTTGTGAAAGGATCTAGAAAGGTAGAAAAATGGTTTTTATGCTCATTCTTTATTGCCTAAAACTCTTATTCTTCTGTAGGTTAATGATACAGATGTCATGAAAGAGGCAAAACCAAGTTTATATGTAAAGAAGATACTACCAATTTTACTGAAGAATAGAGTTGTCCACTTTGTAGGATTTGGCAATCGTTTATCTTTTGACCCAATACCTTTTGACCTTCAGGTATTGCCATTTTGTGTGGATTGCTACCATTTACCTGCAAAACCACCTGCATGTCAAATTCCATTAGTTCATTTCATATTTTGTCAAGTCTATGTTGCATAAATGCTTGTACCTGGCAGTGTATTTTTACAAGATGCATACCGGGTTATGACATGGGTTCCAACTTCCAACTCATATGTTTCATTATGAGGCACAATAAAGAAGCTATAACTTATTTGTTGTTTGCTAAGTTGTTCATTTCTCTGTGGCTATATATCAAATGCATCTTCTGACTATATATATTATACTCTTCCACAGAGACTGCGATGCAGATGTAATTTTCATGCTCTTCGTTTTGTACACAAAATACAAGAAACTGGTGCATTACTTGTAGAGAAATTGCATGGCCACAGGCCCCATTCGTCGCCTTTGGAGGATAATCTTTTAGGTCATTTTGCTGGAAAATCTGTCCCCAACGGGAACAGGAATGATGTGTCCAAATATCTAGCTGTTCATCTCAGGTTTGAGATTGATATGGTTGCATATTCAATGTGTTACTTTGGTGGTGGAAAAGATGAGGAGGAGGAACTAGAGACTTACCGTCAAATTCACTTTCCCGCTCTGACAGAAATCAGGAAGACAACAAAGTATGTATGCAGTACTATGTATTCCATTTCCAGTTTTTTTTTTCCTCCTGCCCTGTTTGCATATACATGACTATGAAATGATTTTTTTCTATCTAACTTGGAAAAGTTTGCCATCCCAAACCAAAAGCCATCCTATTATTAATCTACTGCTGCCTTTTTAAAACAATATCTATTTCTGAAAGTCCTACTATCATTCAGGTTGCCCTCTGCTGCTTTCTTACGATCTGAAGGCAAATGCCCCCTTGCACCTGAAGAGGCCGTGCTTATGCTTGCTGCTATTGGTTTTAAGCGCAGCACAAATATATACATTGCAGGTGCTGAAATTTACGGAGGGAGGCATAGGATGGCTGCCATAAGTCGTTTGTATCCTGCTTTAGTAACTAAAGAAACCCTTCTGTCTCCATTGGAGCTTGAACCATTCAGAAACTTCTCATCTCAGGTAACTTTTTATAAGATGTTTTATTTGATCCCTTCTTGCGTAATATAGGTAGAAAAGATGTAGACAGTGTTGGTACACAGGAATATAAACTTTTTACTATAAATTAGTAAATATGCCAGTTGAAGGCGTGTAGCCATAGCTGAGTACAGAACATCAAGAACAAACGAATTTTTTAGATCTAACATACAATGTGACCAAAATATATAGAAGGTTGCATGTGCAATGGCAGGGAAACACTAATTTTACATTCAGTGACTCATGCGAGCAGTGTAAGTTCCAAGTTCCAATGACTAGAGTGGCATACAGGATAAGACAAGGAATATGGCAATTGCTGAATTTACATTAGCATCTTATGAATTCTGGTTACACTTCATGAAATAATTTCTTTGTGCTCCTGCCATTTGCAGCTGGCAGCCCTGGACTTTGTTGCATGTGCAGCTGCTGATGCATTTGCTATGACTGACTCAGGCAGCCAGTTCTCTTCTCTTGTCCAAGGATATCGCATGTACTACGGTGGTGGGGACCTTCCCACAGTAAGACCAAACAAGCGCCGGTTAGCGAGCATACTTGTGAAGAACGCCACAATAGAGTGGAAGGAATTTGAAACTAGAGTAAAAAAGCTCATACAACAAACTAAGCAAGTCCATGAGAGGCCAATTGCAAGGAGCATATTTAGACATCCACGATGTCTGGAGTGTATGTGCAGAACAGATAATTGAGACATTTTTATAGTTTCTTGTGCCTATAGACATATTAAACAGCCAAAACTTGTTTTTGGCGCTTTGGCTAACATCTCGATATATCTCTTGCCCCCGGAAGTACTGTTGGAATCAAATCAGGAAATGGGGTGATTGAACTCTCAATTCTAGCAGAAAAGCAATTGTGCATTCTAATTATGGTTCCAGCACAGCTGATTAGGATATCTCTTCTATCAATACATAATCAGGACATCAAATCACCTAAGGGTATTTCAGTCAATACATCTATCAGGATACCAGCTGCACAGTTAGAATCCAGGATACCAAACAGGCTAGCTACTCAGACTAGCCAGCTACTCAGACCAGCCAGCTAGCTACTCAGATCAGCTAGCTACTCAGAATCTACAGCTCCCCCAAACAGGACCTAAATATCGTCCTGGATTTGGATTCCTCAGCAGATTGTTGTCTCCTGTGTGATTGATGTAGATCAAGTACTAAATTTTGCATCTGGACTTGGTGCTGCTGCCGCTATATCGTTTTGAGATATGTGCAGTTAAACTTTCAAAATTTTGGCGGTGAGGTTTTGGCAATGGCGTGGCTCGGGAGAGGGGTTGGTAAGCTTAATGAGGACGAGGCAACCACGATGACACGATTGGCTTGGTTGGAGATGCACTAGTGCAGCGGGACCTCTGCAGTGGCTCAACGACAAGTAGATGACCACACAGAACATGGTGATGGAACAACTCTAATGATGGGGTCTTGAGGAAATGGATTGAGTTTGCTATTGTGTGAGGAGGATGAGGGAATGATCAAGTTGAGCTTTTGGACAAGGACGACAAAGAATTTTGGGAGGTGGTGGCTTTGGGGGTGGAGTGATGCCGAGGCTGTTTTGACAGCGGCGGCGTAGAGCTCAAGCATGGACACGGCTACAACGGCATCGCTCGATTGAGGCCGCTACTGCGCAGGAGCTCATAACTGCCCTTGCTCGAAAAACATCGCTGCAAACTAACATGCCGCACACCGGGTCTCGCTGTCAACCTTGGCCTCGCTGCTTGTGCCGCTGTTGCTTGCCACCCTCACCACTTCAAGCCGTCGTCGGCGTCCCCCACACCCCCACTGTGTGCCACGGTCGCACGCTATGACCTACTTGTCACCGCGCACGCCTAGGCCTTCATGGCCTAGCTTTTCTTCTCTCCTCACTTTTCTCTGCCAACCTGCTTCCCTCGTCACCCACCCAGGAGAGTGAATCCCCAAATCCAAACAAAAAAGAAAAGCAACAATCAAGCTAACATACAAGAAAGCAACCAAGCAAGAAAGGATGGAAAGATGGGAATGGCTGGATCTACGGGGATCCATGGACGACGATGTGCTTCCATGGCGGCCCGCATGTCCTGGCGGCGTCCGGCACGAGGAGTAGTCAAGTGGCGGCGCTTTGGGCCATAGTTTTTGCTGGCTGAGTAGAGAAAGAGAGAGAACGAGGATTACGTAGGATGGGTAGAGGTTGCCATGTGGGGCCTTGGTGATATGCTTGTCCAGATGGCAAAAATGGTGACATGGCGGCCAACAGAGCAAAGACCACTTATGAAATCAGCCTCAGGGTTATTTTAACCAGTTTTAGATGTTGAGGGTTGTAAAACATTCGGTTTTGCGATTCAGGGTTGAAACTTAGACTTTTGTAAGAGTTTAGGAGGTAAAGTAGACTTATTCCTTATTAATAATTTGTGCAATCAAATACTAGTAGTGCTTGTACATTAGTTGCTAACTCTACATGTTACATGCGACATTTGTTGCTAACAATATCTTACTTGATACATTAGTTGCTAGCGGCATGTTACTTAGTATATTAGTTGCTAGCATCTCTACATGTTATTTGTTACATTAATTGCTAGCAACCTCACATTAGTTTGCTATCTCTACATATTACTAGCTACATTAGTTGCTAGTAGCTGTGCATGTTACTTGCTAGCATATCTCTATTACTTGATGACAATTATCAAAATTTGTGCAATCGATTACTAGTTGTACTCTACATGTTACTTGCTACATTAGTTGCTAGCAGCTCTATATATCATTTGCTACATTAGTTGCTATCAACTCTATGTATCATTTACTAGCATCTCTTTATTACTTGATGTGCCTGGCCTTCTTGGGCAGCGACAACTGCAGCTTTTCGTTGGTCTTGCTGTTTTTGGGTAGGAGATAGAGATACTTCCTCGCAACCTCCCGCGCAAGGTCGCGGTGGCCTCCAGCACAAGGTCACGGTGCTCCTGTTTGCCGAGCTCACCGACGATGCCGAGGTCGGCGTACGGGGTTCTCGAAGAAGCCCACTGTGAACTCATGACATGGAGGGTCCGTCGGACGACAATGTGCCGTTCTGCACCAACGTCGTGAAGTCGTCGGTGAACTCCATGTATGTGTTACGGGATTGTTAGCAAGCTTATCTCTGCGGCTCAGTTTGGCATCTCCGGTTTCCTTGCCCTGCATGGCCCTGCATGCCGGACTTCACGCGTGAGCGTTAGTTTCCTTGCCTTGCATGGCGCTGCATGCCGGTCTTCACGCGTGTGCGTTAATCACGCCTAGCCAATCCTTTGTTTCACTCGGCTTGGGCTATATATTGTAACGTTCATCTTGAGTAATACAACAAGACGATTACACGTGAATTATTTCGCTATCATGGTATCAGAGCCAAGAGGTCTCGAGTTCAAGACCTGGCTGACGCAATTAAAAAAAAATTAATTGCAGTCCACTTCTATTCCACGTATTAGGCCTAAGAGAGCCTACACGTGAGGGGGAGTGTTGAAGTATAAGTGAATTGCCCACCTTTCCTCACCAGCTTAAGCTTTTGGGTGAACTGGTTGGTGCATGCAACTCAATAATTGACAATAATTGTTCTGTTGAGTTTGACCCATTTGGCCTCTCTGTGAAGGATCTTCGTTCCAGGAACGTGATCGCCAGGTGCAATAGTTCCGGCCCCCTATACTCCTTGCACCTTCCTACGCCACGGCACTCATCATGCGCCCTCCTCGCCGGCAGCACCTCCACCGTTTGGCATCGCCGCCTTGGACATCCTGGCCACGAGGCGTTCTCTAGACTTGCAAAAGCATCTGCTATTTCGTGTAATAAAAATACTTGCGACACCATTTGCCATGCATGTCAGCTTGGTCGCCACATTCGCTTGCCTTTTGCTAGTTCATCTTCTCGAGCTCTCAAGAATTTTGATCTTATTCATTGTGACCTTTGGACCTCTCCTGTCGTGAGTGTATCCGGTTATAAATACTATTTGGTCATTCTTGACGATTGCTCACACTTTGTTTGGACATTCCCTTTACGTCTCAAATCCGATACTTTTTCCACACTAGCTCATTTTTTTTCCTATGTGGCCACTCAGTTTTCTTGCACAATCAAGGGTGTCCAATGTGACAACGGCCGCGAATTTGACAACTCCACCGCTCGTGACTTTTTCCTCACGCATGGCGTTGCTCTCCGCATGTCCTGCCCCTACACATCCCAGCAGAACGGTAAAGCTGAGCGCACTCTTCGATCCCTTAACAACATTGTGCGCTCACTTCTGTTCCAGGCGTCCCTTCCTCCATCCTACTGGGTTGAGGGTCTCCACACAGCCACATATCTTTTTAACCGTTTGCCATCCAAGACCCTCCCCTCTGGAACCCCCTTCTTTGCCCTGTACGGAACTCATCCTCATATACCCACCTCCGTGTGTTTGGTGTGCTTGCTACCCCAACCTCTCCTCCACCGCACCTCACAAACTCGCGCCTCGTTCATCTCTTTGCGTGTTTTTGGGGTATTCAAACGAACATAAGGGTTACCGCTGTCTCGATCTTGCTTCTAACAAGGTTATAATCTCCCGACACGTCACTTTTGACGAGTCCCGCTTCCTTCTCCAATACCAAAAATCGGAAATCGGTGATCTTGATTTTCTCATCGACTTTCTGGTTCGGTAGGTGCCCATTGGCCTGTCCTAGCTCGCTATCTCCTGTAGGTACTCGTCGTTCTGAGCCAGCGATGCCTGATGTTGTGCCGCCCGTGGTAGCTGCAGCCTCTCCAGCCGCACCCACCGTGGCGCCTCAGTGCCTCTCCGCGCCACACGCGGCCACGACGCCCTCGAGCTCTTCAGCTTGCGCGCCACGCGCGGCCACGGCTACTGTACCTTCACCCACCGCGCCACGCGCGGCCACGTCGCCACGTGCAGCCACGACGCCCTCGAGCTCTTCCGCCTGCACGCCACACGCGGCCACGACGCCCTCGAGCTCTTCAGCTTGCGCGCCACGCGCGGCCACGGCTACTTCGCACTCGGTGCCTGCGCTAGGTGATGCCAGCACGCCACGCGTGGCCACGGCGCCACCACTGCCCACGCCCGTGGTACCTGTGGCAGTGCCGGAGGCCAACCCATCGGCACCACCTCCCCGGATCATTACCACCCGCACGGGCTCCCGCGTAGTCACCACCGCCCCTCCCGTCACTAATGCTCATCGCATGGTCACGCGGAAAGCGGGTTCCGTGAATCGATCCGCCGACCCTTCACGCGGATGTCATGTCGCCGCTCCCGAAGACATACCGCAGCGCCCTTGCCGATGATAATTGGCGTACTGCGATGACCGAGGAGTTCGACGCCCTTCAGGCGAACCGCACCTGGGATCTTGTCCCTCGACCTCCTGGCATCAACATTGTGACCGGCAAATGGATCTTCAGGCACAAGTTTAATGTCGATGGAACGTTGGAGCGCTATAAGGCTCGCTGGGTTCTCCGCGGCTTCACACAGCGCCCAGGCGTCGACTATGATGAGACTTTCAGCCCAGTGGTGAAGCCCGCGACAGTCCGTACTGTACTCTCCCTCGCTCTGTCTCACGACTGGCCTGTCCATCAGCTTGATGTTAAGAACGCTTTCTTGCACGGCACTCTCTCAGAGACAGTTTACTGCTCCCAGCCGACCGGTTTCACTAATTCCTCCCATCCTGATTGGGTATGCCGTCTCAACAAGTCCCTGTATGGTCTCAAGCAGGCCCCGCGTGCATGGTACAGCCGCTTTGCCACCTACTTGATCAGCCTGGGTTTTGCCGAGGCCAAGTCTGACACCTCATTGTTTATTTTCCGGCGAGGCACTGACACAGTATATCTGCTGCTCTACGTGGACGACATAGTCTTGACTGCATCCTCCCTAGCTTTGCTCCGTCAGACTATCACCGCCCTTCAACGCGAGTTTGCCATGAAGGATCTTGGTGAATTGCACCATTTCTTGGGAGTTTCTGTTCAGCGGTGCTCGGCTGGTTTGTTTCTCTCACAACGACAGTATGCACTGGAAGTTTTGGAACGTGCAGGCATGGCCGATTGCAAGCCCTGTAACACACCCGTTGACACTCAGCCCAAGATGTCTGGTTCCCTCGGTTCCTCAGTCAGTGATCCTACTCACTACCGAAGCCTTGCTGGTGCGTTGCAGTATCTGACCTTCACTCGACCTGATATTTCCTATGCCGTTCAGCAGGTGTGCCTCTTTATGCATGACCCACGAGAGCATCATCTCACTGCTGTAAAGCGCATTCTGCGCTACATCCGGGGGACTCTTGACCATGGCATAATTCTACGTCGCTCTGCGCCATCGGAGCTTGTTGTCTACTCGGATGCCGACTGGGCCGGGTGTCCCGACACACGCAAATCCACTTCTGGCTATGCTGTCTTTTTGGGCGCCAACCTGGTTTCCTGGTCTTCAAAGCGGCAACAGACTGTCTCCCGATCAAGTGCAGAGGCCGAGTATCGCGCTGTGGCCAATGGTGTTGCCGAGGCCGCCTGGCTACGGCAACTCCTTCAGGAGCTCCACAGTCCCCTACCTCGGGCTACACTTGTCTACTGCGACAACGTCAGCGCCGTGTATCTTTCGACGAACCCTGTCCAGCACCAACGCACCAAGCATGTGGAGATTGATCTACACTTCGTCCGCGAGCGGGTTGCTGTCGGTGACGTCCGGGTTCTACATGTGCCGACCACATCCCAGTTTGCCGATATCTTCACCAAGGGGCTGCCAACGCCTGTCTTCACCGAGTTCCGGTCCAGTCTGAACGTCTGCCGTGCCGACGTACCGACTGCGGGAGGGTGTTAGCAAGCTTATCTCTGCGGCTCAGTTTGGCATCTCCGGTTTCCTTGCCCTGCATGGCCCTGCATGCCGGACTTCACGCGTGAGCGTTAGTTTCCTTGCCTTGCATGGCGCTGCATGCCGGTCTTCACGCGTGTGCGTTAATCACGCCTAGCCAATCCTTTGTTTCACTCGGCTTGGGCTATATATTGTAACGTTCATCTTGAGTAATACAACAAGACGATTACACGTGAATTATTTCGCTATCAGGGATCACGACCTGAAACATGCGTGTGGAACCATCAACATGCACCTCATGTCGGCCTTCCCCATCGTAGCGCCTGTTGATGATCGTGGTCACTCACCATCATCATCCACAAGAATTGAGACGTTGGGTGAGGCCACTTAGAACTATGATTACCTAACAGTGCATTGTATCTTACAAATATGTGTTTTTTTTTGCATCGTACTGAGTGTTGTGGATATTGCTTGCGAGTATTTGCTTCAAAATCTTTTGAATTAGTTTTCAAAATACTATGAATGTTTAGTCTATGATGAGAATGTGGTACATGGTGTTCTTGCCGTTATCCAAGGTAGTGATTTAGGGTGAAGATCGACAGGGGAAAGCAAATACCTTTTTCTTTATCCTCTGCTGTAAGTAACAGATTATAGTGTTTCTGTTGGCGTGTTCTGTTGAACCATTTGGTCACTCTCCATGGGTGAGACCAGAAATACATGAGTAATCTCAATATCGTTACCACTACCATATTGCACTGCGGATGCTGTTTACATTCCAAGGAATATGTTTAGGCTAGCTGCGCAAATTGTGCAGGCAGCTTGTCTAGTTATTAAAACAATAGAAAAAAAACCATTATGTTCACTCTCAAAGGTTAGAAACTCCCACGTAAATCGAAGGAAAAAAAGAAAATATCTAGTTTTCCATCAGATCCAACTTATAATAGGTTTGATTAAAAGATAGAGTCTATATCAAGTACAATAAAAACTAATTGAAATTCAGAATAGAAAATAAAATCAAATTAGTAATTTGAACTTCAAAAGAATCCACATCAAGTACAATAAAAAAACTAAAATTTGGAATAAAAATAAAAGAAAATTAGCAATTTGATTTCCATGCGAACTTGAAAATAAAAATAAAATTCGGAATAAAAATTAGTAGTTGGTTTTGTATACAAATTTCAACCTTAAACTGAAATTCAGAATAAAATATAATTAGCAATTTGATTTCCATATGGACTCCAAATAACTTCAAAGCAAAACTAAAATTCGGAATAAAATTAGCAATTTGAGGGTGTTGGGCTTGAAGTAAAATGCATAAATAGCTTAAATTTGGAATAAAAATAAAATAACAAACACCGGTTGGATCTTTATACGATTCCATCCTAAATAGCTTAGCTTAGGTTGGGGAGAGTACATGCTGGAGCGTATCCAGCATGGGTCCTGTGAGGGTGTTGGGCTTGAAGCTAAGGATGTGCAACTCAGCGAGACAGTCAATGAGGTGGAGGTTGTCGAGGATGAACTTGGCGGTGCGGCCACCTATTCCACACTATCGCAAGTTGGGCTAGGAGGAGCATGAACTACACCGAATGCTCAAAGCGGAGGTGAATTGGGATTCTTTTTCGCAAAGACTAAATTGAAAAATGAAACTTTTCAGGCTTAACTTAAATGGCCAGGGTTTCTGGTTATGGAGAGAGAAGAGAGAGAGAGACGTATATCCAGACAAGTCCTTGTCCTTACAAACACACGTATTATACGCTACCGGCTGTGGCGTCTACTTCTCAAGGACACGACGATGACAGGGCACTTGTCCTCCCTCTCAATGTTCGCCTTCTCCTTCTCAAGGTGCGCCGCAACATTACGCGCAAACTTGTCAAAGAGCTCATCGAGTATGGATTCTCCGAAGTGACTCGCAAACAGCGGCCCCATCACAGCTCTGATGTACTTGCAAACATTCTTGCCGCTCCGCGCGACGTCTTGCACGGCGTCGCCGCCTTCTGCGTCGCCGTGGGGATCCCAGTTCGACTCGAACATTTCAATGTGAACGACGTCGAACAGCTCGCTCTGCTCCACCACTGCCTTCACTTCGTCGATGTATGGCTCATACATCGGTAGATTGAACGAGTCTAGATTTTCCTTCTCCACGACGCCCTGGTGAATTAAACGAGAGCTCATTTTCTCTTAAGCTTAACTTCATGTACCAGCTAGAAGATTAGTATCGCTAAAAAAATAAAACTAGTATTAGAGATCAGTGACATCCTAGCTAGTTGTGCTCAACCATGTAGGCGTGCATATTGCGTATATACCTCCTTCACAAGAGATTGCAGGGACTGTGAAAGTATTCCGGACATGTGGTTCAGATCTCCGTTGTATACGTCCTCGCTCTCCCTCCCAAGAAATGTCAGAACCAATTGCCCTCCAACCACAAGTTCTTCAGCACGCAGCTCGAGGAAGAGCAACAAGTCCTTCTGGAACTGTTCCTGGAACAGCTTCACCACGGATGGGGGCGTGGTGCTTGCGATGTAAATGTTTCCTTCATTCTTGTATTCCTCTGCCTTGCCCTCCATCTCCTTAAACATCTGCATATGCAGAGCAGAGTGATTACACATGTCACCGTCTTGGTACCATACCATTGTTGTCAAAGTCTAATACGAAGTGCAGAAATATTAAGATTCTACGACTCATTCCACGATTGGACTCTTTAGATCAAGTATTGATTTTATCTGAACACTCAACTCTGACAATATTTGTTGTTACCTGAGAACGCCAGTGCAGGCAAAAGAAGGAGTGGAAGAGGTGGACACTACTGTTGGGTAAAAGCCTAGTGTAGTAGGATCCTGGCACACCGGCAATGTAGTACGGAGGCAGTGGAAGTGCCTCACTGTTGTCATTCATTGCGAGCAGCTTCTCCAGCTGCTTCAGAGAACTAAACAGGTAGTTGAAATCGTTGCTTGGCAGGTCGTTCAGGAAAAACTGAAGCTCCACGGGGCTGTGTCCTTGCTTGTTGCAGTGTTCTCCTACCACACGGATCGCCTCAGAGATGAATAGGAGTGTGTTTGGTCCTGAAGAACAGCCTAGATCAGCGACAGCCATCCTCTGAGGAAGAAGAGCCGCGCACACTTCTTTTATGGCCTTCTGAAGCACCGGCTTAGCCTCGAGCATAGCTTTTTGCTTGCGTGCACATGTAACATGCACAAGATCTCATCAAATTGGAGTGTACAATGTTGAGCAATTAAACAGATCCAAATGTTAGGTCCCTCACTTTCGTTGCCGTTTTGAATATTGCTTGAATGACCAGTTCATGGGACATTTGTAGGTTTGCCCAAGAGTGTGTCGTGTCTATCTTTTGCCACCATAACCACCTTTATCCTAATGCATAACCCATGATTTTGAGGTCAAGGATGCCTAGACCGCCAAGAGGAAGGGGCCTGCAGACTGTTTTCCAAGCAACCAGGTATTGGCCACCATGGACTGCCTCTGACCGTTTCCACAGAAAAGCACGGCGTCGTCTGTCTATTGCCTCAATAGCCCACGCTAGGAGGTCAAGAGATAATAGGTGGTAGAGAGGGGTAGGGATTACAATTTCGATTGGGAAAAAATTTTCGGTACCCAGCGAGAAAATTGAAATTCGGAAATTTCAAAATCTTTGAAATTCTTTGGGACAATTTTGGTCAAAATATTCATATGGACAATTTAAATTTAAGGAATTCAAATGTTTTCGGAAATCTCGGTAGTTTTGACCCAAAAGCTTGCAAGGTGATGGCGCCTCCTCCTCTTCGTTCTCTGAGAATAGCGACTCCACCCCAACCGGCCGGCCATTGTCAAACACAGTCTCCTCCACTCCCACCTTCTCCTTCCCCCTCTCCTCCACGTGCACTACCTCCTCCTCCGCGGCATTATCGTCGGAGCCACCAATGATGAGCCTGCACCCCCCGGCCGTCGGGTATATCATACACCTCACGGTGGAAGAACCCAGGGAGCCGCAGCTCCCACCTCGCGTCATTGCGCATGGCGCAGAACAATGGCTCCGCGCGCAGCCACGTGCTCCCACTCCTTGATCTTCTTGCAGTCGCTGGCGAGGTTGCTCCACCACTTTCGACATTGCATGGGGCCCCTCTCCACACCATGCCACCGGCAATACTCCGCCACGGCTGCCCACTTGGGCTCCAGCGCTGCCGCTTCCCTATTTTTTCCATGCTAGCACCGCCTCCTTCCATGCGGAGATGGGAATTAGGGATCGAGAATGAGAAAGGAGCCACTGAACTCTGTAGTGTGCGTGGACTAGAAGCGAGTTGGGAGCCAGAGAAGGCTTGGCCACTTGAATGGGCTGATATATTTCAAAAAGGGCCAAAATATTTGGCCAATTTTGACTTTTCTTGGATGGGCCGATAAAAACGAATTTCACCGAAAATTGTGAAATTTCTGTCGAACTTTTGTTTCCCTAGAGAGGGGTCACGAGGAGAACATGTTTGACGATGATGAGGCGTCCGCCCGATGACAACAAGCCACATTTCCATGTTGGGAGCTTCTTGACAAATTTTTCTACCAACGGCTGTACTTGGGTCTTTGAGAGTTTTGACAACACCAACATCAAACCCAAGTATTTTATAGGGAAGGAACTTAGCTCATAAGGGAGTTATTGTAAAAGCATGTTTATCTTGTCCTCCCCGTTGCAAATGGGAGTAAATGAACTTTTTTGAAGATTGGAACAAAGGCCGAAAGCTATCCTAAAGTTGGTGAGGATCTCCTTGACTACTCGCAAGTCATGCTGCCTTGGAGCAATGAAGCAGATGATGCCGTCAACGTACATGGAGATACGTTCTTCTAGTCCTCGGGCTCCAAGAGGGGTAAGAGTTGCCAAAGAGCTGGCTTTGCGAAAAAGGCATTCAACACCTCCATGACCAATAGGAAAAGCATTGGCAACAACGGGTCACCCTGCCGAAGCCCTCTACGTAGTAGGATTTTGTTCCCCAAAATTTTGTTGTGAAGGATTTTAGAGGACGAACTGGCTAATAACAACGAGATCCATTCACACCATCTCAGACCAAAGCCCATGTGCTTGAGAACTTGCAGCAGGAATGGCCAAGATACAAAATCAAAGGCTTTTGAGATATCCACTTTGAGCAACAAGGCCGGTTTCTTCCTTGGTCGTAAGTTCTTGGCGATGAGTTGCACAAAGCGAAAATTGTCGTGTATGGTTCATTCGGCGACAAAGGCACTTTGATTTGGTCTCAGGAGCCTCGGTAGGTCTTTTTCAGTCTATTTGCCAGCACCTTGGAGAAAAGCTTGGCAAAGCTATGGACTAGACTGATCGGTTGGTAATCCGCAATACTTGTATCTTCCTTTTTCTTTGGTAGTAGGGTAATCAACGTGTTGTTCAACTAATGGAAACACCCCTGTATATTGGACAGGGCATGGAACACATCCATTATACTTTGTTTAATCACCGACCAGGCTCTTTTGTAGAAGATTCCCGTGAGTCCATTCGGGCCGGAGATTTGGTCAAAGGAAGGTCTTTGATAACTCCCCAGACCTCCTCTTCTGAAAAGTCTGAATCCAGATGGGCTAGATTAGCGGAGGGTCGCTCAAGGAAGTTAAGGTCGAGAGTATGATTATGGCCAACGCAAGTACCCATGAGATTTTCAAAGAACTCATGGAATTGTTCTGCTATCTCAGTGTCGTTTGTGATCATTCGACCATCCACAAGTAGAGAAGCAATAAGGGATTTTTTCCGTCGCTGGGACACATGGAAATGGAAGAACTTTGTGTTCGCATCCCCCTCTTTGAGCCGGTTGATATGGGATTGCTGCTTGGCCATAGTTCTTTCAAGCGAAGCCAGGCCCAGAAATTTGAGCTTGAGGTTCTTACGAAGCCAGTTCTCTTGAAAGGAGAGAGGGTGCATTTCTTGAGCGCGATCGAACTACAAGATCAACTCCTTGGCCATAAGCAGCTGCATCTTTTGGTTTCCGAATTTCTTTTGACACCAACTTTGCAAGCTGCAAGATGCATTCTTAAACAACGCGTCAAGGCGCTTCAGTGGGTCAAAGATGCTGGCATTAAAAGTTCATACTGCCTGGACTGCTTGCAAGAACCCCTCCTGTTTGGCCTAAAAGGATTCGAAGTGGAAACGCCGCTTTCTCGAGAGCATGGCTTAAGTGGAGATAAGAAGAGGGCAATGGTCCGACATCAACGATGATTGGGCCTACATGAACACATCGGGGTTCATCTCATCCCAATCAACCGAGACAAATGCTCTGTCGAGCCTGATCAGAGTTGGATTCTCCCTTTCGTTGGCCATGTAGGTGGAGCTCCTTAAGTTATAGGTCATCAATGAAATACTTGAATTTTCCCATGAGCCGTCTGCGAAGGTTAGCATTGTTTTGTTATGCGCCATATCATGTTGAAGTCCCCTATTAAAAGCCAAAGGCCCATGCAGAGAGACCTTACTTCTTATATTTTGTCAAGGAATGCTGGCTTACCGAGATCAATTGTTGGGCCATAGACTGTCACCCACCAACAGGTGTTGTTAGCTAGCAACGTCACATGAAGTGTGACCGAGAAGGAACGAAATAGGCAGCTGGAGACTGAGATGGAGGATGTTTTCCAAGCCGTGAGGATGCCACCACACATTCCATCAGAAGGCAAGAAGTCAAAAGAGTAAATAGAACCTAAAAGTTGCATTATCAGAGATGCTGAAATGACATCCAATTTAGTTTCCTTGATACAAACTATGTCAGGATCACAATCACTAACTACCTCCCACACAACATTCCAACAGGCACACGTGTTTAGACCATGCACATTCCAAACAAGGATCCTACAATTAGCCATTGGTGATTATTGCCCGATTGCCATGGCGAAGACTTGCCTAGCAAGCCTGTGCCACATCATCCAGCAGAAGGCTGAGGTTGAAAAGTGTAGCCAGAGCTTCAATGTGACTGGAGGATAGAGGATGATCGAACAAAACTCCATACGCATGCACTACTGACTCATCGATGTGCTCTTTGGACTTCGAAAGGCCGAGTTTGACCATAAGACATCTCTAGGAGCGCTTCACCGAGTGCATGCTCTTCAGCGAGGATTTGGCCATGAGACGCTTGCTATGCCATGGAACTTTGGCAGGATTTCACATGTTTGTCTGTCGGCGACGAAGTGTTGGATTGGGGAGAATTAGGGGCTGAATACAAACAAGGCTTTCTGTAGAAGGTTGGAAGTGGTGAGGTTGGCCTGAGAATTGAGCTGGGAGGTACGGGATGAGATGCATTCAACCACTGAAGGCAAAAGCTCCGGCCTAGCGAGAGGAGAAGCATCCTGCAAGGCAGCATCCGGTCCAAGACCAAATCTGGATCAGGCCCAAAAACCGACTGTGGCCCAGGAGTGGCCCAAGTTGGTGTAGTTGGCCCACCGTCTAGGTTTCATCCCAACGAAGGACTTCATGGCCACAAGCTGCTCCGCTGCTGGCTGAGCAGGGGTAAGAGGCTAACAGTGGGGGCAACTCATGTGTAGGTCACAATGCCAACTTTAGGTGTTGTGCCTAGCCCCGTTTGGTGTGTTGTGTCCTGGTTGGCCCCCACTGCCTCCAGAGTTAGTTCCAAAATTTGAATTTGAACCCCAACGTGTCGCACAAACACTGGCTCGTCAACGTGGAGTTGGTGACTGTCAAGCTCTTTGGGGCTGCTAAGTCCGAGTGAGAGCGTTGTGGTACAGGGTGAGTGGGCACCACCAGGGACGTGGTGGAATCCACCTTCTTTGCAACGGTCGGACGGCCGAACTGCCCTGGGCACGCTAGCAGCCATGGGACGGCCAGGCCTAACAAAGGCAAAGATGCAGATAGGCTAGGAAGTCGACAATCATGCTGTGCAAAGAGGCCATTGCACAAATGGATGTTGCCGGTGTCACTTCCACCGCTCAGCGCTGCCAGTCCAGAGACGCTGTCTAGGTGTCCGTGGGTATAAGAGAAGAATTAGTGTTTTGGACCTGAGCCCGATGAGCCATGAGGGCCCATTTTCGGCCGGCTGCTGTGGCTACTGCCGCTGTCGCTATCGCTTGAGGGGTAGGAATACTCTAAAGAAGATGAGGGAGAGGCACTGGAGTAGTAGTCTTCCACTTGGAGATGTGAAGGATTACCTTGTAAGCCAAGGCCTTCTTCTCGTGGATGAGCAATGGCAAATGGCCAAAGACAGCATCTAAAAGATCGGGGTTCTCTTCGTCCAGCTCCGCTCCACGATAAGGTAGCTTCTTTGGGGATGGAGCTAGGGTTGGCCGTCCAAACGTCGAGTCTGAAGTTCACCATGTCTTAGTGGTTTGCCATGTCGAGGTAGAGCCGCTCAATCCAGCACCACGGGGAGAGCAGGGCTGAGGCCACATACCTTAGCTTACTTACCGCATGTGTCGAGAACACCCAAAGTCAAAAAGTCGCACGTCCTCCTTCTTCGCATGCCGGACCTACAGGGCATAAGCAGGAAATATCTATGCCTCAGTACTGGGGTTTGTGATAAAAGGCTTGGGAACCCAGTACTGAGCCATATGGTGTCTATGAACAGCAGTAGAAGCATAAATAAATTGATTAGGCAGATAATCATGAGAGAGCACACTTGAACCACTAGACCTCTTTGAATCGGCCCACTAAAAGGCCGGTACTTCCTTGTTTAGATGCTACCCATGATCTACTCTCACAATATCCTATCCCAATGCGCTTCCTAGAGCCACTAAAGGAGTCAAAGAAGTTATATACAAACATATACCTATGTTTAGTAGAAAAGATAGGCTGCCTGGCTCTAGAGACGCTTACTAGTGAAGGAACTCCTTTAATGGACTTCAAAGTGTGCATTCTCTTTTTTCTCTCAAACTTAGCTTTACGGAAGCAGAACTTAACTATATGACAATCTTTCATGCAGAAGGTACAATGGTACTTAACTTTTTGAGGGGTCTGACCTGCTGAAGTAGAAGCACTTATCTTACTAGAAGGTGTTCAGACAAAACATGCAGATTTAAAGACTGTCTTAGATGGCTCAAGGAGTTCTACCTCAAACTTGCCACTTTCAACAACTCTCACAACCTTAGGTGGGTGGTTCTTATAATACTGTAGGAAATTAAATCCTAGGTCTCTCTTCTTCACACTCAACTTAGATTGGTTAAGGATCATGTTGAGCTTCTTCTTCCCACTAGAAAATCTTTGAAGAGTTTTTTTTGACGTAATAAGTCTCTTGGGCTAGGTTCTCACATGTGGCACACTCAATTAATTTGATTGCCCTAGAATATCTTTCTTTATGAACAACTACCTCAAGCATTAGAGCCTCACAAGCCACACAGGGTGAATTTCAAACCCTAGCCAACTGTTCCTAGAAATTGAATCTAAATGTCTCATGCATCTCATTTAAATCACTCTCAATTTCAGTACAAAATGCACAAAAAATAAAATTAATAATTTTCTTGGAAGTAGTCATGGACATGGATTTTTCAATTTTAGATTTCTCCTCTAATGTCTTGTTAAGAGCATCATTCTCAATTGTGAGTTTAGATCAGTTTTTGCAAGAAACAGTCTTAGAATAAAGAACCATTTTAGTCATTACCTTCAATTTAACTTTACTGTCCTTACAATGACAGCAAGTATGATCAGAGTCAAATTTATGAAATTTATTAGTAGCACTGTCCAATTTTAATTCAAGCAAAGCACAATTTGAGCAAGAAGATGGAATAACATTTACAATAATCACATATAAAGCAATAGTACCCAAACAAATATGACCATGACTTGATTTGAGACAATCTAGTTTATCTAGAGCATTCTTAAGTTGATCAACAATGGGGGAATGAGCAGATTTTATATTTAACAATTTATCATGCAAGCACAAGCAAGATTTATAATTATCATCAAAATTAATGGATTTGAGCCTAACAACCTTTAGGTTCAAGTTGTCCATCATGACATCCTGTCTCTTAATCATTTTAGTTTGCTTTTCATATTTTGGTTAGCAGCAACAAAAGCATGTTTCATCTTTTTAGAGAAGGGATATACCTTGTTGGGATTGTTGTAGGGCTCATTGGAGTCAGTGGAGTCAACGCTGTGGCTACCCTTGGCCATGAAGAACATGTCGGAGAAGTCATGGGCCTTCTTCTTGCCATGGGTGTCATCCTCGTTGTCCTTCATCCCTCAGTCCACATCGCTCATATCAACATTCTCAAGAGCGGAAAGGATCGGTTGATGAACTTTCGGTAGTTGGGCTTCTTGACCTTCGCATCTTGAGCTTGAGGATGCCTTCGAATGTCCTTTTCCTCCTTGCTCTTTAGCTAGGGACACTTGGCCCGAATGTGGTTTCACTCACCACACTCAAAGCAAGTGACAGGGTCACCTCTTTTCTTGTTTCTCACTTTGTTGTATCCTCTTGTGAATTTTTTGGATAGGAAGACTAAGTCATCTTCAGATAGTTCCTCTAGCTGCTCATCGCTCAAGGAGTGCAAAGCTGATAAGGAAAATTTAGATGAGCCAAAATCCAAAGAATTAGAAGAATTACTCTGAGAAGGGTCAATCACTAATGCCATCGACTCTGTCTTGGGGAGACATGAGATGAAGTGAATCTCATGTGTCTTCAACGTTAAGTAAAGCTTATCCATGGTAATCTCACTCATGACAGTGTTGTCATTAATGGAAATGATCTTCATCCTCCAAACTCTCATATCAAGAGCACCAAAGAGCTAGCGGACATTCTTAGACTCAGAAAACACAAGGCCAACAACACACAAATCTTAGATTATCTTTGAAAATCTTGCCTATAACTCATCCAAAGATATACCTGGCCTTTCTTCAATCTGAGTACTCTTTCTTGAGTTGATTTTATCTCACTTCCTTGATCGCGGTAGAGCCCTCATGATAATCAGCGAGGGTCTTCCAGATCTCCTGAGTAGACCTCAAGTGAGCAATACACTCAAATTTAGATCGACTAAGCCCTTGAATCAAGAAGTTGTGTCTTTCTTATTTACCTCCGCACCGAGAGAAATCACATCATCATTGGTCGGCACCATATAATGATTCTTCACTTTGAGCCAAATTGTGTGCTCTTGAGCCTCAATGTAAGCATGCATGAAAGCCTTCCAATATGAAAAATCGACACAATCAAACACTGTGGCTTGATAAAATACTTTTCTAATGCCATGGCTCCTAAGAGCGGTTAACATCTATTAGAAGAGTTAATCATGTTTTGATAACACTTGTAGGACCGGTATGGCAATAGAGAAGGGTGAATGGTGCCTTTAAATTTCCCCACAAGTATTTACTTAATCTTCACTCCAATAGGTATGAGAATCTATGAAGATTACGAGGCCAAAAATTCTTGGTGCTATAGTGAATTCAACCCATGAATAGTGATGAACAACATTATTTCAAATCCGAAAAACCACGAAACTTTTAATTCATCGATCCAAAGGAATTAAAACTTGAACTAAAGTTAGTTTATGACCCTGAAAACCTATCCCAACAGGAAAAAACTTGAAAAACATGAGAGAATTGAGATCTTTTGGTTCGTGCAGCTCTGCGGCACCAAAACTAGGCCAAAACCTAAAAATAAACCAATACTCCAAATCACTTGAAATTTGTTATGTACCTTCTCTGAGATGTCAAGAAGCTATTCCAATTAATGATCAAGAAAGTCATTACCAAAGTTCTGACCTTTTTCGTTTGACGGCAGATTGCATCAAAAATGGATAAAAAACCACAAACTATGAATATGATTGCTTGTGGGTGAATGATGGCCAAGATGGCTCTATGTGTGTTCCCACATGTCCCAGCAAAGCAAGAACATCGAAGAAATCTAGGTAGAAATAGCTAGATAAAAAAATCACTCGAAGAGGCTAAAAAGAAAAAAACCGGATTTCTTTATGAACTTGCCAACTAAGTGCCTAAATGGGTGGAGATTCATTATCAGATGTTATCTCCATCTCTTGCACATCGTTGTCACAGTAAGATCAAGAAGGCGAGAGAGAAGACGAAAAATCAATCAAATCAAGAGTAAATCAAACAACACAAAAGAGATTCATAGAAATGAACAAAGATTGATGTATTGCTACTTGAAGATGGAGGTTTTATAGCCACTCTACTTGGAGCATAAGAGAGTACACCACAGCTTTCAACTTCTCTCAAATCCTAAACCTAGAACTCATGAACACTTAGCCTCAAGAGAGGATGGTTGAATGGTTAACCATAAATCTCTATACCAACCCCATAAATGGATGGGCTAGCTAGCCACATCTAATATTTAGTGGATACTATCCACTTAGCATATTGGGGGGAACCCGATAACCCCACACACCTGGGTTTTAGCTCACACACTACACTTACACACGCTTTTCAAAGCGTACAAGTCCGAATCCACTAAGTCGTTAGCCTTAATCCAACCTGACGTTCTCAGCTTCTGCTTGACTTAAACTGCTCAAGCGCCACTCAATCACCGTAGTTTTGCTTCAAGGTAGCTTTAAGATAGTTTCCAATATTTTACTTAAACTACCAAAATACATTTTCTTAACCTAGTCATTTCCTTCCATTGCATGCAATCGCCATCTTACCACGTATAGGTGCACTACTAGCTTACCACACGTTGGTAATTCTCTTCCGTTCCAGTTCCATCAGATCACACCTCACTTGGACCGACCAAGAATATGGTGCAACCCGTCGCTTAAAGTTCTCTTTAACATTTCCCACCTTCCTTATGTCATGCTTGAGTCTATCCATCTCACTCGGCATCTTTGATCATTCTAGGGCATCGGTTCCTTCATGAACGTAGTTCTAATTATCATCGTTGATTATGATTGACTCCAAATGACTTTGCACATCTAAAGATAAAGAAATACTTTCTGGGTATAAGTTCTTCACAACTTAGCCCATGCACATTAGCAATAACATATCTCATGCAATCTATAACCACTGATCTAGATCACCAAAGTTATCCTTTGACTCAAATTTTATAAAATCATTCATTTCTGCAAGATGTCAAGAAAATCTATAAATTTGCAAATTCTAAATTTCCATTCCTATAAAATGACAATGGTTAATTACAACAAAACCATGGACTGCAAGTATTGCTTGAATCATCGATGGTGAGCTGCTCACTGAATTTGGGTGCCACCATTCCTCGGAGTAGGTTCGGAGAAGAGTGGGCACTAGCTTTTCTTCTGTCCGATTAATTTTTATATGTTTATGGATATCTTAATTTCTAGCTACCTTCTTCTCTCCGATTAATTTAGGAATTTCTAGCTTTTTTCTTCCTCGGATAGTAATAATTTCAAAAGCTCATTTTTGGAATTGTTAGTTTGTATTTGCTTGAATTTAGATGACACAATTTATTTGGAATTTTAATTGGAAATCTTATTTTACCTTTGAATTTAAATTTAAATTTGTACAACAATTTTTTGGAACTATGTTTACAACATTTTCCCTGAAACCTGTAATGATGTCCTACACAGTTTATGGGTGGGTTCTTCTGGACTGTGGTTTTGACATTTGGGTTGTGGTTTTTGAATTCTGGTTATTCGCGAGAGACGGCACGCAGAGAAAAACAATTGTATACGAGTTTGACTGGTATAAGTGAACTCGATACAATGTCTACTATAATATATCTGTAAACCCAACATTGAAAAGACGTAACATTTAAAAGTTAATTACTGCACGAAGTGATAAGCTAAGATAAGCCATAGCTAAAGTCCAAAAAGAAACCACGCTATATGTTTATCTACGCTATCAAGACGCTGCCAGATTGATCAACACTGACGGCCAGTTGTACTAAGCTAGTCCACCACTATCAAGTAGTTTTGCCACTTGTTCCACTAGACCACTGACGGCTTGTTTGAAAGAATGATCGTGCATGTACACTAGTACAACCCGTATGAATTAGATTTCGTTGATCTTGTTTTATTCAAGAAAAAAAATGTTTTTTGGATCGAATCTCCTGCGTTCGTTTCCCCTGCATAGTCTTTTGAGTCGCCATTTTATCGGAAATCATTCGTCCATGGAACTAAACTGAAATTACATGGTACTTCCGAACTAAACTGAAATTACAGATATGGCAATTCATTTATTGACACAAGCTGACATTTTCCCGAAACATTCCATTTTTCTATTGATACAAACTGAAAATGTTCGATATCATTTAACTGCCCTTATATATAGCAGCATCGTCGAAATTGAAGGCAGGACACTCACTCACACACCTAAGTTCACACAAAAACGAACACTCCGGTTCATATATGCGTGCCTTATTTACTAGTACATGGCAGTTGTTCACTGGGCGCTTTCATGGGTAAACCTCAATGACCCACAGAAAACCTAATATGGTTACGATTTTGTAGTCACTAAATCCAGCGTCAACGAAAATCTTTTTCCATTCGTGCTCCTCTCGCTCGACCCCATCAATATACATTGTGTACATATCAAACAGCACTTGCGTCTCTGTGAGAGCATTGTCATGCGGCCGAGATCCAACTGCAACATCCACGATTATCACTTTTCCTCCAGCATCTCTTGCAGGGATTGCTTCCTTGCACTTCCGAAGTACCTTAACGCAGCCGTCGTCACTCCAACAACACAAAGCATACTGAAACATGGACATCCAGCAATAACAAATTAAAAGGAAGAACGGGGAGTATGTATTGAAGGAACAAATATATATATGCTTGTATACCTTGAGTAAAACTGCATCCGCAGGTGGAATGGACTCAAACATGTCACCGGAGACGAACTGTAAGGCGCCATCGGCGGGTGCCTGGTTGATTACTTGTGGGAGGTCAAGCACAGTGCACTTGACGTGCGGGAAGGCCCTAGCGATGGCCGCCGCGGCCCCGCCGTGGCCGCCACCCACATCGACCAGCGAGCTGAGCCCGCGGAAGATGTCGCCGCCCTCTCTCAGCAGGACATCCATGACGAAGCAGCTGTCTGCAACCATCGAGTCGTTCAAGGCTCTATTGTACACGGGGTCCTTCGCTGTCATATCCCACCGGGCGATGCCGTGCGCCGTCTCGAAGAGCGACGTGGCCGCGGCTCCACCGGCGCGATCGTCTCTGAACCACTCTTCCAGCCTGAAGAACGGGGTGATTGTGGTGGGGTGTACATGGAACCGCAGCAAAACAGACATGTCACATGAAGCCTTGTCGCCGACGAGGAGGCGAGACGGCGGGGTGAGCGTGTAGACAACCTCACAGGAGGAGTCCGGCGATGGTTGGCTGGCGGCAAAGATGCCGGAGACGGTGAGCACGCGCATGAGCCTCCTGAGGTGAGGGAGCTTCGCCGGGTGGAGCGCGGTCTCGGCGATGAGGTCAGAGAGTGTCGCCGCACCA
This sequence comes from Bonia amplexicaulis, assembly GCA_036346245.1. Classification (NCBI taxonomy): domain Eukaryota; kingdom Viridiplantae; phylum Streptophyta; class Magnoliopsida; order Poales; family Poaceae; genus Bonia; species Bonia amplexicaulis. The sequence goes on along the minus strand of CM070751.1, from coordinate 18,200,756 downwards.
CCGCGGCGGTGTATGGCGCTAGGGATGCCTAGATCAGAGGCGCATCTGAGCGCCATGGACTTGAGGTAGCAGAAGAAGTGTTGGTAGAGCTCGACATAACCTTGGAGCAAGCTCTCGGTGCTCAGCTCGTCGTGGGTGCGAGCCATGCTTAGCTGCTTTAGTGACAAAGGGCTACGTGAGACCTCCTGAGCTGAATGCCCAAATATATAAGCATCTCTAACCAATGGAAGATCAGATAATTGGTATTATTCTTTGGGGGTGGGGACAGTACCTGTAATAGACTAACGGAATTATTATTCTTTTTAAGAAAATTGGCCAGGAGCTCTCGCATAAACAACCTCCCTGGTCCGTACCACCATGCCACTGGCAGGCAGGGAATTTTTTTCGGCCGGTAAAATCCGATTTTCGCTGGTTATCGGTATTACCGACCAGTCCTGGTTAGTGAACAAATTGGATCCAAAAATTTTGGCCCACTTCAAACTGATGCCCAGCTGACGGGCTAGGTTACGGGTGGCGAGGCAACCGCATCGCTCCCTTCCTCTCTGTTGTGTTCTCTGTGCCCTTTGTGACGGCTCACGATCCCCCCGCTCCGCCCGCTAGGCGATCCCCTCCCCTCGGCTTGCTCACCTCCACTCCCCCACTTGATTGCCTCCCTCCCATGTAGTCTGCTTGGATCTGCTTTGTCGTCGTGCTTAGCGCATGGAGGGTGGCGGCGCAAGAGGCATGGCTGGCGACGGCTTGGGCATGGGTCGGGGGTGAGGTGTTGAGGGCCCAAGACAGCAGCCTGGGCGGCAACGGCAGGGGCACTACTACAGAAAAGATCATCACAGACGGTTCGGAACCGTCATCACAGACGGTTCCTCAACCGTCTATGTTTATGTGTTAGTGATAATAGGTGGTTATCACAGACGACTTGAGAGCCGTCTGTGATAACTAACAATACAGACGGTTAATAACAAGAACAGTCTGTGGTAGTCGAGTATCACATATGGTTTTTTATAAAAAAACCGTTTGTGATAGTCGAGTATCACAGACGGTTTTTTTATACAAACCGTCTGTGATACTCGACTATCACAGACGGTTTTTGTTATTAACCGTCTGTGATATGGTTCATATACAGTTCGGTCTTCCAAACTGTCTGTGTATAACCATATCAATAACAAAAACTGTCTGTGATATCGTTGATATCACAGATGGTTCAGTGTTTGAAACCGTCTGGGATATATATCACAGATGGTTTAGAACACTGGACCGTCTAGGATATATATCACGGATGGTTTAGAACACTGAACCGTCTGTGATAGCTATTTGAAAAACGATTTTATTTGCTCTTTTTCGGTTAGCCTCAGGATATGCTAACCATGCCCTCTGAAAACAAGCAAGATCACGTATATACCACAGGACAATCATTACATAAATTACACAAATGAATGAAATAACACCAACAGATCACACACACACACACACACACACACACACACATATATATATATATGTATGTATATATGTATATATGTATATATATATGTATGTATATATGTATATATGTATATATGTATATATATATGTATATGTATATATATATATATATATATATATATATATATATATATATATATATATATATATATGTATGTATATATATATATATATATATATATATATATATATATATGTATATATATATATATATATATATATATATATATATACACATATATATATATATATATATATATATATGTATATATATGTATGTATATATATATATATATATACACATATATATATATACACATATATATATATATACATATACATATATATATACACATATACATATATATACATATATACACATATACATATACATATACACATACACATATATATATATACATATATATATACATATATATATATATATATATATATATATATATATATATATATATATATATATATATATATATATATATATATATATATATATATATATATATATATATATATATATATATATATATATATATATATATATATATATATATATATATATATATATATATATATATATATATATATATATATATATAGTTACACGTTCTCACAAATGAATAAAATTGAATGAATTGTTTGATTAAGCACAATTGAGTGATTTGTACAATTGAATCCAATGTTTCAACGTCTAATTATCACCATTGCCGGGGTGGAACACTCCATTCTTTTTATGACCTCTGCTAGCAAGAATTGGGAGATGTTTCCACGAATTTTGACGAGAATGTCAAGATCATATGCACTTTCATAGAAGTCCACCCGCTGTCGTTAGGAATAATGTTAAGTCATTAATTAGCATGTGTGTGTATATATATACATATATAGAATCAAATAATAATAATTATTGGAAGGTTGACAAACCTCTGGATCATTCATCTTAGTGTCCGTGATTTCCTTCATATGGCGGCAAACATAGAATCCACATACGTTGCCCTGTAGCTGCTAGTGGCACTGCAAAATATATAGAATTACATACATAGGTATTGTCAATTCTAGAGGCATTATAACAAAGTGTGATATAAGATTGTTGTGTTGTAGTGGGTAGCAAAAATCGTGTGTTGTGTCGCAGCGTATCACTGGACTCGTTATGTCTCCCTCCTAGGGCAACATAAGCGGTAAACAACCTACGTGATTCCAAAAAAGTTAGCCTCAGCCATTGCAAACAAAGCAAAGATTACAGTAGAGTTATGTATGGAGGAAATGAGTTTACCAGTTATTTACTTCTTGCACACGACTGAAGTCGTGGTTGCCCCTAAGTAGGGAATCAAGGTATATTACATTGCTCCACTTTGGTACAATCACAATCAAAATCCAGTGAGACCTAGTCATGTGTGTCTCTATAGTGATTAATCCTAAATTCATGGTGCATATAAAGTACAAATGAAACTTGTGTGGCAACTAGTGAAGCACTTACCCTTGGTTGAAAGGTACCATGATGTCTCCTTGTCGTTGTGAGCAATCAATCCCCTCGTTATGTAATCTTACACGAAGGATGCATTTCTGTTGATAGATTGCTCCGAGACCAAGTGTGGGTCGAGGAAACCCACCGATTACTGCCGTCACCAGACTTGTTGGATCATGTATCTATACATAAGGAAAGAGTAATGATATTTGTCGGTATGACGTGAATGTAGAACTTCATTGTATAGTACACTTACAATGTCCAGCATCGTATAAGTGAGGCGTCGAGTTTGTCGAGATTGAATAGTAAGAATAAGTCTTTGAATGTCACGACGAAGTAGCCCAAGTCGTGGAGGAAATGCACCTCCGTATATTTCACAGTGAATCCACTCTGCTAGTTTGGCTTCATGTTGGACTTCTGCATGTACCAGGTATGTAATGTATTGCAAACCAAACCAAACCAGGGTAATTGTGACTCAGGGACCAATGAAACTCCTAGAATGAACTTCCATGGCTTAGGACGCACCTTAATTTTCTTCGCTTGAGTCTTAGAGCCCTCGCTTATGATACGTTTTCGGCGGCGTCTGCACGGGAGTCGATGCAATAGGCTTCGGAACCGGAGCTAGAGGTGGAGCCACCGGAGCCGATGTGACAGGTTCAGAGCGATGTCCCTCTTGGGCCACTGGATGTGGAGATCGTGGCACGGATGAGTCGAGGGCGATGTCCTTCTTGGGCCACTAGATGAATGTGTAGACGGCATCCCCTAATGTCGTAATCTCTTCGTTTGGGGCCTTCTCAAGAGGGACAGTCTTAAAAATATCATTAATCATGTCCACCTGAACCTTTATGAAATCGGTCTCTACTTGTACACCGTGCACCAGCGTCCCTGGCAGCCATGGATACGCCATCCTCGGCCCAGCGTCAATGGGAATAGAGCCAACAAGCCTGACTCTGAGGATGCAAGGCGTGGGCTCCTACATAACGATAAAAAATGAGCTAAGGCATCCACCAGAGAGATCTATGTAGCATTCTAAAGAGGTACATTACCTGGATTTTGTGGATAGGAAAGTGGACGTCGCTATGTTCAGTAATTGGTGTGGACGCGCAGCTACTGCGACGTTGAGGGGGACTGGGTACCGCACTAACAGGGGTGGGTTGCAATTGGTTGCGGACTTGTCTCTGTTCTTCCCTCAATGAATCTATCTTCGCTCAATGAATCTATCTCTCCTCGAAGTGAGTTAGTCTGCTCTTGAAGTGAGGCAGATAGTTGTTCCTGAAGTTGAGCACGAAGCTCCTATTTTATTTGTTCGTTGCGGTAGGTCTTGGATCTCTTCCTACTCCTATATGTCTCGGAATCATTTGGAAATCCGTGCCTCCAAGATACGTAAACCCCTAAGCCTCGTGTGTGAGCTGAGTGCTCCTTGTTTCCCAATGCCTGTTATAGTACATCTCTCTCCCTGTATTTGTGAAAGGAGCCTCAAGAAGATTTGGTAGTCAATGATTACTACAAGAGGCAATCATGTTATTTTTTGAACCCATGAAATTCAAGAGGTATTAACAACTATGTAGTTTAACATATCTTATCAGGCATTGGGACACTTCCTCGTTTGCGGGGTTTTGAAAGAGACACCCGAAAACGTAGTTGATAACCTCGCTCTTAACCAGTTTCGAGCGTGCTCGTTTGCGATCCCGGCAAATGGCGGGGAGGCCTCCGATCGAATTGCGATCTCGTCCTGCATCCTCCATTGCGAGATTTTACCCGCGTACCCAGTGGTGCCGAGTCTGTGAGGGTGAGTGTTTTGTGACTGGAGAGCCTTATGCGCCGCACTTTGTTGTTCAAATTCGGTCATTATCTTCATCTGCACAAAGGCCTCCTATGTTTTCGGCGACATGAAAGGATATCTCATGAAGGGCATGATATCTTTTGCCACGTACTGCGTTACAAGAGTGCTCTTCAAATTCTTCCATGCTTTTCTCATTGCGAGGAGTGCGTGCTGTTGCACGAGTCCCTGTACTTCTGCTGGGATATCGAACGAATTTGTAATTTCCTCCCATAACTGATCTTTCTGATCCTTTGCCAAAATGACGCCGCTGCTTTCTTCAGTTCGAGAGGGACTCCATTCGAAGATATCACCGTGATGGTCATTCGGCCCTCTGGCCTTTTCGATACTCCTCAGCCATGCCTAGTTATCCCAATCTTGGGAGCGTGAGACCCAGATGAAGACAACGACGACTGTGTGGATGCCATCTCTCATCTAAGAAAAAACTAACTACAGTGAGCTATAGGTCTAAACAAAGTTCTATGAAGCAAATGACACAAACCAGTGTATCAAGTTCATTGAACCGGATACACTGGAGTGTGTCACTTGCTTCATGCCTTTTGAAGGTCTATGTGGCATATATTATTACTACAAGGTCCATTTAGAACAGTAACATGACATTCCAAATAGCTCTTGTAGCTAACAAGTGTAGCATATATCATGAAGTTATAAAGGTCATGAAACAATTTAGCCAACTATTCAGACAGAGCACAAGATTGACAAATGGCAGTAATAGTAAAAATTTAGCCATCAAGTGAAGCATATATCATAAAATACTATTGAGACAGAGGCGAGCAGTGTCGGGAAGGGGCGGCGGCGGCGTGAGGTTGAGGCGGCCGACGTCGGGAGGGAGTGGCGGACGGCGATGGGAGGAAGAGGCGCGTCATGAGAGGTGGCGTCGTGAGAGAGAGGCAGCCAGCGTCGGGAGGAAGCGGCGGCGTCTGGAGGGAGAGGCGGCCGACATCAAGAGGGAGAGGTGGCCGTCGTCTGGAGGGAGAGGAGGCCGGCATCGGGAGAGAGAGGCGCCCGGCGTGAGGGAGTGGTGGCGTCGCGCACGAGGGAGTAGTCAGATCTAGCAAAACCTAGCATTGGCGGCATCGCGCGAGTGGAACCTATATATAGGGAAACTATCACCGATGGTTCCATAAAAGAACCGTCTGTGATAGTTATATCACAAATGATTCTATTTATTGAATCGTCTGTGATATGTCGAGTATCACAGACGGTTCTATTTATAGGACCATCTGTGATATAACGAGTATCACAGATGGTTATATTTATAGAACCGTCTGTGATATTCGAATATCACAGACGGTTCTATAAATATAATTATTTGTGATGTATCATCACAGATGGTTTCTTCCGATAAACTGCCTGTGATATTTCTCTGCATCTAGAAATCATAAATGTTGGCCATGCAATGTGAAAACGCAAGCATAATCATAAATATGACTATTTCTTAGTTCCTGAGTCATTTTACAATTACAATGGAATATAGTTCCATAATTACATGCCGAGTTCCCTAATTATGATTGCATTGCAACAATTTCCAAATAGGTACTGGCTTTGTGGGATCATTAATTACACCTGATTATTTCCTTTTAAATAAAGCCCTTCACGATGATCGACACACATATAGCTTGCTTCATCGCCTTATTCTTCCTCGAGCCTGATGCCGTCTCTGAATGAAGGCAACTCATCAAATTGATTGTACTCTTCCTCATCCAAAAAATTCTCAACTCCGACAATCCTTCTTTTTCCCTGAAGAACTACATGGCGCTTCGTATTTGCAGGGTTGGTTACATAAAATACTTGAACAACTTGCCTCGCGAGTACGAATGATTCATCTTCGTATCCTACACATTTGAGGTCCACGGTAGTGACACCGTACTTGTCGACCTTTATACCCTGTGGGAGTTGGACCCAACGGTACCGAAATAGAAAAATCTTGAAAATCACGTAGTCAAGCTCCTAAATCTCCTCTACAAGCCCATAGTACGAGCTTGGGCCAGCGGTACTGACGTGTGCATCATAGGCATCTATGCGAACACCTGAGTTTTGCACTGTGCTCTTTCTATCCTGATCTGTTGTATAAACAGTATAGCCATTAATGTCGTATCCTTGCCATGTCACAATTGTAAATTTTGGCCCTTTTGCCAACCATTGTAGTGTTTCACTTGACGACCTCCTAGTCAATTGCACCTTCAACCATTCGTTGAACTGACGGTTGTGTTGTCTCATGATCCAAACTTCTAACTAGCCTGCATTCTCTTGGCATAGCCTGTCCTTGTGCTTTTCAATATATGGGGTCACTTCAGTCATATGTTGTAAAACCGTGAAATGGGCTTGACTATACGTATTTTTATCTAGAGTTATTGCTTTCCTTCCGATAGTCCTGATACTCTCTAGCCTCCCCTCGTGACGAGATAGAGGTACACCTATCGGCTCGACCTGAACCATGTAGCCGATGCAGAATTCAATGACCTCTTCCTTGTATAACCTTTGATAATGCTACCCTCCGATCGAGATCGATTGTGTACATAGGACATGAGAATTGCCATGTACCTCTCGAATAGGTACCGCATATCTTTATCTCTTTCACAAGGTGGACAATGAGATGGACCATGATATCAAAAAATGATGGAGGGAAATACATCTCTAAATGACATAGAGTTGTCACCACCTCGGTCTGCAGAGCATCTAATCTATCGGGATCAATGACCTTCTGAGCAATTGCGTTAAAGAAATAACATAGCCTTATGATTTTCACTCGAACCTTGTTCGGCAAAATACTTCTAATTGCAACAGGTAGCATTTGTGTCATTAGCACACGACAGTCATGAGACCTGCTGCCAATTAATTTCAAATGTTCCAGGGAAACAAGTTTCTTCTTGCTGGTGGAGTGACCAGATGAAACTTTTATACCATGTAAGGACTGGCACAATTGAGTTCTCTCAGACTTAGACAGAGTGTGGCAAGTTGGGGGAAGATACGTCCGACCTTTATCGGTGCTAACTCGGTCTCTATCGGACTTAGACAGAGTATAGCAACCTGGTGGAAGATACGTCCGATATATATATATATTACGTAGGTATAGCTAGCTAGCTAGCTAGCCACATATTCATGACATAATATAATGTTAAGCAAGAATATATAGAAGTGAACTACGAGTACTTACCCATTCTGATCAAATTGAGCAAACTAGCTAACATTATCTTTCTAAACCTAGCTAGCTAGATCTAAACAAAAATGTATCTATCATTTCTTTCAATTACAAAAGCATGCATTTAAGTTATTAAAAGCAATTGAGTACTAACATCTGATCACTAAGAAGACGACGATATATTTTCACCGAGCTCCCTAAAGCCAGCCGCCGCCTATCGCTTGACCGATGCAGCACAATGAAGATAGATCTGTGTCTAGATCGACCACGTACGCCCAGTATTTAATAGGGCAGATTGTCACAGACGGTTCCAACCACAAACGGTCTATGATACCAATAAATCACAAACGGTTCGTATTAATAACCGTCTGTGAATTATCACAGATGGTTATTAATATGAACCGTCTGTGATGTCCGCAATATCACAGATAGTTTGTTACAAGAACCGTCTGTAATGTTCAGAATATCAGAGATGGTTTTTTATATGAACCATCTATGTTGTTCGCATCTTTCACAGACGGTTCATAACACGAACCGTCTGTGATGTCTAACTTATCACAGACGGTTCATGATAAGAATCATGTGTGAAAGATCACAGACGGTTATTAAAATGAACCGTCTGTGATGTCTCAATTATCACAAACGGTTCGTTTTAATAACCGTTTGTAAAAATATCACTGACGGTTACCACTATAAACCATCTATGATTGTTTAATCACAGACGGATCCGTATGAACCGTCTGTGATGTAGCCGTCCAGTATAGCCTCTTTTGTAGTAGTGGGGGTGCGAAGACAGCAGCTCCGGCATTGGGGGAGGAGGCAAGAGGGTTGCAGAGCCAACGTCGGTCCAGATGGTCCGGCTAGCTCAAGACCGTCGGCATCGGCTATCTCAGGTATGAAGTGTTGCATTCGTGAAGCTGCTTGAATAGATTGCCATGCAACATTTTCAGATCCTTGAAGTTAGGGGCATAATTCTACATGAATTTGAGAGGAATTTTGTTGCATGCTTCTTGGGAACATTTGTTTCTGGCCATGATCAGCGAGTATACAAAAAAAAGTCGGTGCTTCCATGATTATTTTTGGGTAAGCACAGAATTCCAAGACAAACAATGGATGTAAAGGAAGTTAATCAAATTATGTGGGTTAATGAAATCAAGTTCGTAGCCCTAACTTCTTTCAGTGCATTTTAAATATTTAACATGTTGCACAAAAGAAGTAAAACCAGGAGCATCTTACCCTCTAAAAAATTCTAAACTGATCACCAAAATAGTCTCCTGTCCTGTCCTGTTAATGACAACAATTTTATAGTGCTAACAAAATTGTTCTCTTGACATTTAAATTAATAGGAACATACTAATTTCATGCAATTGATTTAGTAACCTACAAAAGGTAAAATGGTCTGTCCTGTTCTTTTAATACAACATGCGCACTAACATGTAGAGACCGCATCTAGTAATAGTTTAAACAAAATTAATCTATGCTGAAGTTATCTGGGGTGTTTTGGATTGCAACAAAAGTTGTAACAGTTTTCGTAAGGAAGATGTTGTGTATGTACAATTGTAGGAATGTACATTTCGATATTCAGATTATTATTCATGCGCTCATTATCAGTGTTTGTTATTATTGAATTTCAGGAGACATCGAGTATGCTTGGACCCATGGAAAACAAATAGGAGTTAACTTCAAGTGTAGATATTGTTTAGGCACATTTGGAGGAGGAGGTGTAACCTGCCTGAGGCAGCATCTTGCAGGTATAACCGGGAATGTGAAATCATGCAATCATGTGCCGCCGGAGGTTCACGAGGTGATGAGGAAGACTAATTACACAGGAAGGCAAAAGAGGAAATCAGTTAAGGTGCTGAAGCTTCGAATGGAGAGTAATATTTTGGAATAGATGAATGCAGCAATTGATGTGCCCAGCGATGAAGATATTCAAGAACAGATGGCTGTGATCTCATCGTTGAGAGACCTTCGCTTTCGGGAGAGTATGGAACGGAGGGGTGGGATATTTGAGCATGGGAGTGGGAGTGGTAGTAGACCTAGTGCCAAACGTAGTAGTGGGAGTGATAGTTGTGTTGGGTCTGGTAGTAGTAGCAGCAACAGGATGCAGTAATTGTTCTGCAATACTAGGTCTCATGGCAAAGCATTTGATGTTGACATTGCACATAGCAAGGCATCCGTGCAAGGTCGGGTGGACACAATGCTCAATACGAAAATTAAACAAGGACTTGGAGAAGCTTGGGCTAAGTGGTTTCATGCAAATGACATCCCTGGTAGGAAAGCCAACTGCCCATACTTCCAAAGGGCAATGAAGCTTACTCAATAGCTCGGTAAAGATGCATCAAGCAATTGTTGTTTGGATGCTTATTTTTTTCTTTTCTTTAACAAAAAGAAAGAGCATAGGATTTCGATGCACTAAAGCCTACTCTCTTGTATGCTTTTGTTATTACTAAATGTACCTGATTTTTTTCTCTGACAGTGATTTGATAATTGATAAGACACTGACAATTCCTGGTCATACCTTTTCTGATAAAGATTTATCAGTGAATTCATAATTATTTAGTTTGTACCATGATAATACATTAGAATTCTGGTGAAGATGATAGTATGAGATTGTCAGTGCTGAGCATCTATTTTCTAGATTTCTGTACATCTTTTCAATTTACTTTATGGTCTCATGAATAGACTTATTATTATCTCATTAGTTTTTAAATAGATTAATGTTTTGTCCTTTTTCATCAACATAAAACTAGTCTAATATGTTTGCATGTAAAGCAAAATCCAACTGATAGTATGCATCACAAAAATATTATGCATAGGTCATTTTAACAAGATCTTTCACACTTTTCTACAGGTAACATATTAACAAGATCTTTAACACTTTTCCACATGTCATTCTCAGCAACTGCATGAACTCTCAGGCAACTGCAGACTGACTATTTTGCGGTGATACCAACGATGCAGACGCTACCAGGATGGCAGGATCTGTGAGAATTTAGAGTGTCAGACTACAATTCTATTTTGCCATTGCCATATATGTACATGTAATTATCTGTTATGTACTACTGCTTATGGCCTGTTCTCTCTGAAAACTGAATGTTGTGCTATGTGCCGTCAATTTATCTGTAAGCTTGCATGGTTATGGGAGTCAGACAACCTCACATGCTTTTGATACTCTTACTGCTTCATGGAGCCAATGCTGCTTCGGATGCTCCAGTACAGAAATGGCAGACTCTGGGCGGTAAACATCTTTCTTTTGTCGTTCTATTATTGAATTTTCAATTGGAAAGGTTGTTCTTTCACTTGATCAATCATTTTGATTTGCCACTGCACTGCCATGCTGCTAATCTTTGTATCGTTGTCCTACAGGTCGCCCTCCTGTAGTCATTGCTCGTGGAGGATTCTCTGGCTTATTTCCCGACTCAAGCCAGTTCGCATACCAGTTTGCGTTGTCAAGTAGTTTGCCTGATGTCGTTCTGTACTGCGATCTGCATTTGGGGCTGGAAATATCGGCCGGTATAAACCGATTTTGGCCGATTATTGGGTGGTTATTTTCACCGATTTTGGCCGATTATTGGGCGGTTATTTCCCGAAAAACGTGAACCTGATAAATCGAGTTTTCAGGTGACTGGCACAACAAGTTTACAATGAGGTGAAAGAATGATATAATAGACATATTATGTCCCACTGATCTGTTCATTTTGTTCATAATAAACAATGACATAAAGAATGAACCAATATCCTCTCTATGCCTCACCGATCTGTTCATTTTGTTCATCCCTGATTTTTCATTCCTTTAATTACTTCGCAGGACCCAGGACTGCATCAGTTTGTCGGTACTTCCTATCTTTTATTGTCGGACAAGAATTCTTAATGGATAGGCTTGGTAGGCTACAGTTCATACCTTCTGGCAGTGTCTCATCCAAAGACCCCTTCTTGCTTGATTATATATCGATCCAATTTGAAATGCATGTCCATTTTTCATACCATCCTTATTGGTTATTACGACGGTATAAAGCATCCAAACACGTGAACATGATAGGGGATGCAAGTGATCAGGGTTCATAATTTTGGCGAAATTTCGCCAAAATTTCAGAAATTTGTCATTTCGTTACCCTCCGAAGCCAGAACGACACGGTCAAATTTTGGCCAAATTTGTCCCCATTTGAATTTTGTCCAAATTTCATCCAAATTTTTCTTAAGTTTCGTAAAAATTCAAATGTTGTTTGAACATTTCGTTCGAATTTTGGAACAAAACAATGAAATTTCATTCCATTTGCTGCTTTCGCTGCCAGGCTATTTTTTTAGACGGGTATAGTTTTCCCTGCAAGTAATCTGGGTTAGGCCGACCCAGGATTTGGTATATGGTGTACAGTTGAGCTAGATCAATGCAATAGGCCGCAAAGCTTGCTCGTCCCCATGCGGTCGTCCTTTTCAGGAGTTAGCCACAAAGTTATCAATTCCATTCCGGTACCAGCCAGAATAGCAGAACGTGCCATACCAGCATCTAAAGTAGCACACAATAGCCTCAATCTCATACAGGCCTCAACATCAGCCAATTCCAAGCACATTTCAGGCCATTCATTCCAGTACTGAGCCGTGCTAGGTATTTTGGCCACCAGGGGGACCTACATCGAACGAATGATTTTGCTACTGCTCAATCTTGAATCTTGTGCTATTGATGTGAAGTGAGGACTAAGCAATGGCTAGACTTCACCTCTTCTTTACTAGTTGTATAAAAGCTAAATAATTCAATCTTAATGCCACATTTATTAATAGAATAAATTGCTTACAGATCTTTTTAGAGGAATATATATGGCTCCTGCTAGCCTAATGGGCCTGCACTAGATGATCAACTTGTATTGTAATACTTGATGATTTCATAATTTACTCTTAGTAGGTGTCTAAACAAAGGGGTTGCATTGGGAATTTATAGGATTTGTTCTTCTATCCATTCCGGAACCGGGCATAATTGAAGTGAACCCTCATTTTTATGCTATGGTTATGTGTTTAAAGTGAAATTATGTGTGCATATAATTACATATCTTTACTACTTAAAAGAAGGAGTTGGTGGTGGTGGTTTACCACTAGTGGTTCATCTGCCTCTTCCCCTTTCAGCCATCCGATCAAAGATTAGCCATCCAGATCTAGACGGATGCTCCCACCGCCCTACTTATGCACACTTTGCGAACGATTCATGAACGAACTGCTCCTCTGTTGCACACTCGCCTCCTCCTCCACCCGAGCCGCTCCTCCTTCATCCGCTTGCCTTCTCCTCCACCACTATTCACCGTCGCCCCTCAACCTCTGTCGACACCACCGGCCGCCGCCCACTCACCTCCTCTTCCACCCGAGCTGGTCCTCCTTTGCCTGCTTGCCTCCTTCTCTACCACAATCCACCGCCGCCTCTCAGCCTCTGCCAACGCCACCAGCCGCCACCTGCTCCTCCGCCACTCGCCTCCTCCTCCACCCGAGCTGCTCCTCCTCTGCCCGCTCGCCTCCTCCACCACCATCCGCCGCTGCCCCTCAACCTCTGCCAATGCCATCGGTCGCCACATGCATACCTGCCCCCGTACATCGTGTTGTATAAACCTACAACCCCAACCTCACAGCCTCTCCACTCCCCCCTCTTTATTTTGTCACCCCACCCATCCCGAGATCTATTCCGCCGCCACCTCCACCCCCTCTCCCCCATCTCTGGCGAGCCTCACCGCCTCCTTGCCGGAGCACCGCCTACCACTGCCAACCCGAACACCTTTCATTCCCCTCTAGATCCGTTCCACACCTGTCGATGTCACCGATGGTGAGGAAAGGAGGGGCGGTGAGCATGGCGGGGACACCAGTGCGGCGAGTGGTGGGGGGCTACACCACCATGTTGATGGCGGTGGCCTCCCTCTGATTCCTCGAGCATCGCTGCCATCGCCTCCACCACACCATGCCGCTTGTCGTCCCCGGAGGCCACGCTACATTCCTCTCCGACGCCGTCAAGGAGGTCCCGTAGGCCAAAATTACTGTAAGAAAGCAAGTTCAGAATAAACTATCAAGATTGACCACAATTGCAATTTTTGACTTGGCTGACGATGTTGAATATGATCAAGTGTAAGTTTTATGCCTTGCAGCTGTAACTTTTATTTGTCTGTTTACAGGAATAATCTTTTTTAGGAGGTTAGTTATGTTGTTGGTATTTCTTTCAGTAGTATGAGGCATGTTGCAACTATTAAATTTGCTACAGAGAAATCAGCTGAGATGGTAAATGTTTCTTACCCTTCTTGTTTGTGATTTTCAGGCCACCTCTTGAGTTTTCCCAGCATCTTAGTGCTGCCTGATGATTCATGTCGCAATATTTTTTTGCGTGGATGTTGCAACGTTTGTTCATAGTGTTGTTATCTCAAGGAGATTGCAGACACTTAACCAGCTTCCCGTATGTCATCTGATGGGGCGTCCACTCAAATTTGCATGGCAAAAATCACCACCACCTGCTAAATAAAAAAATCCTCAACGTCAATGTGTGTGTTGTTGTTCTCCTTTTCAACTTCATTAGTTTGAGATTGTTTTCTTTGTCAACTTGGTGTTGATTTTTCTTAATTTCTCAGAGATATGCTTCGTCCCATTGGTAATTTACCATCTGAAATGAGGTGGACTGTATGTGTTGAGGGCTTTGATTCATCACTCGAGCTTGGAAAGGTACTTTATTATCTTATGCTTAACTACTTGATGACTGACCACCTTTACCTTGCCTTATTACTTGATTGATCGTCTACTCCAGATCCGATGCATGCTTGAAGATCATTTTAGCTTCTCTAAACGCAAAAAAATAAATATCCAACAAATTTAAACGGAACAAGCATAGGGCCGAGCCAGTTGACTTTTTCTCTAGATACAACATTTGATTTGCCTTAGTAACAAAGTTACAGGCTATGTAGCACAGACACATGGCAAAACAGCTGTATCCGTGTCCGACACCGTGTCCGACACGGATACGACACGGACACGTCTTCGACACGTGTCGGAGACGTATCGGCCGATTTTAGAATTAATTTTAATTAGTAAAATTCTCGACACGTGTCGGACACACTAAATATACGAGTCAGACACGGCCTGGACACAGCCGGCCCAGAACACGACCGGCCCAGGCCGGCCCAATGCACGCACGACGTGCCTAACCCTAACGCACGCACAAGTAGGAGCGCATTATTCCCATCGCCCTCGCGCTGCTCCGCTTGTCCGCGTCTGCTGCTCGCGCCGCTGCCCACTCCCGCATCTCGTCGCCGCCCGCTCCCGCCGGCTCCCGCACCTCGCCGCCACCCGCCGGCTTCCTCGCCAAGTGCCGCTGGCTTCTTCCCCAAGCACCGCCGGCTTCTTCCCCGCGCGCCACCGGATTCGCCGCCAAGCGCCGCCGGCTTCTTCCCCAAGCGCCGCCCGTCGGCTTCCTCCCCAAGCGCCGGCAGCTTCTTCCCCGCGCGTCGCCGGATTCGTCAGCATTAGAGAAAGCTTGGGCTCAGGATTTGCGCAATCAATTGGATACACATATTGCAAGGATGTTTTATTCGAGGTATGCAATCAACATGTGGAAACATAGAAGATAATACATACATACATATATATATATATATATATATATATATATATATAATTTATTTATTATTTAAATATATATAGCCGTGTCGCCGTATCGGTCTTTTTGGGAAAACGGCGAATTTCCGTGTCGGTGTCGTGTCGACGTATCCGTGCTACATAGGTTACAGGTTTTATACTTTCTTAATTGCCCTCTTTTCAGCTTTGGATATGAGGTTATATGATTTGGTTCACAAGTATGTTTTGGATTGCAGTAGTACTAGTTATTCTGTTGTTGATTTGCTAGAATTGAAATAGCTCAAGAATAATCCAATGAAGCTTTTGCATTCCATTTCAAGCTCAACACCCTTCCAACTACTCTCTGGGGTGCTTCTGATCACTCGTCCCTTTTGACTGGTCCTGACAAGCCATGTTCTTATGTGTGCACGCCGCCCCCCTCATGGAGGGGCATGGCGTGCCCAAGCAGTTCTAGGGCTACCTCCATGTCGTGCGCAGGCACTCAAGTTTGCTCTTTACAACCAAAACCTAAATTAAGAAACATGTGTTAGTTTAAGTATATTATATTACAACATGAGTTGGTTTGTGATTTGTAGATTGGTTCTCCCTGGGCACAATGCACAGGTAGGAAAGGTAGGTAGTGACACACTTCTTTACAGGGAAATCACCGGGGCACACATCGAAGAAATACATATTGTTAAGGAATAAAATTATTGCAAAGTATTTGGAGAACCCCGAAAGTGGCACTACTACCAAAAGCTTAATATTAGACGTCATATCATAGACGGTTCCCTAAAACCATATGTATTAAATACAATCTCAGACGGTTTTAGTTTAGAGACCATCTGTGTTGCTGTCATCCCTAAAAACCGTCTGTGAAGAGGAAATATGATAGATGGTTCATGGTGAAAATTGTCTGTGAAGTATCACAGATGGTTCTTAACAAGAACCGCCTATGATGTTACCAAATATCACAGACAGTTTTTTATTTTAACCGTCATGAAACTTCATAGACGGTTTGTATTAAAAATCGCCTGTGATAATTAAGTCATCACACATGGTTTGTATAAAAAAACCATCTGTGATAATTCCACTATATTAATTGCATATAGACCCGTCGACCCTCTGTCTTAACTGCTGCTATGAGCTGGAGGCAAGGCTTTGAGGCCATTTGGTGAAAGGAGACTATTTGGTAAGGGTAATTGTAGATCCACTAAGTTTTTAACTACCTATGGTTATTAATTTATTCCTAATTGCTTTATAATTTAGATTTGTAACTTTTGGTGAAAGGAGAATTGAAAATAGTTGATCTAGCTAACTTGATGTAGAGAGAAAATTATTTTACATCTAGCATGGTTTAGGTTTTAGTCAATTCATAGTGTATTTGTACTTAATTCAATTTAATTAATTATTATTGCTACATATAGCTACTTAATTTAGATCGTACATATATAGTATAGTAATTAATTACTTGAATATGTTATACTAAATTGTTATATGTGTAACATAGGACCGAAGCTGAATGTACGCTGGGAACCATGTGAGTGAAGAGTGGATTCATGGTATTTCTGATTTTACAAGACCTGTTGAGAAGGATATGTTGAATAAGGGGGTGAAATATATGTACTGTACATACATTGACTGTGAGAATCTAAAGATTTTTAAGAACCAAGCGCAGATTGAAGCGCACTTGATTCGAAGGAATTTCAGAAAGGGGTATGCACGTCGGACCAGTCATGGTGAAGAGCAGATTATACAGGAAGGTAGTAATAATGACATCACCTCGCTAGTATACATTAATCTTGTACAACACTTCGTAGTAATGCTATACAACACGTTCTAGATTTTTCAGTATTCGCCAGTACACATTAATCCTATACAATACTTCGTAGTAATGTCTCTCGAACTAACAAATTCTTTTTTTGCAGTGCAACCAACAACAGCCGGGCAACAACACCTGTGGATTTTATGTTTGCCACAGCATGCAACTACTCTTCGGTTTCGCGAAGAATAATCCTGAAGTTTGTTAATCTTGCGATAATTATTTCGTACTTATCAATTTATATGTGTATGCATGACATTGATCTTCAAACCAACAGGTTATGTCCATCACTACAACTCTGTTGGAACAGGATGATCTCAAACATATTCGAGGATAGTGTGTGTACTTCTTGATGTCTAAAGCCATAAAAGAAAATGAGGAGTTCCACAATGTAGAATGAATTACACTAGGATAAGATTGAGCTTAATTGTTTATGTTTGTATTTGTATTTTATTTCTGTTAATTGATTTGTGAAATGGATATTCTTATTTCTGAAATGAATGAATGTGAATTGGATGTATATATACTGTGTTGATCTGCTTGTTTCAGAGGGCATGGCTAGTATTTCCTGAGGATAGCCAACAAACAGAAATAGATTTAGAAACAAAAAAGAATATCACAGAAGGTTATTAAATCGTAGCCATCTGTGATAGTTGACTATCACAGACAGTTTGTAGTAGAAACCATATGTGATATATGGTTTATCACAGACAGTCTATAGTTGAAACTGTTTGTGATAAACTATATATCATAAATGATTTCTACTACAAACCGTCTGTGATAGTCGACTATCACAGAACTATCTGTGATAGTTTGCATCACAGACGATTCGAAAGCCGTCTGTGATGACCTCATATTATTACTGACCTATAAACTCAGACAACTCACGAAACTGTGACGTTTTTGAACCGTCTGTGATGACCTGTTGTGCACTAGTATGGCTTGATTTTCCTGAGTGCCAGGGGCTTCTTACAAACACAAATGAATTGTATGATCTCAATAGGATTGTTAGGTTTTTGGATACTTGGGGGATCATCAATTACCTCGCGGTTGGGTCCGTGCAGTGGGGTCTGAGGATGGCAAGGTCACTTCTTCAGGAGGAACCAGCAAGGGAGTAGCCTCCAAGCAGAGGACATTTCTTCATTGGCATCATCTTCATCCAATTCATAGGTTGTGGATTTTGATGCCGAGTTTGCATAATTGGAAGTAAAGATTAGGGAGCGGTTGTCAGAGAGCTCTTGCAGTTATTGCTCAAATCCTTTTCGTAATTTGCATTATCAGTCACAAAAGGACGTCTTTGAAATTTCCATTTACATGCTCTCTTTATTTTTCATGTTTTTGAAACCCTTGTCTGTATCTTTATGTCATCTAGCAGCATCGCCTGTGACAGTGGTCTCTAGGTGACACTATCACTAATAATCTTCCCAATGTTAAGGGAAAGATTTGCAATACAACGCTGGAAGCACTACTGGGCAGGCTGAGGTTCTTTTCTTTTACTTCGGTTATAACAATGTCCACCACTATTCTGCTTTTCAATGCACTTTCAAGCAAGCACCTCCCTCTGTTCATTATAACTGGTGTTTTAGAATATGTCTAATTAAAATTTTCAACTATTCATGCTGCATCTTCCTTCACTGCTTCTTAACTTGTATACTCTCCTCACGTGCAGCTAGCCTTTACATGTTATACATGTTAGTTAGTCAATCTAATGTTGCTTCACATCGATTATGCAATTAAAAAGTTAATCTAATGTTGCTTCACATCGATTATGCAATTAAAATCTCCTTGCAACACCACTGTTTGCTATGCTAGCCTTTTGCATTTAGGTATGTCTTTCTCTCCACTCTTTACAAAAATCACATACTTCATAATAGTCCATTCGTTGGTTTAATCACATTCCAAACCAAGTCAGTGTAGCCCACAGCGCTAAACTTCGGTCTATTCTTGCCTACTTGCCACATGTTATTGCTAACATGGCTAACTTGTTTTTATGAGCTACGTCTACTTTAAACAACCTAGCATCTGATTTCAAATAAAGGAACTGCAATATGTTGACTAATGTACTAGTATACTTGCAATTGTTAGTGAATATTCATACTATTAGGTATTATAACTGAACGCCCTTACTTTCAAAAATAACTGAATGTGTTATTCAATAAAAATCTTACTGTTTTTGCTTCCAGCTTCTAAGCCTTCTGGAACGGTGAGAACTTTTTAAGAAAGTTTTGAGGGACACTTTTTTAGTTAACCTGAACCTCATGTTGTACTTGTATTATGCCTTTGTATAAAATTAAAAATTGATTTGGAACTGTGAATTTTTATTCAGTAGTGATCCTATGTTGTACATTGAATAGTTGCCTTGATTAGTGAATTACTTTAAGCTTCCCCTAATTTTTATTTAGTCCTAAACTAACCCATGCTTACATTTTGATCTTCATTGTGTATGGTGCCCCAGTTGTGCAAGTAGTAGTTTTGCTCTTGATGGCAGCAGAAGGATCGAACCCATATTCTTCATCTCCGTTTACGCGCCAGTGTGATGGATTGAATTTTTGCATATGCCGCTTGTTTAGTCCTTGTCCAAGGTAAGAAAGCTTCATCTCAGAATCAAATATTCATGATCTGGTCCTGCATCTAGACCACATATGCCCACATTGACTCATTGTATAGCAGCAGGTCTATCAACTTCAGAAATTGCTTAACTCTCTTGGAAATACTATTAATTTTTTTTTAGCCATGATGGTTGATGCCATTAAAAACTGAAAAAAAACATGAGAAAACAAAAGGACGATTTATATGCGATATGCTTTTTAACAATGCTTCATCTTAAACAACAAGATTTGCAGGTTCTAGACCTTGCAATCTCAGGTGAACACATCTCTGTTTGAGAAGTCAGAGAATTGTGTTTGCATTAGGAGGAGGATCACCCTTGTTGAAATTTGACAAGAGAAAAAGTGATGTACTTCTTTATTAATATGTTTTGAGTCTCATATGAATTGAAATTGATGTGTATTAGTTCTCCCATGTACCTGCTTCTGCTAGGTTTTTGTTGTTCTATAGCAACGCACGGACACTTAGCTAGTATATACTTATGAATAAGTATATATCATTATATTTAAATTTTTAAATCCAAAACAGTACACCGGAATGGATCGATACCGGTGCATTTTTTACCAAGAAGTAAACCGAAAGAGCCTCTGGAGCGAAATTGACAACTACGGTTAACCGGCCGAGATGGCACTCGGCGCGTGGAGTACATTGCTTGATTTCATCGATGGTGAGCTGCTGAGTGAATTTGGATGCCACCATTCCTCGGTGTAGGATTGGAGAAGAGTGCTTGCGAGAGCACTGGGCTGTCTGGGCACTTGCTATAGGACGCGGCCGAATTGATGACGACAGACTTGTTCCTTCATGTGTTTTATATCTGTTCACCCATCGACGGGTGATACATGGAACCAAGCACTACCGCGAAAAGATGGGTTCCTCCGTCATCGTATAAGTAGACAGACAGCATATGTGGACGTGAACCATATATAATGTATGGCCATAAAAGTCCAAGAGCTGATAATTAATGAAAGATCATAACTCGGAAGCCGGTATTTATATTGATGTCGGACAAAAATTCTTAACGGATAGGCTTGGTTAGCTGCAGTTCATACCTTCTGGCAGTGTCTCATTCAAGGACCCCTTCTTGCTTGATTATATATCTGTTCAATTTGAAATGGACGTCCATGTTTCATTCCATTCTTATTGGGTATTACGACGGTACAAAGCATTCTTATTGGTTATTACGACGGTACAAAACATTCTTATTGGCCGACCCGGGATTTGGCCTATGGTGTACTTCCGTGGGGGATGGCGGCGCGTCATGGAGATAAGACAGCCGTCACCACGCCGTGTTTTGGCCGGTGCCAGCCGTCTCCTTCGTGTTTTGTCAACGCAGCTTGCTCGTCCCTATGCGGCCGTCGTTTCGAGGAGAGCAATGGGGCACTTAGCTTTTCTTCTCTTCGATTAATTTTTATATGTTTATAGATGTTAACTTTGTTCTAGGAGATAACACACATCGCAAATAAACTAAGAGAGTATAGAAATATTTTGGAATCTCTCTATTCTTTTACTTGCTCCCTCTTTTCTTTTTTCTTCTTCTCTTACAAAACTGGTTACGAGACTTCTCAATATATAGGCTAATACTCTCCTACTCGCATACGTATTCGGATTTCAAATTAGACACAACTTCAACTTGAGTTACATACGAAGACAGATTCTACTACATCTTAAACTCTAGGTCAAGATTATTTCTAACAATCTCCCCCTTAATCTTTGACACACACAAGCATTGCTTCGCATGTTGGGTATTTACCCGATGACAATGTGCGCCACTCCCTTGTGTGCCTGCCCAAGTCCTCCGCCGACTCGCTGCCACGGCCATCGTAGGCCATCATGGCACCAACAGCCACTGAGCTCCCTCCTCCGCTATAAAGCTACGCATCAGCCTCTTCTCATCCCCACTCACCTCCCCTTGCATTCAATCAATCGGAGAGTCCCCCGAGCTATCTTCTTCCTCCTCTCTAGCCATTTTCACTGCCAGCAGCGCCAAACTCAACTCGTCACTCTGCCATTCAACTCCTGCCACTTGGAGCATCGCACTGACGTCCCGAAGATGACCTGAGCATTCCCTTTCTCTCTGGTGAGCCGCCCACGATAATCCCTCTCCACCGCTTTGGTCCCCCTTGACAGCCCGCCCCACACCTCCCTGAGCTCCTCATCCACTTCTAGTGAGTCCCTCACAACCCCGTGATGCTCTCTTGTCCTTTAATTAGCTTTTAGCACCATGGATAGCCATGGTGCCATGCCCCTACCTCCACTATCGTCTAGGCTCGTCGCAGGCCACCGTGGCCTCCAAATTGGCTCATGCCACCTCGCCCAAAGGTGCACGCCACAGTGTAGAGTCCATTTTTGTCCATGCCTCCAGCCATCGAGGCCCTCATCACCAGCAATGAACCGCGCCATGGTCGGGGGGGAAGAAGATGCACCGATAGGGCCGTGCCGTGAAATTTGAAGGCCCTGTACAAAGCTCTAAGTGAGGCCTAAACCAAAGTACCAAATATAGCCAAAATCGATTCTTTGTTTCTTCTTACGTTTTTGGGAACCGGATTCATATTTTCTAAATCGATTTGCAGAAGACATGGCTTCAAAAGATGAAAAGAACACAATTAAAATTATACAAACAGTTCTAAACTTTCAATCTTTCATACGAAGGATTTAATTAGTACAATACAATTAGAATTGAAAAAAAAATGAATACCCGAGTATGCGAACCGGCCCCTGCTGGGGTCCTTCTCGGCGTCGACGACGTGCAGCAACGTCACCGCCCACCGGCGTCCTCACCGACACGACACCCGCGCGGTCGCGTCGCGCGCGTGCTGCACCAGACTCCGGTGAAGATAGACTCCGGTAGATCCAGATTATGTCCTCCGACCGACAACCCGACGAGACCGACGAAGTACAGTGAAGAAGTGTCTGAATCGCTCAAGATTGGAGTGTACACAGCCTCCTTGGATTCCTCAGGAACATTGGGCATGAAGATAGCCTTGTTATATGAAGGATAGACTGCTGCACCAGCACGACGCCTTCGTCAGTCGCCTGCTTCGACTTCGCCGCGAGCCCGCGAGGTACGTAGGAATACGAAGCGGATTAGCGGAACTGCGGAAGCGGCGTCACGCCACGCGACTGACGCGAGTCAGAATACGAAGCGAAGCGGCGCCACGCGACTACGCGAGAATACGAAGCGGCGCCAGACGTCAGTACATGCACGCGAAAATTTTGAGGCCCTCCAAATCGGGAGGCCCTATACGCAGGCACCGGTGGCACGCCCATGAGCCCGGGCCTGTGCACCGAGGTCCTCATCACCAGCAATAAAGATTTTTAGTAGAAAACTAATTCAAAATTTTAAATAAAATTGTGGCCCCTCATGTCAGTGAGAGTAACATCTCTCCTATTTCTTTTTCTTGAATCAATTTCTGTTTTAAACTTCAAATGATTCGTTATCACTCATTTTAGCTCTAAATTTAATAAAATTTGTTTCTAAATTTTTCTAAATTTAAGATATATCTTTTGGCCCTACTTTTGTTCAATTTGGATTTCATTTAATTTTTATTTGCCTTTATTTGTTTTACTCTCGTGTGTGCATGTTTTTCGATACGACCATCCCAATAGAGTACGAAGACGCTAAGGAGTCACAGTTTGAACAAGCTTAAGAATTCCAGGACCACCCTGCTTGTGAGCCAGGTGAGTCAGCACTTTGATCATTTTTCTCCTACATTTTGATGCAAAGTATTTCAATTTAAATTATTAAAATGCATGTTTTAATTTTATTACGTAATTTATATTCGTATTAGATTATAGTTAATTTCTTATGTATGATTGAAAAACCCACTTCTTGTCTTTGGACTTAACACCTTATCACCCTTGGATTAATAACTAATCTACTAGTAATAAGTCCCTACTTAAAGCACCATGCTTAGTCTGGCTTAGATACTTGGGGCATTAATTTTGCCCTGGCATCTTTTCATATGTTAAAACTCGGTTTGAGCAATTACTAGTGGAAAGTCACCGGTATGTTGAACTCCATTATTTTATGCTCCCAAAAGTCCCAACTTGCATAAAAATCTGGGTGGATGGTAAGAGTGGCTGGTGCAGTGGATGCACGTGAATGTTGGAATGTGGTAGAACCACCCAGACAACTTTAAAGACTGAATCTTGTGATAACCTCTCAATGTAAAACAGCACAACCACGAGTCTATAATATGTACGACCTGGCCAACTAATTTACATCGACCCAATGTGGGTTGCACCATAGGTGTGAACACGTGTAGAAGGGAAAGTCTTTCACGTGACGGTGTAAGATGGGGCTTCTAGAGGGGTTGCCGTACCCCACAGCGATTGAAATCTTAGGAAGTGTAGCCTTGCTAGAAAAATGCATTATAAAGACCTTGTGATGACCTTCTTGATCTACGTGTCTAAGGAAACATATAGAATATAATAAGTTGTGGTCTCTTGTGGGTAAAGTGTGTATCCTCTGCAGAGTGTGATTTATTCGAACAGTTGTGCCCACAATAATGGGTGCATATAGGAACTTACTCGAGTTAGTGTCTATTTCAAAAAAAACTTATGGGTGGAGTGAAAAGTGTCGAACAGTTAAAATCTTAAATTGTGTTGCCCTAAGCGTTGGTCCTAGTGATAATATTGAGCAGATATAATGCTGGAAATCTAGCATATGGTATAGGTAGCTATGTAACGGTGGATGGAATCTGTACTACTATTAATATTGTAATCTTTTACGCACTTTAGAAAATCTGTTCTAGTTAAAATGCTAAGTTTTAATGATTTCTTATTATTCGTAGGTTTTAAAATATTGGTTTTAGCAATAAAAGAACACATGCCCTCCTTGTTAAGTCTTGCATGTATAAATATTGCATTTTGTGTGTTGGCTCGCGGAGCACTATTGCTTATGCTCACTCACTCATAAAATCCTCAGAACCTGTGGATCAAGGGCAGTATGCAAACTATGATGATCAAAGAGCTGATGATGATGATTGTGGAGTTTAGTTAGGCTTTAGTAGATTAGGTCTCGTCCTTGTCTAGTTAACTAAGGTGGTGTTTGTGTGCACCAATATCATATAAGTCTTGGGTTAATATTGGTCGTGCACAAACCTTCCCCAGTTGTTTGCCTATGGCGAATTGTGTCCTCCCCTAGCTGCTTCCGCTACCGCTTTCGCAATTTTATGTAATGTACCATTTGGTCTAGTTGTCTCTATTGTAAATCTGATCCGATGCGGTTCATTTAAACTCTGATGTTGTAATATTATTGTATGGTTCAGTTTACGTCCTGTATGAAATGATTCAATGATGTATCTATGAGTACTATCTACTAATCCAGATAATAGTATAGTGGTTTTATAAAGGATTCTAGATTAGCTAAATCCAGACCTAACAGATACCAAATGGCCCTCACTTTCAGACGCTTGGCGCCGAAGATCCCTACATATGTGCAGGCAACAGCAACCTCTGTGGACCTCCTCTTGCCATCAGCTGTCCTGAACACAAGGAAGACCAAGGCGATCATGAAGGGCACCAGGATGGCCATGATATCTGGTTGTCTATATTTCAGCTTCGTTCTGTCTGCTTGTGTTCTGTAACTACATATGATCCTATGGCAGGTGAAGGGAAGTTGGCCGAAAGAGATCATCAAGCTACACAAAATGCGAAGGCCGGTAACTGAATAGAAGGAAGCGTGCTACTAGTCGAATGAAGTTTCAGCTAGAAATGGCCTTCATCCCTGCCATTTGGATCTTCTCTTGGATTTATTCGTTGCTATCATGTTTAAGAAACTGTGAATTGGCCTGCTGTATCATGTATGTACTCTGATAACGGAGATAGCGCTTGAAAAACTAGCTTTGTATGTCAAGCAAAGGTCTGTGTTTCCGATTAGTTTGATTGGGATCGACTGTATTGTCGTCGTTCGTCAAGCCCGACGGCCGACACTACATATCTACACAGGGTTACTTCTATGTTTCTGTCACACACAAAAAAAGATACAATTATTTTTTAAGTAAAAAGATGGCTCATGGAGAGGTTTTCTGTTTGATTCCTGACTTTCTCCATTAAGAGGGATTGAATGTTTTCCAGCAATATTCCTAGTTGAGTACTTTATAGATTTTTTTTTTTTACTATTTTTCTAAGCATAACGTCAACCATTTCTTATTTTATTCTCTCCAATAGGAGCCAAGAAAAACAGGAGCTGCATGTATTCTTCGCCACCATATTCATCACATGAGCACATGGCTCAACAGCGCCAAAATTAATGCCTACACACACCACTATTGATTTGATCCTACAAAATTAACCTCATCTCGAGCGGCATTACAAAATCCTGTCAAAATTATACTTACAAGTTACAACACCATGTACGACGCCATGCAAAGGCAAAAAAATTAAACCAATCTGAATCATTAAGTAAGTTTCTCCAAAGTTTGTAATAGGCTCACAGAATTTTGGATGTGTCTGGATAAGAATCCGATTTCATTCGTAGCTTCTTGCTCGGAAAGATAGCTCTCAACTGCTTTGACATACTGGAATCCGGGCCCAAACAAATGAGAAGCACAAGCTGCCTTAGAAGCCATGAGCTTGCAATCACCTGTAGGAACAGAAGAAATTTTTTTAGTTCCGAGTCTTGTGACACATCACAGGAGTCTAAAAGACATCATGCCAAATGGGGAACATATGCATGTGTTGATATTGAGTAAGATAAAATTACAAAGGATTCCAATTACAAAAATCTGTGATTTTTGCACCATCATGTCATCCTACTTTCTCTTGAAGGAATGACTGTACAAGTTCATAGATTTACTATTGGCAGTTGGGCACAACAATCCTGTGTAGTGTACTAGATATTTCACATTCTTTCATCCAAAAATATAGATTTCCCCACAAGTACATGGTATGCTCCATTTTAGACTCTGTAGACTAGCTCTTTATGAACATTCAGCAAGGAAAATACCATAGCCAAATTTAGCAGACCTAGCTTCATAGCTTGTGTGGCTGACTTGTTCCATACAGGAGAACCTCATGATGCGATGATCATTTTAAGTATGCAAAGGAATAGCAACTACCTAGACGTTACAACATATGTCTGGCAGATACTCTTAACATCCGGGTCAGAAATACGTTTACCAGTGACAACCTTCTGTCACGGTAATAAAGAACTATTAGTTCAAACCAGCATAACCTAATATTAAACTATGGGCTGGGGTCCACTGTATAAAAAAAGAAATTTGACACTTTTCATGTAAACGTGGACTGACAAGCAAACCAAGAGTGTACATTCCAAGTATCAGATATTAGAATCCAAACCAAATCAATGTTAATGTTGATGGCATTTACTGTCTGACCCAATTAATCACAATGAAGGGGAGCATCATGTGATTTTATATTAGCAATGACTAAATTCGAGGAAGAAACAGCTACCTTTCAGGGTTTCTGACGCAAAGGTGTTTTGGCTGAAATGATGGTTCATCCACCATCTGCATCGGACCTTCCATGATTCCCTTGTATGTAGATCAAAAAAGACTGAAGAAAAACTACTAAAAGCTGTGACTGCTGCATCTCCTCGAACATTCCATGAAATACAATCCTTGTAATCAGTAGTCCGATCAGAAAAGAGCCGAAGGAAGCATGATACAAGCTCCTCCCAGATGCTAGGTTTCCCATTGGCAGAATCTAGATGCAAGGCTATTGTCTCAAGTAGTTGGATGCTATTAAAATATCCTGGGGGAACCAACAAAAGGTAAGAAAGGAAAAAATGTAAACATTGCTAATGAGGCTCTGATACCAAAATTTACACTGAAAGCAGAATATCAAATAGGTAACATCAAGTTTGCCTAGAGAAACAATACAATAAACTTATATAACCACCATACACATTAAAGTTTCATTTTTTTTTGGAAAAGTCTATTTGGCCCCTTGAACTATTGGGGTACATCTACTAAACCCCATGAACTATGCAAAACCGTCTAAATAACCCCATGAGGCGGTTTTGTAGGCGGTTTTGCCATTGTTGTGGCCGATGACATGGCGATGACTTCAGTTTAAAAATTATTTGAAGTAGCAGGTCCACTTGCCATAGAGTCGAGTTTACTTTTTCCTTTTTTAAAAGAAATTTGCATGGTGGGCCTACTTGTCATAAGGGGGATGAGAGACAGAGGGGTGGTGGTCTTCCTCCTCACGTTCTGGACAGAGAAGACTAGAGCAACAGAGGTGGCCTTGAGCTAGGTAGGTGAACAGCGAATGAGGGGTGGCGAGGTCTCAGAAATAGAAAAATGGAATGCTTGCGACGATGCGGAGCCAATGGTGGTGGTGGTTCAGGGAATGGGCCTGCAAGGAGGTTCTGGTGACGGGTGGCGACGGCGATGGTGGTTCGGCCATGATGGAGGTGGTACTAAGGAGGTTAATTGGGAGGAATAGATACGTCAAAACATAGAACATGGCAAGTAATAGACATGAGCAAGCGCAGAGACAAGCGACAGGCCAAGGGAAGTGCACCGCTGTCGAATTTACCTCCCCTGCCATCGATTCCATCTCGTCGCCAGCCAAATCCACCTCGCCACCGGCCGAATCCACCTTCCCCACCGTCAAATCCATCTCCTCCAACATCGATTATCCTTCCGTCACCGGCATCGACGTCTAGGACTCCCGCTATGCTGGTACTGTCGCTGCTCCCACTCCCTCTCTGTCTTCTGTGATGCTTCTCCCCTTATGTGCTAGTCGGCCGCCTAGGCGCCATGTAGGCACCCTATTCGCTAGTCGACACCCCGCCGTCCGACTAGCGCCTAGCGCCTTAATGAACCTTGGACGCACCCTCATAATTCAGGGGGATCAAATAGACTTTTTCCTCTTTTTTTTATAGTACCGAAAATATTCACAAGAAACCTCTCATTCCCAATATTCTGCCTTCATGATTACTAAATGGCTTCATATAAAATTATAAAAATCACACTGGTTTAATATGATCTCTAAAATACTACATATAAGCTCTTTTCTACTAGCAGTAATGACAGCATGGGAAACATAAGTTTCACAATGACATTTCCACTGATTACTACAAAATGAGCAGTATCAGTAAAAACCGTATGGGCTGATTGAGACTAGAATACTTCACATGCAACTAACAAGGAAGCCTCCATTTGGTAAAATAAAAAAACCGTGCATCTTGTCTAAAAAATACTACATGATAACAAGGCAAGTAGAAGTATCAATATAAAAAGAAGAAAAGGTCAACTACTCAACTAGCACAGCAATTAAATAGTAGAACACTTCGGAAGAAATGTTTTCAGCCAAAACCTTTTCTATGGATTTTGGTTAGCCTATCCACTGAGTAGCTGCATGTGGGATCTCTTCTCAAAGCTTCCTCATAGCAAGAAGAAATAGTTGATACCTGGTTTTGGTCAAAATACTCCAGCAGTCTACCTCTCAATCTGCAGCAAAAAACAACTGAACTTCAGCCACTTAGTTTGCAATAGCTTGTTTCAATATGGACAAGAAAAAAGAGAGGATAAACTAGGATAGTCGAAAGATGTGCAGTAACATGAATGAGAGATGACATTCAAGATAACACATTGTTTTACATGATAACCAATAACATTAAGTCTTAACAACCTGAAAGGAAGTGCTGTAGTTGAACTTTGGCAGGTCTTCTCAAGCTCGCCAAGTGCATCTTTCAGTTTATCACCAAGCAGGAGAATCTGCACCGCAGCAAAGGTAGCAATAAAAAAAAGTCTGACCAAATGATGAAAGCAAAATCTTATACGGCACTATCTATACAGGTGTCCTAGTGAACTCAAACATATAGTTTTATGCAAAACATGCAGTACAGGGTTAATTTGATGAGGGACGGAGATGAGAAAAACCCTTTAAGGGCTGAACCAATGTCAGCAGGGTAATACAAGGTTCAAAACTGCAAATAGCCATAACTAACTATGGCATGCACAAGTAACAACATGCAGCCACTGATGATACAGTAATGCGCAATTCAGATGAAAATGGTACATTGACCAAATTGATTCCCTTAGGCTAGTTCAGCACTTCATCTAGTAGGCGCGTTTGGTTTAGCTCGAATGAATTGCAGAAGCAAATATAATTCTTAATAAATATGGTAATGAGATCGATTGACAGGTACCTGTACTAATGGCAATAAGGCTGCCATAACTGGTGGTGTTGAATGAATAGCCACTCTTAGACATTTTTCTGCATCTTCATAGAAGGTATTAGGTGTTGACTTGTACTTCCAATACGAATCAAAGCAATCATTTGAAGCCCCATCAGCACGCTTTAGCCGTAGTGGCAACAGGCTTTTTTCCAATCCTTCAATGCAGATAATAATATAATATTTTAAGATATAATTATGTGGAGCTATACACAAGAGCTTGAAAGAGACAATGAAATTAATAAAATAAATGCACCACTAGTTCAGCTTAATGTGGTTAGTTGGTCTGAGGATTGATCTGATGTAGGACAGAGATGAAGCTACAAATTATTTACAGTACATTTCTATTCAAGGATCATGGATTGATCTGATCAGACAATGATGAAGCTACAAATTACGCCGAATACATTTGTAACACAAGCTGTAGCAACTCTTGACTTGTTGGGAAAAACGGAAGAAGTAAAAAGCCTTCACTTGCTGGGCATTGTGTACATCATGTTCTCCCCCATACGTCAGAAAATGAAGTTTGTGGTATCTGGGTGCCCCTCTCCTTTCTTCTTCTCTCTTCACACGACTTCTTGCTCCCACGTCCAGAACATTGGATGCCGCGTCCTGCCTCCCTTGCTGCAACCGATTGATTGCATCCCCCTGCTCTCCTTGCTATTGTTTGATCTCTAAGATTTCCTTCATCATGATGGCAATCATCTTACAGACGTCTTCTATTGACTTGGGTTCATCCATGGCAGGTGTGGTGGTGGTGGAGGGTTCTGATACCAAGCTGATATGGCTCGGCCTCAGGGTGTGCTTGCGGTGGATGGAGAGGGGTGGAAGAAGTTGCTGTCGAGAGTTGGGTACGAACGAATTGGGTAGCGGGAAGGGGCGAACTCACCCTTAGACTCGGAACCAGGATTTCCACTGGCCAGGGCAAGGCTTTGAGAACGTCAGGTAAGGAACTTGTATCTTTATTGCCTGTTTGATAGCAAACCGAAGCCTCATACTCATATATATGGAGGCCTTCTCAAGACTGTCATATCTATCCAAATCTGGAAAGCAGACTCGGTTACAAAACTCAATATCCCTAAGTCGACTCTGAATCTAATAACTCTAATTCGACTCTGATGCTAACCGTTTCGAAAGAGACTTCCCTAATGAGTATCTCCTCCTTCCAAACCAACTGCTGCAGCCGCACTTCCTTCTCTGTGGCCTATTGTCGCCACGCTGCCTGTAGCACATCATGATCCTTTGTCACTGGTGCCAACTCCCGCGGTAGGCACATCTGCACCATTGGTCACCGGATGCCTTCTAGTATAATAATGCCCCCAATACGAGTCCACAACAGACTTGGATCGGACAGGAAGAGATGGGAACTTGGGAAGGGGTGAGAGGGAGAAAGGGAAGGGGAGCGGCGGCTGGTTGTGGGAACTAGGGATTGAGCAGCCTAGGGCTCCTCTCTTCGTGGGAACCAAATCCTCTCTTCGTGGGAACCAAATGGGCCGATTGGGCCTAGCCCAATTGCCTGTCCATGCCCCTCACTTTCTCTGTGTTTGCTATTTCTCCCAGCCGCCCAGTTCGACTGTTTTCGTGAAAACAGCTCGGTTTAACCTTTTTTTCTGGTCCGATCGAACGGTCTTTGAAGTAAACCAAGCCGGTGAGGTCCCCGGTTCCAGCTTTTTCCGGTTTAACCGGCGGCCCAGTCCGGCTTTTTAAACTCTGGTCTGCGCACATTGTAAATTTATATCATATAAATGATATTTCAGAATCCAGGTCCTATACCAAACAGCATTAAATGACTGATGTAATGGATTCTAAAAAATGATTGTGGTGTTGCATGCTGAATTGGATGATCCAAGAATGAAATGTGGACTAGTACCCTCAACACCCACGAAAAATTTGGTAGATGCTACATCACATCAAAGCCCTGGTTCTTTATGATAGCTCTATAATCACTGTGTACCTGCTATATGTAATTTTTCTACAGATATCCTAGAACTCTACAACTACCATAGTACTTAACAGAACCAAAAATAGAATAACATATTGAAGAAAAAGTAGGCACAAATGGTACTTACCACAGGTAGGACTATTGGAGGTATTGAAAAATACACTTCGAAAATCTGTATCAACCACTTCTTCATTCAATTGTGATCCAAGTGAATCATTTTCCTTTACAGGATGAACAAAACCAGGTTTCTTGGGAATTTTCGTTTTCTTGTCTATATTCCCATTATTGATAGAACTTTCTGAAGAGCAAGCAGGAAAACTGGCATCATCAACATCCATGCTGTACTTGTCATGTGAACTATCCTGGAGACCAATTTCTTCGCAGCCATTAGATGCCATCGAAATTGTGCATGATTCATTGTAAACATCAAATTCCTCAAGTTGCATATCTTTAGGCAAGCCAGAGTACCATTTATCATATGATATCAAACCATGTATCAGATTTAGAGTTGGTTCAGCCTGTAGTCCATCCTTAGCAATAAGGCTGAAAAAAATATAGAAGTTCTCAGATTCTTCTCAGCAGAGAACATACAAGTCACATGGGGAAGAAAGAATGAAATAGAGTAAAGAGAAGCAAAAATAACAGGCAACTAAATTATCCAAAAGCTTTAACACTTAATAAGTATTTCATCCACCATGCCTAAGGCATTACTCAACTTTCAGCAAAACGAACGTGCATTTTAACAAATGTATAATTTTTGACAGTCTGCAGAACCTATTATTATAAAAAAAAATCCACAATTTCCTTGAATGCTAACCTGATACTTGGTTCCATAAAATGAATTAAAGTAGCAAATGAAATTGGCTTGTAACCACTAACAAAATGCTTTGAAATGCCATGGCTACAAGCCTACAACAGATCAAGGTCTTCCTCAAAAAACAACAGAGCAAGGTGTAAAAGACACAACAAATGAAAACACTGACAGAGTGTGCAGGTGACGAACGTTCTTGTTGCATTGTATGCATTGTCGATGTTGCCTTGTGAAAGATAAAATAGAGCCAGTTCGAGTTTAACCAAGTGCTTCTGCCAAACAAAATAACAGGGTTAAGCAGATACAAGCAGTCATGATGGTTTCCTTCTGTTAACATATGATGCAATTGATTAAATCAGAGGTAACATGGAAACCAGCACAACACCAATAAAACTGAAGTTTGCGATGTAGAATCACATGATCTTTATTATTCAGGTGATGCCATGATCTTAGTACTCAAGTGATGTAGAACAATATGACATTATTATTCAGTGTTTTTGATCCCTGAATCCACATTTTGTTGTATACGCTAATGGCTTAAATAACAACCAACCTAACAATATGATACTACCAAAAAATGGAATTAAAAAAGGCGTGCACAACACTCCCATCTGTTATTTCAAAATCTACAAACAAAGGACCCTTTTGAAATGAAGGAATCCAAAAACACAAGAGTAGGAGAAACGAAGGAATGCAAGTGTAACTCTACACTCTACAGGATTACCAAATACAGAAAAAAAACTGGGAAATGTTGTTGGGATGAGTGATAGGATAAAGACAGAAGTGAAATATAACAATATAGAGTGAACATACTCTTCAGAAAATTTGACTCCAGAGTATGCTTTTCAAGGTTAGAAAATACAAACACATAACATACTTTTGAGGTAAATAAATAGAAACTACAACACGTTTTAATTTCCCTTGCCTCTTTCCATCTTTACCCCACCCGATGTTCGTATCATTCTTTGAAACGACCACCCACTCGGTTCTACCGAATACTAGCTGCGTTGAGCGATTGCAGCAAAAGATTGGCGGCGTCAGCAGCCATAGCTCGCAGTGACAGTGTGATGGCGCAAAGAGCTAGCAACAGCCAACAGGGTGCAATGGCACCGACAGAAGGGGCTTCAATAATCTCGGGTTTAGCAACAGCAGCTGCCCTTGGCTTCAGAGATAAGTTTATGACCCTTTCTCTCTCATTCCTTCCCTGCACACTCTTCCAGGAAGATTTTCATCCAGTTGGAGCAAATACTCTTTCCCTGTAAAATTACTCCAAAACAGCAGGAGAGGAAAAGTGGGGAATTTTGATGTGTGTTCTTGGAATCCAAACGAATGAACCGTGCTAATTCCTATGGATTTGGAATCATATGTTCTTCCCCCCAAAACAACTTTGATCCAAACGGGCTGTAAATGATACTTATTGGTGAAAATATGGATTATAACAAACTCCAGTTGTTTAATTTTAGATGTTTGTTCAGATTCAGACGCAATTTCCAATTTTACGTGTAGTAATTATTAGCATTAGCCAATTAGCTAATTACATTGATTTACCTTGACAGCATAATTTGGAACTTACTTTTGCACAAGTGGGCAACCAAATTAACCGCCGCATCCAAACATCGAAAACTTTCTGTGTCCTGAGGTAGTAGCGGCTCCTGCCGCCGTACTGCACACCGCTGTCCTCAGCGAGCCGCCTATGAATCTCCATCGCGACCTTCAATCGACCACCTCGCCCACATCAGAAACCACTAACTCTACCAAACCAAGAACTGGTACATAGATTTCATACAGCACGTTCTCCTTACCACGAACATGCTGCGGGCCTCCTCGAAGGACTCAGGCTGCCGGGTGCCGGGGAGGAGCGCGGATAAGACTCCGGCCGCGTCGCGCCACCGGTGCTCGCGCGTGAGGTCGTGGAGGAGACGGCCGAGTCGGTGGCGGTTGACCCAGAGGGTGGGGGCCTCCGCCGAAGTGGGCCTCGCGTGGGTGTAGGGGTGCCGTCTCCCGACAACCTTTCCGCCGGCATCCTCGCCAACATCGGCGTCGGTGGCCGCGTCGGCGGCCGCGTCGGCGTCTGGCTCGCGCTTGACGGAGGCGGGCGCGGTCGTCGGCGATAGGTCGGGCTGCCTGCTCCGCTCGTCCGCAAAGGAATCCGCGCATGAAGTGCCCGAAGGGATGGTCTGGGGCGTGAGGAGGTGTTGGGTTGGGGTTACAGGAAGGCGGTCTCGGCGGCGCTTCTTGTGGGCTGGTGGGAGCGGCGTGTGAGCGGCAGCGGAGCCGGTAGTGTCGGCGTGGGGTTCTCTCTTGGCGGGGGTGATAGGTGAGGGAGACGGCGGTAGCGTCGGCCGCGCCATGGCGTGTAGTAGGAGTCGGCGGCGGCGGCTCAACGCTCGGGCGCGAGGGTTTTAGGAGTTGCATCGGCAGAGTAGGGACTAGGGAGAGCTAGATGTTTGCACGGGCCGTTGGATTTAGTTTGGCGCGCGTATTCTTGGCCGTCTGATGCGAGTCTTTGGCGCAAGAAAGTAGAGCTGTCCAATGGGCCGTACCGGACCGGCACGGGTCCGGCCTCGACACGGCCCGTTTAGGAACAGCCTGTTAGAGCCCGTGTAATAAATGGGTCGTATCGTGCCGACCCGTGAGCCGCGGCGGCGAGCCGAGCACGGCCGATCCGTCTTGGTGTCGGCCGGGCACGCGTGTAAGGCTTAACGGTAGCGTCTTGGCCCGACCACCGTTAAGCGAAAAAAGAAAAAAATTAAAAAAATGTAGAAAATTAAGAAAATTGTAGAAAATTAAGAAAAAAATCAGAAAAATTATAGAAAACCGTAGACATTGTTAATCATGAAAATAAATATTTCAATGACATAATGAGCTTTATTAACTTATTAAATTACATGGGATGGCTGCCTCATTAAAAATTTTACCAAGTAAAAACTCAACTTGAGAAAACCTTAGTAAAGAAAAAAAGTACAGCCTATAAAGCTCATTAATGACTTTGGGTCTCTAATATTTTTTGAAAAAGTTTTAGAAAGGAAAACATTTTTTGACCAACAACTCAATCGTCCTCAGTAAGTTCAGGGTCTCCAACTTGGGTTCTACTGGAGGAGCTACGAGATTGATGACTTTGGGTGTGAAGAAATACAGATAATGTGCTCTGATATGGCAATATATGTTTAAGCATAAGGTAAGTAGAGTTCCATCTAACAGGCGTGTCTAAACCAAATTTTCTAGGACGAACGTTCATTGCTACGCAAAAACTCTTATATGCAGCTATTCGTTGGTTAGAACAATTAATAAATGAAATTGCATCCCTAAAAGAATCAATACAAGCATTTAATCTTTTTAAATCAGATTTAACAATGAGATTAATAATATGACAAGCACAACATTGATGCAGTAAAAAAGATTGTGCATAAGAATTAAACATAGGAGTAAGAATTTCCATAGCTCTAGTGTTTGCAGCTGCATTATATAAAGTTATAGAAAAAATTTTATCTGCGAGGCCAAAATCTTCTACAACTCTAATAATACTTTCTGCAATATTTTAAGCATTATGTGAAACATTAATTAATTTAAATCATATAATTCTTTTTTCCATTATCCAGTCATCATTAACATAATGAGCAACAACACTAATATAATCTTCTCGAGCCCTACCACTCCATATGTCGGATGTCAAAGCAATAGAGAATGTACATGTATGCAATATTTCTTTCAATTTATCACGACAATTGTTATAATATTTAATTAAATCTCTAGTTGTTATTTGCCTAGATACAGAACTAAATCGAGAGTTATGAGCATTCCTAATATATTTTTGAAAAGCATCTGACTCACCAAAATTTAAAGATAAATCTTGAGAAGCAATCAATCTACAAAGAGATTCCCGAGCTACCTCTGGGTTGTACTCCCACGTACGTACCGAGCCATCGGAGTTATATTGCAGCTGTGTCTGGCGCATTTGTATTCCTTGCCTTCTTTTGCAGCTTGACGCATGTCGTTGTAGGTGACCCGTCCCACCTGAAGATTTTGCAGTCAGTTCATTACCACAAATTTTACAAACAGCATACCTCACTGAATTCCCATCATCGTCGGTCTTGAACTTCTTGTCGAAATCATTCCAAACTACTGATGTACTCGCTCTTGTTCTTTTTGCACCCGTGCTTTGCGTTGTGGATGCACTTGTTGAGCCAGTAGAAGATGGATCGATTGGAAGACCCTGCTCCTCCGGGGCCTCTCCAGTTTGTTGTATATCCTCCGCGGATGGATACGCTTGTTGAAACGGTTGCATATCCTCCGCTGAGAGGCCGAATTCGGAGAGTTCAAAATCGTAGTTCTCCATTAAACAAACTGCAAATTCAAATATGAAAGAACGATTAACTTACTATTAAAAGAACAAATAATACCAAAAAATTAAAATAAGACAGCACTACTACCTCCTTTGCAGCTCCTACAAAGATCTTTCAAGATTTTTGAATTTTCGGAATTTTGCCCGAATTTTCACCAAATTTGCGCAAACACTTTCGGATTTTTCACAACTAAACCGAGAAAAGAGAGTGAGGTTTGAGGTGTGGAAAATGGAGGCCGGATGCCCCCTATTTATAGAAAAAAAATTTAATTTTTTCAAATTTTTTGCTATTTTTTCCAAATTCCCCTCCCCCCCAACGGTCAAAAAACGGCTATTTTTCAAATAAGCGAATTCGGTCGTGTCGTCTTGGCTGGCCGATTCTTAACGGCGGGGTAGGCCCTACCATTTGGACAGCTCTACAAGAAAGCAAAAGTGAACAAATTGTATAGAAAGGGCGCCACCAGGGGTGCAAATGGAGCGGATAATTTGTATCCGTCCGACCTACCGAAGGCATACGGAACGGATACGGAAGGGGTAGATGGGTATGCGATACTATCCGTGTCCAACTCCAACTCTGAGAAAAAATATTGAATGGGATACGAGATAAGTGATATTCATCTGTATATATCCGTATGTCAAATGATATGAGGAAGACTGTTGTGACTTCATCGAGGAACAAAATAACATATAGGCAGATTGTCACATATAAACAAGCGGGAGTACTGAGTGTTCATCCTTCAACATCTCAGTAATTAGTTTCTCCATATTCGCTCTGATTGTACCATACTGTCCAATATCCTGTGCAAAGAAGCGGATGATTTTCGTCCGACCGACCGTCCGAAAGATTATGGAACGGATATGGAATGGAGAAATAGATATCCGACATTATCCGTGTCCGACTCTAACTCCAGGGAAAAAATATGGAATAGGATACAGGATAAGCGATATCTGTTCGTATCCGCTCCGGTTACACCCCCTAGGCGCCACTAGCGTCCAAACATTTGATTCAAGCGATAGCACCATACACTCTTTACTGCCATTTGATGCTGCACCAATAGATGGGGGATGACCCCTAGCCGATTTTTCTTCCTCTGCTTGATCTCTTTCCACAAAATGGCTATCACTAGATGAAGAGATGCATGAATGATAGCGAGTAGCAGAACCTATCTTATAAGGAAGTTGCAGCCATGCCGGTGAGGAGCCCGAGTCAAGGAGCTGGGTACGCCACTGCGGTGCTAGCAGAGGTGGTGGAGCTCGAAGTCACAGAGAGCGTGACATATGTTACTGAAGCTTGCAGAGCGTACTAAAAAAATGAGCATCCACAACAAACACTTCATATTACAAATGAAGCAACCTGACACCATGATGTAACATATAAGAACTTTAATGTAACATCAACAAACACCGATTGCAATATCAACAAATATCGAATGCCACAAAATAATTCTCCTGTTACAACAGATCGACATAACTGATGTAGAAAAAAATACCCTTGTTGCAACAAAGGGAAAATATATTTATAATAAATAGTAACTCTGGTTGCAACAACCCTTTTAGACGACAAAAGCAAGTCTACAACATTCAAAGAAAACATCTGCAATATCTTAAAACACCTGATACAACCAAAAAACCTTTGAATAATCGACTTATTTGCCTCGGCCTCGGTGACAGCGGCAACACGCTTGCCCTCGGGGTCCCAGATGTCGGTGTAGGCTCACTGTGCCCGGCCCCCACTCCTACACTTACCAGTCATGCTCCTGCTCCTCTGGTCACCATCCAACGCTCCGTCATGGCTTCCTTTCCTCGCGGAAGCAATGTGATGATGGCTTCGCAATCCCTGTGAGATTTGGTCACTACCACGTGCGGTGAGATAGAGTGGGAGGGAGGCAGAGAGGGAAGCTAGCATAGGAGAGCGCTCATCTCTAGTTGGGCGCGGCCATATGCTGTTAGAGAGAGCGCTACAGGGAGAGACAAGAGGGGATGATCCTAGCTATCTGACCTATAGGGGTGAACAATTAGCTTGAGGCTCGCGAGCCGGCTCGGCTCGGCTTGGGCTCGGGATGTTTGAAGCCAAGCCGAGCCCGATGTGTAGCTCGTGAAAAAAACGAGCCAAGCTCGAGCCGCTTGCGAGCTACTCGTTGGCTCGTGCGAGCTGGCCCACGAAGAGCAGTCCATTCAGCCCAGTACGACTCCGATCATTGTAGTCCGAGTGCGATCGATCGATGCGAGTCCCAGCCCTCAGTCGCCACTCGGCCAACCCTAACCCTAACACTCCCTAGTCGCGCGGCTGTCGTCCGTCCCCGATCGGCGATCGCCGTCCTTCCCCACGCGCGCGGCCGCCGTCCTTCCCCGATTCCCTTCCTTCCCCATGCGTGTTGCCACCGTCCTTCCCCGATCGCCGTCCTTCCCCACGCGCTCGGCCGTCGTCCTTCCCCGATCGCCGTCCTTTCCCACGTGCTCGGCTGTCGTCCTTCCCCAATCCCCATCCTCCCCGACGTAGATCCTCCCTCATCCCCTTCCTTCCCTACATGCGCGGGCGGCGTCCTTCCATCCGCCGCGGCCTCCTCCAACCGACGCGCATGGGCCACGAACGGAGCATGGAGTCTTATGCTCAAGGGAAGAAGGCGGCCGACGTCGGGGTCTCCCCCTCGGCAATAGCGGGCGAGCGTGCAACTGCAAGCGGTGGACACCTCAGCTCCCGTAGCTTCGACCTCGTGAACCAAAGACCTCGGTGAATAATCGTATGTCCGTATACATGCCGAAAAGCAGTGAAAGCATGAAAAGCATGCTGATTTTATTTGCTCAAATGTGTTGACTAGTGATATATATATCTGACCAATGTGCTCCTATTTTGAGAATGCTTCATGGTTTTTATATGTTCCATTTAGTGTCAGTATGCAGTTTGGCTGGTGATCCATTCAATTGTGTATGTTCCATCGATTGTATGCACTTCCATTCAATTCAGTCTGCGGTCCATTGTGTTTGTATATGTTCCATTCAGTATGCAATATATGATCGATTGTGTTTGTGTATGTTCCATTCAATTCAGTATATGATCGATTCAGTATGCAGCTCCATTGTGTTTGTATATGTTCCATTCAATATGCAGTATATGATCGATTGTGTTTGTGTATGTTCCATTCAATTCAGTATATGATCGTGTGAGACCATGTGGAGGTCACCCCATGGTTGTGATGAGTAATTAATTCTTGATCTAGAAAGATTGAGTTTGGTTTTTGAGGTTTGAGCTGGCATATACGACCACTTTGGGCGTGGTCGAAGGGCACCAGAAGGGAGTACGATTGTTTTAGACATGGTGGGAAGCCAACCAAAGTCATGACGACCATTTTGTTCGTGGTCGGAAGTCGTTCGGGTGGTTTACGACCACGTTACGGCTTCCTCGGGAAACTTGAGCGTAATCGGAAGTCATTCCGGTTGTATACGACCACGTTTTGGCATTCTCGGCAAATTTGACCGTGGTCGGAGGTCATTCGAGAAGTATACGTCCACGTTGAGCTAAATCAAGAACCAACCGGGTAGCGTACGACCACGTTGTGGAGTCTACGGCTACGTTGGCCATGGTCGGAGGCCTCCAGGGTCATTTACGACCACGTTGTGAAGTTTCAACCCCGTTGGTCGTGGTCGGTAGTCGGCGCTCGGTAAGTCGACCACGTTGTGGCGCTCAAGCTCGACCACGATTGTGACATTCGGCATCGACCACGTTGGCGCAGTTCGGGTACTCAGTGGTTCGACCACGTTGTGAGTACGACCACGTTGTGGGATCGGAGCCTCGACCACGTCGGGCGGTCGACCACGTTGTACCGGGTCTTCGACCACGTTGTGTGATCAGTGCATCGACCACGTTAGCACGGGTTTGAACGTGGTCGGCAGTCGTGACTTGGGTCTACGACCACGTTGTATCGCCTGGCGTTCGACCACTTTGGCGATTGGGTGTGCTACGACCACGTTGTGACGATCGGATTCGACCACGTTGTCGGCAGATTGACCGTGGTCGATTGAGTTCATTCAAACCGGTCGTATGGGCTCGTGTGATACCCGATTACGCGGGGTTTGGTCGTATGGGTTCCTGCGGTTGTCATGGACCTTGTGGACTTATTGGTTCATCATTTTGACAGGTCTTGTTGCAATCTATTTTCTGT
This sequence comes from Bonia amplexicaulis, assembly GCA_036346245.1. Classification (NCBI taxonomy): domain Eukaryota; kingdom Viridiplantae; phylum Streptophyta; class Magnoliopsida; order Poales; family Poaceae; genus Bonia; species Bonia amplexicaulis. The sequence continues at coordinate 18,159,409 of CM070751.1, read as the reverse complement.
TGGGCTCGAGTGTCTCTGGTTGGTGTAACAGAGTGCTCGTATGAGGTCTAGACTTTGTGCGATAAAGTCATAGCGGCTAGTGATGGTTGTGGCATGTGTCTGCATGGTCGTAACGAGCTTTGAGATGGTCGTGACGGCATGCTGTGTGGTCGAAGGTTGTTAAGAAGTCTTCTAGGACTTCGACCACTTCATGAATTGAGTGTTCGAGTGGTCGTATGGGGTGTACGACTAGAATGTTGCGGTGATTGTGCACCGAGATCTTGTTGAACGTGACCATTGATGGTCTCATGTGTTTTCGTGCGGTGCTATGTGATGGTTTGCTTGTCTTGTGGCTGCAGGACTTGAGCTATTTCATGGTGAGGCGTGGGAGGACCGGACTAGGCACAAGAGGTGTTGAGGTCCAGACGGTCGGAGACGCCGAAGATGATCGAGGCTGGTGAGGTGGTTGCGAGCCGGGGAGATGAGGAACCAGAGCTGTAGCTACCCATGATGGACACGACAGGCAACAACGAGGAGGACCGGGACTAGGCTCAGGGAGGAGCTGAGGTCCAGACGGTCAGGAGGTTGGGTGCGGTCGTGTGCGACGAAACGGATCGAGACTAGACTCGGAGGAGTCGAGGGACGAATGATCTTGGAGACAAGTCTTGGTGAGGCTTGGAATGGTCGGGACTAAACATGGGAGATGTTGAGGTCCGAACGATGGGTGAAGCCAAAGAAGACCGGAGCTCAAGGTGGTCGATGAGGAACCGGAGTCGATGCAATGGTCGGAGATAGGTGCAGTGAGGCTAGGATGGTCGGGACGAGACACGGTGGTGTTGGGGTCCAGAACGACCGGGGGAAGCCGAAGGAGACCTAGTCTTGCGAGGTGGTTGCAAGCTTGGACAGAAGGCGGTGTGAGGGCATTTTGGAGAAATGCCAAAGTCGCAAAGGAAGCCGCCCCTCCGTAAAGCACCGAGAAAAGAAGTGGATTCTGCTGGCGCTAACGGGCAAAGTGCGGGTCTGTTAGGATAGCGAGCAAAGCATTTGAGTTAGCGGGCAAAGTGAGTGATAAAACCCGGTGTTAGGTGGGGTTTACGGTTATCCCAGTGTGGACTAATGGATGGATCCATTAGGGTTAGTCTCGGATGTGAGGCTATAAAAGGGAGAGGGGAGGCAGGAGTTATAGTGAGTTGGTCGGCTAGGCCTTGGAGGCAGCCGCCTCCCTCCCTTGGGAGTGTATCTGTGTGTGTGTGCTCTAGGGCTAGAGCTTGTCCTCCTGTGGGGAGTGGTTGCGAAACCTCCGTGTTATGATTTGAGAGGACTCATCTCTCTGTACTTGTTAGAGTTTATCTATGAGATGGGTCCGTGTTTGTGATCCGGGTTGAGAGGTCGTTCTTGAGATGTTTTCATTGATTTATTTGCCATCTCTTCATTCTTAGTTCCTTCAGTATTTCCTTTGAGAGTTGGCTTATATTTGTTTTGCTCGAATCGGGAATCTGTCTCAAGGCTAGTTGGCGGTTCATTCCCGAGAGCGGAAGTTGATTTGGAAAAATCCCTGTGTCTTTCGGTCTGCCGCCAGTGAGTCTCTGTTCTATTTTTCGACTGCATCAATTTTCTTTGGCGAAACAAAGACTTTCCTTTTCTTGGTAAATTCACTTCTAGAGATCATATACAAGTTAGAGTTCAAGTCTCGGTTGGTTTCGACCTCGTGCAAAAGATTCCTCAAATTTTGCTCTGCTGGTCGTGCGTGACAAAATAGAGTATTCATTTGTTCGTCATCCGATTTTCGGTTTTACGACCAAGGTCATTGAATCGAGTCTTTCGGTTGTGTGGTCGGCGACGATCGGATTCGATTGCAGATATCTTCTCGGCTTTGGTTATCGACCACAAGTTGGCGATCGACCACCGCTAAGACCTCACGACCGATTCTATTTTCGGTTCTCTGTTGTCAAGTGACTCGGTCCCGGTCGGTATCGATCACGGAAAAGACTTAGTGTGAAGTCACGGTCTTCTCGGGTTTCATCGGTCGACCGGCTTTCCTTTGGAGATTTGACCACGACTTGCGATCACGAAGTCTTGGCCTTCGCTCTTCTCGATTTTCGACCGGCCAAGACATAGATCATCGCTTTCTTTTGCACCGGTTTCGAGTGCTTGATGGTCGAGATCTCGTAGTCGTGTGCCCCACGGTCTCATGAGGTGTCTGCGACCGCGATCGGTTATAGGTGCAAGTCGGTCTTCGACCATGTTGATCGTCGACCATGCCATTGGCTTACGATCACGACGGTTCCGACCGACTCATCTTTCGATCTTGTCGGTCTTGTTTTGGTGGCTATCGACTTCATTGAATTCGTTTGATCATCGATTGCCTACCAAGATGCTCTTGATCGAGTGGTCAAAGTTACGACCACATGCATGTGCTATCAACCAAGTTGTCGGTTTCGACCATGGTGTCGGTTTAGACCACGTTGTCTTCCCAACAAACGTCGCTTGCTACCGACGACCTGCCTCTCTGGAGTGGATGTATTCGACTACGTTTGAGCTTCCGCCAGTGGTCGTAATCTAACCACACAAAGGCTCGATTTGGTCATTAGATAGTCCAATTCCTCCGTCTTCTACTAGACCTCATATCTTGGATCTTCATAGCTTTGTAGCTATTGGAGAATAAGGAATATGTGAATATTTAGAGGAAAATTTATGGGCACCATTCACCCCCTCTGTTGCCTCATCCGGTCCTACAATTGGTATCGAGCAAGGTTGGCTCAGATTTGATCTTAACCGATCTGGAGCTTGGCAACTAGTAGGGAATCTTGTAAACTTTCCTTTGAATCTTATTAGGGTGTTTTTGCCAATGATGTCATTTGCGACAAGAGGCTGTTTTCGGTTAGAGGGTGATGTTATTTACAAGAACCTGTAGTCGTAAAAAAAAAAGTTTTCGTTTTAGTCACCGTACCGAGGACGGCACCGAGAGTAGTATTCGTCGACCTTGTGCTTTCCCTTGACGCACGGCTCTCGGTACATTGGTCTGTCTTGATATACCCCGCTCCCAACCGATTTAACGAGAACCGAAAGCAGAGGACAATCTTTAAACTCGTGCATTCTCATCTCTGGCCTATATTGTCTTACCTTCTGAGATGGTGAAAATACTTTGAGGAGAGTAGTGCGATGATACGAGCACTTCATCTTGAGTCCTTGTCACCTCTTTCATTTAAGAGGTGGATCTTTCCTTGAGCATAGTTCTATTGTTGATTGCACTTGTGCCTTTTTAATTAGTTGCTTCTGTTCTTGGCTAGTGCATTTCTTGTTGGCTCTTCTCAGTTGGTCCAAGGGACTTCTCTTTCAGAGCAAGAATGGTGCTTTGTCTTTTTGATCTTGTCTCGATTGTAGACGCTTGCACCATTGCTCATTTTGTGAGAAGGATGGACATCATCGACATCGTGGACTTGTTTCTTTTGTTGATCTTTGTCTACGTCTTTGTCCCGAGGAAGGATTTCGCCGTTTCTCAAATGGTGGACCTCGTTCACCTAAACGAGGTGTGCACGTACGGCGAGGAGAAGTTATGAGTTACTTTGATGCTTTGGTTGGTTCCTTTCTTGGTGCTTTCAAGAAAGGTATTCACCGCTTTCGCTTGTGGGACTCGTTTCACTTGTCGAGTTGTCCATTTGCGGCGTGCCTCAGGGATTGATCTTCTTGCTTGAACCATCCATTGCATCTTGTTTTCTTGCATACTTCTTTTGTGAGTGTGTCAAGTCTTGGGTTCCCAAGCACTTGTCATTTATAGGTATCCAGACGCCGGTTGGAGAACTTGTGAATGATTGGGTTCTAGTCTTTTCTTTGATCATGTAATTAGAACGTTTCTTTGGTTCTCCACTACATGGCCTCCATGAGGCATACTCTTTCACATTTGCGTCTCCACCTACTTTGTGAGCTATTCTATACCCTCATGCTTTTATATTCATGATGATCATAATTAGCATGTTGTGCTTGTTCATGTGCTCACTTGTAACATAACGGCATGTTTTCTCTCAATACTTTCATGTCATGCCTTTATGTGTATGCTGCTTAAGTATCCATGTACCTTGTTGTATTTGTTACATGCTTAAGCTTTGACTTGACTTCATGAGCTAAGTATAATGTGTGCATTAGAAGTCAAGTATCATCATGACCTTGTGCTCCTCATGTTCATTCATCACTATTTATACATGTTAGCATACTTTTCATGATTTTGATTTGTCATGTTGTATGTCTACATGATGTATGCATATGTATGGACAGTATGAGCTTGAGTATATCTTGGATAGTTTCTCTGTGTCATGATAGTGCGTTTATTCATGCCTTTGTATCTTTTCTAGTATACATGCTTTTATCCATGCTAGCATATGCTTCTGTGACTGTTCCTGTCATCTGCTATGTATGGTTGTGATTTATTGTGATGCTTGTATACTTTGATCTTATTGATGTTATGGCATGAAATAAATTGTATGACATCTTGGTAGCATTAGTCTGTGTTTATGCTTAGATATCATGAGATTTGTGGTTAGGTCACAAGCTTCTTCTAGTATTGGGTGGCTCTAGACTTGCTGTTCTAGATGCTTTTGATGAGGGCTAGATTGAGCTTGTGGCGGTGCGTGTTCTCATACATTTGTAATGCTACCGATTGTGGTCATTTGTCTTAGTACTGGATCCATGCCTGTGTATTATTTACCCCAGTACTAGGACACCAAATGTTCCCTATGTTTAATCCGCAGGTTATGAATGAGGGGAGAGTGGTACAGCTGTTTACGACCGCTCCCTGGTCTTTATGACCACGCCGTAGTTTCTACGACCACGGTATGGACTCTACCGAACCCATACACGACCATGAGCCTGATTCGACCACGACTACGATCCGGACTCAACTTCGCCACGACTGGGACTCAACTACAATCGATCCTCGACGCGAGTTCGACCACACCGAACACGACTCAGACCATTCTCGAGACTGCTCTCGACCATGGTCTAGACCCGGATCAATCGCGACCCTGAATCATCTCGACTATGGTGCGGACTCAATTTGGATTCATCTGCGACCATGGTGAACTCGGACTCGACAACGTCCAGTACATGACTTCGACTGCTTGACAGAGGTCTGAACACATGTACGACCATGTCCAGGACTCATCTACGACCTCGTCCTGGACACATATTCGACCTCGACCAAAACAACAACCTCCCGAGCAACTGTAACGAGGTTTGCTCCCTGTGATCTTTAGTGTTCGCTTCCGCCACTCGGCTTTGCATAGTATATGTCCTCTAGTGGTAGGAAGGGTCGGTTTGGTCGAAGAGGAGCTAACTCTAGGTGATGTTGTCTCATTCACACCTCTCATCCAAATGGTTCTCTAGGATTATTTACTACCTAGTTTGGGCTTTGGTTCTCTAGGATTCTCTTCTACCTAGGTTGAACTTTTCTTGGCCACTAGAGTCTTTTGCATTGACATAGTGTGCTTTTTGCCCGTGGTATGAGGTTATAGACTAGAGACCATGAGGATAGGATGTGTTTGGGAATCACCTCTTTGAGCTAGAACCTTCTCTTTCGGATTTTGTGCCAAATTTCTTGGTTCTTCTCTTTTGCCTTCTCTAGGGGAGTTGGATCCTTCTGCCTATTCGGGCTATGTTTGTGGGGAGTTCATCTCATGTGCATTTTTTGTTCAATAGTGCGTCACATTCACATGAATGCCTGTGCACAGCCTTGGAGCCCCGAATATTATCTTTATGTGACATGATATCATGATTTATATCTTGCCATGTCTTGTGATAGCTTGATTTATCATGCCCTTCTATGTGTTGCTTAGCTCTTGCCATACTAGCTTAATTAAATGTGAACAACTTGAATCAAATCATGTCTTGTTCAATCTTGTGAATAGTCCGGCTTTAGTGATCCTCTTTGATTCGAGCCATGTCGAATAGGCTAAGTTGAGTCTTGAATCTGCTTTTGAGATTTAGATTGAGCTAAGTTAGTTCATTAGTGATGCATGAGTTAAGTCTTAACTCTTTGTTCATGAACTAATTCAAGTAAATGCAAAAGATCTCTTTGTGCGAAAAACCGATCTCACCAATTCTTTCTCATGAGACGGCTTGCCATTGCATTCGGCATGAACTCAGGGGGAGTTTTGGATGACCAAGATCACCTCCTTAAGCTTATTGCTTGGAGTGATCGCATAAGGCTTGAGATCTAGCACATGGCTATGAAAACAAAAATTCTTGTGAAAATGGTTGAAACCAACCATGAATTTCGATAAAGGCCAATTGTGCTAATTTTGCTCAAATATTCTACAAGTGGTATCCAAGTACTACAAGTAATGAATTACTTGTGATATCTAGTGCTTGAACAAAATGTCTCATTTTGAACTTATAGCACTCTAAATTGACTCAACTATAGCTTCTTGGTTCCACTTAGAATATTGACATGGCTTGACTCACTTTTGGATACCTTCTTCTAGACTATAATCTTGAGTGACTCGACATGCTAATCAAACCATTTAATTTAAAGATCATGACTTATTTGGCTTGAGCTTGGCAATAGATAGTTTGTTATGATCTAAATAGCATTGTCACCTTTATGGCTTGATATAATTTTCTCGTGAAGTCACTTTAGATAATCTTCATGACTCCAATAGCTCCTATCGCTTAAATCAAATCAACTGCCGGCACTCCATTTCATTCATACTCTATTTTTCTTCCTTGCATCTTGATGACTTTATTGCCAAAAGGGGGAGAAGGATAGAGAAAAATGCATTAAGGGATGGGAGAAGGATAAAAGGCATTAAGGGGAGAATGCTTAGTCATCTTGCTATGACAATGGTCATGTGAGCATCGCTTTTGGACCATGAGCAAGATTGGACTTTCTATATGAGTTGGAGATCTTTCTCTGTCTGCTCCATTTCATTCTCGTGTCAACATGGTCATGAGTTCCTTCTTTGTTCTTTTAAGACCATGTGTGGCTTTTGCTTCTCCTTCTTTTTCTTCTTTTCAAAAACAAACTCATCTTCATGCCTTTTTCAGTGTTTGTCAATATACTCATCAAGGGGGAGATTGTGAGACCATGTGGAGGTCACCCCATGGTTGTGATGAGTAATTAATTCTTGATCTAGAAAGATTGAGTTTGGTTTTTGAGGTTTGAGCTGGCATATCGACCACTTTGGGCGTGGTCGAAGGGCACCGTAAGGGAGTACGATTGTTTTAGACATGGTGGGAAGCCAACCAAAGTCATGCGACCATTTTGTTCGTGGTCGGAAGTCGTTCGGGTGGTTTACGACCACGTTACGGCTTCCTCGGGAAACTTGAGCGTAATCGGAAGTCATTCCGGTTGTATACGACCACGTTTTGGCATTCTCGGCAAATTTGACCGTGGTCGGAGGTCATTCGAGAAGTATACGTCCACGTTGAGCGAAATCAAGAACCAACCGGGTAGCGTACGACCACGTTGTGGAGTCTACGGCTACGTTGGCCATGGTCGGAGGCCTCCAGGGTCATTTACGACCACGTTGTGAAGTTTCGACCCCGTTGGTCGTGGTCGGTGGTCGGCGCTCGGTAAGTCGACCACGTTGTGGCGCTCAAGCTCGACCACGATTGTGACATTCGGCATCGACCACGTTGGCGCGAGCCGGTACTCGGTGGTTCGACCACGTTGTGAGTACGACCACGTTGTGGGATCGGAGCCTCGACCACGTCGGGCGGTCGACCACGTTGTACGGGTCTTCGACCACGTTGTGTGATCGCATCGACCACGTTAGCACGGGTTTGAGCGTGGTCGGCGATCGTGACTTGGGTCTCGACCACGTTGTATCGCTGGCGTTCGACCACTTTGGCGATTGGGTGTGCTACGACCACGTTGTGACGATCGGATTCGACCACGTTGTCGGCAGATTGACCGTGGTCGATTGAGTTCATTCAAACCGGTCGTATGGGCTCGTGTGATACCCGATTACTGGGGGTTTGGTCGTATGGGTTCTGCGGTTGTCATGGACCTTGTGGACTTATTGGTTCATCATTTTGACAGGTCTTGTTGCAATCTATTTTCTGTTGGGCTCGAGTGTCTCGGTTGGTGTAACGAGTGCTCGTATGAGGTCTAGACTTTGTGCGATAAAGTCATAGCGGCTAGTGATGGTTGTGGCATGTGTCCGCATGGTCGTAACGAGCTTTGAGATGGTCGTGACGGCATCTTTGTGTGGTCGAAGGTTGTTAAGAAGTCTTCTAGGACTTCGACCACTTCATGAATTGAGTGTTCGAGTGGTCGTATGGGGTGTACGACTAGAATGTTGCGGTGATTGTGCACTGAGATCTTGTTGAACGTGACCATTGATGGTCTGTGTGTTTTCGTGCGGTGCTATGTGATGGTTTGCTTGTCTTGTGGCTGCAGGACTTCGGAGCTATTTCATGGTGAGGCGTGGGAGGACCGGGACTAGGCACAAGAGGTGTTGAGGTCCAGACGGTCGGAGACGCCGAAGATGATCGAGGCTGGTGAGGTGGTTGCGAGCCGGGGAGATGAGGAACCAGAGCTGTAGCTACCCATGATGGACACGACAGGCAACAACGAGGAGGACCGGACTAGGCTCGGGAGGAGCCGAGGTCCGGCGGTCGAGGTTGGGTGCGGTCGTGTGCGGCAACGGATCGAGACTAGACTGGAGGAGTCGAGGACCGATGATCTTGGAGACAAGTCTTGGTGAGGCTTGGAATGGTCGGGACTAAACATGGGAGATGTTGAGGTCCGAGCATCGGTGAAGCCAAAGAAGACTGGAGCTCAAGGTGGTCGATGAGGAACCGAGTCGATGCAACGGTCGGAGATAGGTCCAGTGAGGCTAGGATGGTCGGACGAGACACGGTGGTGTTGGGGTCCGAACGACCGGGAAGCCAAGGAGACCTAGTCTTGCGAGGTGGTTGCAAGCTTGGACAGAAGGCGGTGTGAGGGCATTTTGGAGAAATGCCAAAGTCGCAAAGGAAGCCGCCCTCTCGGTAAAGCACACGAGAAAAGAAGTGGATTCATTGGCGCTAACGGGCAAAGTGCGGGTCTCATAGGATAGCGTGCAAAGCATTTGAGTTAGCGGGCAAAGTGAGTGATAAAACCCGGTGTTAGGTGGGGTTTACGGTTATCCCAGTGTGGACTAATGGATGGATCCATTAGGGTTAGTCTCGGATGTGAGGCTATAAAAGGGAGAGGGAGGCGGGAGTTATAGTGAGTTGGTCGGCTAGGCCTTGGAGGCGCCGCCTCCCTCCCTTGGGAATGTATCTGTGTGTGTGTGCTCTAGGGCTAGAGCTTGTCCTCCTGTGGGAGTGGTTGCGAAACCTCCCGTGTTATGATTTGAGAGGACTCATCTCTGTACTTGTTAGAGTTTATCTATGAGATGAGTCTGTTTGTGATCCGGGTTGAGAGGTCGTTCTTGAGATGTTTTCATTGATTTATTTGTCATCTCTTCATTCTTAGTTCCTTCAGATTTCCTTTGAGAGTTGGCTTATATTTGTTTTGCTCGAATCGGGAATCTGTCTCAAGGCTAGTTGGCGGTTCATTCCCGAGAGCGGAAGTTGATTTGGAAAAATCCTGTGTCTTTCTTTCTTGCCGAGAGTCTCTGTTCTATTTTTCGATCGCATCAATTTTCTTTGGCGAAACAAAGACTTTCCTTTTCTTGGTAAATTCACTTCTAGAGATCATATACAAGTTAGAGTTCAAGTCTCGCTTGGTTTCGACCTCTGTGCAAAAGATTCCTCAAATTTTGCTCTGCTGGTCGTCTACCGACAAAATAGAGTATTCATTCGTCGTCATCCGATTTTCGGTTTTACGACCAAGGTCATTGAATCGAGTCTTTCGGTTGTGTGGTCGAGCGACAGTCGGATTCGACTGCAGATATCTTCTCGGCTTTGGTTATCGACCACAAGTTGGCGATCGGCCACGCTAAGACCTCACGACCGATTCTATTTTCGGTTCTCTGTTGTCAAGTGACTCGGTCCCGGTCGGTATCGATCACGGAAAAGACTTAGTGTGAAGTCACTGGTCTTCTCGGGTTTCATCGGTCGACCGGCTTTCCTTTGAGATTTGACCACGACTTGCGATCACGAAGTCTTGGCCTTCGCTCTTCTCGATTTTCGACCGGCCAAGACATAGATCATCGCTTTCTTTTGCCTTTGGTTTCGAGTGCTTGATGGTCGAGATCTCGTAGTCGTGTGCCCCCACGGTCTCATGAGGTGTCTGCGACCGCAGTCGGTTATAGGTGCAAGTCGGTCTTCGACCATGTTGATCGTACGACCATGCCATTGGCTTACGATCACGACGGTTCCGACCGACTCATCTTTCGATCTTGTCGGTCTTGTTTTGGTGGCTATCGACTTCATTGAATTCGCTTGATCATCGATTGCCTACCAAGATGCTCTTCGGTCGAGTGGTCAAAGTTACGACCACTGTACAGGCTATCAACCAAGTTGTCGGTTTCGACCATGGTGTCGGTCTGAGACCACGTTGTCTTCCCAACAAACGTCGCTTTACCACAGACTGCCTCTCTGCGGAGTGGATGTATTCGACTACGTTTGAGCTTCCGCCAAGTGGTCGTAATCTAACCACACAAAGGCTCGATTTGGTCATTAGATAGTCTGAATTCCTCTGTCTTCTACTAGACCTCATATCTTGGATCTTCATAGCTTTGTAGCTATTGGAGAATAAGGAATATGTGAATATTTAGAGGAAAAATTTATGGGCACCATTCACCCCCCCTCTGTTGCCTCATCCGGTCCTACAGATCGATTCAGTATGCAGTTCCATTGTGTTTGTATATGTTCCATTCAGTATGCAGTATATGATCGATTGTGTTTGTGTATGTTCCATTCAATTCAGTATATGATCGATTCAGTATGCAGTTCCATTGTGTTTGTATATGTTCCATTCAGTTTGTATATGTTCCATTCAATTATGTTTTTCAATTGTACAATGTTTTATTACAGTCATCGAGCGAGGATGTGGATTGGGAGGCTTTGGGTGGTGATGTCATGGTGGTGTACCATCTGATGAGGACATAGATGATATTGATGTGGACTCTTCAAGTTCAAATGGTGCTGAGGAAGCCGTTGTGGCATTGACAACAGAAGAGGGTACAGTGTCTCAGAAGAGGGGGCAAAAAGGAGAAAGCATCTTCAAAGGCAATTGGTAGACAGAAACAGAGATCAGATTGTTGGAAGATCTTTAAGGTGGTGAATGTTCCATCGAAGACAAAGAAATGAGATGTTGATATAAAGGCAAAGTGTAAGTTCTGCTACAAACTCATGTCTTACAAACAAGGGGGTGCAACTTCACATCTTATGAGACATATACCGAAGTGCACGCCATATATGAACAAGGTGGCTAAGATGAAAGCTCAAGCGAACATCAACTTCGGTCCTGCCATGGGAGGTGAGACTGGATTACGTTTTGTTTCTACTCCTACGGAATACGATCAAGATGATACTCGTCGAATTATTGCTAAGATGATAATTGTCCATAAGTATCCCTTTAGGATGGTCGAGCATACTTGGTTTAATGTTTTGATGAGATATTTAAATCCATTATATCAGTTCATTGGTCAAAAGACAATAATAAATGAATGCATCAAGATTTATGAATCAGAGAGGGAAGTTCTTAGAAAGAGTCTTAGAAGCGTGTCACATATTAGTTTAACTTGTGATTTGTGGACCTCAAACCAAAACATTTGCTATATGTGTTTGGTGGCACATTATATAGATAAAAATTGGGTTATGCAATATCGTGTGCTAAACTTTATTGAGTTGGATCCTCCATACACTGGGGTTGTAATAGCTCAGGCTGTCTTTGATTGCATTGTTGAATGAAAGATAGAGGATAAGATCATCACACTTACTCTTGATAATACTTCCTCGAATACTGCTGTTGTACGTAGTTTAATGGCCAAGTTTGCTACTAGAGGATCAGCTCGGTTCGTTGCCAAGTATTTTCATGTTCGATGTTGTGCTCATATAGTGAATATGGTTGTTAATGATGGACTACAACCATTAGAACATTTGATTAACAAGCTCAGGGAAACAGTAAAGTATATAAAGAAGTGTTCATCTCGTATGCACAGATTCTTACAAATCTGCTCATCGCTTGCCTTGCAAATTGGCCCTGGATTGAGCCTTGATGTGTCTACACGATGGAGTTCCACATACAAAATGTTGTCAGTATGCATTGCTTATAAGGATGCTTTAGTGTGCTATGCTGACACGGATGCAAATTATCAATGGCAACCATCAGGCCATGATTGGTTATTGTATGAAAAAATTGCACCAATATTGCAGTCCTTTTCTGAAGTGACTAGTGCATTTTCTGGATCAACTTATCCAACGTCAAATATTTTTTATCCTCATATAGTTAATGTCAAGATTGCATTAAGAGTCGCAATTACTTCTGGAGATGAGTATTTGAAGAAATGGCTGTTGCAATGTTGGATAAGTTTGACAAGTATTGGGATGAAAAGAACAATGTCATGGTCCTTGCTACTATTCTTAATCCCAGGTTCATATGAGGTTCATTAGTTGGTGCTTCAATCAAATGTATGAGCCCTCAAAAGCTGCAAAAGAGCTTGATGATGTCAAGGTTGAATTGAAAGATTTGTATTCACAGTTTGAGATGGATCATCGGCACAACAGAATGGACAACAGAGATGAAGCAACCTCCTCTTCAGCTATGGGTACAAGCAGCTCATTATCATCAGTCTCATCTCAGTTTCAGTCATTCTTGCGTTTCACTTCTACCGAGCCTTCAAAGTCAGAGTTACTCATCTACTTAGATGAAGTAAACAAGAGTTTAGATAACAAGGACTTCAAATTGCTCGCGTGGTGGAATTTGAATGCACATAGATTTCCAGTTGTGTCGAACATGGCTAAGAATTTCTTGACTGTACCAGCTACCAGTGTATCTTCAGAATCAACTTTCAGTGTTGGAGGTAGAGTACTAGATGACTATAGGAATTCTTTACGTTCGGCTATGGTTCAACATTTGGTTTGTGCCTCTAGCTGGATCAGAGGTGCACATGATGACATGAGACTTCCTATAGTTATGGTAGGTTCATCGTACTGCAATATTTGTCTATTTTGTTTTTGTTTATGTTAACTTGAATATTATGCATCTTTGTAGGAAGAAGATGAAGAGGATGATGTTCAAACTATTCCATTTCCTAAAAGTGTCGTAGAGAGCAGCTAGTGTGTGGTAATGCTTCCACCAATCTTATTCTCTTCTTTTTGTTACCTTACTCATTGCTGATTAGCTCGGTGTTGCCTTCTGTCAATTGATGTGATCTGCTACTGCATTGCTGAACTGCTGCTGAAGTGTTGTGAACTGCTGTGAGCTGCTGCTGCATTTCGAGCTGCCGCTGCTCCCTTCTATCAACTGCTGTGATCTGCATCTGCTGTTGCATTTCGAATCGATAAACCGCCGCGCATTTGAACCGCTGTGAATTTCGAATCACGGTCCGTTCTTTGCTCACCATCAGAATTGTGAATCGCTAGTCTCATTCTCGCTATCGCTGTTTTGTGAACTTGTGATGTGAACTAGTGCTGGTGCTGTTTGTTTGTGATTTGCTACTGCTGCTATTGTAAACTGCTCCGACTGCTATTGTGAACTGCTGCTGCTACTGTGAGAGTGAGCTGCTGCCTACTACTAATTTTCATGTCAATTTTTATGTGTTGCTGCTGCTGTTTGTGATTTGCTACTGCTGCTGCTTTGTTCGCCTTCTTCTTCCGCTATGAGTCGTTGCTCGCTACTAATTGTCATGTCAGTTTTATGTCTTCTTTGCCGCCGCCATCGCCGCCGCTCAGGATCGTGAGTCGCTCGTGAGCCGCCGCTGCTGCACCGCTCTGCGAGTCGCTCGCTCATGAAGCGCCATGAGTCGGCTCGAGCTGCATTTCGAGCCGAGCCAAGCCTCTCTCGTAGCTCGTTTCTGAAACGAGCTGAGCCTACTGTTCACACGAGCCGAAACGAGCTTGGCTCGAGCCAGCTCGGCTCGGCTCGTTTCCACCCCTACTGAAAATGATATGGTTACGTCATTATGCCCCTCGAGTATACCCCTTATCTATAAAGGAGAGATTTTACAAGGTGGTTGTAAGCTCTTCTACGACTACTCTTTAGTCATAAGATCTTCTATGATAAATCTTTAGTCGTAAGCTCTTCCATGACAATTCCTTAGTCATAAGCTACGACAACCTCATAGTCGTAAGTTCTCCTACAACTATGATATAGTCGTAAGTTATCCTATGACCACCTTGTGATCGTAGATCCCCAATAAATAAGCCAAACACCGACTGACTTGTCTACGATAACCCATTGCATCGTGGGCCTATTTGACAAGGCGGTTAGCATGAGTATTTCTTCTTTGGAATAAATACATGTAACTTCACCCTGGCAGAAATCACTGCACGATGAATGAGTTACCACGTCTCTAATAACTCCTGTCAGACGGTTATCACTCGAAACGTTAAAGCGTTTCTTGACGAGAAGAAATTGTCGCCGCCATACGAGCTATATAAAGGTAGACGTCAGGGAGAAGAGGGGGAGGATCTAGGACATACCTAAGGGAGAGTAGAAGTAGAGTAGGGCCATTTCGCATTACTTTCTCCATTGCAATCAATTCATTAAGCAATATCTACACATGAAGTATGGTTGTTATTGTCGCCGCAGAAGGCCTGAATCTGTATAAAAATCTATGTGTCTTCTCTCCACGTGATCGTAGCCAGGTCTTCAAGAGTTCTCCAGAATCTAAACAAATCATATGTAAGAGTGATATTAAAACATCGACAGGGTTCGTGCTTCACCCTTTGTGCCACTTGCCGACCGCATGCTGTTTCAGTTGAATGGAAATGGTTGTTTTTCTTAGCATCGCTGCTCCTGCTGTTTGTTTCAGACGCAGCAAGCTGACTCGAGAAAACCTGCATTCCGGTGGCTGGGCCAGGCAAGGCGAAAGGACGGGAGCAATTTCACTGTTGCTTTACCCCCAACCAGGAAGATACGTTTCCAACAAGAGGGCATTTGGTACTGATCTCACTAACATTGACAATAAGAGGGGCAAATTGGACTCCGCAACAGAGAACAAAGCCAAGCTCATGCAGGGTGGTGGCAACATCTATGAAAATTATAAAATTGCTCTGTGCAAATGATCTATTGTTCCAGTAAGGAAGCCGTTCTGCTGTACTGAGGCTACCATCTGTCATATATTATTTTTACATTGGATGCATTGCAAATTTGCAAGCGCTTGTCTGGATCTCTATTAGTTAGCTTTGGTTGTCTAGCACTTTGGTCGCTCTCCAGATCCTGTGATATGTATGCAGTGGAATATAAACATGACCAAGAAGAAAATGGAACTCAGGAACTCACTACTGTGTAA
The DNA here is from genome assembly GCA_036346245.1 of Bonia amplexicaulis. Classification (NCBI taxonomy): domain Eukaryota; kingdom Viridiplantae; phylum Streptophyta; class Magnoliopsida; order Poales; family Poaceae; genus Bonia; species Bonia amplexicaulis. Next base: position 18,144,044 of record CM070751.1, on the reverse strand, counting down.
TGTTGACCTGACTGCAAAGGCATGTTAGATTTATATAGGTTCATATTGGTGTCATAAATTTCATAAGTTTAGCCCCTGCACCTTTTGGTTGATATTCACTTGTATGGTAGGGCTCCCTGAGTAATCACCAGCGTGTGTTCGTACATTTGGTTTTTGTTTATGTCTACATCTACGTAAACACATTCAGTACTAGGTATCCTATGTAATTGTTGACTTTAACAGCATTTGAATTTTTGAAAACCAAATTCAACGTCAAACAACAGTGGAGGTGGATGGAGAAACCATCTGATCCAATTTCAAAATCTAGTGATCCAGTTTTTGGCTGCCACCACCCTTGTGGTCTTGACATGCTTATTGTGATGAAAAACAATTATTTTCCCCACTTTGAAATCTTACTGTTCTTAAACCAGACAAGAAGTTATAGTTTCTCATGTTACTACCAAATGTAAATTCATCCTGATTTATGGGATTATGCCCAAAGTTTTAGTATTGTTTGGCACGATCAAGTAGACGAAGGTTACCTTTTGTTGGTGTTTCTGTTAAATATATTGTTGAGGCTGTTGAAGGTGTGGTTGGATGAACTTACTCGATTCCTTCTGCATTTTTCTGGATGCAGCACTGAACGATCTTTTTGGTCTTATGTGGAAGCATGGAAATCCTGGTACTTGGATCTCACGAGGGAAGCAACCTCATGAAATCTTATTTAGGAAGGTCTGTTGTAAACCAATTCTTGTAGACAGATCAACTGAGCTGTTGATTCATGTTTAGGAATTTGACTTGTAGAAGATGTCATAAAAAACAGAGGCTGTTGATTGTAGCTTGGTTGTGTGGGTGGTCTTTTGGTCGTCTTTTTGTATTCCTGGCTTTTTTTTATGAGTTTGTTTGAGTCTCTTTTGACCTATTTTTCTTCTTAATATAATGATACGTAGTTCTCCTGCGTGTTCGAGAAAAAAAATAAAAAACAGAGGCACCATTGGCCTTTGATTGATTGTATTTACTCAATGCAAGAAACTGGAGGCCGTTTCATAAAAAAGAAACCAAAATACACTAGATTGTCAGTTTGTTTCTATGCAATTTGCTGTTGCCGTTTACATTGTTCATCTTGAGGCTTGTTACATCGCTCTCTTGCGCGGCTTAGGATACTGCGCTCCAGCGATGTGTTAAATTGGTAGTAGTAAAAAGGGTGAGGAACACACCTTCAGTGGGACGACTGAGGTCAGCTGGGTAATGAATTCATATTAGAGCTGCTGGTTGCTTCAAATCACCTAGTTGAATTTTGTATTTTCTGCGCTTTTCAGTCCTGATGTGTTTGTTAGCCTTGATGCCTCCGTAGGGTAAATGGTGCATGGTATGACAAGACATACATGATACATGGACCTTTGATATGGAGACAAAGCCAAATTTGACACTGTTGTACACTGTATCTACAAAACTAGCCGTATACGTATTGTATTTGTAAAAATAGCACTTCTGTCATCCAGTGGGCAGGCGGCAGCGCCGGTGAGGCGACACGAGGTGAGGCCGCCGGCGGTGCTGCCGCCCGCCCGGCAGATGGCGGCGACTGCCGCCCCACCGGGCGACAGGCAAGCCTACCGTATGGTGAGGGGACGGCTAGTTAACCTATTTTTTGTGTTTAGTGTTTGTTTGAATTTTAAATATATCAAATGAGCCCAAAAATTATAAAAATTTATGTACAACATTCCGACACAACGTACCTCGCAGTGTAATGTTTGCGTAATTTTATCTGTTGCGAATGTTGCTAAAAAATCATACAATTTTGAAATTTGACGTGAAGCCTTTCCACACAATAATATTTATTGTGTAATTTTTTGGAAATTTTATGGGGTCCAAATTTTCCATGTTAATTAATGAATTTACGACCAGTGAATTTAATCATGAATTCAATTCATGATTAAATTAACCCAAATAAACGTGACAATTTTGGAATGTATAAAATCCCTCAAAATTACATAATAATTATGACTGTGTCGAAAGGCTTCACATAAAATTTCATAATTTTTGGTGCTCGTTTGCTATATATAAGAACTCATACAAATATCAAATTTTATGAATTTTTGAGCAACAGTCACAACGGATAAAACTACCAAAAAATTAAACCGTCAAGTACGTTATGTCGGGACGTTGTACATAAATTTTCGTAATTTTTTGAACGCATTTGATATATTAAAATTTTAAACAAATACTAAATAAAAAATAGATAATTAAGCTGGCTAATCAGCCAGCTTAATCACCTACCGCAAGGCAAGGAGACGACAATGATTAAGCCGGCTGATTAACCGGATTAATTACCTCCTCTAATTTTTTTCATTTAATATGTGTTTAAACTTTTAAATATATTAAATGAGCAAAAAATTACGAAAATTTATGTACAATCTCCTGACACAACGTACCTAGCAGTGTAATTTTTGGGTAATTTTATCCGTTGTGAACATTACTAAAAAAACTATATAATTTTGATATTTCTATGAGTTTAATATAAAGCAAATAATTTTCAAAAATTACAAAATTTTATGTAAAACCTCCCGACACAATCATAGTTATTGTGTAAATCTTTAGAAATTTTATGTGATCTAAATTTACCACGTTTATTTAGATTAATTTAATCATGAATTTACAGCCGATGGATTTAATCATGAATTTAATTCATGATTAAATTAACCCAATAAACGTGACAAATTTGAAGCACATAAAATTCACAAAAAACTACATAATAACCATGACTTTGTTGGGATGTTTCACATAAAATTTCGTAACTTTTGAAACTCATTTGCTATATTCGAAATTGTATGAATTTTTTATCAACATTCTAACAGATAAAATTACTCCAAAATTATACTACGAGGAACGTTGTGTCGAGAGACTGTATATATATTTTTGTAATTTTTTAAGCTCATTTGATATATTTAAAAATTGAAAGAAATACTAAACACAAAAAAATATGACGACTTAATCACTTATCGCCACCTCGACCCTCACCGCACGACGGTGGCCTCATCGTCATCTTCATCGGGCGATAGGCTACTGCCAGATCTCAAAAGTGACAGGCGCCTGTCGCTTTGCCAGCATACGGCAGGTAGCCTATCGCCACAGGCGCCTGTCGCCGGCTACCTCGCCACGTGTCGCCTCGCCGATGCTGCCGCCCACCCACCGGATGGCAGATTGCAAATACGATGCCCATATGACTAGTTTTGTAAATACAATTCACAACAGTGCCAAATCTAACTTTAACTTCTTTGATATGCACTAAAAGAACCTTGATACCATGCTAGTCACTTTCCGTATCGACAATAACCAATTCATCTAAAAGTTTTAAGCATGTAAGCAAAGGTTGCTTCATGTTACTCAATGTGATATAAAAGCCAATATGTGCTTTTGGATGAACTAGTTGGTTGGTGCTCAACTCAGCAACCAGTAAGGAAGCTAAAAATAAGTCACCGAAATAAAAAAAATACATCTGCTTTCAAAAAGAAATAAAAAATATATCAAGGTCACTCTTGCTTCCTGCTACATGATCTGGGACGTGAGATAAAATGCAGTACTGACTTATGACTATACCAGGCAGACACAAGCACATGATGTGGGGCGTGATGATAGTGCATACTCCGAGCTCACAAATTCACATACTTCAGAAGTTGTGTCCCGGATACTCCATCAGGAACACAGTTCACAATACCAGCACTAATATCCAAATGGTTGTACTAATTGACAAGCTACAACTGAGGTACAGCAACTCCACATGATAGTAAATGAGTTTAAACATTCGATCAAACAGGATGATGTAACAGTCATGGACCATCAGACATAGCAAGCCATCAACCATCAAACATATACAAGAGGTATTTGATATCCTCCTATTTATGGATGAGACAATATAACGAATGCTTGAAATGGGTTTACAATTACCCAGACCAGAGCAACATGGCGAGTCATAGCCAACTGTAATGCTTCATTTTGGCTCAGTAAAGAACCTGTTGATAGCTGGCATGATCTCAGGGGTCTTGTCACGCACAAAGTTTCTGAGGCCGTGCTCTGCGTAGCGCCTCCCCTCCTCGTGGTTCTCGAGCACTCCCGCTGCTCTCCCTACCTTGTTAACCCTGTAGTGAAAGCATTAATATTTCTATTAATTAGACACACTTCAGGTTTACACCGTTCTTTAACAAAATTATGAACTACCATGAATTCAAATGATCAATACAGATAATGTCACAAAGACATCAAAATAAAATTGTTTTTTAAAGAAAAGCTCTCATAATTTCTTTGCATCATAAAGTACACTAAATCCTCACAAAACAAAAAGAGTAAACTAAATAGTTCATTATCCATTAGAGCTCCCGAGATAACAACGCTATGACTTCCTGTCTAGGACATAATAAGGTTACAAACTGTAAAACGTGAACAGCAAATCAGCAATACCGCATGACTGGTACAAGATTATAGTCAGGATGGCAAAAGATTCACACCTGAACTAAAACGATTGCGAACTAAAACGAACTGATCCTCCACCAAAAAAAATCGCCACCACAAACTTTCACCAGACCTATACGACCACATCAACCATAGCCCACAAGTTTATCGGTCGGTCCAAGCCGAGAAGAAATGAAGGATACTGAACTACAAGGTAGGCCACTCCAAGAACGGACCCAAACCGAGCAGATCTACTACTCTACTCCACTAAGCACAGCGCGTCTCTTGTAGGAACCAAGCAAGCAAAGCGGGCTAGAATCCAGATCCGGACCTGACTTCCGGGTTGCCGGTGATGTTGCGGTAGAGCTGCATCCCGCAGATGCCGGCGGCCACGCCCATCGCCGCGAACAGCGGGTACACCTGCGCCGCCACGAGGTTCCGTAAGCAAACATCAGAGAGAGAGAGAGAGAGAGAGAGAGAGAGAGAGAGAGCGGGTAGGATCTGGGCGTAGAGCTCACCTCGGGCCGGACCCAGCGGCCGGTGGCCATGGGAGTCGAAGGGGCTTCTTCGGACCGGGAGGAGACTGCGACGGCAGAGAGAGAGGGGACAGTGGAGAGGCGACGGCGGAGGCGAGAGGGAGGGCGGAGTGGGTGGGGCGGCTTTATCTGGTTGTGTTCGCTCACTCGCTTGGAGTTTCTCCTAAAAAATGACGGATTTGCCATCACATTTCCTTCTGGATTCTTGCCAGTCGCCCATGGTTTTTCCCTGGACAACTGGATACGAGGAAGCTGGCTAGTTCTTGGCGATTCCATACACGTATATGTGTGAACGGATCATGTTATGATGAGAATTAATTTTTAAATTAGAGTCTGTGTAGAGATTTAATTTAGTTTTTGAGGTTTATACAGAAGATTGCTTTCTATAACTTTAGGCTCTACGACTTCTGTTGTACGACTTTATGGTCGGCAGGAGTTCCTACGATTTTATAGTTGGCACATGTTCTTATGACTTGATGTCGTAGCTTTTGCTAGTCGTGATCCAAAGTTGTAGCTCTGTCTGGTGGTGATCGATAGTCGTAGCGTTCTGTGCGGTAGTCGTAGCCTATGTTCTCTATGGTCGTAGCATCTGCTACATGGTCGTAGCAGACTGCTATGTAATCGTAGGCTGTTGGAAGGATCTCGTGGGCTACGAGTACTTCTTTTCTTGTGCATATGAGTACTCGTAAGTCATATCAGACCAGTCACTGTGCTGAGTTTGTTTACTGAAATTATTGGTGTTTTGGTAAGGGTTGACCAGGGTGTTTGTAGCTTTGTGCATATGAGGTTATTGCTTGGTTATAGGATTAGAATCAGTTTTTTGGTGCATACATTTTGTTTGTACTAATGGATGATTTTTATGAATGTTGCGGTGCTGCGTGATGCTTTGTTTATTGGTGTTAGTTGCAGAACTTTGGAGCTAGGTCATGGTGAGACGTGGAAGTACCGGGACTATGCACAGGGGATGTTGAGATTCAGAACGGTCAGAGAGACGCTGAAGATGACTGAATCTTGCAAGGTGGTTGTAAGTCTTGACGACAAGAAAGCGGGAAGCTTTAAGGAAGGCGGTAGAGGGGTATTTTGGTAAATTACCTAATACCAAGAAAGGAGACAGTGTGTGAAACGCGGTGTTGGCCTAAGTGGTTTAGATCTTGTATGTGCTGAAAGTATGAAGTGGATCAAATGGATTCACTAACGGGTTGATGGATGTAAGCTGCTTTGAGAAACGTGCGTAAGAAAACCCGGTGTTGAGCGCTCTTGGTGAAATCTCATAAAACTCTCTATCTGCTTGCTAAGTTTTCAATCAAAGGGTACAACAGTATTGTGAGACCTTAACCTTGTTATGTACAAAGTCTCATGACCAGATGATTTCTTAATCAAAAGTTATGTCGAGTTTGGATCTTGTGGTCGTGCGTTGCTCTGTTCTGTCTCTGTTCTACTGATTCGGTTACGACCACGTCTAGTTTCGACTATGGTCGACTTTCCGACTGCATCGCTTTGCTTTTCGACCACGTTCAAGCTTTCGGTCGCTGCGAGATCTTTGGTTTTTATTCTGATCTTAAATAGCCATGATGTTTACTGTCTGGAGTCTCAATCGCCTTTACGATCACGTTGGTTTCGACCACAATCGAGTTTCAGATCGTATCGCTCTGTCTTCGATCACATTCGGTCTTTCAATTGCTTTGCGTGTTTTCGACCACATCAGTTGTTCGACCACATGTTGGTTTACGACCATGTAGGTTTCGACCACGCTGATCGCTTAAGTTGCATACTGGTTCCGACCTCATTGGTTGTTCGACCACTCATTGGCTTACGACCACATTGGTTACGACCACGGTGCCAACTAGTTACATCAATGTTAATTGTTCGACCACTGTTGGCATTCAATCACGTTGTCTATGACTATGTCGGTTTCGACTGCAACCATTTTCGATCACGTTGTTTCTAGTCTTGGTGTTTATCGACTATAGTGACTTATGTTCGGTAGTCGATTTTTAACCACATTGTACTTCTGTCGAGTAGTCAGACTTACGACCACTCTGTCAGTTATCGACCACGTTGTAAGTTTCGACCACATCGATAGATTTCGATCACCTTGCTTTTCTTGCCCGGTTCGTCCAGTCTCTTCGATTTTCTTTTGGGATCCTAACTCTAATATTTATAGCCTTATAGCTATATAAAAAAAGAGTTGAGTAAATCTTTGGGAAAATTTAAATATACCCTTCTCTTCCTTCTCTGTTATCTGTGTGGTCCTACAACATGCATGACGCTCTTCATTTGCACACAAAGGAAAATTGAGATAATTACGCTTCAAAACTCGCGTCTCCTTTTACATAGCTATACACCTTAATCGTCTTGGTACACATGTAAGTATATTGTCTACTATTATTGACCACGCACATAAGATCATGAACCAATAGATCTGTCTAAATAATTAGTTTACTAAAATATGAATAAATGAAAGTATTCTCGTAATGGTGATTGTACAACGTTTTAACTAATTATGATAAATAAAAAATAGTAAACAACTTCATCTCGGAGACGAGAAACGTGTACGTAGTCAAAACAGCAAACATTTATGACCGGGAGAACGTGCTTGGTTGGAAGCCTAGGGTGGTGTTCAGATGACTGAATTTTAATGGTTTATGGTTGAATATTTATTGTAACTAGCTGAAATTACATCGTAGTTGATGATGATTTTAACATAATTAAATTTAAAAAAATTAAAAATAAAAAATAAGTTAGCCCATCACGTATAATACAAACGAATAATTAAATTTAAAAATATAAAAAAACGAGCTAGCACATCACATATAATACAAACGAATACAAAAAAAATAACAGATAAAAAAACTAAAAAAAACTGAAAATCAGAAAAGATTAAATTTAAAAATAGTAAAAGTGATCTGCAAGGAAGGTGAGCATGTAGGCCCAACGCACCCCGACGCTGGCAAATCAAGACAACTAACAAATAATCTCCTTATTATATCCGGGGGGTTCCGGCCCTCCGAGCGTGGCCACATCAGCGATTTTGCGAAAAACCCTCTGCGTTTTGCGAAATCGCGTACAGGTCCTTCGTTCTCGCAAATAGGTCCCTGCTTCTCGCAAACAGGTCCCTGCCAGTTTTTTTAGGGAAAACACCCTCCAATTTACCGATAGCAACCCGCGGTCCTTCGTTCTCGCAAATAGGTCTCTACTTCTCACAAATAGGTCCCTGCCATTTTTTTTACGAAAAACACCCTCCAATTTACCGATAGCAACCCGTGGTTTCCAAAATTATGTATATATCATTCTTTAGTTACATACAGGTCCTTACGGGTCCTTGTTTTTTTTTTTGCGAAAAAGCCCTTTGGTTCCTCCGAAATTACGCATCCGTCCTCGATTTTTTAAAAAGAACCGTGTCACGAATTTTCGTCTCTTTTATTTCGGTCCGCACGATAGCTAGCGCGGCGTGGCACCGCGCTTACGTGCCTAGTAAAATACACAATACATCTATTTTCTAGAGTACGAGCATACACACTCGGACGAGGATCTGATCTCGAGATAAGATTGATCCATTGGTTTGCTGATCTTCCATAGTGGTAGAACAGTTAGATGCAAATGAAGTATAAATTATATGATATAACTCCTATTAAGATAGATAATTTCACTTCTATGTACATCACATCACACGATTGAAAAATAGAAATCAAATATCACCAAGCAAAAACCTATACCACAGAAAGTCCAACTGAAAGATAACACACACATGCTAAAACCTATACCACAGAAAGCAAAAACCTATACCACAGAAAGTCCGACTAACACACCAAGATAAAAATCCAAGATTAAAATTTATAAGAACATACGTAAAACAAAGATAAACCCTCACAACTGAAAGTCGACACACACATGTGTTTTAATTCATAACTCAACTCTATCCTTTACATGGCTCATGCCCTTAGCTTAAGGGGGCTTTGTGTTAGATTTTACTGAAGGTTTTTGGCTGTGGCTTATATCTTTTAATTGAAAATAAATAATAGTGGTTGAAAGAAGTGGTTTTTAGTAAGAGGGGGCGAGCGATATAAAAAGTGAGGGAGAATACATACATTTAACAGGAGCAAGAGGGGTGGGTTATATACCCGTGACGTTCTATCTTATCTCTGAAACGAGACGATAGTGAGAAAAATGGAAGAACCATTTTAAGAAACCATATATTCATATTAGCTTTTGATTTTTTAAACAGAAACAAAAAGCAAAGAATCAATACCATCAGAGCCTAAATAGACACTCACACACCTGATCTAAGGTAACTCATGCATGGCATGCATACATTGATACGCTTCATCTCTTTGTCTCCCCCTAAATTCTGTAAATAATTCACGTGAAAAAAATTGTGCACAAGCATTAAATTCAGAAACATGGTCAGTAATATAGGCCGCATAACACTCGTTAGTTGCCTGCCAACAATGCCATTATTCCATAGCTTCTTGAGAATTCCATGCTTCCTCTTGCGATCAGTTTAACTATTTTAAGATTTGTATATATTGCATATTTACAAAAAAGTACAGAAATTAGGGAATTAAGTACAGAAATTAGGGAATTGTTTCCCGTTAGAGCTGGGTTGGCACGAGTGAGAAAAAAACGTCCCCGAACGATTACAAGAGGACACTTGCAGGGCTATTCTCGTTGAAAACAAGGAGTTGGGCGGGGACACTTAGCCAGTTACACTTGCTCCCATGACCCTGTTGTGCGCCATCCGCGAAAGCATATTCCGGGGCACGGAGCATAACAAGCTGCTGCCACCAGTCGTGGGTCCTGTGGGCTGTGACAAGCCGTGAAACGCGAAGAAATAAAATTGTCCAAATTTATTTGGGGGAGAGACAGAGATTGCTTTTTAAAGTCCGCGTCATGCGATCTTTAAATAAATTTTTTTTACGGCTAACCTATTTTTAATCGAATTAACAGAAATATATCCGTGTCAATATTTTTTTTATAGAAATAGGCTTCAATCGCCTAACCGTCGAGCGACTGAAACCTATCGCCCAACTAAAAGGCGACAACAAAGGTCTCTGTAAACCGTTGGGCGACAGGATCCAGTCGTCCGACGGTTAGGCGACTGGAACCTGTCACCCTGTGGCTGGGCGACAGCAACTACAGTCGCCTAGACACAAGACGTTTGTAGATTATGACTGGAAGATAATATGTTGGATTTGTAATAAAAGTTTATGATCGTTATATATTGTTGTAGGCTAAAAAAAGCTGTGAAAACTTATTTTAAGAACGATTGAACTTAAAACGATCGGTAAATATGATGGTAAGTGATATTATGATGTTACCGGGAATTCGTACACGGAGGAAAACTGGTTTGTTAATATTGTTGGATGACTTGCTATGAGATTAATTGAATGCGAAAAAACGAGAAAATAAGTTTGTCTGAATTAAAATAGACTTCACAATACAGTCGGGAGTAACATACTGCGTAGGGTTTGATTACATGCATAATATAGAGCATCATGTGCGACTAGCCAACCCAACTGCTCGTACGACCTACTGCGTGGACCGATGCCATTTTCTCTTCCTTGCGAGCTCGGTATTGAACTCCTCGGTGGCCTCTTTTGCCTTGGTCGCTATTTCCCTCTTTTTTTCTCGCGCTCCCTCTCGCGAGCCTCACGCTCCCTACGCGTGCACTCCTCGAGATGAGCTTTCGTCTCCCGTTGTATACGCTCGGTTTGCTCGTCTTTGCGGCGACCCTCCTCCTGGATCTCAGAGGACCTTGTGATATTCCACTCCTCGAAGTCAAGGGCCCACTGGTCCTTTGGGTAGATCTCAAGATCGATCCATTTACGGAAGCCATATAGAGATTCAGGGACTGTGAATACACGGGAGAGATTGTTAGTGCGTACTTTGAAGGAGAAAAAGTAGGGGGGAAACGGTGCACCTGGTCCTTTACCGGCTGCTGATAGGTTGCGGTGTCTAGACGGCGGTCGGGATAGTCACTGGAGTAGTTTACGCAACCTCAGTAACATATATCTAGGTTGAGACGGTACTTAGACTTGAAGAACTTGTACGGGTCCCGTCACCACAAAGAGGGGAGTCTACCCCTCTGGTGGGTGTTGCAGCGAATGCTCGATATGAACGTTCAGGATGGGGTTGTTGCTACGGGTCGCGTCATTGCGGACAGCTAACCTCGTAGCATGTTGGGCTTGTTCTGCCTGGGCCGCAGCAGCCCTTACTTTCTCATCGCGGACGGCAGCTGACCTTACTAGGTCACGGGTCTCCTCATATTGCTTCATTATTTTGTCTCATTACTTCTTCTGCCTCTTGTCTATCCCGATGTGGTGAAGCAAGCGCCGGTGTAGTGTGTGGTTTACTTGTATAGTGTTCTCTCAGAAGATGCATGTGTGGTCGCGTCACTGCGCAAAGCTACCAAGTGTGGTATTGTGGCACGCGAAACTGCCCAGTCAGGTCTTCGGATTGCGAAAAGTTGCACCCTTTAGTCTTGTCGCTGTACAAAACTGGGTCGTGTGGTCTTGTAGCTGCGCAAAGGTGTCTCGTCTGGTCTTCACACTGCGTAAAGCTGGCCTTGCGTTCATGTCGCTGTGCAAAACTAGCACGTGTGGTCTTCTCATTGCTCAAAACTGGCGCGTGCAGTCATGTCACTGCAAAAAGCTGGGGCGTCATGTCATGTCACTGAGCAAAGCTGGTCCATGCGGTCATGTCACTGCGCAAAGCTGACTGTGTAGTCTTGTCACTGCTCAAAGCTGGCCCATCATGTCATGTTGCTGCGCAAAGTTGTCTCGTATGGCCTTATCGCTGCGCAAAGCTGCCCTGTGTCATAAATAACGCCGCAACACCGCAATTACTCTATAAAATGAATGGCCGAGGCATTGATGGTAGGAACAACTATCTTCTCCGTTGTATAGTAAGTCACCATGACAGACGACGAGGGATCAGTCGAATATGGGTCACCAAAGGGGGACCTTCCGCTCGAATGGAAGGAAGACTTCGGCGTTACGTACTGCTTGTTGCCAAACAGGCGCGCTCAGCCAGTGCGGCTGAAATGCAAACACATATAGGACGCGGTGGTGCAGGTGGCAGAAGGCCATACGGATGGCGGGCGATGTTTCAGCCGATGCCCGTACTCCGGGATACAAGTAGGCACTCGTCTTTTTTTGTAGTACTACTAATAGAGTTTCGATGTTAATGTTCCTTTGTAGCAGATGGATAAATGCGACTTCGTGCGATAGATTGATCCTCCCCATGAACGGTATGTTGCGAGGTACGTTGATATGTTGCGGGAGCGAATTGCTGATTTGGAGGCACGGATTGAAAATATCGAAGAGCAGAACGATGACCTCTGTCAGCGGATGGAGCGCGAGAAGGGCAATGAGGAGTCATCAACATAGCGAATTCGTACAACCCAACATGCTGCTGCGCGAACCCTAATTGTATATGTGCATACCACTACAACGACGGTCAGCCATGTCTGAGGTGGCCCCCTCAGCAACACTCCATATGGGTACTACATGGCTCCTTCCACCTATAGGCAACGATGTTTATGGTTGTACCGTTGTACTCTCGTCTGTTGTTCAAAATATTTTGTAATGTCGTTAAGCATGTAATCAAATGGTTCGTACATTTGTGCGGTTGCCATCAATGCAATTCACTATTCAATTGATGCGATTGCCATCAATTCAGTGGTACGGGCGTCGACAAGGTAACAAGAAGAACAATTAAGCTCGCCACAGTATTGTAAACATCACTACGTAAACAAGAAACGTAAGTAGTACATAAACAACAAGTGTACAGTCAGCACTAACCACCCCCAGCCCCACCGTCGCCACCTTGGCCCCCTCTGTCTCCGCGTCCGCATCCTCCCACACAGCCCCGCTTGGTCGTCTTCCTCAACACCGGGTGACGGCACCCTGACAAGGTAAGACGATTAGGAGACCGTCGCACACGCCCCTGAGCTGGTGGAGTGGACTGCACCGCCGCCTGTGTGCCACCAGTGATGGCACTACCGGAGAGAACCTCCGAGGGTATGGCCCGAGGTGCTGAACCCGTCTTTTGGCTGGGCCAATCCGAAAAGTACTGGTCTGTGTCGTCCTAGCCCAGGGAGACCCCCATCCTTGGTCGGGGAAGTCAAGATCTGCAATACAAATATTGTTAGTTTGTCAGATAAAGCAATGAGATAAAACCGACAAGAGGTTGAAGCGTGCCCTTAGCTGGCGCCATGGCGTCTGGAGGGATGTACGGCACGAAGTACGCCCCCTGTGTGGGGAAGCCGGAGATGTATGGATGACGCGCAAACAGCTGCACTAGCGGTGTATGAGGCCATCCCCAGACTGACCCCCGGCCTTGTCAGGCTGAGATGGTGTAGGATGTGCCCAAGTCTACTTTAACTTTTCTATTTGACCAGCTGGGCAGCCCTATGCTGGGCGATAGGCTAGATGACCATATACGCCATAGTCCGATTTGCACCTAGATATGCGTGCCATTGAACTAGATGACCAAATTCGGGGATGGAATGGCATATAACAATGATATAGAATTTTAACTAGGTTTTGATGGCGACCACCGTCACTCTCGTCGCCATCGCCTCTACCGTCTATAGTTACTTAGGGTTAGGCTTGAGTTGGCATGGCACGACGCCGATACGGTAAGCTTTAGACCGTGTTTGAGCCTGGCTGGAGGTGAAGCGGGCCGACACGATATGGCGAGGTGGTCGGGGGCAAACCGGTATAACACGGCACGGTCCAAAATATGGTAAGCCTAGACCGTGCTGGCACAACACGGTCTAATGTCTGCTCTACTCACAGCCAAGTTGGCTTCGTTTGATCCCCTCTCTCTGGAGAGGAGATTCTCTTGGTTTGGCGGTGTCGAATGCAACCGGGAATTGGGCTACGTTTGCTTCTCCTGAGAATGCTAGTAAAATTTGACCCACGGGATCGCCGGATCGGTCCAGTGCAACCGGATCATAGAGCCCAGGCTAAATTCAGGTGATCTTGGATCGAAAGAAGCCTACACAATCGGGCCTCGCTTGAGCCTTTGAGGTGCCACAGCGAACCAAAGCTATCGCGATGCGAGGAGGGCTTCTTGTTGACGCCATTGCCGATGCGTTTCGTCTCCTTCTTATCCTGCCCTGTTCTTTTTGTTTTTATGGATCTTTTAGCTTGGGTTTCTCCGAGTGGCTTCGAGAAACTGCTTTCCTAAAGAAACTGCTTCTTTAAATAGTTTTTTAGTATATACATTATGTTTCCGCCTCTACTGGCTCGAGAAACGTAGATAAAGTATCAGCACAGTCCAAGAGAACGGACAGGTGTTTGTACCTTGAAAGCGACGGCTGGCAGGGGGCCAACTGAGCACGGCCATGTGTCGCGGTCTGGGATCTCCGGTCGCTTTATCAGCGAGCCACCTGTGCACCTCGGTTGCTTTTGTTTACTGCTAAGGAGTCGCGACTCACGGGTAGGTTCGATTCGCCAAACAAGCTCTTTCTCGTGTGGTGGAGGACGTAAGGCTTTGTTCTTTTCGATTTTTAAAAGTTGTTTTTTAGTTTTTTATAGTAATTAATTTTTAAACGGAGTATTTTTTTAAGATAGGATCTGCTAATTAATTGTAGTACATATTTTATTAACTTTATTTATATTAGTAAAAATCGCATGTAAATTTCTGTGACTCTGTAATCTCTCATATAAACAGCCCAAAAATCACATGTCGCAGCCAAAAGTTAAAGTCACGGCAAAAAAAGAACAGAGTTTCGCATGCCTGAATCGTATAAAGGCAGGTCCGCTAATCTCGCCTTGTCTTGCGAGCGTGGATAATGTTTCACGGGAAATTTTTTTTTTACAAAAAGGCAGGCAGGCACATGCTGCTTTTCATTAAGATCAGAGAAGTACACCAAAGTTTATTTACAAAAGGCTAATTAGAAAAAAAGGAAGGGAAGGGAAGGAAACCGCAGGGGGTTGGATAAACATAAGAGAATTATGGCTCAACCAGCAGTTTCTTGAGCGTTTGTATAAATGAATTGAATACTGATAAGTTTTTTAGCTATGGTTTACCACTGTTGATGGTTTTTAATGCTAGTGCGAACGTTTGTACAAACGAATCGAATACTGATAAGACGATAATCTGCTTGGAAAAGACTATCCCGATAATCCGTTTCAAAACAACGACAAAGAAGATGTTCCGTTTATTTGTTCTAATAAAGTTATAAGCTGAAAAGGAGAAGCTCCCCCGAGGAGGAGTCCAAATGTTGTATTCTTGCTTTGTACCAGAGTCGAACTATGGTTTCACGGAAATTATCAATTGATTTGCCATCATGTAAACTTCTTCATAAGCTACTGAGTCAGGGGAAAAGTAATGAACTATCGCATCTCTTTTTTTCAGTTTCTAAAAGTTACCTTTTGACTTTTCTACAGTAACTAGCTTTCAAACGTAATATCTTTTTAAGACAGAGTCTACAAGTTGATTGTAGTACACACTGTAGCGAGATCATTTATATCAACCAAAATCGTATGTGAATTTTTGTTACTTCATATTCTTTTACGAATAACCCAAAAATCATAAACCACAACTAAAAGCCAAAAGACATAAATCGAAGCAAAAAAGAACATGTCAGGAATAACTTTCTGCTTAACATTATCGTATTGTATCAGTGGTGAAGTCAGGATTTTGTAGGAGCCTAGGTGAGGCGCGAGATAAGTATAGCTACTAAACGGCAGCGCGGATAAATCCATATGCACATGCACAAGGAAAGTGGACAACCGCAATAGGTTTAAAATCGAACACACTTTTGAATGTCCATAGATGAAAAGAAAAATAAGATATAATAATAAATACCTCACTACGATATTACGGAAGCTTCGATGAGTCGCCAGCAAAAGTCTAATCACACATCCAGAAGAGGCTTTTCGTATCAACCAAAAACCTTCTCATTTTTGAAAATTGACAATTCAAATATTCATTATTTTAGGAAAAATTTTCTAATACATATAACCACGACTATGAATCAGTGTATCATAATTCACAAATAGCATATCTAATTATCTATAACTGACTGAGGTATAATCTTCATTCCTCAATTCTCTAACTCTCAATTCACTGATAATTGACAAATACCTTTACCAGTTTCTCTGATTCACTCATTCACTGAAGCCAGCCTCTAAGCAACCTCAAGTAGTCATTGCAAGTGTCCCAGCAGCTATAGGACAATGAGCAGCAGTAAATATCATTTTTGTCATGGCAAGTGATAGAGATAGCAGTTGAAGTGTCATGTAGTAAAACTAACCAATCGACACCCCAGGAGATATTGAGCTAGTATTCCCATTTGTTGGTGTCTTATTGAGAGACGTGGCTTGCCTCACAGACCTTGAAGTTCTTCCCTGCCAAAAATTGAAGCACAACATCATTAGGCGCATGCTTCAACAAAGCTAAACACTATTGTGTCAATGGCATATAGTTTTTAGTATTCAGTCATACAAAATATAACCACTTCAAACCAAATACTTGACTAATTGAGAAGGTCCAAGAAACAACGAAACTTTTGCCAAAAATGCTACCTACCAAGTATTACTGCTTCAATTTTAGCAAACCACCTGAAAATGTACCAAAACATTTCAGTTCTCATTTATTGCCAGACAAACAATGTGGAATGAAAATTATTAGGAAATTTCAAGGAGATTAACCTGCGTACATAGACATTAGAAAGTTACAGAGTACAAACAGATTGACAAAGAAAAGTAATAGAATAAAACATGGCAGTAAAGCCAGAAGCTCTAAGGCTGCAAAGTACCCTGCGCACTGCGCCCCTTGCCGCCTCGTCTGCCCGTCGCCCGACGACCCGCCGTATCCACACGGCGTCAGGTGCCCACCCTATTGGCTTGTTCACTTGCTCAGGCAGCTCAGCTGCTCTTGCTGCCAGTGCCGGATTGTCGGTTAATGTAGAGCTGGGACTTCGGCCGTGCGGCCCAAGTTCATTGTGCTTCGTGCCATTTCGTGCCGTGCCGGCTCGGCCTAGTCATCTCATCGTGCCGTACCGTGCCGGCCCGCGGCGTCTCCGGCCAGGCCCAAGCATGGCCCAAAGCCCACCGTGCCAGCGTTCGTACCGTGCCAGCCCAAGCCCAGCCCGAAATTACTATACGCAAAGGCGGTGACGACGGTCGGCATCTTCCTTTCTCTCGTACCCGTCTCGTTTAAAACTAGTTGAAATAATTGAATTAATTGCATAAAAATATGGGCACGCAAGGGGGTTAGGTAAATCGGTGACGAGGAGGACGAGGCCGGTGATGAGTAGGATGGAGACTAGGGTGGAGAGAAGGAGAGGTCGCAATGAGGGAAAGAAGTAGATAGGCATGGTGGAGAGGAAGGAGGAGGCCAATGACATGGGGGAGAAGGGCGGGAGGAGAAAGAAAGGTTGCTTAGTTGTGTGGTAATGTGTCGGTGTTGAAGGAGATAGAGAAAGAAGTGATTGGGTGAGGATGACGAGGCACACTAAGAAGAAAAATAGTAAAAATATGCTGTTGTGAAATATGTTAGAGGTAACTTATTAAAAATATTGTTACTAAGACTGTCTCTTGTGATATGGAGATGATATAATAAAATTAGAGATGACTTTATTATTGGTGATCTTTTGGTCATACTTTATGGTTTTTGGTGAAATTTTTGAATTTTGGTACATTTACAGACTGATTACGGAGAGACCGATACTCAATTATGATTTTGGCTGATACAGAGCATACATACATACATACATCTCATACATACATACATACATACATACATACATCTCATACATACATACATACATCTCATACATACATACATCTCATACATACATACATATATACATACATACATACATCTCATACATACATACATACATACATACATACATACATACATACATACATACATACATACATACATACATACATACATACATCTCATACATACATACATACATACATACATACATACATACATACATACATACATACATACATACATACATACATACATCTCATACATACATACATACATACATACATACATACATACATACATACATACATACATACATACATCGTCATCATGACGCGTGAGGATCTTTTCGCAAGAAATCGAGTTTCAGGGTCAAAACAAGAAATCGGATGGGGAAGGACCTATTTGTAATTCCAGAAATCTTCGAGGGCCAAATCGCAAAATACCGATCCCAATCCCACTTAACCCTAGTCGCCGCCACTGGGAAAAACTCGAGCCCTGCGTTCGTCTTTCTCCCTTCGCCTTCTTGCTTCCTTCCTCCTCCAGATCCGGCCGTGACCGGCCGTCATACTTCCGCCGCCGTCTTCTCAACCGCGCCACCACCATCTCCTCCTCTCTCGCCGCCTTCTCCACCATCTACCTCTCCCGCTTCCTCCTTCTCCACCCAGCGCCGCCGCTCTTGGCTACCACCGTGAGGCCGACCCTCTAGATCCCCGCGCCACCTTTTCCTCTCCTCCTCCTACTACTCCCGGCGGTACCCCACATCGCCGCCGCCTCCTTGCTATTCGCTCTCACCGCGCCCCCCCTCTTCTCCATCCATCCGCCGCCAAACCACATCCACCGCCGCCTCCTCTTGCCCCACCTCGACGCCGCCACCTCACCTCCTACCGCCTGCGCCCTTTTCCTACTCGCCATCTCCTCCTTCTACATCACCGCCGCCACTCTCCTCGGTTCGGTCCGCGATTCTTGCTCTCCTCCCTATCCTCCGCTCCGACGCCGACTACCACGCCACGACCCTTCTTCCACTACGGTCACCACCGACGGCCCTTCTTCCTCCATCGCCGCCCGCTACACCGACACCGACGGCAAGGCACACAGCAACCCCTTCTTCCACTACGGCCACCACCGCACCGCACCGACGGCCCACAACTACCTCTGCTCCTCCACGCCGACGCCGCTCCCCCGCCTCCACTTCACCGACGCCAAGTGTGCCTCCTTCCCTTTACTCTCTCCGGTCTCGCTGCTGTGATGGTTGATGTATTGTGGTTGTGGGGATTGGGGAATCTGGGGTAGCCGTGGGGGCCGTGGAGGCGAGGTAGAGGCGAGGCGGCGGCACCGGCGACGGCGTGCTTGCCGTGCCGCCTGCGTCTGCAGGCAGCTTCCGTCGTCGTCGGCCGAGCACCAAGACGATCCGCCGCGCCGCGTCGCGTCGCCCACCGTCTTGGGATTGCCGTGCCCGCCCGCCCACCGTTCGTCTTGGCCGCAGACGGCCGACACGCGTGGCGGGTCGTGCGTGCTGGCCGCAGTCTTGGCCTACCGTGCTTTGGTCGGCCCAAAAGCACCACCAAGTCCTAGCTCTAGGTTAATGGATCTAAGGCAGGCCTTGCTGCCTTGGCTTGCCGGATTGCTGGGCTGTTTTTTTCCTTTGAATATGACGGTTTTTAGTTTTTATTATAGTACCAAACTTTCAAACGTAGTATTTTCTTAAGACAGAGTTTATAAGTTAAACAATGTATACGTTAAAAGCTTAACATATGTACCATCTAAAATCGCAAGTGAGTATCTTTCTCTTCATAATCTGTACCGTAAACATATAAAATTCAAAAATTTCAATCAAAAACCAAACCATAAGCCGTAGTCGTTACTAAACAAGCCTGCTATCGGCTTGGGGAATCCAGGAATGGGGAATGAGATTAGGGATAGGGGAGTTCTGCCGCGCGCTTCGATATGGAATGGCTGGCCGATTAGGAATATGGTATGGACCGAAGGAGTGGAGACTCGATGACTATCGGACACATACTCACATGGTCACATGGACCAAACCACCATGGACTGTTTCACTGCAAGCTGTGGTACGGAGAAAAACGAAACGGGAGGGGGATACCTTCCCAACCTCCCGAACGCGCGCGCGACACGCGACGCGCCCTCCCGCACGGCACGGCACGGCACGAATCCGCACCACGCGTCGGCGCCACGCCCACCCTGCCCGTCCCGCTGCACCATCCAACGTCCACAGCCCACGTCGCCCCGCCCACCCCGACGCCCTCCCACCCACTGCACCCCAGCCCGGCCGGCCGCGCGCACGCCGCCTCCTTTCCGGGGTTCCAACCCCCCGCAAATCCCCTCGAAAACCTGCCATTTCACCCACCGCGCACGTCGCCCCACCCACTTCCAGGTTCCGCTTCCGTCGCCAGCTAGCGCGCCATGGCCGCGGTCATGCTCCGCCGCCTCGGCAACTCCACCCCGCGCGTGGCGCCCCTGCCCCTGAGGCTCGGCCGCGCGGTCTCCGACTCCACGGACGCGCTCACCGTGGAGACCTCGGTCCCCTACAAGTCCCACATCGTCGACCCGCCCCCGCGCGAGGTCGCCACCACCCCGCGCGAGCTCGTCTCCTTCTTCCGCGACATGTCCCTCATGCGCCGCTCTGAGATCGCCGCCGACTCCCTTTACAAGGCCAAGCTCATCCGCGGCTTCTGCCACCTCTACGACGGCCAGGAGGCCGTCGCCGTCGGCATGGAGGCCGCCATCACCCGCACCGATGCCATCATCACCGCGTACCGCGACCACTGCGCCTACCTCGCCCGCGGCGGGGACCTCGTCGCCGCCTTCGCCGAGCTCATGGGCCGCCGCGACGGGTGCTCCCGGGGCAAGGGAGGGTCCATGCACTTCTACAAGAAGGACGCCAACTTCTACGGCGGGCACGGCATCGTCGGCGCGCAGGTTCCGCTCGGCTGCGGCCTCGCCTTCGCGCAGAAGTACAGGAAGGAGGACACCGTCACGTTCGACCTCTACGGCGACGGCGCCGCCAACCAGGGGCAGCTCTTCGAGGCGCTCAACATGGCCGCGCTCTGCAAGCTGCCCGTCATACTGGTCTGCGAGAACAACCACTGTGAGTCCTTTGAAGTGTGTGGTCGTGTTGTTACTAACTCGTAACACTGTTCATCAGTACGAATTCAAATCGAAATTGGTGTGATTTAGAATACATGATTTGTGCAGATGGGATGGGGACGGCCGAGTGGAAGGCATCGAAAAGCCCGGCCTACTACAAGCGCGGGGACTATGTGCCCGGGTTGAAGGTAATGAATCGATTTTCGTTTTTTTTCGTGAACACGCATTGCGTGTCGATATATTAGAAGGATATACATCCGAAGGGTAGATAGTACTAGAAATTAAAGGCCTATTACAGTAAAATTAGCAACCAGACAACGAACTACGGCATCGCCTAGCTGGGCGAAAGCAACTCAGATTTTCGGTTGGTTTGTTATGGAGCTGATATGAGAAGTGAACTCAACAATGCACAGTATTGACCAGTGTTAACTTTGCTCCACGAGAAAACGCACACATCGCAAATAAACTGGGAGAACATAGAAAAATTTCTGAATTTCTCTATTCTTTTACCTGCTCCCTTTTTTCCTTTACTTCTGTTTTCTTACAAAACTGGCTACAAGCCTCCTCAATATATAGGCTAATACTCTCCTACTAGCATACGTATTCGGATTTCAAGTTAGACATAATTTCAACTTGAGTTACACATGGAGACGGACTCTACTACGTTTTGGATTCGAAGTCAAGATTATTTCTAACAATCTTCCCCTTAATCTTGACTCAACATACTCTAATTTTAGTCTCAATGCATTATGAACTACCAACCACGTCTCCACACGAAGTGTTCTACATACAAGCTATATATAAGAACTCACCTTAACTGGCACAGGTTCATCTGGATGCAAAGATTCTATAACATTGAGGCAGTCGGTCTCAACTACGACTTATTAAACTCATACTTAATACAGAACGGTGACACATCTTCTCAACGTTCTGATTTCTTTTCACCTTACTTGAGTTTGGACGGTGACACATCTTCTCAACGTTCTTGACTCAACTCATCATCAGAGCAGTCTTGATTCATCATCGCTGAGCACTTCAGCAAAAAACACTTTGTTCATCCTCGGCTTGTTTCTCTGTCCCGCGCACGAAAAGTTTGCTCTCTGCCCTGCGCAAGAAAACAAGTCTTCTCTCTCTCCTTTGGCTTCGCTTTGACCAAAGAAACACAAATCGTGTTGTACACTTTTTCTTTGTTGTTGTCAGTACAGCAGCAGCTCTACTGCCTCTTTTCTTGTCACATACTGGCTGCCTGTTGGAGTAAGCGATGCTTTCCGTCGAACTGAGTGAACGAGTTGGCCTTGTCTTGCGCTGGCGCTTCTTCGTCTCGGAGGCAGACGAACGGACGGAGACTTCGCTTCTCCACTGTCGCCGCACGGACGGAAGAACCGAAGGACAAAATGCTTGGCGCCTGCCTCTCGCTGCTTCGGAACGCGCCAGAACCGAAGGACCGAGCGAAGACGTACTTGTTGTCCTCTGCGCTTCGGAGATGGCGAAACGCGATGGGAGAACACGTCGGAACAGGGGGCGCCGAGACTACGTGCGATACCTCAAGAGCGCTGCGCGAGATGCGCTGAAACGGAATCACCGAGACGATTTTTTTCAGCAACTTGTTTCTCGCTTGATCACCTAGGCTCTGATACCACTTGTTAACTTTGGTCCAGAAGAAAACGCACACATCGCAAATAAACTGAGAGAACGCAGGAGAATTTCTGAATTTCTCTATTCTCTTACGTGCTCCCTATTTTTCCTTTACTTCTGTTCTTCTTACAAAACTGGCTACAAGCATTCTCAATATATAGGCTAATACTCTCCTACTAGCATACGTATTCGGACTTTAAGTTGAACACAACTTTAATTTGAGTTACACACGGAAATATACTCTACTACGTCTTGGACTCGAAGTCAAGATTATTTTTAACAACCAGTATATGTAATAATTTAAGCACAGTGTTGGTCTTGGTGCTTTCAATGACTCAGTTATCGCTTATCACAATGTTGGGTCTCATTTTGTGAAATGGGTGGATTATATGATGAAATACAGAGTAGTCGTAACATCGTTCTGATTTTTCCATCTCTTGGGGCTGCATAGAGATTAACAGTTATGTTGCATTTTTGTCGAAATGAGTTGTCTTCCCCCTGTAATTCTCTTGTTCAACAAAAGACATGTAGATGGAAGTTGGCCGTGGTGCTCGGGTTTGTATTGCGGTGAATATTTGATAATAATGGTATGGTACCTTGTGTTTGGTACAGGTTGATGGGATGGATGTTCTTGCTGTGAAGCAGGCTTGCAAATTTGCCAAAGAATATGCTCTTGAAAATGGACCGATTGTAAGTATTCAAGAAATTTTGCTGCTTCTGTCATTTGGATTATGTGTATTGCATGTGGGTACTTTCGGAGATCCATCATGGGTTGGGTTTAGCTGGAGTATACAGCTAGTGGTTGGATTATTTGATACTCATGCTATTGGATGGATTCAACGCTAATAAGTAGAAACAATAATTATGCTTCTCGGAGATGTATGCATCTTTTCTCCTGCTAGCTTAAGATGTTGTTGCTCCGCTTCTTCGAGTGCAGCCCAGACATCTATGACTGTGTATTTCTGACTGCAACAATCCAATCTTAGTAGACTAGCGGGCATGGCTGTACAGGTTTAATATAAGGCTTGTTGACACATTAAAAATGGGTTATTGCCATTCAAATCTTGTTGATACTATATTGTTGT
Organism: Bonia amplexicaulis; assembly: GCA_036346245.1. Classification (NCBI taxonomy): domain Eukaryota; kingdom Viridiplantae; phylum Streptophyta; class Magnoliopsida; order Poales; family Poaceae; genus Bonia; species Bonia amplexicaulis. The sequence goes on along the minus strand of CM070751.1, from coordinate 18,120,514 downwards.
TCATGCGACTTCTGAGGGTGATTTACTGATGTGTTCCTGTGTCCTGTCCATCGTTGCTAAGAAATTTCTCCTGATTTCTATACTTGTGAAACATGAAAATAATCTAACATATTGGATACACTTACTTATGGTCATTAGCCATGTTTCTGATTTTTTTTTCCACTCAGTATATATCGTTGAGGCCAATTTTAAGTGTAAACTGAGGGCCTGCAAACTGTCCATTCTAATGGATTGACCTGATTTGATAACCATGAACTTTTTGAAAAAAAAATTATGTATATTACAATCTAGGTCACGATGTTTTTTCTAATTGTTCATCTAGGTCCTTGTGCTTTTATTGTTACTTAATCTATTAATACTTTCTCTGGAAAGTACTATTTTACACCCATGATTCTGTATAATTAGCGTACTCTCAACTCCCAATTTTATCATTTAAATCATTGTACTAAGTCGTTTTTGGTGCAATACTCCTCCAATCAGTTAAATGCTAACTTTGGCATTACTTACTGTTTCTTCTGTAATTGATAGGGTTGTCGTTAGTGTGTTACTTATAATTTTTTGCTTTATAATTTCATTTCACCATTATTACTTAGCTGTTGAAGGATCAATTTGACTAGTAGTAACTGAAAGCAGAGGCTTGTAGCAAACAAAGCACCGACTATAACTAACTGCCGTAAGAAGCACAAAGATTTAGGTTGAGAACTTTAGAGTGGAGGACCAAAATGAACCTATTTTCATAAACGGACCAAAATGAACAACTTTAAATATGCAGGAGCCTTTGGTGTCACTTGATGAAAATAGTTTGTTTTGTCTTGTAATACATACTCTTCTTTATAGGCAACATGTTTCTTGAGTAATGCTTGTATGCTATCTCCAACAGTGAAAAGTATGAGTATTGCACATTAAGGGCCTGATTTTCAACCACCCACTACTCCACTACTAACAATATTGCTTTAGGATTTGTGCAATTTACTTTGCGCTATGTCGCAAAATATATGTGGTGAAAGCTGCTTCTGTTACCTTTTGTGCTCCTGTGTCATGTCTCCCTGACTGGACATACTTTGGAAGTATGTGGTCAAATCATTCATTTTGGTTTGGAATGTAGCATCACAGGATGTATTAATATTTTTTTCTCTCTAGATATATTTTTAATGTAGCTGCTACTGCTAGTGACCATGGTTTTCTGTGTTCTCTTGGTGTTCTAGATTCTTGAGATGGACACCTACAGATACCATGGACACTCTATGTCAGATCCAGGGAGCACTTACCGCACCAGGGATGAGATTTCAGGCATACGACAGGTCAGGATGGCCATAAGCTCTCCACTTGAAATCTAAGTTCCACCAGGATTTGTTTTTGAAAAAAAAGTTCCACCAAAGATTTGACGTTCTGAGTGAATTGTTTGTGTTACGACACCAACAGGAGCGTGATCCAATTGAAAGGGTCAGAAAGCTGATGTTAGCCCATGACTTGGCAACAGCTCAAGAGCTCAAGGTATTGTATTGTAACCACAAAAAAGTATCACAAAACACAAGACTTAGTATGAGATTTGCTTTGGTGGAAGGCATAGATGAAGAAATCCTAAGTTGTATGTTCTAATTAACTCATTATGATGATATATTCTTTCTTCTTAGGACATGGAAAAAGAACTTAGGAAGCAAGTTGACGCTGCCATTGCTAAAGCAAAGGTCAGAATTGCAGCTAGATATGTTTTACAGTTGTTCCATTCATTTGAACTAATTATGCTTATGGGTGCATGGCACAATTCAATATCTGCAGGAAAGTCCGATGCCTGATCCATCTGAGCTCTTTACAAATGTATATGTCAACGACTGTGGTCTGGAGGTTAGTAGATGTTAAGGCTAGTATAATTCATTCAGAATTTAAGATGCTTCGGTAAGATTTCATGCATGGAAATTCTTGGAAACAAGACTCGTCGTGACCGTGTTTACAAAGTTTAAAAATCACTCTTCGATTTGAAGTGCTTTGCCTTAGATCATGCCTCATTTGATATGTCTAGCCTACCTCGCGTCTCAGTTGCAAATTACGTGGACAGGAATTGGCCGATGTAGTTTAGCATGCATATTACATAGCAATAGCTAAAATAACCTTTCACTGATAAGCTGTCTTGATTAAACATGTTCTTCCATGATGCAGTCCTTCGGTGTAGACAGGAAGGAGGTGAGAACTGTACTTCCTTAGGCTGGCCAACCAAAAGCTTGGCTATCTTGTAGTGTGATATATAGAGAGGTGAAATAATACAGGTGAAGGAATCATTGGTGCTGCTCTGCATTTTTTTGTTCTTAAATAAATCTGTATGGAGATGCATCTACTGCCTGGTTCTGTATCACACTGCAGTCATTTCCCCGCCTCTTCCGGACCACAACTTATAATTTAATCTGCTCGGCGAGCTACGGTAATATGCATCTGAAAGTTTTATCGTCTGCAACTAATTGTGCATGCGCGATGCATCACGCTGTGATCAGATGTTTACTTCTTCCTCATCTTTTGTTGAGAGGTGCTCAGATGTTTACTTGCCCTCTGTCTCTTTTGTGTGTACGCCTGAGGACCTAGCCCTTGTACCGTGATGCTGGGCTGTAATATTGGTTGACCTGGGCTGGATACCCGTAACAGAAGCGATGGTTCCTTCAATTGCTTGGGCCTGAACGGCATGGCCATTTTATATTTAGGGGTTGTCTATTTGACTTGCGCGCGGGTTAACTTCTTAGGTGTCACTAGCTGAATACCTGTGCTTTGCTACGGATAAAAACATCATATTACCAAGCTGCGCTGCGCCTCCTAGCCTCGGATGCCATGCTCGCCCTACACACCGCCTTCGGCTCCACCACCACGACCAGTCGAGCTTCATTGTGACCAACATCATAATTTGTTTTTATTATATGCTTGAATTGATCGACAACTTCAGTTGAGTAGACTTTTACCTGCTTATCAGCTTATACATATAAAAGCTTTGCATGTGTCAATGGCATGCATTGTTAAGAAACAAGTATAAGAAGAAGCAAAAAGTCCGGCTATAGCACATCGTAACTTTATCCAGCTGGCCAAGCTTTGCTGCACACCATGCTCATTGGATGCTCGAGGTAGAGATTTTATTGAATGCGTAGCATCTCTGATTCCATGCAAAAGTGTTTAGGACAAAGATTAAATTTCTCAAAGGAATTGAGAAGAAAAGAACTGGATACAAACTTTTCCCAACTAAGTGCACACCTCCATGAACTCTTGAAGCCAAGAGCTTTAAGGTGTTAACTATCGCAGGAGCAGAGATGGCATCTCACTAAGCAAATATATGCAAGTAAAACAGAATAAGATCTTCATAGTAACACATAAACCAGCATGGAATCAAAGCATCCCTCCCGCCACCACAAAGCATCATCACATTGTCCAAATTGGCAGCAAGCACAGCGCATAGCGTCCCAGCGGCGCCCACGGCCTGCTTGCCGTCGCCATCACATCAAACACTGCAATATTCAACAAAATTCACAAGAACACCATGATGTCAACGCAGCACAGCAACGCAATCTCACCCTCACACGGGCACCTGCGGCGGTCGAGGAATTCGTCGCCACCCGTCACCTCCACCCTGCACCTCCCCAGCATCCGCGCCGCCAGTGCCTTGGCAAGTTCGCCAGGAGGCATGGGTGGAGAGCGCCAACGCACAATCGGATTCCACCCATCTCTTATGTCGAGCGTGTCGTGGCCCACACGTCGACGCAAATTGCGAAACTCTTTATTTCTGCGCGATTATTCTTAAACGATCCTTAGTCGAAAACATACGAGCACATATATAAATAGACTAGCATATGTATTGGTTGATAATCATGTTTCACAAGTCATAAATATGAAGATATCAAACTAATAATACGGACATATGTTAGCGAATATGGACACCATGAGACACTATGAGAACGTTGCATTCTTATATTTCATTAGTTGGTCTCATTTACAATGTGTATGCTATGTCCTTAGACTTTAGGTTATCGCACGTACTCGAGATGCATAATGCCTGACTTAGAGATTGTCAAACACTACTCCGTAACTGAATAGTTATAAAGGCAGCTTTCGGATTTTGTCATGACGCATGCATCAAGATATGGCCGATCAAGATAAGATTTGCCCCTCCATACAACGGGAGAGATATCTCTAGGCCTCTCGAGTGATTGGATTTTAGAAATGCATGGCCATGCTACTCGCGGTTAAAGAGTTAACCGTACTCAGGGAATTCGAGTCACGTGAACGAGAAAAAGTGACAGGCTAACCAACAAGGATGGCACATACTCGTCTTGAGTTTGACAGATATAGTGAGGCAAAGAGAAATATATATAAGTTTTGTTAAGATTCGTCCAATATGATCTTTACGTATACTTAAGAGTCAGCATGACTTGCTAGAGGCCGCTACCAATTAGTGAACGAGTAGGAGTACTCAGGCCATGTCTAAGTGTACGTGAACCTATAGGACTGTATACTTAAAGGGCTAGGACAAAATTCGGATGGTGATATGAATTTATGTGGACCACGAGTTCCAAATGGGCCTCTAGTTCAAAGTCCATCATGGATGCCTATATATAGAGGGGCGGTGGCATAGGGTTTGCCTCAATTCGGAATTCCCAAAACCGTAGTCGTCTCACTTTCCTCGTCCAATACCAAGCCGTTGGCGCTAGAACTCCAACACGTGATATTTCTGTCCCGTACGTATGGATACCTTAGTGGTGTTGATGCGAAGTTTCAACACTAAGACGATCCGCAACTTGTGACAATAATGAGGAACTGGAGGAGACGTGCGGTTAGTACGACTACCATCACACCAATATGCTACATCGACTCAACTTCCGCTACGAGTCTGTGCGTCAAGTAGTAATTCCGTGATTTATTACTAGCAAAGATTCTTTATTTATGCGGTAGATTTTTAAAATTATGCTAGCATAGTCTACCCGTGACGCAACAAAATGATACTATAGTGTCTTTAACTTTTTTCTAAGATATTCAATTAAATAAAAATAAAGGAAAAAATTGAAAAATACCATTTTATCTTTACAGATAATAAAAAAAGAAAAAATCGCATTAAGAAACAAAGCGTTCTAAATGATTTTTATCTTTTGAAAGCTAGAGACAAAAGATACGCTGTTTAGAACAAGGCGTAGGAGTAGCAGCATGCAGGAAAAATAGCCGTTGGGAGGGAGCCGCCGCCAAGATCTCCTTCCAGGCCGTCTAGAAATAGTTCCGGCCCGTCCAAACTCGAGACTCCAGAGGCGCCCCCCGTCCCGTACGTCTCAGCGAGCTAGAAAGTCGTCGAGTGGGACAGGAAAACGGCAAAGGAATCATCAGAACAGGCGTGGTCCGGTCCAGCACATACGCGCGTACGTACGTACGTACGTACCCCTGCATCCTTTCGCGGACAGCTCACATCCATCGAGGTCAGGTCCTCGATGATATATAATATTGACGTGTTGTGGTCTCGTATCCACGTACGCTCGCGTCTTGCGGTGGGGGGTCTGACATGCGCGGCGCCGTACGTACGTGTTGCCCACTCCACGTGCCGGCTACGTGCGCCTGCGTGCCGTTCCCTTTGGCCATCCGATCGATCGTGAATGAGTTCGTGAATCCTTTGGCCACTGGTGGATGGCTGCGCGGTGCTAGGCCGGAACCCTCACCGAATTTTTTATCATATTTATAGCTTCTTTTAAATTCGTATTTATAAATATAGTTATAGTATTGACAAAAATAGCTCTTTTTGTTGTCCGGTCCTCTGGCAGCAGCGCTCCAGAGAAGACGTGGCGCCTGTCGTCCGGCCATTGGACGACAGGTGGCTTGTCCTCCGGCCACCAGACGGCAGGCCACATGCTGTTCGCCTACAAAACGGCAGTGATTAAGCCGGCTAATTATCCAGCTTAATTACATGACTAAATTTGTAATTTTATGTTATATTTATTTAAAATTTTAAATATAGCAAATAAGCTTGAAAAATTACTAAATTTTATGTACAACCTTCTAACATAACGTACTTCATTGTGTAATTGTTTGACAATTTTATCCACTCTGAAAGTTACACAAAAATTCGTATGATTCCACATTGTTAGGTGTTTTTACATATAGCAAACGAGCTCTAAAAATTACAAAATTTTATATAAAGTCTCCCGACATAGTTGACCTAATTGTGTAATTTTTTGAAAATTTTATGTGCTTCAAATTTACCATGTTAATTTGTGTTAATTTAATCGTAATTAGCGATATGCGATTATTCATAGAGATATATAAATGTTTTTTATTTTTCCTATTTTTATTTATTTTTATTTAATTGAATATCTAAAAAAACTAGCAGTTGCTACGGTGCTATTTCAGCTAAAAGATATATCCAAATGGCACAACTCTTTTGAATGGGGTCTATAACTTATGGCTTCTCAAAACAAACAATCGGGCGGCTTTTTTGCTATTTTTTAAAAGTAATTTATCAGAATAGTTTTTTAAATAATTTATCAATATTTGATTTTGACCGTAAAAAGAGTCTTCTGAAAGGCAAAATCTATCCATCACAACCATAGGATGTGAGTCCAGCCAAAAAGAACGAGAATATTTTTTATTTCTTTAGGGAATCTAGCCTGCCGCTTCACGTTACCTGTTCTCCACTTCTGGTCGGGGCCGGCGGGGCCACGGCCTAGTCGGCCGTCACTCTTACGTCACCATGCTTTGCAGCACCAACGCACCAACCCGTACCTGGTAAAACAAAATTGATTGAATACCAGCAGCTGTAGCCTACCATGTTTGTTTGTAGTAGTGTTTTCCCCGGTGTTGTTTCCGCGGGAGACGTGAAAGTGTTCTTTTTACTACGCTAATAGTCACGTGGCCAACCAAAAATCATTCGGACAAACTCTTTTGTTGTTGTTTATGTAAATTTTTCAAAGTAGTGTAGGGCCTATTTTTTTCGATTTCTAAAAACAGCTTTTCGATTTTTATATAGTAACTAGTTTTTAAACGATTTTTTTACAGTAACTAGTTTTTAAACGGAGTATATTTTAAAGATATGGTCTACTAGTTAATTATAGTATATACTGTACCGACTTTATTTATGTCAGTAAAAACGGTACGTGAGTTTCTGTTACTCTGTAATCTCTCGCACGAAAGCCAAAACTTCAACCAAAAAAGAACAGGCCCATAAAAATTGAGGCCTTTTTCCCTTACCCAACGGTAGACACCTCATTTCTTTCCCTAACAATGAGAGTTTTGAGTCCAACCAACCTGGGTTGGATGTGTTACTTGTCCAAATTTTCTACTACGAGTCTTAAGATGACTATGCTAACAAGTTGTATGTGCTGTCAGAACTAAAAATTGAAGAACTTTGGCCCAACAAATTGGTGCCACAACAATTTCTAAAATTGTAATACCAGGACTCAAATTTTAAATGTTTGCCATGATGATAGTAGTAATTGATTCTGCTACTTTTAGCTTTCAATAAAAGCTAGAAAAAAAACCTATTTCTAAAATGTTGATTCTACCACTTCTGCGTATTACTAGAACTTAGGAAGCGACAAAAGATAGTCCCTTCATCCAAATTTATAAGATTAGACCACACCTAATTATTATCTTTAAGCACTACATTCAATGATATATATGAAGAATTCAAAGTAAAGCTAAATGTTTATTAGAAATATAGAGAGAATGTTACACTCATTTTGTATTGAAATATGAAATACGCTATATATTTATCAACAAGACTATTAAAAAAATGTCTCATATTTTTTGGGCGGAGGGAAATATATACTTCTCACAACGGAGTCTGCACGTTCTGTATTGCTCTTCTGTACCCGTATCATTTTCGGGAGAGGGGAAAAAACGCACGGGCTCGCAAAAGCGACAAGCGTTTCCCTCCCGTCGAAACGCTTGTGTCGCGAATCCGATACGAAAATATTTCGGACACCACCTCACCTAGCAGCGATTAATTACCCCGCTAATCCCAGCTTAAACGGGCCTGCCAATCTCAGTAGGCCGTACACGGGCGCACGGTGCATCGGTCCCCTGGGCCCCACCGGGCAGGTCCACGGGCCCCGCAGCCAAGCTGTCTCCTGCTGCTGCTGACTTCTGCAAAAGTTACACCGCCATTCTGAGATTGGCGTGCACAAAAAGATGACCTCACGTAATATTGGACGTCGAAACGAATCAGGCCCAGAGGTACTCCTCCGTTGACAATATAAAACCTATAGTTTTGATGAATTTATTAAAAAAAATATAAGGTTCTTATGTAGATTTATTACTATAACTTTATTTATTCTATCTCAATAATAAATATGTATTTATTAACACCCGCACAAAGTATTCTTTCTTATATTTCCAAAACAATTACGAGAGGTATCTAAGTCATTTTGTCTCTACCTTTCTTAATTACAAGTTACCTTAATCCTAGTGCAAAATTAAAATATATCTTATATTTATTAACGGAGCAGTATCTTAGAGTAATTATAGAGGAAATGCTACTCTTAAGCCTTGAAGTACAAATTTCTCTAAAAATTCCACGAAATCAGCAGCTCTTAAAGCATGTCATGGATTGACCTACTGGTTACACTGCCTAAAAAAAGCCACTTTTGATCGTATTGGATGTGTAATTGGCAAAAATAGCATCCTCTTAGCATCAATTGTAAAAACGGCACTACTTGCAATTGATGCTAAGAGAGTGCTATTTTTACAAATAACGTGTCCAATACAACTATTTTCGCTAATGATTCACACTGCCTTGTACAACACTCGAGTACCACTTGTCTAATGCATCAAATTTGGTAGTTAAAGGCTTTCTAGATACGCATGACATGAGAACTCATGTTGCTGAATGGTAAGAGGCCTTTACTTTGTTAGGGAATAGTTGCTAATCCTGTCTGTCAGTTAGTGTCATTGTAGAATCTTGCCAGGAACAAGTGTTCTTAAGATTTCCGGATGAAGTGGCCAACTGTGCTCTTGAACCAATAACAAGCATTGTTAATGACCGTAACACATTTTCTGTTTGCTGCATTCCATTCAGCCAGGTACCCCTCGTGTAAAGGTAAAATGCTACACCTACCAAATAATTCCACATATCAAGCGTTCTTTTATTTAACCATAAACAAAACCCAGCTGCAGAAACACTCGATACATTATAGATAAAAAATAAATAAATGAAACTTAGCACGGAGAGTTGCGTCCATATTAGTTTGGAAATGTTGATTGAAACGTCCAGAAAAAAACTAAACTCTATGGTTGTCCATGATCAAACTATCGATCTTACGAATTGTGGGAAAACTAAGTTTCTTAGAAGGATCTAGAAGTAGAATGTTGATTTTCTTTATTACTATAAACTAATTACAAGATGCTCTCGATGAGAATTACAAAGGGGGCGCAACTAACTTTAGGATCACTACTTCTTGCCTCGGTAATCTACTACCTAGAATCTGTTTGTTGTCCATGTAGATATTGTATCTTCTCTTATCAGATTTTAAATAACACCGAAGAGGTGTCGGTTATCCATATGAGCAGGCACCTTGTCAATTCATGATGACCGATCGAAGGAACGGTTGCTGTCAGTAAGAGAAACCAGACAATAACTGCTTTTTGGTTATTGTTAGTGAAAGAATTATGGTGACAACCGCAAGGTGGTTGTCATCAGAGACATAAGGCCAAGTCATCATGTGATTAGGATGAGGATAATGCATGTGCTTTATCCTGTCACATAGGAGTTGTCTGGAGGCGGGTCTACATATCAGTTCATAAGATCTTCGAGTGGTGATTGGTATGGTGATTGAATAGTGAACCTTCGACCACAGGTACACGAATAATGTAGTCTTTGGTATATCACGACCATATTGGTCTGCAGCCTTAATTAAGTATTAAAGGCATATTTAATAGCTTATTTAATCCTCATCAGCTAGCCCTTGAACATTAAGTGAATTTATAACTTGAATTTCTCTAGCTGGAATACTAGTCAGGGAATACTCTTTAACAATAGTAAAGGAGAAGTTTTTATTCACTTAAGGTTAAAAAGTCAACTGAAAGGTTTTTTGCTCGTTAGGCACAAACCCTGTAATCATTGCCTTGGGTAGTTGGAAAAATATAAAAATCGACGTGGTACCTATTGGTTTCATGCTTTCTAGAGAAAACTTTTCTTATTCTTCAATCTTCTCCGCCTCTCAGTTATAGTGTGCGTCGACTTTGACTCCAAATCTCTTCAATCTTCACTTAGATTTTAGCCACCCCAATCAGAAACGTCTTAAATGATCATTGAATGGCCAAAGTCCGAGTTGGGATCGAAGTAACTGAAGGCCTTGGAAGATGCAAGATTAATCCTAATAAAGTTATAATTCCCTGGAAGTCCGCGATGGGGGAGAAATTTTCGAGCGGCAATGATGGCGAGATTCCCATCTTGGAATATGGATTCTGATTGTTGATGCACTTCTTTCTGTTGGAGGTGCTTGAGTTTTCTGGGATCGAATTGGTGAATCTTGCTCCCAGCTTGATCGCTACCTCAGTATCTTTGTCTACCTGTATGAAGCGTATCTAGGGATTCCAATGAATCTGAAATTATTCAGATACTACTACAGGATGACCGAGAGAGCGAGGAAAGTAGCGGCGCCAGAAGCTGCTCTCTGCGTCTTCATGACTGAAAGGCAAGCAAGTACATTGTGATGTACTTTAAGTCTTCTTGGTTGTCATGGAAGAAGCTCTGGCCCTACATGATGGTCAGCAAAGAAGACATCATGCCTTTTGCGAGAAGGATAGCAGTGGAGAGCCTAGAGTAGAGGTCCTCTCCCAAGGAGGGGAAGAGACAACGATGGGTTGAAGCCGTTGTGTATCTGAAGGTTAAAGGGCTAACTTCGTGGCACGTGCTGGGAGAATTCACCATGTGCCGAATTAGTCCCTTGAAGTCACACAATCATATCATGCTATGGTATGAAGGCATGAAAGATTCAACTAGGGACTCCTCAAAAGGTAAGCATCGAGAATTCCAATTGGTTGAATCATTCTTTGTATCGTGCACTTCTTCTGATTTGAGGTTCTCTTTCTTTTTCAATTTTGTAGCGTTATCCCCTTTCAAGATAAGGGAAAGGGTGAAAGCGATTTGTGAAGGGGAACCTAAGTAAAAGGAGAGAATCCCTTTGATCCTAACTGTTACCTCTTCAGAGGATAGGATCAAAGGCTTAAGGTAAACAAAGATACTCTTCACCTAAGTTTTACTTTTCACCCAGTATATTGTAATATTCTTGGTACATGTAGATGGTTAGGATGGATTGCTCTGAGCCAAAGGAGAGCGTAGAGGAAGTCACCCAGACCCCACAAGATACAATGAGTTATCAAGAAGTTGTATGGGTGTCGGGATCGTCTCATGCTCCTCCGACCATCCGAGTGCTTGTGGAGAAGGTGAAAAATCCCCTCAGAGGTATGTTTTTATGGTGAAAATCCCCTCAGAGGTACGCTTTTACTATGACTCCGAGAGCTTTTCTTGCAAACCTACTCTTGCTCATATATGAAGAATAAACAAATTACACCATCGAAAATACATTTCTCAAATGAAGGGATTCGCTGCCAGATGGCAGGAGCAGAGGTGGAGCCAATGATCGGTGGAGTGAAAGCATATATGTCCCTAAAAATGGTTATGGTAATTAATGGCATTATGTGAATATGAGACTAACATGTTTACTGAGTGTTTGAAATGTTTAGTCCCGATGATGAATGTGAGATGCATGCTAAGGATCAACATGAAAATCAATATGGCTCAAAACAAATGTATAAGTAGTCTTGAATCCCTTTTGTTTTTATTGGTCATAGAAGATAAGGTGGAAGACCAAATTATAGGATAAATATCGTACTATTAAGAGGGATCATCGCTAGTAATTAGATAGTATGTTCTTGTGTCATTGGATCAATTTAGAATTATACATGCACTTAAAATTAAAATTGATAGCCAAATTGTGCACTATCAGAATATTGAAAGTACTGGAGTGTAAACGGCGGTACTTCCACATTTCGGAAGTTCTGACAAAATGAGCAGTACATTTTTTTCCAGAGAGCACCCTTGGAATCACATTTGTATCTCTGAAAAATGGAAGTACCAAAGTTTTAACGGTGGAACTACCGCAGAGTGAAACTACCGCAATTCTTGAGCGAAACTACAAGAACGCGGAAGCTCTAAAAATCTGGGCGGTACGTTTTTTCCAGAGAATGCCAACTTCTAGCCTCAAAGCAAACGAAAGTACCGCGTCAAAATTCTAGAACTTCCGAAGATTGGAACTATCGCGATTACAACAGCGGTAGTACCGCGTCGACTTTCAATTGCTAGTTCAAAAGCTCTAAAATAGCCGTTACTATTGTGTCATAACAGGTGCGGTAGGACCGGCCGATGAACGGTGGTACTTTCGCTCGCCCTGATTTTTTTAGGGATTACTTTGTAAAGGCTAGATTTGGCTGGTGGGGGTATAAATACCCCCCTCCACCTGCTCAAGGACAGAGTTAGACACTTCATTGCAACATCCTTGAGCATAGAGCGTTCACTCCACACCTCAATTGTTTTCATTGCATTCATTTGAGATAGTTAAGCCAACATCAAGTGCATTCATCTAGATTGATGCTTTGGCACTTGATCACCATCAAGCAAAGATTTGGTTTATTACTCTTGGTGCTTGCTAGCACCTAGATAGTTTGGTAGGAGATTGCGAGGTGACCTCTTCAAGAATATTGTAAAGAGGCCCGGCGCCAACTTGTGAGTGGTTTGGTGTCCACCATCTCCGGAGCGGAGGAAGGACAACCACTAGTGAATTGAGGAGTTCAGGCTTAATTCGTGGAGTCAGTCTAAGTCGCTTGGGCTTTCCTTAACGTGGACTAGTAAAGACCGGCAAGTCTTCGACACCGCGGGAAAACTTCTTGAGTCATCTTGTGGTTATTTCTTTGCCTCTGCATTCCGTACTTATATTTCTAGCTTTGTGATTGCTAAGGGTCTCTTATTTACTAGTACTAGAAATATATTTGTAGAGACTAGTGCTTGTGGTGTCTTAGGTATACTAGAATTGTATAGGTTTAAATTGCATTGAAACCTTGCCTAGTCATATTTTTTGGTAATTAGTTTTAGTAGGCAAAAATTTTTAGAACCTCCTATTCGCGCCCCTAGTCGATTATCCTTGATCCTACATGGAGTCACAACCATGGAGCCTACGGTGGTACCAAGTCCGCTAGTCATAGGCACTGAGGTGGCTGAGACTGAAAAGGTCCAGAACCTAGTGGTCACCCCTAGGACTTCCACAACACCAGCGGAGACAAATGCTCCAATGGTTGAGGAAACCCGAACCTCTGAGTGGGAGCAGTTGATCGGAGAGGTAATATCTGATCGCTCTGAGGAGGAGTCAACCAAGGATGTTACTTCATGAGAACATCCTGGCGGAAGGCACCCGACCAGCCCTACCAGTTCCAAACTGGTAAAGTTGGTTGAGAAGAAAAGGAAGGCAACCGCTCTAGACTATTCTTCAGGGTGGATTAAATTCAAGACAAAGAAGGTTAGGCATGTGCTAGTCGTAGGAAAATAGTCATACCTTTTAATTTCTTTGTGCCTTGAAGTTCTTACTCTTCTTTCTTTCTTATTTTGTTGATTTTGTAGCACATCTACCACCTCGGTTGCAATCCTCCTGAGTACTTCTGTTGAAGGAGTATCGAAGGAGGATGTGGTTCTAACTGCTCCTTAGTCGGCAACATCATTAATTGGAGGAATAGAAACTGTTGCAATTAGATATCCTTCGGTAGCTCCGACACCATTGAACGATGTAGAGGTTGAGATGAAGTCTCAGTAGACCCTTGTGTTTGTTGAGAAAGCAGTGGTCAAGGAGGAGAAAGTAGACATACTTCATTCCTTTTTTTTGGAGGATCAGAGATAAAGAGCTCTTGGACAATGGGGATGTCTCCTCATCTAAGGGATATTCTCGATCAGGGCTATATATATCCAATAACCAAAGACTCAAAGATTTTTGGTGGAGAAAGATATTGGACTTCGAGTTGAAGACCGAACCCGAGGACCTCTACTCTACCTTTGCTAATAAAGCGGTCTCGGTAAGTTTTTAAGACCACTTTTATTGGACTTTGGATCTAAACAAAACTTCTCTGAGTTATTTTTTAGCACATGGTGAAGGCAGTCGCTCTAGTCGGAGAAGTGATCAAGTGATCATTAGCCCTTGAAAAAGAAAGGGCTGCTCTCCATCGACAAGCTGACGATTGGAAATGAGTTTTCTATTCTTATTATTTTTGTCATGAAGTGTTTTTATCTCATAATTTTCGAACACTTTACAGGTCAAGAAATACCGTGAATGTGCTTACGGATACCCTCAAAAAGAAGAGAGAGTTGTTCAGGTTGATAGTGACCAAGAATGAACAACATCTGTAATGCGTAGGAGCAATTGGCGAATAGTTGTTGCCCACAACCAAATTGATAGTAGTCTGATCCTTAGATCGTGTTATCGCGCTCTTATTGCCATGTTTGCTGGTTGAATGCGTCAGACTTACCATGGTGATTGGGCATTCCGACTCCCCAGGAAGTGTTGATGACTAGGGCGGCATGTCTTCTTTTATTCGGTTGACCTCATCGGTCTCGATCGATGACCCTAGGACGGGGGATGATGACGAGGAGGCATCGTGTTTCATAGCATGGATATATGCGTCCATGTCGAGGTTAGTGTAGTCCGCAAGATTTAACCAATTTTCCTTATCTCAGGTTCTGCCATGATCGCATAGACAATGTTGACAGAAATAGGGAAATGTGATGTTTGTGAAAACCTTTAGGGACTCAGTGCATTTTGCCCATAGTCGGCGTCAGCTATTGATGATCAAATCGTCGATATTACAAATTGTAGAGAAAAAAGCTAAGTCTCTATGAAGGATTTAGAAGGAGAATGTGGACTATCTTTATTACTATGAACTGATTACGAGATGCTCTTGATGAGATATTACAAAGCGGATGCTACTAGCTTTAGGAATGCTGCATTGCTACTTATTGCCTATGTAATCTACTATTTAGAATTTGTTTATTGTCTGTGTATGTGTTGTATCTTCTCTCGTCGGATCTTAAATAGAATCAAAGAGGTGTCGGTTGTGTATGTGCTTAGGCGCCTTGTCGATTTATCACGACCAATCGAGCAAACAATTGCTATCAGTGAGAGAAATTTGACAATAACTACTTTTGTTATTATTAGTAGGAGAAAATAATGGGAACAACCACAAGGCGGTTGTCGTTAGAGACGTAAGACCGAGTTATCATGTGGTTAGAATGAGGATAATGCAATTGCTTTATCCTGCCACGCAGAAAGGCAGACCTACATATCAGTTCATAAGATCTCTGAGTGGTGACTGATCGAGTGATTGAACAGTGACCCTCTAACCAGAAGTACTCGGGTAATGTAGTCTTTGGTATATATCGACCACATTAGTCTACGATTTTAATTGAGTATTAAATATGGCTTATTTAATCCTCGTCAATGATCGATTAGTAAAATTCAAACCAAAGAAAAACGTTGTTGACCTCGCAGTACGACAATGTGACGATAGCAAAAATATAGAGATGGACAAAATAATCCGCCATAGCCAAGAGATACAATGCATCAAAAAGATATATACGATTGGAAAAACATATGTTTTTATTACATATATCGACTAAAATCATTGATGTGTCAAATGAGAGTAACGAAGTTTCACATTATTCGGGTCCTGTGAAATAACCAACGTACATCCTCAATTTTTTTTCGATGAATACTCTGTGTTCATACTCGAGTAAAGGGAAAGCAAGGCGCAACAGAATAATTGTCGTTAAATATACAAACACGCAATGCCCCGTTCCAACTGGCACATGGCTTAAGTTTATGACGGTGGCTTTTGGTTTATGGTTGAAATCACACTATAGCAGCTGTTAGCTTTTCTAAGAGAAATAAGAAAAAAATAGGAGAAAATAAAAAAACTGTTATATCGTCATGGACAATACAAAGAAATAAGGAGAAAAAGGAAAACAAAAAAAATCAAAATAAGTCAAAATTAGAAACCGATGTATTTTAAATAGCTTTGAGCTTAAATAAACCGAAAGCTGAAGCCGTTGAGCTTGGTGAAAATTGAAGAGAGACTACACAGCTGGAACACAACCCATCGATAAAAAACCGAACCAAGTAAAATTGTTGTTGACCTCACAGTGATGACAAAGCGATGTTGCAAAAAAATATAGAGTAAATTTTATAAAACCATATATTTTGGGGTAAAAGTAACACAAAGCCTTATGTTTGTAATTTTTTCAAGAAATCACAGGTTCTTAGGCTAAATGTTTCAAAAAACCACAGGTTTGATCTATCGCGTTCCATGACTTCCATCTGATAGGATATAATTGGTGTGATCCACTTGTCAGTCAGACTAATAAGTATGGCCCACCTGTTAGCCCCATGCATCGAATCTAGGCCCACCTGTTAGCCCCATTTCTCCTCTCTCTTCTTCACTCTTTCTAAGAGTAACAATCAGCAACAGTGTAGACATGCCCAAAAGGAGGGTAGGGTGGTGTTGCCAAGTAGGCCCTACTCGTGTGCTGATGTTAATATGGATCCCAGTTGTTATATTTTGTTGGATGGAATGGAACAGAGAAAACCTTGAATTTTTTGAAACTTTAAACCTAAGAACACATGGTTTCTTGAAAATTTTTGCAAAACATAGAGTCTTGCGTTACTTTTGCCCCAAAATCTAGGGTTTTGTAAATTTTACTTAAAAATATAATACATAGACCAACAAGATATTTCATCACAGCCAAGAGATATAAAGCACTAAAACAGATATACCGGTGAAAAACATACATTTTCAATACATATACATTGACTAAAATATTTTACTTTTCATTTTAGAGCAACGATGTTCCGTATTATCCATATTCTGTGGACTAACCACACCGATCATCCTCAATGCCTTTTTTTTCCGGGATAAATCTTTAGTGTAAGTAGCACTAGAGTAAACAGAAACCAAGGTTCAATGGTACAATTGTTGTTAAACATACAAACACGCAACAGCTATCAATACAAAAAGAAAGAAAATTCAAAAGAGACAGCACCGCGGGAACACGACCCATCGCTAAGAAAAACCTTAACGCGTTCCCCACAAACACGCACGGGAGTCCTCCTCCTCCTCCTCTGTTTAGCCCTCCGGCTTTATTATTACTAGCAGCGAAAGCACAGCGCCATATCGCGCTAGCTATCACGAAGACCGAAGCAAAAAGACGATAACTCATAAGATTTTTTCTTTGGAAAAATCAAGGGCCAAAATGTAATTCCAAAAAATCAGAGGGCTTCTTCGCAAAAAAAGACCCACACGTCATAATGAAAAAACCGCAGGGCTTTATCCAGTAAAATGTGGGCTTCTATGGAAAAATTAAGGGCACGTACGTGTTTTCAAAAAATTGGAGGGTTTTTCGCAAAAAAATTGACATGGCGGGGTCTTTCTGCAAAACCGAGGAGCCGCACACAATTTCACAAGATCTGGACGGCCTATTTGAAAAATTACCGAAGTGGAGAACCTCGTGGGGAGAAAAATCAAGGGTCAAAACGTAATTCTAAAAAAATCAGAGAGCTTCTTCGCAAAAAAGGACTCGTACGTAATAGCAGAAAAATAATAGGGCATTATCCAGCAAAATGGAGGGCCTCTATGAAAAACCAAGGGCCCGTATGTATTTTCGAAAAAGTGAGAGGTTTTTCGCAAAACACTAACATGACGGGGCCTTTCTGCAAAAAAACCGAGAAGGTGCACATGAATTCACAAAATCCGGAAGGCCTATTCAAAAAATTGCTAACGTGAGGGCCTCTCCGGGGCAAATCCCCAGGGTGTAATATAGGGATTATTCACTAACGTTTGGTCATGTTCTAAAGAGCGCCATGTTTTAGTTAGGAACTGTTGGGCAGTTCTTTTCGACTGTGACTTATAATTTATAACTTTTAAATTCTATCTATTTGTGAGAAAGAGTACGGAGAGAAACAGTCACGTGCAATTTTGATCGATATAACTTGAAGTCAGGACATTGTCTAACTCCGCCTTAAAACAAACATTTGAAAACTACACTGTAGTATAAGTTATAAGACGAAGAGAACGAGGCCTTTGATTTTTGGTCAAAATGATATTATAGCCATTGTTATCTTTTTTTGAGGTTTTCAGTTAAATTTTTTAAAAAATAATAAAAATAAAAAATATCGTTATATCTTATAGATAATATGCAATAAAAACTATGTAAAAAATGGAAGCGATTCGAACGGCTTTTTTTTTTCGAAGACAGAAGTCAGAAAGAATGGGCCATAGATCACCTCCGAAAAATCCCCCTGCATACACGCATAAATACATACGCCCTCTCACCGACTACCCCCTCCCCATTACTGCTCCACCACCACCGCCACCACGAGACAGCGCAGCACGGTCTGCACAGCACCCGCCACAAGCATCCAAGAAACGCCGAGGGAAGAGGAGAGAAGCCCTCGTCGCCGGCGATGCGGGCCGGTGTTGTAGCGCTGGTCTTGTTGGCCGCGGCGGCGGTTGCCGTTTCTGGTGACGCGGGGGCGGGGGCGCTGCCGAGGTTTGCGGAGGCGCCAGAGTACCGGAACGGGGAGGGGTGCCCGGCGGCGGCGGCGGGGGTGTGCGACCCCGGGCTGGTGCACATCGCCATGACGCTGGACGCGCACTACCTGCGGGGGTCCATGGCGGCCATCTACTCGCTGCTCAAGCACGCGTCCTGCCCGGAGTCACTCTTCTTCCACTTCTTGGCCGCCGCGCCGGGGGAGGGTGAGCTGCGGCGCGCGGTGGCGGCGTCCTTCCCGTCGCTGCGGTTCGAGATCTACCCGTTCCGCGCCGAGGCTGTGGCCGGGCTCATCTCCGCGTCCGTGCGCGCCGCGCTGGAGGCGCCGCTCAACTACGCGCGGAACCACCTCACCGACCTTCTCCCGCGCTGCGTCCCGCGGGCGATATACCTCGACTCCGACGTGCTCGCGGCCGACGACGTGCGGCGCCTGTGGGAGACGCGGCTGCCGGCCGCTGCCGTAGTCGCCGCGCCCGAGTACTGCCACGCCAACTTCTCCCGGTACTTCACGCCCGCCTTCTGGTCCGACCCCGAGCTCGGCGCGCGCGTCTTTGCCGGCCGCCGCCGGCCGCCCTGCTACTTCAACACTGGCGTCATGGTCATCGACCTCCGCCGCTGGCACGCCGGTAACTACCGCCGCCGTATCGAGAGGTGGATGGAGATCCAGAAGGAGAAGCGCATCTACGAGCTGGGGTCTCTGCCCCCGTTCTTGCTAGTCTTCGCCGGCGAGGTGGAGGCCGTCGACCACCGCTGGAACCAGCACGGCCTCGGCGGCGACAACGTCCACGGCAGCTGCCGCCCGCTCCACGACGGGCCCGTCAGCCTCATGCACTGGTCCGGGAAGGGCAAGCCGTGGGACCGCCTCGACGCCGGCAGGCCGTGCCCGCTGGACCACACGTGGAAGTCCTATGACCTCTACATCGGCGAGGACGACGGCGCCACCGCCTCGCCGGCGTCCGGGCCGGCATTGTCGTCTGCATTGTCCGCATCCGTGTTTTCTTGGTAGGAGGGGAGGAGCTTGTAGCTGTATTGGCATACTAGACACAATAATTCTTTTGTTGGTTGAGCGGTTCTTGGCAATGGCAGTGTACTCCATTGCATTGCATTGTCGCTGCTGTCACCGCCGCTGCCGTGAGCTAGCTGCCGCTCGCCGTGGGCTGTACAGGGCGGTGAATGGAGTGGCGGCGGTGACGACGGCACGAGTTGGGGGAGTGGATAGAGAAAAGAAGACCTTGTTCTTTTCGGTAGAATTCAGATTGGTTATTTGGGGGATTTGATTCTTTTGGGGTGGTGATTCTTGGGGTTCCCAATTAGCTCGATTGGTGGTGTACAATTCTTTGATAGGAAAGGCTTGGATTTTTTGTTCTATTATTGATGATTCCATTCATATGCCATGTGTTCTTCATCTGAATTCGTGTTCTTGATCCGAATTCGTAAATAATTGAGCTGAATCGACTTGAATTGGGTGGATCTCCATGAACTCTGAGGCAGGCAATAAATCTATCAACAAACATGCCAATCAGGAGAATTCTCCATGTTTTTTCATAAAAATGCAAGCATTTCACATTTTCGTCAAATCCGAAGCTGGGGCAAACGCTGAAGAGCCAAGTGATGAGATTGCAGCATCCAACATTACAGCCCATGTTCTGTAGGTTGACGATTGATGTGGCTGAAATGGAAGTGAAATTTCCATCTTCGAATGAGTTGTTCTTGGAACAGTGCCTATTCCTTCTGCAATTGGACTGTTCTTCCTGTACATTCTCCCTGTTGTACTCTGTATTCATTTCACTTGTATCAATTTTTCGGTCAGAAATCAATACTCCACACAAGTTGCTTGTGAAGTTGTGACTGGGAACTTCAAAGTTTCTCTTGGGAATGCTGTGCCCATTAATTTCCCGCTTGCTTTCATATCTGTTGAAATAAAGTTGTACCATGAATAACAAATTATCTAGCTGCAATAAATCAATCTGGAATGCATAAATAGTTGCAAATCTCATAATAAGTTTTTGAATTTTTATACAAAATTGCTGCCTTAATCTGAGTTCAATACCACAACTTAAACATGTATACATGAAAATTTCCAATAATCACTCCTCTTTCCCCACGTTTGGATCAATAATCACCATTATGTTCAAGTATACCAACACATATGTTCAGGGACCAAAAGATTAGCATTCAACACTTACGTTTGTGTGTAGCGTTCAGGAGAATCGAGACACCACGCACCATGTGTTAGGATACAGGTAAGCTACATTAGCGTAAATTAAAATTTTCTACCACATAAACTAGAAAATCATGTGATTAAGAGATCATAAATTGTTACCACTAGACATGCGGTGTAGCGGAAGAAGAGTTGAAACAGCCCGGTTCAACGTAGCGCGCGTCGATGCAGTGGAAGTAATCAATCTTCATGAGCCTATTGTCTCTTCCTCATGATCATCCCGATTAGCGTCACAGTCGCAGCAGCACCTCTACCGAAATCTACATGTGTAGAGATGGAATGCCATGTATCAGTGTGCTAGCACCAGCACAGCAGCAGGGGTTTCGAGGGGTGGCGACTAGGGTTTCGATGGGTGTGTCTCATACTCATGGAACCCCTAGCCCATTCATCCCTTTATATAGAGACTCCGCCTGGATCTATGTCCAATACGAGCAGAGATTGAGTCCCACTTCGAAAACCTCTGACCGAATTCTTATCCGATACAAGTAGAGATTGTATCTCACTTGGAGTCTATCATCCGGACCCTTACTGTTCCAACTCGTTAATTGTGTGACCCTGTAGTTTCATATACATTTAGTAGAGATCCTTAGCAAGATATATCAACCCTCAAATATACACAAAGATTAATCTAGATGAACCTTATGCAATATGATTTCCAACCAGATCTTAATCATTCACTATCAGCTATAACTCCTTACCACCATATTGTATATGGTCACGGTCAGTTCGTATCCACATACAATCAGTTTGCAAATCAGTCTGTGATATGTTCGACCAGCTCATGATAAGTCAATATCTCTATATGATCAGTTCATATTCGGTCGGATCTATTGACCTGTTTGTGTATTCTCCTTTTGGCTCACGATATCCGATTGAACTCTTGATGAGAAACATATCATCTATGGAATGTTCAATCTTTCCTAATCTAGTGACTCTTCAACCACTCGTGGCATGGGCATGCATTTTCTCTATCCGACCACATCGAGAGGTTTAAAAATATCTCTTCTGTTATGTAGAAGGGACAAATCTCATATCCGATCAATCATTTTCCTTTGCATATTTCATAGTATACCCGAAAGCTACTTTTATAACTATCCAGATACGGTGTAGTGTTTGATAATACCTAAATACACTATTACACATGTAGAAAACTAAGCTAATATTAGATATAAGGATCATACATCATAATTGTTTAAGACCAACTGATGACACATAAGATACAACAATCTTAACAGTGTCTCAACGTGGGTTAACCCAACACTATGTTCTCTAACATGTGTCCACAGACATCCGACCAATGATCCTTTTAGAATGATATCATATAACAAATAAAAGACTTCACCAATAAGTCACATACTCACTAACCTTTATAATAATTCATTGAAGGAATGTGATAACATTTATTCAAAATATCATAAACATAGAAGTGATACAATCATCTCCATGATTACCTCTAGGGCATATCACTAACACCATGCACGGAGGGCCATGAGTGGTGGTAGCCTTGTGAGAGCTAGCGACTTCCTCAAGACAAACGTCGCCGGGCATGCGAAGCGGAGAGCAATGATGACGGTAGCCTCACAGCAAGTGTCATCGAGCAATCAGACAGGAATGGGAACCTCATGGCAACCATCACCAGGCATGTGGAGTGGAGAGTGGCAGCGGAAAGTGGGTTCTTTACGATGACGGGTGATGGTCTGTGGTTGCGGCTGATGGCTTTTGACCCTAACGTGAGTACTTGTATGAATAAATCAAATATTGATAACCCAATAAGCTGCTTCGAAAAGGTTGTCCTAATAAGCCACTTGAAAAAAAACAATGGAGAAATCATTCTGCTTGTTTATCCGAGAGATGTCATAAGCTATAAGCTGAAAAAGAAGGAAGAGAGTAGTCGGCTTTGTAGACCAGGTGCCACCTTCGTACCTGGTTAAGTTGACAAGATGGGTTTGGCCTGGTGCGTATCACTTATGGATGCCGGTCTTGATAGCGTCTAGAGCCAGACGCTCTTTTCGACTGTGGCTTATAGTTTATCACTTAATATTTTGAATTCTGGCTGTTCGTGAAATGCATTATGCAAAGGAAAATAGGTACATATGATTTTAGCTGGTACAGATGAATTTAGTATATTTTTTACTATAATATTCTTGTTGACCCCGTCTTACAAATCGCACTGTTTAAAAACTAATTACTATAACATAAGTCATAAGTGGGGAAAAAAAAGTGAATCATGCGTCCTCAGATGGACACTGTCTCATCTAGCGTCCTTCCTAGTTTTCTAATTGTTTGCCCACGGTGCATACTTCAGTAAATTCATAATTATTATTTGTTACTAATAAAAAATTTGGTACTACTACGGTGCAACTAATCATTGTATGTATTCTTTTGTCACTTGCTTCTACTGCGGTGCAACTAATCATTGTATGTATTCTTTTGTCACTTGCTTGTTCATCTCAGTGTGATGAACTCCACTCCACCCACTGGGCATCAAAGCCATCAACCACCACCTATTCAATATATCCTCTCACATGGATAACACCTGCATGATAAAAACGAAAAGAAAAGAAAAGCCACTGTTTTTGGTAAACTGATAGCAATGATGGTGCATATTGTAGAAACACGTCATTTTCAGCTAGTGCTATTTCCATGTGATTGTTATTGGAGGATCCAAAGTTGCTTCATGGTGATCCATGCACCGTCCATCCATCCATGCTAACGCCAAAATAGGACACTATGATTTTAAATACGTGAATTTAATCTAAATTCAAGTATTTTTTAAAAGAGATTCAGTTTTATGATATATATACACATCTATAATAATTCAAATGAAATGCATACCTTTGAAAAATATACTCAAATTTAAATATTTTGAACGAATTTAGATCACATGCTTTGCTAATCAGCGTATACGTACAATCAAACTATCATAAAAAGACGACTACAATTCGAATTTTAATTCAAACTTGTTTGAATTAGTTAGTAAACTAGTTAAACTCTATATCCAAAAATTCTAAATTTTTTTGCACATGACACACTATTTTAGATCATAGTGTCCTGACATCATGGTGTCTAAGTTAATTATACTATATGTATTTATGTGTGTGTGTGTGCATGTTGAGTTTGGACCACCCGGCAGTCGTTATGACCACACACAAAGCCAACTTACGACCACTTCAAAGATGGCTACGATCGCATCGTGTTTGCTCCGACCACGTATTCGTAACTTCAGCTGACAAGATTAACTAGTTCAAACAAGTTCGAACTGAAATTTGAACTGTAGTTGCCTTTTTTATTGATAGTTTGATTGTAGGTATGTGCTGATTATATATATAAATCAGCAAAGCTTGTGATCTAAATTCGTTCAAAATTTTGAATTCAAGTATATTTTTTCAAAGGTATATGTTTCATTTGAATTGTTATAGATAGGTATATACCCTAAAACTGATATTTTCAAAAAATATACCCGAATTAGGTTGAATTCGTGCATTTGAAATTAAGGTGTCCGGGCACCCTGGTGCCTAATTTCAGAGTCCTATATATATATATAGGAAAAATACATTTTACACCCGGGTGTAATTACACCCACCTCTAATATACCACCTAAACAAACTTGAAATACTCCTTTATCACTTTAGGTACATTTGTATACTAATTATAAGATACTCCAATGTGAACCGCACGAAAAACTTGTAAAGGAGTTCATAGTTTTTAGCGTATTTTATAAATACCCTTATATATGCGCATAAAAAGGAGTATGTCAAAAAAATGTACATACCACTTCTGAAAAATTGTTGATACCACCTAGATGGTCTTAAATACTTGTATACTACACGTACATACCCTCCGTTACGCGAGATACTCCCTACATTGCGAGATACGATATAGGGTGTAATTACACCTGTGTGTAGAAAAGAGGTATATATATATATATATATATATATATATATATATATATATATATATATATATATATATATATATATATATATATATATATATATACACACACACACACATATACATATACATATATATATACATATACACATACATATGTGCGTATATATACGTGTATATGTATGTACGTACGTACGTACGTATGTATGTATGTATGTATGTATGTATGTATGTATGAGGTTGGATCGTCCTCAGAGCAGACATGTAGCGCATGCATGATCCCGGCTGTTGCTCTTTGGTGCGGTATCCGTGAGCGCGCTGCACGGCGGCGTATCAACGTGCCTTTTTCTCCGGTCCGTTGTTGCGGAAGGAACTGTTCCATCACCCCTGGCCGGCAGGGTCGTAGCTACCGGATTTGGGCGCCATTACTGGCGTTGGTGCCTCCATAATGCCGGCCACCGAATACAGGTGTGTGGCAGGCAGCGAGACGTACACGCCCGCAGTAAACTCGTCGCTGCTGGCAGAGAGCCATCGGCTTCCTAATTGGCTAATGGCCGGGGCTGTAATTGGACCGGAATGCTTGGCCCCTTGCAGCAGCCGCCGTTTCCATCGAAGCACTTGTACTGAAACACTGGGGTGTTAGGTCGCAAGATTTATTCAGAAATGGCCGTAGAGAAGGATGGACCAACAGTTCCGAAAGATAATAATACTAATGTACCACTGCGGTTGTACAAATACATAAGCTCCAAATGGCAACGCAACGTTGTGAGACGGCATCACGTCGGGGTAGGGTAAGGTAGGACCGTTATGGGATTGCAGCGGTCTGCCTAACGGCTCCCAATGACTTGTTACTTATCCTGTAATTAACAAATGTCGTAGCTATCCAATGCTTAATTAAGAATCTGAGGAGGAATGGTCTGGGGTTTGCAAGCTAGTGCGTATTCTGCAACTTCTGATGTAGTGGTTACCAGTTAAAAGTTGACTAGTGAAACTAGAAACTCCCGCCGATTCCAAATGAAAGTCATGCTAGAAAATGTGCATACATTGAACGACCTACGTTTGGTACGAAAGGGAATACATGGCTACTCTTGCTTATGGGAAATGAGTATTGTAGTATAAGTGAATTGCACATCTTTCCTTATCAATTTAAGCTTTTGGGTGAACTGGCTGGTGCATGAAACTCAATATGGTATCAGAGCCAAGAGGTCCCGAATTTAAGACCTGGCTGACGCAATTAAAAAAAATAATTGCAGTCCATTTCTATTCCACGTATTAGGCCTAAGGGAGCCTACACGTGAGGGAGAATGTTGAAGTATAAGTGAATTGCACATCTTTCCTCATCACCTTAAGCTTTTGGATGAATTGGCTGATGCGTGAAACTCAATAATGAGGACTAGTTGGGCGATGAGGTACATAACCCTCCTAACTTGCATTCCTAACTTGCATTTGCTCACCTACATGTTCAAGCAGAAATGTGTTCCCAAAAAAAAAACAAAAGGAATATAGAGCTCAACAGTGGACTGCTCAATCACTCCGGCGCCTGCAAAGCTGAAACGGAGGCTTCGACACAAAGAAGGCACAGGGAATGATTCGATGACTAGATCAAAGTGCAAAGGGGAAGGAAAGTTTCAGGTGTTGGTTGGATGCCTAGTGTGCAGGGCAGGGCAATGCTTGCTTTTCTCCTAAGATTGTTGATGAATTCGTAATGAGAGCGATACGATCCAGTGGTAAAAGATCGGTGGATGCTGACGTGAAACCTGGAGAAGAGAGGAGAGGAGTCATCAGCAGTCACAACCATAGAAGTTGGGGAATAAAGGGTGTCAAGGATAAGATATGTTGCAAATGCAGGGAACCGAGAGCGAGACCCAGATCCAAGAAAAAGCAACACCGAGCAGCCTAGCACAGGTGGGCTGTAAAGCTGCTCAGTTCGTCCTAGGGTTAATTTAAACTCGGCTCGAGCTCTAAACGAGCTGGGCTTAAGTTTAATGCCGATCTCGAATGGCTTGTCAAGGTCTGATAAATTTTTAGATCTGTTTGCAACCCTGATTCTTTCCCTTTCATAATTGTTCCTGTTAAGACATATGCTATTATGTTGTGAGTTGTGATATTTTTCTATTCTCACTTGATGAATATTATTGAATGTTAACTCTTACGAGCTTACTCGACCTGAATTCAAGTTTAAGTTTTTCTTATTGTTGAAAATTGGTGTATGTTGAATTGTTGGTTGTTACCGAGTTTACTCAAGCCTACTGGAGGTTGGACCGAGCCAAGCTCGAGCCCACGTCTAGACTCGGACCCCAACTCAGGCTCACTCAAACTCGATTCAAACATCTACCAAGCTCGAGTTTAGAAGACCAGACTCGCTTGAGCTAAACTCATTTATAACCCTAATTACAAGCAGACATTTCTGGCCATAACATTACATGTTCCATTTGGATGTGGGAATTTTTACCTTGTTTATGGAAGAATTGAGTTGTTTTATATGAAATTCTATTGTTCCAAATAGGCTTTTAGGGGCGTTTAAAACGGTATTTGCTGATGACTTTTGGCTGCGACTTGTGGGTGATGGCTTTTAGCTGAGAAACCACCCGTTCAGAATGGCTTTTAGCTTCTCCAATGGAGAAGCTAAAAGCCATTTTGAACAGGGTCTTAGTCTTTTCTTGTTCTTTTAGACTGTGACTGATGATTTTTATCTGTGTTTTTTAAGATAGTAGCGAACGGCGGAGATACTGATGTGGACGACGAATACAATTTTAGACTCGAGAAACCATTTAAAAAATTCACTTTAAAAAAATTCTGTTTATTTTAACTTTTGGATAAATCAAAAGCCCGAAAGAACGAGGCAGATTTCATTTCGGCATATGTACACCGTTCTTCTATGCTTGTGTGGTGTGGATGAATAAGTGCAAGTCATTCACTTGGTGCTTTCCTACACGTCCAGGCTATAGATCAGTACGTACTCTTTAGGTACCCAATTTTGGAGAGGAAAGGAGCATTGTTCGGTTTACAGGCCAGGCCACACTTAAACACGGCACGGTTTATCTTTTGTTTTTCCTTTTTCTGAGAGGAAGGCATGGTTCATCTCAAATCTGGTCGAAGTTACAAAATGTTGTTAACCCGAAATTCGGGCTTGAAACCAACAAACTCCCAAATCCCGAGCTCAGGTCCAAGTCCAACAGTTCGAACGAAACTAGGCCTAATGCCAATTTGACCTAGATTTGTACTGAGATTCAGGCTGCATTTAGTTGAGGATCAAAATCGCTCTTCCGAAAATTGCCAAAAAAATTGTCCTCAAATTGGCATGGCCAAAGTTTGGCAACAAAATGATGCAACAAACAAAATTAAATCTGGTCAAACTCACCATGTTGGTAACCCAGAATTTAGGAATTTTTTTAAATAATCATTTTTTATTTAGAATTATAAAAATATGCCTACGATTTTTTTTTTGCACTTTTAGCCTCATGTTGCCCAACCATTGGGCGATTTCGGCTAGTCGCCCAACGGTTGGGCAACTAGTCCATGTCATGCAAATGTTGGGTGAACAGCCAACGTGTCGCCCAACCATTGGACGATTTTAAATAATAATGTAATTATTATATTATTTCGATGGAAATAATTGTGAGAGAGTAAATGAAAATTTTTGTAGGTAATACATTTAAGAAATCTTGTTTGTAGTTTTTTAAATAAAAGTATAGACAATGTCGTTTGATATATTTGTGATTTTCGTACATTGTGAATGGTCTGAAATATGTTAGAGTCGCAATAACATTTTTCGATCGTTGTACGTTATTGTAGTATGAGAAATTTCTGAAGAATTTGATGAAAACGATTGAGATAGCAACGATTCGTAGGTAGCAAGGTAAGTGATATTATGATGCAATAGATAATTCGTACACAGAGGAACACAAAGCAAAATACGTACACAGTAAACAAGTACACATAGCAGGAGAAAGATCCACTACTCGCCACCAGCTACACCACCCGCAGCACCTCCTTCGTCGTCGCCACATCCCACCCCCCACCCCCACCCAGCCTCGGTCCGTGGCCACCCGTACGGCCCCGTTTGGGCTTTCTTCACCACGGGGTGTTGGGGTTTGGGGCCTGATGGGGTGAAGCGGTCAGGAGACCTATTGATCCGTGTTCCCAATGCCTCAGGGGTCGATTACACCTATGGCTGCATGGGAACTGGAGGACTGCTAAGATGTGACACAGAAAGGACCTCTGCCTGGTCCTCCGTGAAGAACTCGCTTAAGTACTCTAGGAGATCCTCGTGGGGGATAGGTAAACTCTTGACCGGTGTGTCGTTCATACAGGATAGGTATTGTTTATTGGTGCAATATATTGACGCAAAAAAATCTTAAGAGACGAAACGTACCTTCCAAATAGGTCATGGTCTCCAACCAACTGCCATGCCCGTCGGACCCGTCTTGGTCGTACAACGTGGGATGCCCTGTCGATGCCAAGTACAAGTCCACGGACGACGACGACGACGGTGGAGCGTAGGCACATGCCCATCCTGACCCTCCAACCTGACCCGACAGTGGTGGTGTCGGTGCTCGAGGGTAGGCACGTGGCCAGGCTAATCCTTCGGCCTGGTCAGGCGCCGGCGAGGCCCATGCATGTGGCCCTCCGGAGCCTCACACCTGAGCTGCAAAACATGACGGCCTCGCTGTGCACGTCGACCTCCAGGAGCGTCCTGCACGACGTGAGGGTGAGGCCTCTCGTAGACCCGATGGGCAAGGACCAGCAGCTCATCGTGCATCACCTCCAAACTACAGGCGACCCTATCCATGACCGACCCGGTGTCCCCCACAATGTTGGCGGTGATGTCCGTTTATAAAAAATACATAAAAGCGTTAAAAGAATAACTGTGGTAACAGTACCCTGAAACTTTCAAACACGAGAGTACGTACCACAAGCGCCAAGCTCTGCGCTAAGTGTATAGGGTACACGTCAGTCGGTGCTGGTACGTGAGCGGGGGAGAGTCAACAACACATACCAGCCTGGTGCATGTTTGCGGACCGTACCAGCGTAAGTACTCGGCGTACGAGCTGGGGTCGTACGCGGTGTCCTCATGCACGAAGTCCTAGAGTTCCTCCCCCCACTCGTCCACCCACTACGCCATCTTCGCGGCCAAGACCGTCCCGTTACCACACCTCTTGTTGTGCCTATGAAACGTACAACTGCAATTAGAAGGTATCATAACAGAACTGAGAAAAATTATAGGGACATATGTTGTGTGTAACTCACACGTGGACCGACTCAAGCACCCAACGCCCAACGGGGACTGGAACAGCCTGGCCAAGGCCGAACTGGTGCATCACCCTGTGCATCGCATAGTCTTCGACGAACACGTCGAAGACGAGCTTCTTCCGCTTGAGCCAATACGCTTGGTTGCACAAACACAGCGACGAGAGGCCGTCGGGGACGCGGTCCACCATCTCCAAAGCAGAGTACGGCTCCCAGTGCACGTCCTTAGCGGTCAGGTGGTCGAGGTGCTCGATGAAGTGGTCATACACATGGGTGACCTGGAGGTGTGAAAACCGTGCCTGCGAGCCAGAATAATGGTTACAGAGGATGAGTTCTAATGTATGTATAGTAAAAACTCAAAATAGAATGTACTCGTCTATGGCACCAAAGGAACCCTGCGGTAGGCCGGTCCACAATGCCCCCGTAGTAAATATCCACGCGGAACGGACTGTTGTTGAGCAGCATCGGTTGTCCGAGGGGGGAGCGCTCGAACGACAACAGCTGCAGTACAAGGGGGCAGCCTATCAAGACAGGGGCCGTCCTCATCCTGCAGCAAGCGTCGCACATGCTGCGGTACGTCATGGCAAGTATGGCTGATCCCAAGCTATAGTGCACCTCGTCCCCGTCGGTGATGGCCCTCACATACCACACGAGGCAGGCATCAACAGAGTCACCATGGCTGCTGGTAAATAGTACCCAGCCGAACAACCATAGTAAGTACGCCTCGAGGTGCCACGACACCTGGTACTCATTGGCGTCCGGGTCCATCCTCTTGACCTGTGCACAAACGAAAAATAGTAAGTCCATCATATATCAAAGACTGTCCATCGCTAAATAGAAAAAATAGACAACATATGTATCCAGAACTGCGAAAGCCACCGCATGGGGGCATGCTTATGTTGCACAGCGAAGACATAGTACGATACTGCGGCCTTAGCCCAAAGAACCCCACGAAACCAGCCCAGCAGGTCATCATGCCAGTTGGCAGGCGCATCCTCCGAGGAGACAGCCTCTCCTACAATAAGCAGGCCAAGCAGTATCACAACGTCCTGTAGAGTGGGGGGCATCTCCCTGAATGGGAGGTGGAAGGTGTGCGTCTTGTGCCGCCACCGGTTCAGTAGAGCTATCAGCAACGACCGATTGAATGAGAACCATTGTGACTGCTCCTGGACCTTCCGTCCTCCTCGACTGGAGCAACATCCTCGTCGGTAGCCTCCACCATCCGCGCAGAGGTAGAAGGCCAGCAACGCTCAGCCTGCAAAGCACGAAGAAGTTAGTACATAGTGTAAATATTGTAAAAAGATGTGCCATAGTTTGTACACAAATCTGTCTCTCCAGCGCATGTCTAGTCTCCAACCCATCCGGGTGTCCACGTATGGACCACCCCTAACTTGGTCTCCCCACCCCCGCCCTTGGGATGCATGACACGACATCTTATGCAGTGCTACGCGTCAATGTGCTGGACCAGCAAGCTGAAAGGCCAGTCAGAACTGCCAACGTCATGATCCATATCTACAAATCGATTTTAAGCAAGCAATTATGACACAATTACTCACAGATATGACAGAAAGTAAATCTTACAAATAATAATTAAATGAATTATACTAAATTTTACGGGGTTTCTACAATTTATAAGCGATTGACAAAATTTTATTTCAGTCATTTGTGAATTTTTATAGCTCAAATGCTATTTAAATCGACGTGTACAATTTTAGTCGCTACGCGTAATCTTAAATCGACGCATACTATTTTAAATCGATGCGTCGTATTCGAATCGCCATGAACAATTTTAAATATTTTAATGCCTATTAAGAATACTAATTACGGGATTTGTACAGTTTATAAGCGGCTGACAAAATTTTATTTTAGTCATTTGTGAATTTTTATAACTCAAATGTTATTTAAATCGTCGTGTACTATTTTCAATCGGCACGTCATATTCTAATCATCACGAACAGTTTTAAATCTTTCAATGCCTATTAAGAATATTAATTACGGGGTTTGTACAATTTATAAGCAACTGACAAAATTTTATTTTAGTTATTTCTAAATATTTATAACTCAAATGCTATTTAAATTGTCGCGTATAGTTTTAGTCGCTATGCGTAATCTTAAATCGTCGCGTACTATTTTAAATCAGCATGTCCTATTCTAATCATCACAAATAGTTGTAAATCTTTCGATGCCTATTAAGAATACTAATTACAAGGGTTTTATAATTTATAAACGACTGACAAAATTAATTGTGCCTTTAAATGCACAACAGAGCGATCTAAACGGCAATATAATTATTATCAACTAAATTACTGTTTATTTCTAAACTAAAAATTCAATGATTTCAATTGATATCTTACCATGTTTCAAAAATAATTATATAAAAATACAGAAAACACACCATCGTTGATGCGTAGATTCCTTCTCCTCTCTTCCCCTCCCTCTTTTGTTCCTCCTCCCCTCCTCTTCCTCCTCTTTCTCTTCTTTCATCTCCTTCTCCCCTCTCTATCTCTTCTCCCTTTCTCCCCTTCTTTCTTACTTTTTTTGCTATGGCCAGCTGCGCGGGGGTAAATACCCTCTAGTCACCTTGGAAGACATGAGGCCAAAAGTAAAAAAAATTGCAGATATATTTTTGTAATTTTAAATAAAAAAATGATTATTTAAAAAATCCAGAATTTAGCATCCGTAAGCCTCAAACCAAATCGCCCTATAGTTCAGAAGAGCCTACGAAACACTAAAAAAGGTCTCAACTAATGGACCTGATTAAGCAGGAAGAGTGATTAAACCGTAGGATGATAGACAAGCATTGCACTATGCTTGTATGCAACCCACGCCTGAGTAATCGCACTGTAACAATCTATCGTTTTTTCGCCTGTCATATTGAAGATTCAGCAGATGTCTTGCCTGGTGCTTAAAGGAAAAAACCTCGCCACAAGTTACTCTCGGTGTCTCTACAATAACTCCCAGACACACAATATGATATACTATCCTCGTATGGTTAGATGCTTCGCGCTGTAGGTACACGACGAGTTTTTTGAGTCCTCCAGGCCGAAACCGGAGAAGGCAGCAGTTTTAAGCAGACCAGAGCCAACAAAATGCAACACCCTAGCAGTCTTATTGGCTGGATCTGGTTCGGTGCATTGAATCATTCTTAGCCGTCCAATATGGTCCATTCTACTGCTCTGATGATGCTAACATCTCAGGTGTATACGAGTGGTGCCTAGGAGTGGTGCTGAGCGAGAAGGACATATACGTAATTTTATCAAAGCAGTTTTCAGTGAAAGACTGATTGTTATTTTTAATTAAGATTGATTGCAGGAAGTAACATGACAGCCACAATTAGATTGATTTCGGATGTATTTTGACCTATCTACTTAATCCAAACGTATTGTGTACGCGTTCATTACCTCTTTCCATGTTGTTCTAAACAGTACTGCGTGACAACACTTGATTCACAACACACAGGAAGCTGCTTGTGGCTGGAATAGTAGCATATATTTTCTAAGCACACAACCAAATTTTGCTTTTTTCCGTATCAACATTAAACAGTTCAAACATGTAATCATAGTATCATGCAAGCATTCCGTACTCCAAAAGGTGCAAACACCTTTGCCTACCTTGTCGCAAGTTGCAGCAAGTTAATGTCATGATGTGAGTTAGTGCGACTAATGAAAAGATGCTAAGTTCTTGCTTATTTTAACAACCCAATACATAATTACATATTCCAATTTCATTAGGCCAGTTCGTATTAAGTTATAGATGTCGGTGTCCCACAACACTTTGCCACCTTTTTCGTGGTATATATATCACATAATATGCTACATTTTGGCTCTAATTGTGTTATAGGGAGTATAGAAAAGAAATAGGAAATAGGAAAACCCAATAAAAAGAGAGATAATACAACTCTTTTGCACCTCTCAAAGCTTTGGCCTCGGGGTTTGTCCTGGCATCTATTTTCTGCACCCAATCAGTGGCATCTATTTTCTGCACCCAATCAGCGTCTCCTGGCATCTGTTTTCTGCCAAATCGTGGCTGATTAATTCTCCAACGGACAAAATCGCAACCCAGAGAAATTGCCCGTAAGCTGAACTGAACCGATCTCCCCGTAACAAGTACAATTATACCCTTAATGGATGGTTAGATGTGCTGAAAGTGTCAGCATCTCCCACACCTCTACATGGACCGGACCATCTCTCCTTATTGGCAGCAGTAAAATACACTATTATGAATTTGCGACAACCAATAATTGATACAGCGTGCAGTTAAACTAAACGAGTTGCAACGCCCTCATGATATCAGGCTTGAAACATGCTAAGCGGGATATGTGCTAGACAAAGAATGTATACCAACACCCTACAACCAAGAATGCATCACAATTCACAGTAGGGATTCACATAGGAATAAGTGAATAACAATGTTGCTTCCTGTCAGAAACAGGAGTATGTATAACAATCTGGTAACAGCGAAATCAAAACTACAATAAAACGAGTCAACCTGTGCGTACATGGAGCAATCGAATCATACAAAGCTAAAAATAAGTTCTTATTGCTACGACATCCACTCCACAGAAGCTCCAATGGAAACTCTTATTAAACATTCCACAATATGGCGACTGCAGGCCGCTCTGGGAGGTTTGGTTCCACTTTCAAAACTGTAAAAAGAAAAAAAAGAAAGGTGCACCCTACATCAACGCGTCTCTATGCCTGAGCACCAAGTTCCAACATCAAGGTGTGGTTCGCATCATCGCTTCCAGGGCCACTAAACTGGATGGGACCTGTGCCATAGAAAGATTAACAGGTTAATTTACTTCTATAGCTGCCATAGTCAATGATGACAATTTCCTAACTACATACCAGGGCTGATGTACCGGTTCTTGAGGGCCCATTCATCTCGCATTGATGCAAACTTCTTAAAAGGCGCACCTGTAAATTGTCCATACAAGAAATCAGATTTTGATAAAAGGGCATAAACCTCATAAATGTTAGTAATGGAAGTGAAGGTGCTTCATACCATCAAGCTCCACCATAGCTTTCTTGATCACTGGCTTGAACTTGCCTGAGTGCAGAGAACGTCAAAAGTTAAAATTTGACACTAATTAGTACAAGAATAATAAAATGGATATATACTATCACATTTACTTGAGTAAAAGGTCAAGAACTTTATTGGAAGATAGTTAAGTAATCTTCAAGTCAAACGAAGGAAAAGCGTAAAAAAAGGTAATAGTAGAAAATTACCATGTCTCCTCTCAACATCCATCATTGATGTCAATGCAGTTCCTCCAACAGTCCATTCTTCCACAGGAGCAGCTAGGTTGCCAACCTGAGTCAACAAAACAGAAAACCAAGGCTAGGGTAAATCATGGAAGTACAAATACGACAGTACAATACAATAGCTCCCGGATAATCATAAATTCATAATCATATATTGGCTCAGTTTGGTATGTGAACTTCTATCCAATGATGAATATGGGGTGGAAACTGGAAAAATTATATGCCGATGTTTGCATGATTGAAAAGTAATGCGTCTTTACAGAATTTACAAGGCAAACAATGTAAATATGCCTCCACAAAAGCATGTTAATCAGGGGTCAACCCAGGCATGAGGCATCTATCAAGTAATGTGGCAAGAAAATGTAGTAGGGCATACCGATGTAATAAGTCCTGTCTTCCCACATTGGAGAAGAGCCCCAGAACCGTAGCCTAACGCATAGCAATAGCTAGAATCAAAATTAGTAGGAAGGCCACATCTTCCTTCGTATCTGCAAAATTACAAAGCAACAGCATGAGAGTGCGGGTTATTTTGGAAAATGCAATAATGCATTCTTACCCAAAGAAGTGAGATTGGCCTCGGAAATGTGCAGGGTACTTTCCCTCAGCTTTTCTCTTCTCCAATTCAGTCTCAACCATGGTAATAAGCATTTTCTCAGTTTCAATTTTTGCAACCTGAAACAAACATTTTGGACGCCAGTCAGTGTTGCTAACTTTTTGGTAGAAACAGTCATTTCAGAGGATTAAACAAAGTTACGATGGTTCAACAAGTTTCCCTGTTTTTACCTGAACATTGCCATGTGGATCTCTTTCAAGCAAAAGTTGCTCCTGAATAGTTTTGGGCAAGAAGTCAAACAGTTGCCGAGATTCTGGTTGAAGCTTGCTTTTCCAAGCCCCTGCCTCATCAACAACATCATGTGCCAAAATTTCATTCAATTCTGCAATGAGTTTTTGAACCTGGAAAAGAAACCGAATGATATCAGTAATGCAGTGCATGACAACACAAAATTGCAGAATGTGTGATCATTGTCAAACCTCTGGGATGAAATCAATCAGGCCCTCCGGTATAAGGATAACGCCATAGTTGTAACCAAGTTCTGCACGCTTGCAGATGATATCGGTAATGTAGTCTGTGACATTCTTAAGGGTTTGCTTCTTCGCAGCAACCTACATTAACGCATAAAAAATAAGAAAACAAAATATCGTTGGCATTTCAGCAAAACAGAATATGTAACCTATGATTCCAGACACTTTTATTTAAAAAAATAAAACATAATGTCAGCTAATGTATAAGAGTTAAGAAGCTTGGTAGGAAAAGAGCAAACTGAAATGCACATGAAATGAAATAAGGACAGGTGTACAGATGATTTTATTCCTCTCGTGTACCGTACGTATCACCAATCCAACTAGCAAAAGCTTGGAATGTCAGATAATGCTAATTCAATGTAGAAGGGACTCCATATATGAGAATTACGAACCTCTTCTCCAATGAGTGCAACATTAGGGTGTGTTTGCAAAGCACACTCTAATGTAATGTGAGAAGCAGCACGTCCCATAAGCCTCACAACTGCATGACCATACAAAGTACTTATTACGGAATGCAAAATTAATAAAAGGAAAAAGTCCATCTGTGGTCCAACTCTTCAATTGGTCTAATTTTCGTCCCTTATTTACTAAACCGGGTAGAACCTGTCCTCCAACTGTCAAAACCTGAGCAAATCACATCCAAAGCTGGTTTTGTGGGTGGTTTTAGGTGATGTGACGACCTAGTTGGCAAATGAGCTGACATGGCTTGATGATCATCCAGCCGCCTCCTCACATCCTGCCCGATGTCAGCGACAACGGCAGGATTTGTATGCAGCACTTGCTCTATTTAGTTAGGCCATGTACCAATGATATCTTTCTTGACGTACTATGCATACATAGGTGGGGAGATGGGTCCGGACGTCATGCTACCTCTCCATGAAACAGCTGCACGCTTGGCGCCGGCGACCGCGGCACAATGAGCCTGCGCCAGACACGAGCCTTGTCGGACGCGTTGGCGCCGAAGGAGGCCGTGGGGCAGCTCAAGGCCACCGTGGCCACGCTCAAGACCGACCTGCCAGCCTCACCCTCCGGCATCATCTGCATCGAGGTAATACACGATACACTCATTTCTTGGTTAATTACGGGGAACTACATTTGTGTTGCTTGCATTAGCTTTTGAGCTGAATTGATGGCAAGCACCAATTCGGCGAGTGGCTGCACGCACAGAGCTCGCTGCCCCGCTGCTTCTCAGCTCGGGTTCACTCAATCTCCACCAAGGTGAGGTATCCTCTTCTTCCTTTAACTCTCGTTCTTTGGACCAATCCCCATTGCAGAGAGCGAGAAGGCGTAGGCCGCAAAGCGGGGGAATAAGGAGGAGGCCAGGATTGCGGAGTAGCGGTGCATTGGTGCCAACGTCCTCAAAGATCTCAATGCTGCCCCCTATGACCTCGTCATGCAAACCAAGCAGGTCGACCTCCTCCCCGTCATCCAGTGTACCACCGGCGACGTCGCCACCCCTGCTGACGCCGCCATCATGATGCATCTCATCTGTGACGGTGTCTTCATTTGCTACGACATCTTCAAGAGGGGAGACCCCGCACTCCGTGCCCACGCCATCGAACAGGCCGTCACCCACCAATACAGCCCCTGCAGCCAGCTTCTAGGCTTGTGATTGGAGAGGGAAAAGGGAGAGATGAGTCTGGATTTGGGAAAGTAGAGATAGGAGCCGGATAGGGGGAGGAAGAGAGAGTATATGGCAGTAGTGTGACCATCTGTGGGAGAGATGGTGAGTAGAGAATGGGGATAAAAGGAAGAAGAGATTATGTGGCAGCCACATGGGCTGACTAGGATCCGACGTGGACGCCATGTGGGACAAAACCGGGCTTCATTGTATCCGTGATGGACTCCAGGTGGGTCAAAACTACGGTCAAACAGGCAGAGGGATAATGTTTTGTCTGGTATTGAGAGATGGGGGACGGGTTATTCCCGGTTTTGTAAATGAGGGATGAAAATTAGACAAACTAAAGAGTAGAGGGACCACGGATGGACTTTTTCCTTAATAAAATAATGTTAGAATGGATCATCTATTATGCTATTACATAGTTAACATTCATCGATTGTATGTGTTTGCAGTACGTTGTACGACGTTATGAGAATGTTGGCATGATAGACATAGCTTAGAAAAAGAGAGAGGGTAAATTCACTAGAATGTTGAGTATTTAATGACTTTCTTCTCATAACTTAATTACTAAAGGATTAAAATGTTAAAAATGGATAAGTTGGAGTTACAGGGTGTCAGGGTTTATGTATGCTGTAGAGCTTTACAGGGATGCTTGTTAACACCGAGATCAAGTTAAGCAATCTGCCAATTATTTGATTACTCTCCTTTCAAATTTAGTTAATGAAGAACTGAATAACACTCTGATTCAATGGGCCTCTTCTTTTTAGCTTCTAAAAGCTGATTTTCGGCTTTTATACAGTAATTGTCTTTCAAACGAAGTGTCTTTTCAAAGCGGGGTCTACAAGTTGATTGTAGTACACACTATGGCGATTTCATTTATATCGGCCAAAACCGCATGTGGGTTTCTGTTACTTCGTACTCTCTCTCACGAACGGCCTAAAAGGCATAAGTCGCAGCCATAAACCAAAGCGAAAAAGACCAGGCCAATAGCTACCTGCTACAATAAACAGCACTAGTATAATTTAGCAGTTCTCACTTGGCAGGCACGACCGCTTCAAACTTCACCTATTTTATTGCTATCTGTTATTTTTGCCAAGTGTAGGAAAACAAAATCATGGTTAAGCATGCCCAAACAACTGTTAAAGAAACTTACAGTGGTAGTATTTTCCTGTTGATCGTGCATCAGTCATGACATTGCCAATCATTTCGGAGTATATCTGAAAAAGAAGTATCACTGTCATGACATGATCCTAAATATTCGTCTGTGTGAAATGTCCTCATATCACTTTAAATTGAAAGAATGCTTGTGCAGTTGAGCAAGTGTGCCATGACCATATAAGTGAAATCTTTGAAATCTAGACTAGGATTTGCAGAAAACTCAAGGACTGATGCATAAGGATCAAGAAACTGATACCTTGCAAGCAGTGTCAAATCCAAAGCTTGTTGGAACTTCCTTACATTTCAGATCTCCATCAATAGTCTTTGGACAACCAATAACACGAGTCTTCAGGTTCTTTCCCCTATAATGCAGAGTTCATAACTTAGGAACTGTCATCTTTATTTGCTTGTGAAGAAGCAGATAACTAGCAATATGGTCAAGAAAAGCATCGACTATAATCTCAAATGTGCATTTACATGTCAGGCAATGATATTATGAGTTGTGACCTAATATTTCAGGACATACACACACACGCATATGTATATATACATACACACATATACATATATGTGTATATATACATATGTATATATGTATACACACATATATATGTATATATACATATATATATGTATACACACATATATATACACATATATATGTATGTATATATGTACATATGTACATATGTATATATACACATATGTACATATGTGTGTATATATGTGTGTACACATATATACATATGTATATATGTATATAAGTACATATGTATATATACACATATGTATACACATATATATGTATATATGTACATATACACGTATATACATATGTACCACGTACATACATATGTATATATGTATACATACACACACACACATATATATGTGTGTGTATGTAGATATGTACATATATATGTGTGTGTATATGTATATGTATATGTACATATATATAGTATAAATAACAGGGGCACCATGGTGACCAAGCTCCATGATTGAGACTTTCCATCCATGATTACGACTTTTCATCCATGATTGATTCAGCGTGATAAATCAATAAATTCCTTTCCAAATTGATGCCTTTTTTAATTAATGAATGTTAACAGGTTTGCCTGATATATTATATATCATTACACTTGCACGCATCTAAAAGCAATCCAAAAGCAAGGAGGCTTGGTGCCCAGACACCATGGTGCCACATTTCAGCGTCCTATACACACACATATATATATAGAAAGTCTCTTTTCTACTCCCGGGTGTAATTATATCCGATGTCGTATCCACAACGTAGGGAGCATATCGCGTAACGAAGGGTGCATACGTGTAGTATACGAGTATTTAATACCATCTAGGTGGTATGAACAACTTTTCAGATATGGTATGTACATATTTTTGACATACTACTTTTTATGCGCGTATATGAAGGTATTTACAAAATACGCTAAAAAGTATGGACTCCCTTGCAATTTTTTCGTGCGATTCACATTGGATTCTCAGTCTCCTATAATTAGTATACGGGTATACCTAAAGTAACATAAGAGTATTTCAAGTTTGTTTATGTGGCATATTAGAGGTGGGTGTAATTGCACCCGAAAGTAAAAGGTATATATACGTACGTATATATATACATATACATATATATTTGGAAATATATATATATAGTATAAATAATAGGGGCACCATGGTGTATAGGCTCTATGATTGAGACTTTCCACCATGATTGATTCAGCATGCTAAACCAATGACTTCCTTTCCAAATTAACGCCTTTTCAAATTAATGAATGTTAATGGGTTTGCCTGATATATTACACTCGCACGCATCTAAAAGCAATCCAAAGATAGGGAGGCTTGGTGTCTAGGCTCCATAATTAAGACTTTCCATACATAATTGATTCAGCATGCTAAATCAATAACTTCATTTCCAAATCAAAACACTTAACAGTACAAAAAAGCTACAGCATTGTAGAATGAAAATCAAAACACTTAACAGTACAAAAAAGCTTGAGGCATTAACAGCAACAAAAGAAAATCGTTCAGGTGAAGCAAAAGAATGCATTGCAGTCTTAGACCCCAACCTGAAATATTCAGCAAGGAGGCATGCGTTGGTGTTTGAATCATCACCACCAATGACAACAAGCCCATCCAAATCAAGTTTGTTGACTGTGTCTTCAGCTTGCTGGAACTGCGCAAATATCAAATAGAGTTAAAATAAAGATAACACCGGTGAAGTAGTGATTAGTCAACACAGTAAAAAGTTCTCCAAGAAAGTCAGTAAGCATTTGCATATAAACACGACCAAAGACATACCTGCTCTGGTGTTTCAATCTTGTCCCTTCCACTGCAGATCATATCAAATCCACCCTATTAAAAAGGAAAAACAAAATTAAAATGCATCACCAAAGTAATAGCAAATATGTCATGAAGGGACCTAATCATCAACAGTACTTGACACCTAACATCGTCACAATTCAGAAAAGAAACAATGGATATCTCTATAAGATTTGCACCGAACAATATCTTATGATCTTGTTTACACCTGCATCTTACCTAACGCTGCCAACCAAACCAACATGGTTTACACGAAAGTTAACACACTTGAAATTTCACTAAGCGTGCTTAGTAAATGTCATGTTGCAATACCTGGTTTCTGTAGGGGTACACATAATCAGCAGTAAGCTCAACGTACTTGCACTTCATGATCCCAGCTGGGCCTCCCTTGAATCCATACAAGATGCTGCCTTTTGCATGCTCCTGCAGGTAATCTGATCCAACACAAACCAGGCCAAGTCAACCACAAGAAATCTTACAGAAACCCCTCAAAATACAATACATACTTCCTCATATTATATTCAATTTCATGCGAGTTTATCAAAAGTGACAATCGAAAGAGATGTAAATTTAGCGATTTTAGCCCTCATCAGACAGAGACAGCCATAATCTATCACGATCTACAACTGCGCGAGTCCAATGTTGAAACTCGCTTAGAGACGACAACTGTAACTAACAACGATGATCATGGTCCTGTTCAGATCTCCCACCAGACTGGCACTAACCCTCCCTTACTAAACCACAAGCTTTAAATTCGTTTCTACTATTGTTAAATCTGGGCGTTCGCAGGTTCCTTCAAGCAAACAACTCAAGAACAGTCTCACGACTCACCAAAGATGCCGCAGATCACATTGTGGCCGCCTGGCGCCTGGCCGCCGGAGAGCACGACACCGACCTTGAGCGGCCTCGTCGCCGCGGGCTCGGGCGACGGCACCAGAGCCGCCGACGGCTGCCCGAACAGGTTGGGGAACAGCTTCGCGATCTCATCTGCAACAGATCGAAACCCTCAAATCTAAGCTCGAATCCATTTTATTCGCAGGCATAGCCCGAGAACAGGAGAAGCAGCCGACGAGGCATCGCATCACTCACCGGGGTTGCCCGCGGCGGAGCTGGCGGGCCCGTCGGCGAGCGCGAAGTGGGAGCGGAGGACGGAGGGGAGGGGCAGCGCGTGCCTGAGGCGGCTCGTCTGCACCTCGCTGTACACGGACGCGAGCCGCCCGGGCGCCGGCGCGTTCGCCGCCGCCGCCATGTTGCCGGTGCGAGATTTGGTGCAGTGGTGGGATTTGGTTTGGGGTGAAGAATAATAGGCTGTGGGTGGGAGTGTCGCCGTGGGGTTTTACGATGAAAAAATTGATCATATACCCTCCATTTAGATGGAAATTGAGGATTTACCCTCCTGACCCACGAGTCAGTGACTTATGATAACCCTACATGTCATTGAGATGTGGAGGGTAAATCCTCAATTTCCCAACTAAAGGGAGGGTATATGATCCAATCTCCCTTTTACGATGGGCGCTAGCGCGACCGATCGGGTGCGCTGCTCGGCCGTTTTGCGGCCTCGCCCCAGGTTTGTGGCGTGTTCCCGATTTGGTCGCGGCAGCGGACGTGGAGACTCGGCAAGTTTACCAAGTTTAAGTTTGGTTTAATTTTTGAGACGTGTGAAAAGTTAAAATTATATTTTGTTGAATTTTTGGAATCATATGTAGCTCAATCGGTAGCCAAGCCGATCTGACTGACCATAGGGTGGCAATCAGACCAAAGGCTCTC
Organism: Bonia amplexicaulis; assembly: GCA_036346245.1. Taxonomy (NCBI): domain Eukaryota; kingdom Viridiplantae; phylum Streptophyta; class Magnoliopsida; order Poales; family Poaceae; genus Bonia; species Bonia amplexicaulis. The sequence goes on along the minus strand of CM070751.1, from coordinate 18,077,339 downwards.
AATGGTTAGACCGGCGCCGATTTCCGGTCATACCGCCCCTATCAACGGGCTGACCGGTATGGGGTTCAGTTTGATCGACTGGCGTGTGAGGCTTTCAACCAGGTTTTGGTTTTTATGATTTTGGATTTTGCAATGAGTTTGGTTAACCTAGGTCGTTACTTGTGTGCACAGGGGTTTAATGTTTGGTCCTAAATTTAGAATCAATGGTTTGGTTGCATACATTTTGTATGGTGCATTATATAGATTAATTATGCAAATTGATGAGTTTGTGTATTTGTGCGATACTACATGATAGTTTGCTTATTTGTGTTGGCTGTAGACCTCCGGATCTCTGTCACAATAAGGCGAATGGGACTGGGACTAAGCTAGAAAAGTTTAGGTCTAAAGCAGTCAAAAGATAAGAACTATGATCTGGAGGAGCCAAGGTCCAAATGGTCAAAAAGCCACCAAAGATGACCGAGACTTGCATAGTGATTACAAGTGGGAACGACGAGGAATCAGAGTGGGAGCTACCGGTGGTGGACATGACGAGCAACAAGTTGGATTGGAATTAAACTCAAGTAGGAGCTAAGGTCCACAACGGTCAAGGAAATCGGGTGCCATCATGTGCAAGGAGCAGTGGCAGACCAACCGGTGGGTAAGAGGGGCTGGCGCGCACCCTACCTTTGGCCAGAAAGTGGGTACCGCCTAGCCCCTTACCTCCGACTAGGGCGCCACCGGCCACCGCCATGCCTGCCTCTCGGTGAGTCGCCTTGTCGATGACGGTAAGGTCGTGAGGGCAAAAGCCAAAAGGCCAACAACAACATTGCAACAAAGTGGCAACTTGGGCCAACAAGTAACAACAACATTGTAGCAAAGTGACAAAGGGCAAAACTCAGAAGGTCAAAGCGGCAAAGCCCACCTAGAAATTCCATGGGCCAGGCGAATGAAATGACCATCACCAGATGGTCCAGATCCAATTTGACCATAGCAATGGCAAAGCAATTGATCCGATTTCAATCCCCTTCTTGGCTTATCCTCCTCACCTCTTGTAGTTGTCGGCGCGGACGGACGACGGGCGGCGTTGGCAAGTAGGTGTGGCCCGTGGCGAGTGCGCGGTGGTCAAGCGATGGGCCTGGGCCAGTCGGTGGCAGTCGGTGAGGGCATCTGGGCGTGGCCACTTGGGGCGCCGTCGCATCGAGCTACCAAGCAGGAGCAGCCAACCGATGGACCGGGCAGCCGGCAGCACCGCAGCAGCCGTTGAGTGCCAGATCTAGAGGCAGGAGGCATAGGGCACCGTCACGCCGAGCCGCCGAGCTGCCGACCAAGCAGCAGCTAGCCGGATCTGGAGAGGAGAGCTGTGAGTAGAAGAGTGAGGGAGGGGAGGGTCGGTCGCCGGTCAGGCGGAGGGACCTACAGCGCCACGCTATCCGCCGTGGCCCATGGAACTTATCTAGTGGCTGAGGCCCTAAGGAAGAGCCAGAGAGGCTGAGTGGCCGACCGCCAACTAGACTTATCTGGTGTGTTGGGGGCTTGGGGCGTTGGGATGTTGGGAGCTTAACCAAGACCACTTAACTGGTAAGAGGTAAAGGCAATAAGTGGTAAAGAGATCAGTAGTAAATGGCTATGACTTGTTCTATGAGATTGACTAAAAGATGAAGTAAGAAGTATCAATTAGAATTGGTTGTTGTGTTTTGTGTACTTGTCACTTGACAACAATACCAAAATCCTAGAGTGAAATCGGTTGTGAGGGCCTGACCGTTGCGATTTTGTATTAATAGGTATGAAACATAAATCTACTTTTTAATTTGCGCAATTGTGATTAATTTGGTATTTTACTTTCATCTATTATCATTTATTGATTTGTAGAGTTGCAAGAAATGGAGAAACAAAAAATTGCATAAATATTTTTCATGCAATACAAGTAGTACTCCTAATACTAATGAGAGTTAAGTAAAGAAAGCTTGGGTAAATTTTAGTCCCGATAAAATCATCGCTGATTCAGCGAATCGTATACCTATTAATGAGTATGACAATGAAATTAGAGATTAAGTGAGGAGGGAGTATTTGTTGAGAGGTCCAATGTAACATCCTAATTTTCAAAGCTTTTTTGAAGCTTGTAAAATAAAATTCACCAGTTGGACTTTTCTGGAATTAATAAAAGCTTAAATTGAATTCTTATTAATTAAAAGGATTTAATATAATTAAATAAATATTAACATTTGCTGAAAATATTTTGTTTGGGTTCCTTGTGTTTCAAGGAATTTTCTGGATTTTTATGTGATTTTTCTGAATTTATTTGCTATTTTCTAGAGCTCAAATGGTTTTAGTTGAATTTCTAAGAATTAGAAATCTTGGAAAATCATTTTCCCTTTGGCCTTAACCCTCAGCCGTCCGATCCTTGAGGCGCCGCGTGTCGGTCATCCGAGTCGTGCTTCGCATTGGCCTTTGGATCTCACCTCGGAACATGTGCCGGGCATCGGGGTCCTGAAGAACTGTTCATCTGTGTCGTCTACCGCCGGTCGTTCGATCTCTCGTGTGCCACATGTCATCCACTGGCGAGCCAGTACACTGTTCATCTTCCTCCGGGTTTCTCGCCGCCGTGTCCGTCTCGGTCTCCGCCGCCACCTCGGCGTGTGTGCCTGAGCCGAACTCCGCCGATGTGTTCAACCGCGCTTCCTCGGCGTCCGCACTATAAAAGTCGTGCCCCTCCTCTCGTTTTCCTCGTCCTACAGTGCCGCCGCCTAGCCTTCCGAGCCCCACCGTCGAGCGTCGTCGCCCTCGTCGTCTTCTACCGTCGTTTTCGTCGCCGTTGTGCCCGAGCCACCATGCCTCGTCATCGACCTTCGTCGTCTGCCTCGCCACCGGTGAGTCTCTGTCGTTTGCCATTGTCCATCCTCGCAGCCGCCCTGCCGTCTCATCTTGCTCGCTCACTCGCCCGCCGTGCTGCCCTCGGTTCCTGTGCTATCACCCAAGTTCTCGCGCCGCGTGACCCTTCATCTCCCCCGTGGTATAGCGACTTGATGATATGCTACACTGAGCGAGAGATTTTTAGAAACCTTGATGATGGTAGAATTAGAAAACGCTTTCAAAGAATGAAATCTCGTAGAATGCTATTATCTCGTACTTGCACTACTACTACTCAATCCTAGCTAATGGTATGTTACATGCTTTTTTCAATTTTATAACTATTCACAAATGCAATTTCTGGTTTCATCATTAAGTTTGCTAATTTGATGTACAGATAGTTGCTTACATATATTTATGGGCTTTGGGAGGCACATTATCTATTACTGAGATGCAATTTTTGTTGTATTTTGTATTTTTACTATATCTCTATTCTAATTATGTGTGATTTTAAATTACAAAATATAGTTCACTTTATATTTAGTTTGTTTATCTTTTGTTTGTCATGTCCTACTAGTCCCCTTAAAATTTGGTTCTAGATCCGCCACTGACGAGGGGAAGTATGTGGTGCGCCAAGTGACTTAGGTCATTTGCAAGCGAAGATGGTTTAATAGGATTCGGACGTGTGAGAGGCTTGACGAAAAGTCATTAGAACCATATGAAAGATGACAAAGCATTGACAATACTTGGTGGCAAAGAAAGCGAAAAGATTCATGGAAGGTAGTAAAGAGGCATTTTGGTAAATTATCCAATACCAAAAAAATGACGGTGTATGAAACCATGGTGTTGGACTAAATTATTTAGGTATCATATGTACTGACACATATAAAGTGGATTAAGTGTTGATTCACTAATGAGATAAAATGAGTGTGTGTGCTTTGAGAAGCGTATTTGTGTAAGTGTAAAACCTGATAGGGTATTGGGTTAATGGGTTAGCCTATATAAGTTGATGAAATCCAACTAGATAGGCTGTCTAGAGTCTCTCATGTGTGCTTGCTATAAAAGAGTGGAGAGGAGTGGCTTAGGGTTAAGACATCCATGCCAATTAGAGAGGAGTTCGGATTCACGAAGAGAATCTTGTGGAAGATGTGAGAAGCTTATATGGTTGAGTTTTTGTCATCCTTAGCCTTTGTATATGGCTAGAGGGTGGCTATAAATATTAATCTCGAAGTATTAATAGAGATTAAAATTCACCCAAGTATTTCCCTCTTGTGCTCAAGTGGATGGAATATTGAGTTGGCTTAGTTTTTTGTGCTTCTCTCTTCCTTTCTTGATCTTGTTGTTCTAAGAATATATAAGAGATGGAGATGACCCTTAAAAGTCAATCCTCACTCATCCAGACACCTGGTTGGTAAGTTCTTGAAGTTGCTTGATTTTTACTCTTTTTGGGTTCTCGAGTGATTTCTCAGTATAGCTATTTCTTCCTTGTTTCTTTGGTAGTATTGCTTGCTGTGACATGTACGAACACATGTAGAGCCATCTTGTTCATCATCCACCCACGAGCAAGTTATATTCGTCATTTAGTTTTTTTGCCCATTTTTGGTGCAACATTCCTTAAAATTAAAAAATTCATAATTTTGACAACGATTTTCTTGATCGTTGATTGAAACAGGTTTATGACATCCTAGAAAAGTGTATGTCAAGTTTCATGTCGTTGGATCTACGGATCAAAAGTTACATATAATTTAGGATTTCAAACAGTGATAAAATTAATGTTCAGATACCTGAATTTACTGTTCATAATGGCCAGACCAAAAATGGAGAGAGGTAAGACTGGTGTTAATTTTTATTCAGGTGCAACAGTGGTTCAAGAGCCAATAGATCCTAACTTTCGTAAGTTCTTTCTTGATATTTGGTTGAGATGGGTTCTTGAGGTAATGATCTAGCTTTGGTTCAAGTTTTAAGTCATTTGGAGTTGTGAATCAAAAGTTTCATCGATTTTTAGATTTAAAATAGTGCTAAAATTTGTTATGTTCCTAAATTAGAGGTCACACCACCATGGAGGTTAGGCATCCACCGGTAGCTCCCACTCTGGTTCCTCGTCGTTCTCGTTTATAACCACCACGCAAAGCTTGATCATCTTCGATGGCTTTTTTGATCGTCTGGACCTTGGTTCCTCCTGAGTGTAGTCCCGATCCCTTGACCTCTTTTGACCTAACTCTACTAGCTTAGTTCCAGTCCTATCCACCTCATCATGATGTAGCTCTGGAATCCTACAACCAACACAAACAAGCAAACTGTCGCGTAGCATCGCATAATACATAAATTCATCAATTGACACAATTAATCCATACAATACACCATGCAAAATATATGCAACTAAACTATTGATCCTAAATCTAGTATCAAACATTAAGCCCCTGTGCACACAAGCTATGACCTAGGTCAACCAAACTCATCACAAAACTCAAAATCATAAAAACCAAAACCTAGCCGAAAGCCTCACCCGTCAGTCGGTCAGACTGGACCCCAAACCAGTCAAACTGTTGATAGGGGATGATCTGACCGAAAATCAGCCCGGTCTAACTGCTGAGAGCCTCCGGTCTGACCGCCACCCCTTGGCTAGTCAGACTGGCCTGCCTACTAGTTGAGCTGCAGGTGATTCCAAAAATCTAACAAAATGCAATTTTAAATTTCCACACCTTCCAAAAACCAGACTCAAACTCTCTTGAAGCAGATTTTCCAAATGACTTCCTGAGCCAAAAACTGTGTGCGCCATTCGTATCCACGTCTTCACCATTCACCGTCGTCTTGAAAAGCGCAGACAAAAGTCATCAATTGCAGCTAAAAATTATAAGTCGTAGTCTAAAAGAACATGACCCTTATGTGCCCTTCAAATTTTCCTTGGGGATTTTCTTCCCTGGGTTCTCCTTCCATAGCTTCCGAATAAGCTCTTAGGTCTAGCCGAATCACAAGTCTTTTTTAAGAGAAACCCAATTGTAAGTTTTTTTAGAGGAATGTACGAATTTTATTCACGGTTTACTAAGGCCTTATTTTTTTGGGCTGTGACTTATGACTTTTAGTTGTGACTACTTTTATCTGTGCTTTTCGATATGACAACAGATGTGGAGACACCAACGTGGATGGTGCGCACAGTTTTAGCCTCGGGAAGCCGTTTGAAGAATCTATTTCAAAACATTCCGTTTGTTTCGACTTTTAGAAAGCCAAAAGTAAAAAGGAATAGGCCTTGAAACATCCAATCCTACAATCTCGATCTAGTCTTAGGCTTTGTTTGGGAAGGTCGAAATCCTAGTCCACCCACGCAGATAAGGCCCCGTTCCAAATAGTTGCTGGCTTCAGAAGCTAAAAACCGTTTGGAACGACTTCTTAACACGATTTTTCTTCTTCTTCTTCTTTGCTTCTTTTTTCTTTGCATTATTCATCGAGATGTAGCTGTGTTTTTCATTTTTCTTTAATTGAATATTCAGAAAAAAGTTAACAGCCGCTATAGTGGCATTATTCTTTTCAGCATTTCAACGACTTTTGACTTTTATCAGTAATCACTATTTATTAGACCAATAAATTATAGTCCAAAAAACATAATTTGATCGTTATTCTAGCCAAAAGGTACAGCCACAGCACTTTTTAAACGGGGCATAAGGCCTTAGAATTCTAACGCAGCAAAAGCGCAAAAAGCCCAAAAATCCACCCGAACCCTCCCTCACCGCCGGCCTACACCGGCCGCGCGGCCCACCCAATCCCGCACAAATATTCGAAATCCTCCGCACAGGTAAAAAAAAAAATGCCGAAACCCGACTGGCCCGACCCACCCCAACCCAAACCCCACCGCACTGACTCGAGTCGACAAGTTGAGCGAGCACCTTCGCAGCCAAGCAAGCGAACGACGACTCCTCCCCTGTCCGCATCTCTTTCTAAACTCCTCTCTCTCTTCGTCTCTCCCATCTCGTCCCGACCTCTCGGAGATTTCAAATCCGCGGCAGGTCAGGGCCAGGTCTCCCCCGCCGTCGCCCCCACCGCTCCCGTTCCCGCGAGATCCGCCGCCGCTAGGTGGGAGAGAGGGCTGCCATGGAGGCCATGGAGGAGCTGTCGGAGCTCTCCGAGTCCATGCGCCAGGCGGCCTCGCTCCTCGCCGACGACGACCCCTCTGACAACGCCGCGCCGCGCCGCCCCTCCACCTTCCTCAACGCCGTCACCCTGGGCAACGTCGTAAGTATCGGGAGCCGCCGCCCCCCCGCCCGACGCCAAAATCCCCCTGGCGATCCGCCGCTCGTGCTCCGATCTGATCCATTCTGATCTGTTCGTGCAGGGCGCCGGCAAGTCGGCCGTACTGAACAGCCTCATCGGCCACCCCGTGCTGGTGAGCTTCTACCCGACCAGCTCAGCCCTCATTCTCTCTCGGTGGTTATTAGATTTGTGTGGTGGTGTGTGGTGCAGCCGACGGGGGAGAACGGCGCGACTAGGGCTCCAATAGTGGTGGACCTGCAGAGGGACCCGGCACTCAGCAGCAAGTCCATCGTGCTCCAGATCGATAGCAAGTCTCAGCAGGTGTCCGCAAGTCAGTGGGATCTCACAGTCTTGCTTTGCTTGATCCAGTGGGGATTTTTAGGATTGATCTGGTGCTGAATTTGTGCTGTTTGTTGATGTGCAGGTGCTCTGCGGCATTCTCTGCAGGATAGGCTCAGCAAGGGTGCATCCAGTGGATCTGGTAGGGACCGAGCAGATGAGATTTATCTCAAGCTGCGGACGAGTACAGGTTTGTCCATGAGTAATTTAATCGTGTTACCAAACCTATACCTATTTACCCATCCATTAGCAGTGCAGATAGTATAGTATAGGCTGGTATAGAGGATATGTTCACCTTTTAGGACATGGTGAAGTGGCCCTTGACTCCTTGTAGTCATGGAGCAGCGAAGAATTGAAAACCGGGATGGTATATTTATGTCTGTTGCATTTTATGTGCTGTTGAAGAAAGTAACAGAAGAACCTTGTGATGAGTGTAATTGCTGAAATATGAGAGTGGTCCAACCCCCCCGTTTAATGTTTTTGTTCAACTATTGATCAACCCTATGCTTAGTTGCTGCACTAAATCTGTTTTTGTTATTTCTGTTTGCCTGTAATTTTATTGTGGTGCTTTGTAAAAGCCTCTCACTATACTCTTTCTTGTTTTATTTTCAGCTCCCCCACTAAAACTGATTGATTTACCTGGTATAGACCAGCGAGTTGTGGACGATTCAATGGTAAGTACTTAAATATGTTGATTATACTCGTCAACTAGTTCTTCTGTATGGTAAATGTGTAAATAATAATTTAAAATAGTCACTGTTATGGTCAGTGTGCACAATTTATCAGTACAGTGTTATGGTCAGTGTGCACAATTTATCAGTATAACATCGACTGGAGCATCTTATGCCATCCATGACAGGATGTATCTTAAAAATGCTGTCATCATACAGATTTGAGCTACGTAATGTCATAATTCGGCAGTTATTTCTCGTAGATTGATTTCCCCCCTGAAGCCTTTTGAACACTGTTCTCATTTGACTATTTTAGAGAGAGCACCGCATACATAGTTCTTTAAATGGGTCATACTTGCGTACTATATGTTGCAGAATACTGATTATTTTCTTAATTCAGATCAATGAGTATGCTGGGCACAATGATGCAATACTGCTAGTTGTGATACCTGCAATGCAAGCTGCCGATGTCGCATCATCTCGAGCTCTTAGGCTTGCAATGGATATTGATTCAGATGGTGTGTCCTTCAATCGAAGTAAACATCCTCAATAATACCATTGCCATTCATTTTGTAATAAGTAATGTTTTTCCATTCACTGTAGGGACCAGAACTGTAGGTGTGTTAAGCAAAGTTGATCAAGCAACTGGAGATGAGAAAACTATAGCTTGTGTTCAGGCCCTTCTGTCAAACAAGGGCCCAAAAAACCTTCCAGATATTGAGTGGGTTGCTCTAATAGGACAATCAGTTTCAATTGCATCAGCACAATCTGGGTCAGTTGGGTCTGAAAACTCGCTAGAAACAGCTTGGCGGGCTGAAGCTGAAACCCTGAAATCCATCTTAAAGGGAGCCCCTCAGAGTAAGCTTGGTAGAATTGCTTTGGTTGACACCATCGCTAAGCAGATACGTAAACGGATGAAAGTGCGGCTTCCTAACCTATTGAGTGGGTAAGAATTGTGTCTCTTGCTTCAATGACTATTGAATCTAGTATCTATTAGTTTGATATCAATACTGTGTAGGGTTAATTCACTACTATGTGTGCTCCAGTGCTAAAATTACATGCACATGCTTCCTGTGCTGCTATTTCAGTCTTCAGGGTAAATCCCAGATGGTGCAAGATGAACTGGCAAGGCTGGGAGAGTCTATGGTACAAAGTGCTGAAGGAACCCGGGCAGTTGCTTTGGAGCTGTGCCGGGAATTTGAGGATAAGTTTCTTGCTCATATTACATCTGGTGAGGTTAGTGACGAACCTCAAAATTTACTTTGTTTATATTTGATTTATGCATCCCTATGAAAGTATGAATAAGTGATCACAAAGGTAGTACACCATTTTTTCATATAAAAGGGATCTGGTTGGAAAATTGTTGCAAGTTTTGAAGGCAAGTTTCCAGACAGAATTAAACAGCTACCGTTGGACAGGCATTTTGATCTCAGCAACGTCAAACGGGTAAGATCGGTTTCACTTATAACATTAAACTCTAGTGGGCAGTTTGCCACCTTTTATGAAGAGTGTTCTCTTGACATTCTAGATTGTCTTGGAAGCCGATGGTTATCAACCATATCTAATATCCCCAGAGAAAGGGTTGAGATCATTGATAAAAATAGTACTGGAAATGGCTAAGGAGCCATCACGACTATGTGTTGAAGAGGTATGTTCCAGTTAATCCAAATAGTAATCATGGTTGACTTGTTACTCACTTACACTTGCCTGGCCAATAGAAATATAACATTATCTAGGTACCATCTTTTTCCCTTAAGGTGAGGGTGATGTAGAAAGTAGTTACTTTCCACAAACTATTGTAATCTAAACATAATCTATTGTTTATTATGCTCTACAAGTCTACAACACTTCCATTTTCACCCTCTCGGCCTCACCAGAAAAACCTCCTGAATTTGAGGTCTGGTTGGATGCATTTGATTGAAATGTCTATGTTTTTTTTTCAAGAAGAAACTTGTTATGCTTGCCTATTATCTTGTTTAAGTTTCCAAAATTGAGGTTGAATTTCTGGTTTGAAGGCTGCAACTATTAGCTATTGGGTTATTAGCTACTGAATATGCTTGCCTATTGGATGCATGGAACTCCCTACCTGGGGACAGTTCCATACTTCCAGTCAGTCGGATTTTTTGTTGATTTAGGTGTTATCATTGTAGTAGTTACATTGTGTTGATATAATATTTAGCAACCTTATGTAAGGTTGCGAATTTCTTAATTTCTATCTTGTTTAATTCCATGGGAAAACTAATGTTTATTTTTGTTAATACCCTAGGTACATCGTGTATTGTTAGACATAGTCAATGCTTCCGCAAATGCCACACCGGGACTTGGAAGATATCTCCCATTCAAGCGTGAGGTATCACTTATCTGTTTTACAAGTAAACCCTTCTATTTACTTGTTGATAGAGCTCATGTTTTACCATTCTAAGTGTAAACTCTCTTTTGTCCTTTTGTCAAGGTTGTTGCAATAGCATCAAATGCACTAGAGAGCTTCAAAAATGATGCCAAAAAGATGGTTGTTGCACTTGTTGATATGGAGCGCACCTTTGTTCCCCCTCAACATTTCATCCGTCTGGTGCAAAGAAGGTTGGTTGTTCTTGTTGCTAGGCTTTTTGCTGCTCAATTATTTGTGATTTGTAATTTGTCTCCAGTAGTTAATCGCTATTTCACCCTTCTCAATGTTCTGTACTTGTAAGTTGTAATTGAAAAAAGTATTACACTTTTTCAATCTGTAATATCATTTTCCATAATATGGCTGATATCATGGATCTAGCATAAGAAGCTTAAATTATATTGGCTTCAGGCTGAGGTAGTATGTATCCTATTTTCACTTTCAAATGACTACCTTTATCAAATGATGCCTGAATATTTAAGGAAAATTTGAGGTTTCAACTCTTCTGTCATCACTCGTTCTTCTTGTAGTTGGAATCGGTCATGAGCTGATGATTTGTCAAGCATGTACGATTTCTAAGTTGAAATGAACTGAATCACAGTTTTCTTGCTAACCAAGCTGACCATTATTTAGTTTGTGAAAGCTACGATTATTTCATGATGACACTGTGGAATGCTGATACGTGGCCTTTTTGTCTGATATTGGCAGAATGGAAAGGCAGCGTCGTGAGGATGAGATGAAAAACCGATCCTCCAAGAAAGCACAAGAGGCTGAACAATCCATGACAAACAGGGTATGACTTGTGCCTACTTGTCTTTGGATGTGCACTAAAATGTTTTGTTAGAAATACCCTTTGATATTAATAAAATTTTCAGATTGGTTGAGGAGTAGGGTATATGTTGGCTTTTGTGGTTAATGTGAGTTATTCATTGATTTTAGGCCTCCAGTCCCCAAACAGGATCTGAGCAAGCTAGTGGTAGCTTAAAATCAATGAAAGAAAAATCAGGTCATCAAGACAAAGACACAAAGGAGGGATCAAATTTGCAGGTTGCTGGTCCAGCTGGTGAAATTACTGCAGGTATAATGCATCAAATCTGGCTGTGCTCAAGTTAGGCCATCATGGAAATCCATTTTCAAATGTTATGCCTGCACAGACTCAATTCTTCTTGACCATGAAATAAATATCACAGCGCAGCACTTTTTGATATTTCTTCAGGCAATTTGGCCGCATCTTTCTCCTTGTACAATTCAAACTTAATCTGATAGAAACCTTATCAAAATAGTCCAGTAGAATAACGTTGACATTGTCGCAATAATTCTCTTCGTGAACCTATTTGAACCAATTGTTGAAGTCTTAACACGCCTGACTCGTGGTAACAAAATACATACTGAATTATTTAATAAAAATGTATAAGCATATTCCCCCTTTTTCTTCTTCAGGCTACCTTTTGAAGAAAAGCGCAAAAACTAATGGCTGGAGCAGAAGGTGGTTTGTCTTAAATGAGAAGAGTGGAAAGGTTAATCAGTCCTCCATACTCATCGTTTTGTTGTGTTCTTGATGCCTTTGGAACCTACAGAGGATTCTTCAGGATATTTTTGTTTTTATAATTTTCCTTGGCACAAGCTGTTGATTGTTATACTTCACACTTGTTTGCTATGGTGGGTTGGTTGGATTCACTGTGTTTTTTTATCAGCTTGGGTACACAAAGAAACAAGAGGAGAGACATTTTCGTGGTGTCATCACTCTCGAGGTGTGCACACTCTTCGCTTCTGTTTTTTCGTGTTTTTATTCTACTTGGCACTGAAATGATATCATAGCTTGATTTTTTGCATTAGTGCTGTGGCAGTTTTAGTTTTTTTTCTTTGGCTGTTCCCTACTGAAAAGAGCTAATTGGTGTTGAAAGAAACACTAAATATGTACTACAAGAGTTGTAAAATGAGCTGTTTTGGTATCTTGCTTGTGCTTTCTTGTTTTGCAGGAATGTAACCTGGAGGAAGTAGAGGAGGAAGAACCTTCTAAAGGTTCAAAGGATTCAAAAAAGGCAAATGGGCCAGAAAAAGGCCCAAGTCTTGTGTTTAAGATAACTAACAGGGTCGCCTACAAAACAGTATTAAAAGGTTGACATCCGTGAATATTACAACCTGATGTTTTCTTTATGTTTTTTCTTTTATATAAATGGTTTATTTCGTTTTGCAGCTCATAGTGCTGTTATATTGAAAGCTGAGAGCATTTCCGACAAGGTTGAGTGGGTAAATAAGATAAGAGCTGTAATTCAAAGCAAAGGGGGTTCTTTCAAGGGTCCAAATACTGAGGGTGGTTCCATGAGGCAAAGCCATTCGGATGGCTCTCTGGTAAGTTCTGTCTTATGCATGGTTGACTTGCCTTTCTAACTTTATTTGTTGCAAAGCTTTTAGCCCTATGTTTTTTCAAACTCTTTCTTGATTTGACATTAAGGATGTTGTTACACAATTCCACTTTTGTCGGACCCGGATTTTGCCAATCCAGATTCTACTTTGATTTCATCGTACTATTTCCTGAATCAGTAGATAATGCTTACAGATACATTATTGTATACCAAGTTCATATTATGCGGAAGTGTAAATATAATTGGTGGACTTATGGGCCGATTAGGCCGAAATCAATAAAAAGCAGCAGTGGAAACGAAATTTCACACAGGTGGGACCCTCAGAACACGTCCACAGGCAGCCAACTGGGGTTCGCAACTTAGTTCGTAGCCTCATCATCTTCCAGCTCTGTTGACTCCTTTAGATGACCACATGGCTTGAATTTATCATTCCTACTGACTGAATAATGCTAATTGAACAACGATGAGTACAAAGGTACTCAGCAAGTCACCACAAAGAATGTAATAATAATAGATGCAAAGCTGTTGAGGGCTTGAGGTTTTTTTATTTGCGAAAACGCCATCATTTTGAGGATACAATTATAGGAAATTCTCGAGACCTAGTATTTTTACTAAACCATGTTTTTAAATATTATAAGAGTATGCAATATTAATAGTAGTGCAGGTTCCATCTATCTGTTACGGAGCATGGTTCTATCCACCCAATGCTAGTTTTGTTCCCAGGGTTACATCCACCTATTAATATCACCGAGTTACATCCACATAGGGCAATTCAAATTCAAGGTTACATCTACTCAACGAGTTTTTGTCCCACCTACAAAGTTTTTAGAAATAGATACTAACTCGAGTAAGTTCCTATGCTCGCTTATGACCATGGGCACGGTTGTTCGAACAATTTTCATTCTGTAGAGATCGTACATTTTACCCACAAGAGATAATCAATTTGTTATGTTTCACATATTTCCTTAGACATGTGAATCAAGAAAATCACCACAAGGCCTTTACAATACATCACCTAGTGTAGGTTACATCCGCTGAGGTTTCATCTGAGTGAGGTTATGTCCACCACGCCCAGACCCCCTCTTGCGCCACACGGTGGTTTATGCCAGCGACACGACCCGTGTCTACGGTGGCTTAAAACCAGCGACATGACTCGTGGGTCATTCCAATGGTGCAACACGCTAGCGGATGTAAATTAGTTAGCCATGACATACCCATTACGGACTTGTGGTTACATTGTTTTACATTGAGAGGTCATCACATGATTTAGTCCTTAGTTATCTGGGCGGTGCTATTACAAACTACAATTTCTCGTGCTACATCCGCACCAACACCTCTTACCATTCACTTAGATAGGTAAATCAAGTTTTAAGGTTTTGAGAAGCATAAGATACCTTAGACCAATGTATTATTCATTTCCCTTCAGTGACTGCTCAAATCAAGTTTTATGTTTAAGATTGATGACATGGCAATTTAAGGCCTCCTGGGTATATAAGCAAGCCTAATTATGGCGCTTAGATACAACTTATAACAAGTATATTTACCATTAATTCTAGTGCGATAAGGGTTTATGTTCAAAGCCAACGAGTAGGGTATAACTAAGTAATTATCCATAGGAATTTAATTATGAACAAGTGTGGATATAATTTGCGTAACAAAGTAAAGCATACAATTTGATATTTTCGTATAAAATTAATTTGCATTCAAAAGGTAGGTGCGATATGATCAAAGTAATGACTTGTCTCGCTCAATTTACTGCGGCTTTGACCTTACTCAAAGCCTTCTTAGTCAATGATTTTGAAACTCTTGGTCTTCGTCTTTATCCGAATCTTATCCCACTCGAACTTGTCGCATCTTCGAGACTTCGACTTGTAATTATGCAATAAACGATTGAAATCCAAATAAATCCAAAGAATTTTAGAAGTCCAAATAATTTCAATTGGGCTTATTTAAGTTTTGCTATGATTGAGGATATGAGAGAAGATTTAACGAATTGCGGGATGCTTGACAACGGCAAACGAAATTTGAGCGAAAGGAAGAAACGACGAAGAAACTCTGCCGGGAAGGACTTAGAAGAAGGATCGATGTCGAAGGAGCATTCATAAGAATATTCTGCTTCGGGTTCGAAGATGGCAGGTTATAGCCGATTGCAAGATACCAATGCTCGATCTTTAATTAGTAGTTTGTTTTATTATTTTACATTTATTAAGTTCCAAGAGTTGATTAGACTTATGATGGATATCACAGTTATTAAAACATTGGGCATTATTTGATGGGTGTTAACGTTTAGAGATTTGGGGGTGAGTTCAACACGTGAAGAGTATAACTTTAATTTGTCGAGTTAATCTTGGAGTTCATATTTTACCAGAGTTCCATCTTAAGGCTATGCCTCGAGTTATTGGTACATTAATTATTCTTAATTACCAATGGTGATTTTAAATCTAGAGATAATATGATAGAACGATTGTTACTTAGGCAAGGTTATATTTTTATCAATTTAGATGGCATGGGCATAGTGGTTAATTACCTTTTCTTTAACTTAATTGTCATTTACAGAAAGATGATATATATCAATAATGTCTCTGATTAGCAATTGGATTTGAGATAAATATTAATGACTCCCTAATTTTGTTTGAGAATTTCTTAATCATGCATAGGGTAATTTTTAATTTAAATCTCAGCATTTTAAAGAGAAATATTAGAGATTTAAAAATTTAAATGATTTATCGTAATTATTTAAGCATTGATTGAAAAAGGGCCTCACGACTTCTGAGATATGCAAATAATATTTATTATTTTTACATGGCTAAATCTTACACTGATTTTTTTATATAACAATTAACTTGCTAAACTTTGTTGACAAGCAATTAACCAAGAATAACCTCCAATATTTTTATGTTGCATAGATTTTTATTTTAATTTCATAATTCGATTTCATCTTTGTTTTTATTTATAAATAATATTTTATCAAATTTCTATTTGAATAATTCTTAAACATTGAATTCAAAATGGGACCATGAGCAAAAAAGGTACTAACCATGAGCAAAAGGGATACCAGAGACACTATCACACTAGAGACAAACAAAGGTATTGGCTGCCATTCACTGCAGTTGGGCCCACATGTCATTGATAAGAGGGAGAGATAGGGCTACTCAAGAGAAAGCAGAGGAGGGGAGGAGGCCGAACAAGGGAGCGGTGGCCTATGGCTGGGCGGCGGCGTTGCCGGCGAGGGGCGACTGGAGGGGCGGAGGCAACGGCAAAAATAGAACGCCGGGGGCTCGAGCTAGCCGTAGGTGGTGGCGCCATGCCTCGAGGTGGAGCGGAGGCGACTCGGCATGGCATTGGGCGGTTGGGCGCAGGAATGAGGGCGGCGACGACTGAAGGGAAGGAAGAAGAAACTAGGGCATGCACGAGCTAGAGGGAGTCAAAAGGAACTTACCGGGGTGTTTGGCGATGGCGGGGAAAGCCGAGGTGGCCCGGCGGCAGGAGCCGACGGCGGCGCGAGGTCACCAGTGGTGGCGTCCTGGGGCAGATGGGAGCTCCAACCTGTGGTGGGGAAGGCTAGGAGGCACCGAGGAGATGCTCCAAGGGGAGGGAATCAGGTCTAGGGGCGCCGAGGAGGAGACGGTTGAGGAAGTCGGCGCGGCGAACTAGGGGGTGTAGAATTCCAATTAATTCGGAGGGCTTGAAGAGGACACTCAGGAACGTGAGGTGACGCGGTCGGTTTGTGGAGAGCCTCGCCGGAGTGGTCGGACATCAAGCGGGTGTTGGCTGGCGCACGACAGAGGCGTCTCGCCAAGCTCGGCTTGGGGAAATGGTGGGGCAATGGGGAGCCCAAGGCATTTTATAGCTCAGGGGGTGCTCGGGATGCTGTTGCCCCACAGTGGAAGGCGGTGCATTTGTGTCACGCGGGCATGGCTGGGCGGCACAGCGGGATGGGTGGCACGAGCAGACAGGAAGAAAGAGAAGAGAAGAAGGTGGGGCCCGGTGGCAGGGAGAGGAAGAGAAAGAGAAAGAAAAAGAGTTGGCTAGGAAGATTGAATTTTCAAATTTGATTTGCATTTTTATTTTTGAGATTAAATTTGTATTTGAATTCGTGTTTGAAAATCTTGGCTCGATTATTCAGACGTGAATTTTAATATTTCTTTGCTTTTGGTTTTAATTGCTTTGATTTGAAATTTCCAAATTAGGTTTGAAATTCAAATTCAAATTTTTGCTCAACCGATTTCCAATTATTTTGGCTCTTGCTCAAATATTTTTATCTTCATTGTTTGAATTATTTAGCAAAATCCAAATCAAGAATCTCAAATGAACGCCGAAAATTTTGAATAGCACTGAAAAGCAACAAAAGATATTAAAATTTTCACAATTACAACAATTCCCAAATTTGGGATGTTACAACTTTACCTCTTCAGTATGTTTGTTGCTTTAAAGTGTCAGCATGAAATTTTCTGCCATCTGTACATTTCAATTGACATCTGATCCCTATACTATTCAAAGGATACTATGGCGCGGAGACCCGCTGATCCTGAAGAAGAACTTAGATGGATGTCTCAGGAAGTGCGAGGTTATGTTGAGGCTGTTTTGAATAGTCTGGCAGCAAATGTCCCGAAGGTTCATGTTCTAGCTTCGTTCAGTTTATTTGACCTTGTCATTGAGGTCAAGTTTTTATTGTTTCTTTCTTTCTTTGCTAATCAGGCAATTGTGCTTTGCCAAGTGGAGAAAGCAAAGGAAGATATGCTAAACCAGCTGTACAGCTCAATAAGGTTGATGTTCTGTCTGTGAATATATGCTTCTCATTTCTTCTGGAGACTAGCTTACTGTTTGTTGCTTTCTGCATTTTTCCCCTCATGCCATTTTCGTATTCTGCGATGTTGAAACATAGTGCCATCCAAGTGAACAGGCAAACACAAGCTTGCAAATGCACACTCCTATACCTACCATCTAGACTAGCCATATGGATCAAAAGGGTCCCATTGGAATCCTGCCAACCTTTATCTACACCATATGATTTCAATCATGTAATTCCTATGTAATTACATATTAAGGATATAAACCTCATCAATTGAGACATGTTGTCTCTCTTTTGGTAGTATGAAAAGGATATTTATAATCAAGGAAGGTTTTCGTACCTGCAGTAGTGGTTTTCTTTGTTGTATTTTGAATAGATGTGGTAATTTTAATTTTCATTGAATCTAAAATTACAGTTTTTGTCGGACAGGTGGTCGGATCCATATGTAGTTCCAACATTTTTTTATGGTTTGATGATGCCTGCTGTTATGTCGTAGTTAGAGATATTGTAGCTATAGATACAATGTTTTATTTTGTTGAGAAAATTTCACATTTCTTACACTTCATTCCTTCACTTATCTCTATTCTCATTACCAGTGGGCAAAGCAATGCAAAAATCGAAGAGCTTCTCCAAGAGGACCACAATGCTAAACATAGAAGGGAAAAGTACCAAAAACAATCATCTCTCTTGTCAAAGCTTACTCGTCAACTTAGTGTTCATGACAATCGAGCTGCTGTTTCCTCTTATTCTAATGATAGCTCTGAAGCTGGTAAGCTGACTGCATTTTCATTCTCTGAATAACAATAGCAAATACAATCTGTTCTTAGGATTTCTCCTCTTTTGTAATGATCATTGGTCAATATGGTTCGTTTGCTCATATAAATAGTAATACCCATTGATAACTCTTATGATAGCTAATGCAGTTTTTACAGGCACCGGTTAAATTTGTCAAATTAAACAGCAAATAAATTGTTGAATTAGCTGGTAACATTTACTTGATTATTAACCTGATAAGGTAGTACTATCTGTCTGGCCTAGCCATAGCCCAGAGGTTTATGAGATTGATACACAACTAGTAGCCATAGCCCAGAGGTTTATGAGATTGATACACAATTAGCATATACAAGCTAAAACCAGTGAAAGGTGACTTACGGAGCTTGAAAACCTGCTTTCACTTAACAATTTTTCCATGCCTTATGTAGTAGGTTTTCTTGGTTATAAGCTCTATGACTAGCTTATGTGCTTAGAGAGGCAAGTGTAAGCTGAACCAAATAGGCTCTTTCAATCTTTCTGCCTATATTGTGATTCTTCATTTCTTAGTTTGGTTTAAACCTATCTTTTGGATTGCCCACTTAGCTTTTGTTACTTGTGGCAACATAGGTGACTAATGTACATTGCGTGCTATTTACTTGGAAGATTTCAGAATTTTTCTGGATAGCAATTTAGATTGAGATCTCTCCACCTAATGTGGAACATTTTTTTACCTCTTCACAAATTTCTTGAACGAAATCATTTGCAGAAAGCCCTCGGACACCCAGCCGCGCAGGCGAGGACTGGAGGTCTGCCTTCGATTCAGCAGCAAACGGTCCTGTTGGTTCCAGCTCAGGCAGTGATTCAAGGTTGAGAAGTGCCGATGGTCGCAGTCGGCGCTACGAAAATGGGGATGTGACCACCGGTGCAAACTCCAGCAGCCGACGCACGGCAAACCGGTTGGCACCAGCGCCGCCAAGATACTAATCGTGCTGATTAGTAACCGTGAGCATCAGTCATGTATTCTTGCTAGGCACACGCCCTGTCTTCTGATATTGGTGGTTGGAGAGCGGATTTGGGGATTTGGACAATAGAGAGAGCGCCGTAGTGGAGATTGCATGAACGGTGTGTACGCGCAGGGGGACTCTGTCTATAGAACTATATAGGTAATCCATGATCTGTGTTGTTTCACGATCTTTTTGGCATATTGATGTCTGATGCTGTCCCCGCCTCTGGGATTTTGTGGGACGGTCGATCTTGCTTTCCCAATGTGTTGTTGTACGCCTTCCCTTCGAGACGGTGATGTATCATTTCCCCCATTATTTGTTCGGTAGTGTTATACAACGTTCTGACTGGTTTTTGAGAGAAATTAGTTGAATTTCATACCGTTCAATTTACGCCAAGATTTGTGCTCCCACCAACTTTCATCTCATCTCTGGTGATGACCCAGCAAGGCTCTTCGTTGTCTTCATTTTAGGCTGTTGGCGTCTTCGATGGAGGCGTCAGGTTAGGGTTAGGGTTTACTGGTAGCCATCGGACTTAAAGGGATGCTAGGGTGGTGGTGGTCCGATGGTGGATGGCAGTGGCGGTGCATCGAGGTGGTGGTGGTGTCACCTCGGTTGCTGGATTGGAGGAGGGTGGTGGGCGGTGGAGTTGCTGGGGCAGGAAGAGCTGACGAACAATTAGGAGGGTGGTGTTGGTGAATCATGCAGCGGTAGCTGTCGGAGATGGAAAAGAGTAGAGGCAGTGGTAGCGGGAGGTTGAGAACAAAAAATAGCTCAAAATAGCATACTTATCGGGAGGTACAATCCTACTGCTACCCTGCCGCAACCGCAACCGGCCGGTTTCTATCCCTTGAAATAGGACTGAAACGAATGGCATTGTAGTCATTTTTTGACTGAAACGAATGGTATTGTAGTCATTTTTTTTAAATTTGGTTTTTGACGTTCGTTTTTACAAATCTAGCAAATCTAATCATATCATTGGATCTACCGAGCTAGGCAGGACGTTGTCAGCACACTTTTTGTTTGATTAGCTATTAGATTAGTGATTAATTAGTGCTAATTAGTATCATTAGTGTTAATGATGGCTAATCAGTGTTAATGATGGTTAAATAGCGCTAAGTTGTGGCTAATCGTGTTGCACATGCCGCTTTGTGTGGGCTCGGCAGGTCCTACACGTGTCATCTGCTGCGGCTGCGAGTCTAGAGAGAAGACTGTATTAACAAAAAGATATTCGGAGTTAAATTTAAAAAAAATAGCTACAGTGCCATTTCCTTGAACAGTCTCAAAATGCCTGTTACACTGATGTAAACGGCTGGTTTTCATCACGACGTGGAAACCTGCTTGCATGGCTTTTTGCAACTGTCAATATTGACTGCTCATTTATCTCATGCCAACACATGTAGATATGGAGGGGGCATGTGATAGGAGGTAGTCAAAAGAAGGGAAGGGAAAAGTTTGAAATGCTAGTCTTTGGCCGGAAAATGACGACTGTCGGTGTGCTGTCGGTGTGTAAGGGGATTTCTCGGATGCATCATCTCAGTAAAAAAAACTCGGCGCTTTTAGGATCTTTTGCGATCTCATATAGTCATATTTAGTACTTTGCAGAATATCATATTGTCATTTTTTTGGCCGTGTTGAAATTTGTAATATTCTTTACCAGATGCTTAATCATTGCATGAGCTTGCATTTGCATGATTAAAAAGGTTTAATGTCCTTCACCAGAATATCAGCAATCATTGCATGAGCTCCCTCCAAGTAAGCTAATTAATATATTATTGTTTATTTCCTCTGATATGTACGGGGAGGGAATTTACATTTGCTGTTGCCAAATGCCTCCACCTTTTTTTTTCTCTATATCTCGTATATAAATAATTTTCTGTGAACAGAGCCTTCACATCTAAAAAAGAATGAACAAAAGAATAGGGAGAATTGTACAGAATCCCTGTATAACTATCTATTTACACTTCGGTCCGTCGCCGGACTGCTACTACTATTTTCCAGCTGCGATTCTTGCGGCGCCGTCGACTCCTGCCGGGCCAGCCTGTTGAGCATGGCGAACATGCCGACCATGGGCGCGGTGTTATACGTGCACGCCTCCGTCTGCATGTAGTTCTCCCTGTCGTCCCTGAACCTGTCGCTGCGGTCGGGCCCGCCGACGACGGCGCCGACGACGATGTTGGGGTTGGAGCCCTTGCGGCCGAACCAGTCGTCGAACCCCTGCGCGCAACCGATGAACTCCTTGCTGTCCTTGTACGGCACGATGGACGCGGCGCGGTGGTGCACCCTAGTCGGGTACTTGCTGCCGTACCCGACCAGGTAGCTCATGCCGTGCGGGTTGCTACCTAGCACGTAATCCACCTGCGCCCTGGCCAGCGCGAACACTTCGCCGACCCGGGCCGTCTCGCCTCCCGTGCACTCCACTGCCGGCGAGCCGCCGTCCGCCAGGTAGCCCGAGTAGGCGGACAGGAGGAACGCCGCGTTGGTCACGTACTGCATGTTGTTCCACTGCCGCACGTAGAGCATCCCGCCGGGGCTCTGCTCCACATTGGCGTCCGCGCCGCCGGCCGTGTTCCTGCCAAGGCACGCGCACACGTAGTGCTCCGCCTTCGCCCTGTACTGCTCCAGCGTCTCCCTATGACGCACCGAGTGCTCTCCCCTCAGCAGCAGCTGCAAATTACGCAACTCACTCTTGTCAGTGACCGACCACTTGCACAGGCATCTTCATTATCTTAGTGGCATGTCAGTGTACTACTGCTTACCCTCGCGGCGAGGATCTGGACGCCGGCGTACTTGACGTCCCAGCTGAACTCGTTGATGGCCCAGCCGGTGCCGCCCAAGACGTCGGCGTTGTCGACGACATAGTCGAGGTAGTCGGGGCGGCCGGTGGCGCGGTGGAGCCAAAGCGCGGCCCAGAGGAGCTCGTCGTCGTAGCCGCTCACCGACGCGTAGTAGCTCTTCACCTCCGCGATGCTGCTGTCGTATTTGCCCCTGTACTTGTCCGCGAACTCGAACAGCTGTTGTGATGGAGCACAAAAAAAAAAAAGAAGCAGGTCAGCGCTCGGTGCTCGATCAATAGCCAGTACACAAACCAGCTAACTAATATTCCTCTGACTGCAATAGTCATCATCATTGCACATTGTAATGGCATGGTTTGCGGGCGATAACGTGACGGAAATGTGGTGGTTCGTTACGTAGTTTCTTTTTTCAAGTCGACGAACACACTCACACATCTCCACATACGTCTGCATACACGAATACATGAGTGTACCCAAGTAAAATATCAAATCTTACGGAACGTGGACACAGAATTTAACTATTGAACGCATCCACACGTGTATAGATATCTTTTCTGTCTAAGACTTCAACTCAAGAGAAGGATGAGCACCAATATCAAACTCGAGTTCGAACACCGGTAAACAGCTTAAACAATGCCAGAGCTTACCAAATGAGCTATGCTCACTCCTCTGATACATAGGGCCTATTTGGCAACGGCTGCAGCTTACGGGTTTTGGCTGAAATTTTTGAATTTTAGCTGTTTAGGTATAAATTACGGAAAGAGAGATACTCACTTGTGATTTTGGATGATACAGATGTTGGACTTTTAACGTGTACATCGTTTAACTTGTAGACTCTATCTTAAGAAAATACTCTGTTTAAAAATTAGGTACTATAGCAAAAACAAAAAACCATCAGCTTCAGAGGAAAAAAACCGACCCATAGTTTCTCGCATCTTAGAACTACGTACTAATAGAGTAGTAGTAACCTAACCCCGAGAAATATACATCATGCTATAACGGGATGTTTTCCCGTCCACAGGAATATATAGCCTATGGGCCCACGTATCGGTCTCTCTATTCCGACTGAAACTCCAAACGGTTAAAAATGAGAGTTTTGCCTTGACTTGACGTCATGTTGGCACGTGCGGCACAGGGCACAAGGAAGAACACGGCTCCAATGTGAACCAGGAAAAAAATCCTCCCGTTTTGACCGGGGTTCCAGCTTTCAAGTCGGTGTGCAGATTCTGCAGCCCAACAGTTTCGCTACACGTACCCGAGACATTCCACACACGCCGATTGCTCCTAATCTCCGCAGTCTAATCAGAGTGATAGAGTAGAAGTTAACCAAAGATGAGCGCTAATTAATTGTTACCTGCTGGGCATGGTGCAGGAGGAGGTGGGCGTAGTGCGGGTTGGCCTCCCGGAAGACCACGGAGGCGGCGGCCATGGCGGCGGCGGTCTCGCCGGCGACGTCGGAGCCGGGGCGGTCGCGGTCGACCTTGTACGCCTGCCGCGACGTGGTCATGTCCTCCGGCCGCTGCCAGCAGTAGTGGTCCGTGTCGCCGTCGCCAACCTGCAGGCAGCACGGCGAGCACACCGCGATCAATCATTCAAGCTTGGCTAGCTCACATTGTCGAAGCCATGGGAGCAAATTCTCATCTCCTAATCCATGTGAAAACACAATTATGCAGTGTGAGATTTGCGCGTCTCGACTGAACCACACCTAGCTTTGCTTGTCCTCTAGCTCCACCTAACAAATGTTCCTTTCCAATTACCCTTTTTTTTTCTGCTTCTTTTGCCAACCACAACCAATTAGTTGTGCATGCGTTTTGGTCGATCTCCTGGTTGAACTGTGGATTGGATGGGGTAAGTAATGACAGTAATCAGTGCCTAACCTCGGCCCAGAGTTCGTCGGGCTTGGTGTGCGCCTTGATGAAGTAGTCGGTGCCCCACTTGATGGCCTCGAGGGCGTGGGCGAGCTCGCCGGCGTCCGCGACGTCGCCGCCGTACTCGAGGAGGCTCCACGACAGCATGGTCACCGTGAACGCCATGGGCAGGCCGAATTTGACGTGGTCGCCGGCGTCGTAGTACCCGCCCACCAAATCCACCTAACCATTGATTCAGACAAGATCCATCAGCACGAGCGCGCGGACTTCAATTCTTTGCACAAACAGCTAGCTATCGTGGCGGCAAGAGTGATCTGTGTCTATATGCTAGCTGCACGTACTCCTTGCTCGAGGCCGTCGGTGAGGCCGGAGTGGTCGCGCCAGGCGACGCGCTGGCCGTACGGCAGCCGCCCCGACCGCTGCGCCTCGAAGTAGAGCAGGCTCTTCCGCAGCGCCTCCTCGTAGTCATGCACCGCCGCCGCCCCCGCCAATAACGTCGACGCAACGACGGCCGCGCCAAGAATCCAGGCCGCGGCGCTCCTCCTCATTATCGCGGAGCAGCTGCTACCACCCCCACCCGGCGGGATCTTCGCATGTATCAGCAGCCTGTACGAGCCGCCGGCCGATGGACGGAGCAGGAGCTGGGTGTTCTTGGAGGAGCTAGCAGTACACGAGCTCAGTGGCCTGGCCGCGCGGTTGTTCGATACGTCGATCGATCGATCGTGGCGGACGGGACGGGGTACAAGCTGTGTGTGGTGGGCTGTCTACTCTACGGGGGGCTCGCTTATATGTGCGAGCGAGGGGTAGGAGGAGGTGCGACTGGTGTACGTCCAGCTCCGTCGAGGACGTGTTGAACGGGCGGGGCCCACGGGGAGGGTTAGGTGACCTTGCTGTTCGGGCCATGACCGCCATGGGGACGACGTCTGAACAAGGGGTCTACCTCGCGGAGAGGAAGGGGATCTTGAGTCATGACTGGGTGATTGATTGACCCGATGACGAATAAAAAGCTGTTGTTTCCGTGAAAACTGATCGATAGGTAGGGTTTATAGTAGAGTAGAGTCAGAGCGGAGGAGACTGCAGACTCGGAAGTACGTGCTCCTACTGTCAATATGCTATTTAAATAAATATGTTATATTTATTTATTATTTTTAGTATACTTCTATACTAATTCTAAGATACTCTAATATAATTTAACTGAAAAAATTTCATTGAATTCTTTTTTTTGTTATATACATTTTTCATATAGAAAAGATGTATATATACAAATTATGCTATAGAAAATTCACTTTGATGAAAATTTTTACGTAATTCACTTTGGAGTATTTTATAATCATTATCAGGGTATATTTAAAATGATAAATATGTATAACAATATCATTTAAGTGGTGTAGAACAAGTGAGAGTATATACCTCGTTCCGCATTGAAAATACTTGGAGCTCGTAACGAAGCTTACGAGCGACTAGTTGCTTTAGGAAGCGAGAATATCGCCGTTTTCTATCAGAAAAAACTTGGTGCCCGGGACGAAGCTTGCGAGTGGCTTTTCGCTTGGGGAGGTGAGGACGCCGCTGTCTTCCATCGAAAAAACTAGACACTCGGGATGAAGCTCGCGAGCGGCTATTCACTTGGGGAGACAAGGATGTCGTCATCTCCCATCGAAAAAACTAGACACTCGGGACGAGCGGCTATTCGCTTGGGAAGCCGAAAATGTCATCGTCTTCCATAAAAAAAACTTGGCACTCAGAACAAATCTCGTCAGCAGCTATTCACTTGGGGAGGCGAGGATGTCGCTATCTTCCATCAAAAAAACTTGGCGCTCGGGATGAACCTCACGAGTGGCTATTCGCTTGGGAAGGAGAGAATGTTGCCATCTCCTATTGAAAAACCGTTCGAGATGAAGCTCGCGAGTGGCTATTCACTTAGGGAGGTGAGGACGTCGCCATCTCTCATTGAAAAAAACTTGGCACTCAGGATGAATCTCGCGAGCGACTATTCGCTTGGGGAGATGAGGATGTTGTCGTCTCCCATCGAAAATAACTTGGCGCTTGGGACAAAACTCATGAGTGGATATCGCTTAGGGAGGTGAGTATGTCGCTGTCTCCCATTGAAAAAAACTTGGCACTCAGGATGAAGCTCACAAGCGGATGTTCGCTTGGAGGGGCGAGAACGTTGCTGTCTCACATAAAAAAAACTTGGCACTCAGGATGAAGCTCACGAGTTTCTGTTCGCTTGGGGAGGCAAGAACGTCACCATCTCCCATTAGAAAAAAACTTGGCACTCGGGATGAAGCTCATGAGAGGCTAGCATGCGGTGAGAATTTGTTGACTTGGCCCAAGGGGTGATTGTAGGGCGACTCGACCTCGGAGGGCGAGTTGTCGCGGACTTGAAAGGGCGGAGGGGGGGTCATAATAGACCCGATACAAAAAAGATAGTAAGGAGGGCGTCAAGTAGACCGGTAAGTTACATGTAATACTTGCGAAGGTTGTTTGCATTCCAGCTGTACTTGAGTTTGATGACATTGAGTGATTGTAGCCGGAATGACCTCGAACGGGTGGTGTTGATGACTTCATATGGTCCTTCTCACTTGGAGCTCAGCTTACCATCGAGGTCCGAGTTGGATTTTTTTCTTTAGGACAGGATCGCCAACTTGAATGGACCGCAGTCAGACAACCTCGTTGTATGTCTTGGCCATCGCCACTTGGTACCTGTCAGACCCAAAAACAACACCTCTGGACCATCTGCTTCAATTGCACTACTCCAAAAAAGCTAATGCACATGTGGTGGGCGAACGGGGTCGCGGATGGTCGCTGCAGTGTGTGATGGGGGGAATCAGGGCCATGCGGAGAAAGAGGGAGGAGGGGTGTGGGCACGTGGAGATGCGACCACGTGGCGACGGGCAGGAATTTGGGCCATCCAAGTTTTGGCTCGAGAGAGAGTTTGGGTTTCAAATCCCTTTTTTTCCTTTTTAAATAATAGCTGGTTTAAATGGAAAAAGGCTTAGAAAATAGTAGAAAGGCTCCAAAAATTTCAGGAAAATCTAAAAAATCCTGTAACTCAAGGGGATCTCAGCAAAAATAAAATCAACTTAAATCTGGGGCTGTTGTGGTTCTGAGAGACCCAAACTCTCTGGTGTGATGGCCTCATCGTTGTATAGCAGTTTGAAAGGGGTGAACCTGGTAGCTCAACTAAGCGAAGTGCGTGTCGACCAAAGCATGCTCGAGAGCACATCCATCCAACGACCTTTTGGGAGATTAAAATGGTGAGTGCAGAGCCCAACCAAGATGATGTCATTGGCCCTCTCCACTACGCTGTTGGCCTTTGGGTTGGTGACTGATGTGAAGCAAATATTAGTGCCTAGACCTACGCAGAACTTGCGGAGGTCACATCAAATTGAGTCCCGTTGTCAGTCGGTACGCCAACTCGGCACATGATGTTCTTTCACACAAACTTCTTGATAGTCATGGATGTTATCTTAGCCATCGAATTAGCCTCGATCCATTTGAAGAAGTAGTCGATAGCCACCATGGTGAACTTGTACTCTCTTGTCTGAGGCTTGAAGGGATCGACCAAGTCTTTTCCTCACCGTGCGAGTGGTCACGATGGTAGTATGTGCTGCAGGTCATTCACATGCGAATTTGTGCCACACCTATCCACTGGCAGGCGGCACATGTCCAGACAAGGGACTCTGCATCGTATAGGGCAGTGAGCCTATAGAATCCTTGTCGAAAGGCTTTTGAGACCAAGGTGTGGGGTGCGAGATGGGAACCATAGAACGCCTGGTGTATCTTGCAAACCATGTCGGTTCCTTTCTTCTTGGACACACATCGAAGATAGGGTTGGCAAACACCACTGACAAAACACCTTGCGTGGTTCATTTGCCTTCGCGCCTTGGTGGGGTTAGGGGGCTCGATGAGATATTCGATAATTGGCTTCCTCCAATCCTGCTCCCCAATGGTGCATACTTCTGAGAGCCCCTTCATTGCTGGTTCTGCTAGGACTTCATAGAAGGTGCAGGCGGGCCTCTTTGAACATGGGATTGGCTAGGGTACCTACTTCAAGATTGTTTGAACATGAGCTGCTCCGAATAGTAATGCCGCTGAAGTCCTTCTCCATGGCCCATACGAGGGCTAGGTACCTCACCAGTACTAGGTCCTTGGTTTGGTAACTCTTGTTGATGTTACAAGTGACAAGCTAAGAATCGCTTTTTATAAGGAGCTGTTTGGCCCCCGACGCTCGAGCCTTGTGCAGCCCGAGAAGCAAAGACTTGTACTCGGCAATATTATTGTGGCCTCGAAGCCCTGGCGGGCATAGTAGAAGGTGCACATCTTGGGGAGCGGGAAGTTATCATTCGGACATACGCAATTTAGGTTAGTATAGTTCATGCACATGCACAATTGCTCGTTGGACTTTTTAATGAGAATCGGTTTGGTAAGATACTCAGGGTGCACCATCTCTTGGATCACGCCAGCATTCCAACGTTTCTCCACCTCCTGCTTCGCTGCAACTTGGCGCTTGTCTAACATCTTTTAGAGCTTCTGTTTGATGGGATTGGCATTAGGCTTCGCAGAGAGCTGGTGCTCGATGGTCTCCCTTGGGAAACCGAGGAGGTCTTCAGGCCCCAAGCGAAGATATCGTGGTTTGCTCGCAAGGTAGTCAATATAGCGTTTGCTGTTGCCGGGTTGACGTCTGTGCCAAGCAATACGATCTTGGTGGGATCAGCTTCTAAGAAGGGTTCGGGCCGAGTCTCCCCGTTAGGCATTGGCTTAGGAATCTATTTGCTGGAGGAAGGGGCTTGGACCCTCGACTCAACTCTTGCAACTTTTGGGATGATGGAGTGCACATATCGGATTGCCATTTTGATGTTTTCATCTATCTTTCTTGAAAGATCTTGGTGGCCTCGCATGGTGATGACCCTTTCAAGGCCGAAAAGCTTCACAGAGAGATAGGCATGGTGAGGCACCACGCGAAGCGATTGAGGGCTGCCATACCCAGGATCATGTTGTATTGATACAGGATGTTAACGTCGAAGATCACGCTCTCACTTCGGGAGGCACCCCTGCCCCAAACCCTACGATTAGCTCGATCCTGCCAAGGGCCGAGACCGGTGCACCGCCGAAACCGAGAATGTTATATATGTATACATACATGTATATGTATATTTTTCTAGCTAGTAATCCGAAAAATCCCTGATGGTTGCCAACTCAAATTCAGGCATAAGTTGAATGGGAAAACATTTATCGGCAGTTCTCTCCTGGTTACCAGTAAGAACCGGATATCCAAATTCGAATTCAAATTTCATCGTTTCAATTTAGCAAAAGCGTTCGGCACATTCTTGCAAACCACCGCTCCCGCAAGGATTTCTGGAAAACCCACTGTCATTGGGGCGTGGGAATGGATGCAACGCGCGCATATATTTATCATTTGTTAAGCCAAGCAACCGCCTCTACGGCCGCGGGCGGGGCCGCGCATTTCCTCCGTAGCCTAGCGCCCTGGCCCTCCACCGAACAAACAGAACGACGGCGGAGCCCAAACCATCGACCGATTGCTCGTCGCGCAAGGACAGTCTGATGGCGACGGCACGTCGGCCGTGATGATTTGGACGACCCCATTTCCTCCCACCTGGTTGCAATCGTGGCCATGTAGCTAGCTAGCGCGTGACCGTGTACCAGTACCGTCTTCCTGGTGCGTAGATGGATGGTGCATTTGGTTGGTAGGTGCATGCGTAGGTGGGTAGGGCCGCGTTGCCCGTCGCTATTTCGATGGCTCGCACCAAACCCTGCATCCCTTTCTGAAGCTTTTTGCACCCCCGGCGCCGTGCCGCTCGCTCGGTCGCTGCTCGATTAGTTAAGCTCATACTACTGCTAATTAAGCCTATACTAATTTTGCATCATGCTCACATTTTCATTCTTTCAGAGACCGAACAAACACACGTTTCGACCTGCTACAGTACATGTTGGTGTTGTTGTCTTGTTGATGTAAGGGACCCTAATCCATCTCGGATACGGAGGTTTGGTTTAGACGGCAATTATTTCCATTTGGCTTTGAAAAATGGCCATCATTTCTAATTGTTAGTTGCTCTACATACCCCTCCACCGACGTCCCCCTTAGCCGTTGCAGCATTGGCCCCTAGCTGCAGCTCCACCTTCCCCTCCTGCTGCATGGTTGCACCTTCCCAAATCTAGGATCTCTCTAATTGTCTTTTGCGGCCATCTGTCGCCGCGATTTCGGATTGGCGATGACCACGACTCAGTGGTACACGAGCGTGGGCTAGGTGGTGTAGCTACGCGATGGGGCGCGGGTGTCACGATGTGGAAGCGAGCACACCAGTGGCCGTGTGGGCCCATCACTTTCCACGGCCCCAAGTCCGGTCGGATCTTTTCGCAGCCCTGTGTGGTATTATCGAATCTGATAAAGAGGAGCACGAGGCCGCCAATTTCCTGTTGCTGCTCAGTTACCATGTCATGGGTGAGGACGCACGCGACAAGGGAGCGTTGGTGCGGCGTGCACTAGCGACTAGGGCCTGGCATCGCCCTCGTCTCTAGATCCGGCCAAGCCTTGTTGCGACGATGGTGTCACCCGATCTAGCCGCGATGTGAGGCCGCCGCCGGCGAAGGTGACACTATTGTTGTTGAGGATTCAGAGTAGAGTAGCTCGTGATGGACCTTTTGGCAGCCGTTGTCCTCTTCAGCAATCGTCTCGCCATCACTACTGGCCTTATTCGGCTCCCACCGGTCTTCTGTAGCCTCTACCAGTGCTGGCCTCCTCCAACCATCATCAGCCTCCTTTTAGCCTTCATCATCCTTCCTCCTCCCTAGATTCATCATCATTCATCGTCGCCTAGGAGTCTGCCTTGCCATCGGACCTGGAGTCCACCGTTGTGCTTGCTCGGGAGTCTCCCTCGCCACTGGGCTTGGATCCTACTAATTCATCTCTAGTCGTCGTTTTCGTCGTCACCTGGGAGTCTTACTCCACCAATTGGCCTGCTCATGGAACACCTGGATTCTACTAGAATTCATCGTTGCCCAGAGTCTTCCTCCTTCCGGATCTAGAGCCTTCTCCTTCCTCTCCGGATCTGCTAGACCTAGCTTGTGGTGAAGGCCCAACCTTGCTATTCTTGTTGAGGGCGCTTGTTTGTGGGTAGTAGTCGTGATACTTGGTCGATCGTTTGAAGAGGCCTAAAGAGTTAGGCGTTCGTCGTTGAGTCATCGTACTGAGTAGAACAACAGTTTTGGAGGCCACATGTTTAGCAGTTTTGGTTTTGTCTTGAGAGTAAGCATGCTCCCATTGATGAGTCGTGTGTGCAAGGAGGGGGAGTGGTGTCGGAGCTATCAACATCTTCTGCGCGCCGTCCATCGTCGTCGTCGGAGCTATCATTTTTTTTATTGTTAGTGTCCGGGCGGATGGGGTCGGGGTATTCTACTGCTGCTTTCATTTTTCTCGTGTTGTTTACTAGAGCTTACGCTTCTCGTTTTTGTTTAGGACGGACGGTCTCGTCAAACAAGAACAGCAACAACACGAGGAGAAATTAAAACATGCTGTTCACTGATCAATTAGCTTATGACATGGTACTGCTCTTCTGTGGTTGGGCCTTTGATTCATGTTATTTGTTAATTGTTAGTTAATCCCAACCTATCAAGCTTTCGGTAAAAAAAATAAAAAATCCTGGCCTATCAAATCCTAGAGTAACAAGATTACTTGTGCTAAGAAGACTACCCAAGAATACTAACAATCGCAGAACAAGTGAACAGCTTCCATAGTATCTTGGAAACTGTGAAATGTTGATGCGCCTAAAACGAGTCCAATAAGAAAAGGCCAAAAGAAAGACGAAAAATAGTTGGCGAGGGTGCAGGCACACAAATTTTTGTAAAATAGTACATGTATATGTGTGGTCAGATCAAAGGAGAAACACAAGGTCAATGAAGGGAATTGACATGACCGGCATGAAGGAACAAACGACCTACCAATCAACTAATTGAGTGATCCAGAAAGGTCATATCGTGAGTACGCCGTGGTGCTTGTTTCACTAATAATTGGGCGGGTTCGAGAGGGCTTACGTTTCTTAGTTTTTATATGGTGCTGCAGCTAAATGGTTCATTTTTTGTTATGATAGAATTTACTAGTTGATTATAGTATATATTATACCGATTTTAGTTATATTGATCAAAATCATATGTGACTGTCTCTATCTTCATGCTATCTCTCACGAACAGCCAGAATTCAAAAACCGTAAACCAAAAGTTATAAACCACAGCACAAAAAAACTCACACAATAACACTTTAATTTCTCCTACAAAAATTACAATTTTTTTTTGTTTGGTTCTCTCCTCTGTGTTCTTGTCTATCACTGTACCGGAGTGTCGGAGGGCTGATTGAACCAACGTAACCACCCGTCGCTGTTGAGTGCGTGGTGATAACGAGTTGTCCCTCCTTTTTCCCCATGCAAAATACTTTTCAGACACACAGCTCTTTTCTTTTTCTCCGATTAAACACGACGTCGAGAAAAGGAGGGTAATGGAACTCGATCCAGGTGTACGCGTGGGCCACCCCAGGTGCGCCTGGCTGTTCTTCTTCTCGCAATTAACCCGGTTCGCTTTCAAATTCGTTGCAGGTTACAGAGAGTCACGAATGCGTCTAAAGGTTCGGCGAAAAGAAAGTGAAATCTATCCCCACTAAATTTGATGTATCATTCGACCAATTCATCCTAAGGTAAGGTGATCCTTCGAACCAAACACCATGTATATTCACCCAGTGGCAGAGCCAGGATTTGGTTACGCTCTAGACTCAGTAGTAGAATGATTTAGACTATCAGGGCTGGACCATAAAAATATTACCTAGACTGGACTGAATTTACCTGGGTTGTATACTAGATGTTTGCGACTCGACATTCTGTTATACATTGGACATCCAATTATTCTCAGCATATCACACGGGTTTTGCACCCTAAAGCTGCTCATTGGTCATATTTAACTTTGCTCACTACGGATGGTGCTCAATAATTTGGGAGCATTTGTTTGCATGCGATGGGGAGAGAATAGAGGGTGAGGCATCCATCGTCGAGGACAAGAGAAGAGAAGAGAGGATGGGGTTTTAAAATAGCAAGCCTTTGCGTGCACATTCGCATGGGTTTCTATCCAAAGTCTCAGGTGATGGCCAACTAAGCGCTTCGTTGGCCGAGGCAATGTGAAAATGAGATGAGATGCTTTGGATCACCAAGGCGCGTCTGGAGAAAAGCAGAAGCGGCTCGAAGAGTGGTTTGCTCGCCTTGCTCTTTTGTTCCTACCAAAATCTAGTGTGGTAATGTACTTCAATTCTCTGCTCCAAAGGGCTGAAAGCCCTGGTTTTTTGTTATTTACTGTAGCGATTGGTAGCTTTTTGTGAGTGAAAAAATAAGAAAAAATAGTAAAAATTCAGATAAATTGAAAAACACCATTAAATGTTTTAGGACAATGCAAAAGAGTAAGGAGAAAAGAAAAACAAAAATCCAAAACATAGCCAAAAAGTCAAAAACCGAATTTTAGAAGCTAAAAACTGAACTCGTTTAGAGTGAGGCATCGTATGCATGTGGTGTGGCCACCGATAGGTGGGGCATGTGCACCGTGTGATTAGATAGACTCGCTCGTCAGTGAGATAATCACTATTTTGTGCACACACTGTGTACCTGGTTTCTCGCTGTGACTTCGTGCAAGATGCGTTTTGCCATCCTTGTGATATTTTGATCATCCTAACATGACACTGGCTTTTGATAGTATATGATCATGTTCTTTTGATTTTTTAACGGCTTTTAATTTCACTTAACAATCACTATTTATTAAATTAATAAATTACAATAAAAAATTTAGTGCCTATGCCAATGGATCGAGCGATGATATAGCGGTATTAGTGTGGTGCCGTGTGGAATTGTCTTTATCTGTGTTGGCATGTGGAGGAGGGTGCTACTTGAAGTTAGGCAGCACCGGGAGGCAGGGTTGACAAAACTGAAGAAAGCTAGGAAGTCTTCTATTTTTCCACGGTCAATGATTCAATTCACACCCATGTAAGGGGAAATGTAACACGTAGCCATGCGTTCCTCGCGCAATGTGGCACGAATAAAAAGAAGAGGAGGGTAAAAGTCAAAGTCTTGGAGCGAGAATTTTGCCAGCGACGAGAGAGAGCTGCTACAAATTTGTGAAAATTCAAGCCAGATTTTGCTCAAGTTTCGGATAAACCGTTCATCAAGAGAGTTCTAGAAAGTTGCCGGCACTATATACAACGAAGCCGCTTATAGAGCTTCTACTTTTAGCTTCCCGATTTTTTTTCTTCTTATTTATTTGTATTATCTGTAATGATATAATTTTTTTATTTTTTTTAAATTTAATTATACTAAAAA
Source organism: Bonia amplexicaulis (assembly GCA_036346245.1). Taxonomy (NCBI): domain Eukaryota; kingdom Viridiplantae; phylum Streptophyta; class Magnoliopsida; order Poales; family Poaceae; genus Bonia; species Bonia amplexicaulis. The sequence continues at coordinate 18,042,933 of CM070751.1, read as the reverse complement.
GTTGTCAATATTTATAGTGCATTTTTAGCTGCTATAGTGCATAATAAACCACAAGCTAAAGCTTATAAGTCCAAATATGCACCACGTTAACTGGTTGAAGCTATTGCTCTACAACACCTCTACAATCTCTTAGGATGTCCAGGAGCCGCCACCGCTAGGAATCCTAGCAGCCGGCCACAGCGCCGTTGGCCCTCTCCCCTCTTCTCTAGCATTCTCACCGAAGTTGAGTGAGTAGATGATCTGTTGAATTGTAGAGGTAATTTTACTTTTTTACTTCGGTGAGTAGATGATCTGTTGAATTGTAGAAGTAATTTTACTTTTTTTTAGCTCCTTATGTCTTATTTTCTAGATTGATTTATTCTAATTTTGTTCTTCACCGATGAGTTCATAGCCGGATTTTCTTTACTCATGATGGATTTTATCGGATTGTCTCTCTTGGACGATGATGGCAACACCTAAATTAGAGATCGATACCAGACCAAGTTGGGTATAAATTAATTCTCTGTAATTTTTTTTCGAGAAACAATATTGCTACCGAGATGTAGATCATACATATCAATGGAGATCATCAATGTTCTACTTTCCGCTGCCATAATTGTCAGCAATTATAATACTCTTGTAAGATATGAAGTCTACGACAAAGAAGATAAAGAAGTTTAGCACATGTATCGATTCAATGACTTGATAGTAACAACACGGTTCATTAGTTAGTTGGAATGTCAGAGGACTGAATAGCGAGGCCCGTCGTGACTCGGTGGCAGAGTTGGTAGCATCTTACCAACCAGCAATTCTAGGCCTGCAGGAGACCAAGCTTGCGTCCTCCACGCCGCAGCACATTAGAGACCTTAATGCAAGTAACCTTTCCGGCGTCTTAGAACTTCCAGCGAATGGAACAAATGGAGGCATCCTCATCTCATGGAACGAGAATTTGGTTTAGTTTACTGTTTATAGGGGTGGTCTAATTCTCTGTGACTGGGTCTTACAACTGATCCAATATATAATAGGATTAATAGTATAAAGGAATGTACTAATATACCCTTATCTTTTGTAATTATCAAGGGATAGGATGAGAATTTCCTATCCTACCCTATTCATGTATATAAACACCCAAGAGGGGTATGAGAAAGGCAGATCCACTCATTTCATACACGAGCACTCTCTCTCCTGTCGTTGGCTCTCTCTAGCTAGTCCCCTCATATGCTGTTTGGTCAGTAGCCACAATAGTTGGCGTTATCTGTGGGAAACATGCAAGAAGCTGCGCAAGAGAAGGCGCTAGAAAACGACGACAACCAAGCGAAAGAGAGGTACGGCGGCAGCGACCATCGAGTCCAGCACGCGGCGGCCGGTGGTACCCTATGGCAATGATCACGACGCCTGCACCGGAATGACCGTTGATCACGATGTTATGCAGTGACAAGACTAAATGGGGCAACAACATTAGCTAGGTGACCACGTGACTCACCGACTGGTGAACACGAAAATACATCAACCAGACGTGATAGTTTTGTACAATGACAAGACCAAATAAAACATCCTTGTGGAGTGACATCACGTGCACACGCCTACATTTTATATATGTTTAAAAGTAAATATCAGGATTTAAACTATAGTGGATGGAGTTATATATCCATAACTCTACCACCACACCCGCTCATTTCGGCTTGAGCTTCTGGCTTCTAGCTTATTTTTTTACTATTTATAAATTTCGTATTTTTCTGAAATTTTGGCTTTTTTTGAGATTTTTTGCCGGTTATTTTTTTCCGTATTCGTTTGCGTTGTCCGTGATGAACTAACATATTTTTTCTATTTTTATTTTTAAAAAATTAATTAATTTTATTTTTAAAAAATTAATTACGTCAAATAAGTCATCTTCAGCTACAGTATAATTTTAGCCAGCTACAGTGCAATTTCAACCATAAGCCACTATTTTTCAGCCCAATCATGCACCGTTGAATGAATTATTAATCACAGACTGACTGCTGCTACTCCATCGGTCCATCCTTCGTTTTGCATTACCTCATCCGATCGCCAATATAAATCGGTAGAGGCCTTATTGTATCCAGTTGATTACGCAGTTATAACTACAAAGATACTAAATATGTAGAGGGTGTAGATAACATATACACGGAGTTCATATCGAAGTACGTAGGTTACAATATGAAACAACCCACGTCATTAATTAACCCTAATCGGTGAGTTACGACGTTAAGCAGGATTAATTAGGGAGCTAATGACCTAAAATACGAGGGAATTTAAACTTTTCTTTGCCATCGTATAAATTGAGTTCAACGAACGATAATCAACTGTAATGCATTTAGTACTTTATCTGCAAGAACGTAAACAATTGTAACTCAACTAAAATATAGGTATAGCAGTCTGTAGTACAACAATAATTAATTACAATCCGTTTATGGTAAAATCAATTGCATCTTTTGAGCGACAATTAGAACTGGTAGCAAGCCAAATAAAGATATTACAGTTTGCATTACATAATAGCGACAATGTAAATTACAACAAATATACAATTTCATGTGTTCAACCAAATGACCATCTCAAAAACTAAGCAATTACAATATAATTGTATTTAACCAAGAATTGCCTAGTCTAATTTACAAGAAGTCCATTTCATACATATTCAATTACATCCGATTAACAGAGAATAGAAATTACATTTAGATAACATACAGTATCATCTAGACATCAATATTAAAAGAAAGCCAGAGTACATTCAGGTCATCTCATACATTAGAAATGGTAGTCAAACTGCCACCACACCGCTATTCCATTTGTGAGTGAACCATTATTTTAATACCGAAAAAGATCGAACAAAAGAACGAATAAAAATAAACGAAGTCAGAAAAGAAATAGAAAAGTGTGCCGTCAGAGCCCGAAAGATTAAGTCGGGCGGGGTAATCCGTTCATGGAGATACCTGACCGTCCGGGGGCCAGTCGGCACCTCTCACAACCGTAGGCTCATCACTCGGCATAAACAAATCTGTTTTATTTTAGAAACCAACCAGCATAAATCATTAGGTTTTAAACCCCACAGAGCAACCGCAGGGCCAGCATCACACGGTCACGTGGACCGAACCCCACAACAGAGAACAACAAAGACAACCGAGAGCAACAACACGGTGAGAACAAGAACCACCAGAGCAAGCGGCACCGAGAGGGTCACCACAAGTCAAGCCCAACACAAACACTCCAGAGACATCAAACAAGCCAGAGATATCGCACAGCCAGACAGCACCGCCACCAGCTAGATATTTCACACAGCCAACAGAGAACAAAGAAATATATCGGCAGAGCCAAGTCTCATTGGCTCTCATTCCCCATGTCCCCCAAACCCCCAAAACATCTCAAGCCAACCAGAGAAACCATAGGCGACTGGGCGCAAGACCCAGACAACGACGGCCGACGGACGCCCAGGAGCAAGGTGAGGGCCGGGTGGACGACCAGAAGCCAGGCGACGGCAGCAGCGACGGCCGGAGGCAGCACCAGAGCGACAACCGCAAGCCAGAGGGTGACCCCCAAGCCACCCTTAATATTTTCCCGAAGCCAAACCCATCGTCAATCACACAGGTGAACCACAGATGGCACAATATAGCATTCATTCTCCATAGCAAATATGAGACAATAAGCAACCCGGTAGTATAGTATACCAAGTAGAGGTAGTAGAGGAAGAGGGAAGGAGCGGGCTCACCGATGAGGAAGGCGGCGGCGTGCTACCACCGGCGTCACCACACCTCTAGTCGCCGCTGCGCACTCCCCCGGCGTACGGGCGGCGCTATCCGGTGTGCCCCGCAAGGGCAACTCGCCTCCAAACCTAACAATTCTTTTGAGCAAACCCATTAGAAACCGAATCAAAATAGCAGCCAAATCAACATCAAACCCGGTCGGATCCGAGGGAGAGGCACCAGATCCGGGCCGTAGGCCACGGATCAGCGGCAGCAGCCGCGGCGGTGACCAGTGGCGCGCAGCAGCAGGGAGCCGAGGTGGCGTCGAGTGAAGTCGGCGCAGAGAGAAAGAGAGAGCCGAGAGAAGAAGAGCCGGGGTGGGGTGAAGACGCTGAGGCGTCGGTGGAAAAAGAGAGGAACGGAGGAGGCGTGAGGCGGCGGGGAAAAAGATGAGGCGTCGGGGAAGTGGAGAAAGAACAGAGAGCGGCCGGAGAGAAAAGAAAGAGAAGAAAAAGAAAAAGAAAAAGGGAAAGAGGGGAAGATAAGAAATGTAAAAATATGCAGAATAGATTGTCAAATTTAGGAATACTCCTAAGCGTGCATTGTAACAACCATGCTATAGCGGACTTGTTAAAGTTCAATAAATTAACTGTAGGTACTTAAGAACCCTGTAAATGAATATTAGTTATATCAACATAATAGAAATTATTTTAGGAATTGAATGGAAACCTGGAAACCCTGCGATCAAATATTGTAGAATTCGCTTAATTAACTAGGCCATATTATCTCTTCAACGCCATAGATGAAGCCATAGAAACCTATATTATTTCGCAATTCTTGTAATAAATATAAACCTGTCAATGGACTAAAGCTGGTACGCAGGTGTACTAAAATTTGTGTATCGTCGTTTAGACCATCCCAGGGTATACTTAATTCCTCAAATAACTTGGTTAGTAGCATTTAAAGGATAGAAATCCACCCCTGAGTACTTCTGATCGTTAGAACAAATTAATTGCGATCTGACGATTTAAAAGATGCACGTACGCGTGCGGATTAAATTAAGGGACTGTAGTCTTAGTCCATTGTGTTGCGGGTTTAAACACCCTAATAGTTAGGATAAGTCTCATCTAAACCAGTAGAAAACTATCAATCAATATTTGCAATGACTGGAATAAATTAAGCGCCTTCAGTAGGTTAAAACAGTGCTGTACCGATTCAATTAAGATATTGCCGATTAAATTATTCGGGATTGTAACTAAATACTCAATTAACCTGAATAGTGTTAAATCATAGAACTTTTCTAGTAAATATTCTTCTTAAATATTAAAAGTAAATTAAGTGATGCCCATAGGCTGAAATTACATGCATGTGAAGTAATTTATCATAACACCATTTAGATCCCTCCATTGCGCATTTAAGTGTTCCGCTAATTTTATTATCCGGTTATAAATTGTAGAAATCCACTAATAAATAGTCTGAATTGTTAAAATAAATTCATAGCTGTCGAAAGAATTAAAGCTGTTTGCGGAGACTAGAATAGTACGCGATGATGTAAAATCATACGCGCCGAATAAACATTGTATAAATCTGTGTAGGAAAGAACATATATTTTGAAATTCAAATAAAACCGTAATGAGATTTCAATGAATAGGAATAAAAATGAACATACAACAGTACGTTGGCTGCAAGAGATGTGTAGATAAAATCAACTTTCAATGAAAAACTTGAGCCAAGAAGTGTGCATGACAGTATGTCCAACTGAACCAAGAAAGCAGGAGGTTACAGGCCTGTTCTTTTTGGCTGCGGCTTGTGGCTTTTGGCTGCGGCTTGTGGTTTTTGGGCTGTTTGTACGAGAGATTACAGAGTAACAGAAACTCATATGTGGTTTTTGCCAATATAAATGAAGTCAATAAAGTATGTACTACAATTAACTAGTAGACCCTATCTTGAAAAAATAGTTCATTTAAAAGTTAGTTACTGTAGAAAAGCCGAAAAACAGCTTTTAGAAGCTGAAAAGAACATGGCCTACATGGTATGGGTCGTATGCCATTGTACATATGGTACTTATAGCCAGGAGGTTGCATAGATTATGAAAAAATCTTGTATTCTGTATGGAATGCATATATTTGTTTTCCGTATGTTTTCATTTGCTTTTCATATAGAATGGAAGGCGCGTATGGACTGGGAAGAGCAAATCATTATGTTTCCGTATGTTTCCGTTTGCTGTTGAAGGCTCATACGCTATTTGCTTTCCGTATGTTTTCATTTGCATGCGTCACCAATCAATATGGAGTAATCAATTAATTCTAGAAACTAGAAGCAACTAGTGTATGTAAAAGACGTGTATGGAAACGTTCCGTATGCAAACAAGCTAAGATTTGCAGGCGTGCATGAGATTAGGAGGATCTCGGCATTGACCTCCTCGATCTGCTTCCCATGCCAAGATTTGTTTTCCATACTGGCTAAATAGAAACAATCTTATAGAAAAGACACATATGGAATGGAAAGGCCATACTAAATGTACCGATATTTGCCAAGATTTGCTTCCCATGCTGAGATCTATTTCCCATCACTGATTCGGTCATCGCCCCGTAGGCCGAGCCATCGTATTATTCCATCGGTTCAAGACCAGTATATTCATTCCACAGCTCACCAACAACACAATCTAATCCAACTAACCCACTCGAACCACCGATCCAGCCCAACCCACCATCACAGACCTTGTGTTAGTCGAGGCAAGGATGTGTTGTGCCGGCGTGGTGGGTCACGGGCGGTGTCGGGCTGAAGGGTGGGGTCGGCAGTGGACTGCATGACAGACGTTGTCAGACTGGAGGAGGGGGCGCAGGGCATGGACTGGAGGAGGGCTAGAGTGTCGCTGAGCGGTACCGTGGGAGCCGAGTAGGGCGGAGCGCGGAGTGCGGTGGTGCGGCGGAGCAGGAGGTAGCGCTGGAGTGGAGGGTGGCGGTAGGGGACAGAGGGGCACAGAGTGGTGGAGTAGGGGGCCGGGCGTGAGTGAAGGGAGGAGAAGTGGTGTGGAGCGGTGGAGCGTGGGGTGGGGTGGGGTGGAGCAGGGGCATCACGGGAGCAGGGGAGCATTGGGGTGGCGTCGATGGATTGCAGGTGTGATGCAGGGGTGTGATTGCGGGCGGGGGAGGGGAGGTGTGAGGCATTGGTGCTCGAGTAGGCGGATGCGCGAGGTAGCGGGATTGGCAGGACCAACTTGCAATCTAGATGTTGGATGAACTGAATAAATGGTGTAGATATTCAGATAGCAGGACCAACTTGCAATGTTAGTCATTGGATTATGTTGATTTAACCATCAGGAGAGGAGGGTATTAACGTGGTTGGGTGACAAGTGGTTTAATCAAATTGGTGCTTTTTATATTAGTATAGATATAAAGGATTAAAGGAGCATGGACTGCCCTGCTCATTTGGGCTTTTTTTGGTGGATTATTACTTATTTTTCACTGTTTAGTACTGTAGTTGGCTTATTTTGCACTGTAGTTGCTGGTGGCTTTTTCGACGTAATTAAATTTAAAAATAAAAAAATATGTTAGTTGAACAATGCAAAGGGATACAGAAAAAAAGAAAAGGCAAAAACCAAAAAAAATACAAAAAAATAAGAAACTAAAAACCAAAAGCTGAACCCGAAACAAGCGGAACTATACGTGTATACAACAACACATAATTACGCCCCCCCTCCGCGACAACGAGGTATCTAGCTAGCTTTTGCATGACCTGAAAAATGCCAATAAAAGGGGTGCAATTAGGGCTTTGCACTGGCTTCAACTTAGCTAGGGATCATTTTTTGGGAATGTTATTCCCTTCTGCTTGTTTAGCTGCAATGGATTTGTTCCTCCATCTGGACAAGGAGAAAATGCTGGTGCTTTACTATTGTGGACCAAATATTCTAACCAATAAGCTGTACGGTATTTATTCGCCTATTGATTGATTTGGTCCACTAGGCCACTGGGGATGTGGATTAGCAATTTGAGCAATGGAACAATTCAATTTACAAAATTTATGAAAATTAGAGAGTACTATATTACAGTAAAGGTTTTCGAACTTGTCTAGTTGTCACACCTAGTTCCTTGAATTTGAGATTTGAGTTGGCCTGGTGGGTTTTAGAATGAACTTGCTTAATGGCACAACTTTGGTTCATTTGGCAGTTGAATAATTTAGAAAGTTTGGTGACTAGACAAAATAAAATTAGTTTAGGATCTAAGTGACATAAACAAACTGATTTGAGGATCTCTAGTGCAATTTACAAAGATTATTCCCAATAAATCCCCTGGGTCTAAGCAAAGGTGACTTTTTCTGAATCAGGTGACTCATTCTGAGCTGCCCATTTGCGTAGAAAGTAGAGGTGACGTCCCTTGAAAAGTGGCTTGCAAACAGTACTGGAGAGTGACCGGGTGACTGTCCTCGGGAGGAGAGAAAAAGAAACGGAAAAAAAGGGAAAGATATGTGTCATCTAACAGAACAGCATGCAGGCTTTTAAAAGCGACCGTACAACGTCATAACGACATGATGAGACGGTTTGAAGGAACACGAGCATCACTGGCTTAAAATCTTGTTCACTAAGCTAATGGAGAATATATTATGTGTCCGTTCAAATTAGCTTTTATTGGTAGTTTTAGCTGTGTCCGATGAATATAAATAACTGATAAATAGTAGTATTTGATAAAAATGGTTGTTAAATGATAGTGGCTGATGAATAATAGTGTATTATATAAGAAAGACGGTGTAACAAAAGTCACTACAATATTTATATCACCATACAAATTACGAAATTATGATATAATAAAATATAAAATACGTTACAATACATGAAAGCGAAAGGTAGCATCTTATAGAAGCTGAGACGTTCGTATTGGTTTCTTCTTCTGAAAGCAGAAGTCAGAAAGCAGAAATCAATATATAGGCGCTACAGTAACGAGAGGCACGTAGCTAGCTGACTAATTATTTCCTTGCTCTACACCAATCGTAGTCAATCGCCAAAATTAAAATACAACCGCCATGCAGCTGTAGTAAATAGTAAATGTGGCAACGTGAATAATACTTTAACAGTATAATCTCAGGGCAGTTATGTAGGTGTGTGCCATCGCAAAAGTTGAAATTAGGCGTATATCACCACATGATATGGATTACGCACACCGGTAATTAGCACACGTAAACTTCGTAAAAGAAAACCGCACAAAAGTTTTAAAACTGACGGGATCCCAGTTGAATACTTACATTTCCTATGAGAGATTTGGACACATCTAACACCATGACAACCAAAAATTTCAAATCTGGCCTCCGGAGCAAAAAAATTCCACATCTAGCCCCCTTCCCGACCGCGGGATCATACCATGCCGACACGTAGCCCGCTGACCGCACGACTCCACTGTTCACTAGGAACCGGGGGCCGACGTGCTCTTACGGAGTGCGGAGATTGGAGACATGCGGTCGGCAGACGGAGTCATGCGCTACAGTGCGGTCCCGGACCGCATGACCGGCCACGTGTCGGCACGGCATAATCCCACGGTCGGGAAGGGGACTAGATGTGGAATTTTTTTTGCTCTGAAGGCTAGATTTGAAATTTTTAGTTGCCATGGTGTTAGATGTGTCCAAAATTCTTCCTATGACATATAATTTCTGTTTTCCAAATGGGACCTTGCATTTAGGAAACTACAGAAAGACCCTTTGGATTAGTTGCAAACAATCAAATAGATCTCCTTCAGTCTTTAATTTGTTTCGACATGTCACGCCATTATATAACTCCACCATCTCCAAACCTAAAGCACACATAGTCATTGGACCTATGCTTAGGCACTTGAAAATCGTTGCAAGACGGTACGTACATGCTGACTGGAGAATAGAGATGGGGGTATCTATCAGGTCGTAGCTTTCTTAGGTCCTGCTTAAAAGAGTTTTTTGGATGGCTTATAGCTGAAAAGTACCGTAGCTGGCTGAAAAAATACTGTAGCTGACGAAGACTTATTTGGTATAATTAAATTTAAAATTTTAAAAATAGAAAAAATATGTTAGCTCATCACGTATAATACAAACAAATATGAAATAAGAACCGACAAAAAAGCTCAAAAAAACAAAAAATATAGAGAAGACAAAATTTATGATAGTATAAAATAAGTCAGAAGTCAGAAGGTAAGCCGAACCGAGCGGGTCCTAGTTAGTGCATGTCTCTTCTGCAATTGTAGTACTAGCTCTGTCGCGTGAGTAGCAAGATAGGCAGGGAGGCGTTGCGGTTGAGTCGCTGCTGTCACACCGAACCTTCGGATGCGAGTGGAGGGTTTCGGGTGCGCTTCCTAGCCTTAGCTAGTACTCCAGTATTCTCTTCTTTAGAATCTAATCTAGTGTTAAATTTAGCTCATGATCGATTAGCATTTAAAGCTGTTCTATATTCGCAGGGCTTTGTTTAATGTTGATGGCCGATTCTGTCTAATCAGGGATTGCTGATTGATCGTTCATTCGTGCTTAGCTAAACGCGGAGAGGTCACTGATTAATCTTTCTGAAGCACTGGTTACTTCGAACATCTACTCGACCCATTAAAGAGGGGAATTCTCAAGGAGAGAGCCCGATGTTGCACCAGATATTTCTGAACTCTCTGGGTCTGGGTGGCTTAGGTGGTGATCGGTTCGGCTGAAAGCTGAAAGCTTATGGCTGAAAACATCAGAATTGGTGAAAAATATCAGAATGACAGAGGTTTATTTAACATAATTAAATTTAAAAAATTGAAAAAATATAAAAAATATGTTAGCCCATCACAGACAACGCAAACGAATACGAGAAAAAAAAGAACCGACAAAAAAGCTCAAAAAAATCAAAAATTCAGAAAAAGACGAAATTATGAATAGTGCAAAAATAAACTTAAGCCATAAGCTTAAGCCATATTGAACACAGCCTTAATTTAAGAACGAAAAGTCGAGAGAAAGATTCAGGAGCAGTTTGGTCCTGTGCTTCAGACAGTGACTTGATAGCCCTCTGAGAACTACAGATTGCAGAAACAACTTCACAGTGTATTAACGGTTGCTTTGTCCCTGAAGCTTGAGCACTATACTGTTTAGAATTAGTTATCTGGCAGGATGGTATTTACTCAGTAACCAGCTTTCATTTTATTTGATGATTTGATCGGTTCTACTCAGCTGTGCCATCAAGAACACTGTATCGATGGGCCTATGTGGCAGGGCCAAGGCGAGCACAAGACAAAGGCCCAAGCTCGTCAGGAACGAGGCAGCATGGGTTGTTGGCCTGGGCACTTCACGCACACGCCATACACGAGCACCTTTTCCTTCCCCCTTTTTCCTCGTTCTTTCTACTCCATTGCTTTTTGCATGGCACTCGTAGTCTTTCTACGTCGTGGGCGGTTGGCTGAAAACAACGTGGACCGAGCGGTCGATCTGGGCACCCTCCTCTCGAGAAAGCAACGAGAAAGGAAGGGTGGGTGCCAATTATTACGATGCTAAGCCTAGCAATAATGCATGGGTTAAGAAAAAGATCTTCGAAAGTTAACCCTGGCTAGCTTGATTAGCGAAAAGTTGGTAGTTTGGTTGTTAAGATCAGCTTGTAGCTTTTTAATTTCATCTTTTTTGGTGATTTTTTGGTATTTAGAGTTTTTTCCTCTTATTCTTTTGTATTACTTGTGATGACGTAACTTTTTTTAAAATTTTAATTACGTTGAAAAAATAACATCACTTATAGTAAAAAAATAAGCTTTAAACGGTGACACATAATGTAAAAAACTCAAGCTTTAAGCTCTGTGGAGCTGAGATAGACCTCGTGTTAACAATGAAAAGTAGGTATAGCTTTACCAGATTACAGTGTATTTTCATGAAAGTATTGGAATTGGAGTGACATCTCGGTATCGAATCAACACGGAAGAAAGGGATCGCATAGAAAATTTACCCGTTTTTTTTTCAATCCTCCAATTACAATTGACAAGTCCCTGGATCTTAAAAATGCCCTTTAGCTTTCAACTCACGTTAAGAGGTTTCCCAATCAACATGTTGTCAAATCTGATACGTCATACTCCCTCCGTTTTATAATACGCTGAAGTAGCTGTTCAGTATTATCCAAGTTATGAAAGAGACGGGATCATCATGGACCCGAGCAAACGCCCAACGGGACAGGTTTGCAAACACACCGGTGCCGTGCGTGAAGGCCTGAAGGGTGAAAAAAAAACCCGTTTACCTCGTTGAACACAGGATAATGTACACAAACAGGAACAGCACACCGTACACATGGGCCCTGGACACGTTCATCGTGCCAGACGGCACATGAACCCACGTGGATCGATCGACGCCAGGTAAGCAAACGGTCTGTAAAGAGGCGCGCGCCTCGTGATTGAGTTCGGCAGTTCTTTTCTTTTCTTAGTGCTGGTGGTTTCTTTATGGTAGTTTTTTATTATCTTTTTAAAATAATTTTTTAGAACATATTTTTTAAAACAGTTTATCGATATTTGATTCGTTCGCATAAACGTTCACGGTAGAACTAGAAGACATAAATCGCATCCGACAAGAATGCACACAAAGTCATCAACATAAATCATTGTAATCTTTAAATCTTGTCCCAGCCTTAGGCACGTTACAGAGCGCCGAGGTGCAGTTGGCGGCTGAGATGATCCAACGCCGAGCCCGGGCTTGCCGTCCGTCTCACTCTCGTGCCATGCGCGCTCTCTCACCGCTGGCTACGCTTGCTCGCATGACAGTGCGCAACCCCGCTCCACGTCTGGTCGGGCAAATCTGCCAATCTAGGGTGCCATCACGCGCAGCCCACCGTCCACTCACCTAGATCGCATGCGCGCCCGTGCCCCGCCGCGTTAGCTCGTGCTTTAGGGTTTTGAGCATGTACAATGGTATAGATAGTGGTAGTTTGTAATACATCTCTATGTCATCTATACACAAAACTAAAGACAACACATACAATATGTTGTCTATATAATTGTGTGTAATAGTCTCATACAATTAATGTGTTATCCATATAGTTGTCTATACAATGGTATAGACAGTAAAAAGTTGTCTATAAGACCGTCTGTTAAATAGTAAACAATATATTTCTCTCTCATCTACATCACTCAAAATTCTACGTGGCATATGTTTCCAGACAGCTGACATGTACCATTGTACATGCCCTTAGATGCATAGCCCGCACCGCGCCGTGCGCTTTTGCGTGGTACTGCCCGAGACGAGACGTGGTAGCCGTTATCCCGTGTGTTAACTCGTGTCGAGTTCCCCGCCCGAGCCGCAACCACCAAAGTCGGCTTGTACATACGTCTGCCACTGTCGTGCGGAACTACGAACTGTGCAGTACTGGTGACCTAGGCACGCCCACGGTTCACACCTGTGTGGTGTGGCTGGCCTTGTACGCCTCGTATGCCGGGGTTTGCACGTACGTGCCCGTGCATGCCTGTGCTCCCCATCGTGTGCCACGCTGCCCTGGTCTTTCTACTTGCACGCGTCTGGCCTGAGTGCGTGGTTGCCACCATTCACGCTAATGCTCTTACGCTACTTACCAAGTGGCTTGAGCCAGCTGCTGTAGTGCCGTGCTGTTTGGCCCAAATAACTAGCTGGGCTGGATCGTGCCTGCCCACAGGTTGTGTCTTGGACCTCAGAACGGCTTGAGAAGGTCACATGCTGTATTGGGCCGACCGAGCACCATGAGCCTAACGGGCTAGGATAGGCCCGTTTAGCCCATATTGGTCCGAAAAATTTTAAAAGTTGCCAAAAATCCAAAAAAGTGTATAGAATTTAAAAATACAAAATAAAATTTACAAGAAGGATTCTATACCATAAATAAATATATATTTAAAATATACTAAAGAGCTTTATTAAAATTTATTAATGTTTAGACAGGTTAAATGGACTAAACGGGTCATACCTAAAGGGGCTAAACTGGTCGTACAAGGGCCAACATTGTATATGCTGGGCCAGGTTGACCCATTGGGCTATGATGCTGACCCGAGTATAGCATGACACGTTTAAGTCATGGGTCATGGCATGCTTGAACCAGACTGTTAACAGTGTTGTGCCTCGAGTTTGGCCCGAACGGCACCATCCAGTCGGCCACCTCTAAGCTGATGTGTGCTTGTCTTTGGGCCGTTGATCTGGCCTGTTCTATGACTGCAAGTGTACGTACTACGTAGGTTGTAGTTCTTTGACTTATGAGAGTTGAAATCCCGTAAAATTGGCAAACCAAAGTAGCTCTCCCTCCAAACTTTGAAGGTTGCACTGTACCTGAGTACAAGGAAATGTGCACACATCATCGTACATGCACACGAAAGCGCACTCGCATGAGTGCATTTCTTAGCACGTACCGAAGGAGGCCGGAGGTACTAACAAAGTTCTTGCTGAGATGTTGTCACGTGCACGTAATGGTGGCACCAGGATTTAAACACCAATAGGTGAAGTCGTACACATGTAACTCCACTATCTCACCGAGAGGTAGTTTCTTTTGAATATTTTATAGATATACTTGATCGTTAGCCAACATGATTTCAAGAGTCATAACAGGTAATCGGTTCAAATGGTATGCTAGAAAATTATATTGGGAAATGCATTCCTGTAATTGGTTAGAGTCAAACCCTAGTTATAAAGGAGACTCTCCGTTTCTCTTGCTCGAGTACGCTGCAAAATTGATGGTCATGTTTTTTTGACCTACGACTAATGACTTTGGTTATAGCTAATAATTTTTATCTGTATTTTTTAAGATGTTATCAGACATATAAAGATATTGATATAGCCGATGCACATAGTTTTGATATAAAAAATCGTTTAAAAAATCTATTTCAGAAAACCGCACTATATGTTTTGATTTTTTAAGAAGTCAAAAGCTAAAACACAAAGTACCAGAAGAGCGAAGCCGATGTCCGATCAACTAATCTTCGGTACGTGTCAATGTAGGATTGCGGTTTGGTGCGCTCGTGCATGTCACCTTTTCCACCACCCAAATACTACAGTACAGCATCTTTTACGGCTTACGGGCTCACACCACCCAATCGCGAGGCACGAGAGGCCGCGGCCCAAGCGTGCAAACCCTGGGCCTCGGAACAGCAACGCTAACCGTGCGGGCCTAGCAGCGAATCGTCGACGCGGCCTGGCCTCGCCGCCCAGCGCGTACAGCCCACGTACGGCCTCCGCCTTCCTCCGACCTCCTACCTCGAGAGAAACCGTCCCCGAGGCGGCCGGAGAAGAAGCGGAGGCGGGAGGGAGGGTGCCAGCTCGCCGTGGCCCTCTTGACGACCCCCGCGCCTATGCCGCCGCGCCGCCTATGTGTCCTTTAAGGTTTCGTCCCTCACGAGCCCTCCTGTTACAACCCCTTCGCTGCAACATCTGGTTTTCTAGTTCTTTTGGATTTTTTTGACAAAAGACTATGGATGTTTTAAAATCTTTTCTTCTTCTTTCACTTTAATTTTATTAATTTTATTTTATGCAGATTATATTTTTTAGTACAAGCTAGTGGTATGTTAGTGTTCGGTAAGATTTTTTTTGTACAGTTGCCAGTGCGGTAATACGGGCATGTTTCTTTTTTGCTGCGACTTATAGTTTTTTGTTGAAATTTTTTGAATTTTAGCTGTTTACGACAAAATGCGAAGAGAGATACTCATTTACGATTTTGGTTGATACAGATGTTAGGCTTTTAACGTGTACTATAAGTTATTGTAGATCCCGTCTTGAGAAAGTACTTCATTTAAAGTTAGGTACTATAGTAAAAGTTAAAAGCCGCTTTTGGAAGCCGTGAAAAATAGACCCTACATTTCTGCTGTGGAATTCGCATCTTTTATTTTGAAATAATCTTTCACTTGCTGTCCTGTTCTATTGTTGCCGTGAAAAAAGAGGTGATTACATTGGCACGACACAAGATGATGGTGATATGTGTGCCTTTCGTGATTCTATAGCTAACGGCTTGATGGCTTCAAGAATATAGATAGTACCATAGAAGTTCCTTTTGATGGTGATATGTGCGCCTTATATGCCCATGAACACCTTTTGTACGTTCCTTTTGTATGGAGACATGGTAGTTATCCATATTAATATTTAAAATTATGATTTGGAATCAAATTTATTGTCATAAAATTTTAATATTACTTTTCAATGTTTGAACTAAGTACTACAAATTTACAACATGGATATCTCTTCTATCAATACATAATCAGGACATCAAATCACTTAAGAGCATTTCAGTCAATACATCTATCATGATACCAATTTACGCTTAGAATCCAGATGCCAAACAAAGCTAGCTACTCAGACCAACTGCTACTCAGACTAGCCAGCTACTTAGACCAGCCAGTTAGCTACTCAGACCAACTAGCTACTCAGAATCTTCAGCTCCCCAAACATGCCCTTAATCTATTCGATCGAAACGTTCGATTGTCTATTTGATTCTTTAATGCGCCTTAAAGTTACAGTTAAGGCGGTACTTCTGCTAATTTCCTTTATCCGATAGTTCCCACCGTTGCATACCTGGCCAGCCAATGGATTCGATGGGTTATTATTAGGCCCTGTTTGTTTTGGATTCTAGACAAGCTAACTATTTCTAGTAGCCAAAAGCCCTCCCAAACAGTCCAGCTTTTGGGCCAGCTATTGAGAATCTGAAAATCTGGGAAGGTACAATTGTACTGGGACTAAGAAGCTGCAAAAACCCAGCTTCTCACAGATTCTGCGGACTAGTGCCATTAAAGTTCAAGTTATTTACCCGCAAAATGCCACTGGATAAAAATGCCACTGGATACAAATTTGATATGATTTGTGATATCTGAGTTTGTTGATTTTTGCTTATAAGAAAGATGGCCATGAGATGATATGTTATTACACTATTATTTGTGAAACTAGGACAATATGGTTACATATTTTTTTTGGGCATAGTATATTTGATTAGATACAAATCATAATGTATACTTCAAGCTCAATTCGTCATTCTGTTTAGATAGTCACTTATTCCGACTTTTCGTACAATTGAATACCCTATTGAGCCATTGAAACGAAATAAATGATACAACTATAGATGGACTAAATCATCACTAAATGAAAATTAAAAGAACACCAATAGTCTATGAAAAAGAAAGAGAAAGACAAATACTCAACCTTGCGAAGTACTACCTTGAGAAAGACAAATACATCTATCGTGATACCACCGCATAGCTAGAATCCGTGATGCCAAACATGCTATCTACTCGGATCACCGCTACTCAGACTAGCCAGCTACTCAGAATCTCCAACTAGCTACTCAGACCAGCTAGCTACTCAGAATCTACAGCTCCCCCAAATAGGGCCTTAGTTTCTTGAACTGCTTCTTATGTTTCTTTATCAAGCATTTCCCTTTTCATCAGATCAAGTAATTCCTGTCAAGTGCACACAGCACACTGCACGATTGTGTCAATGTCTATGAGAGATAAGCCAATTCAAACTAGCCTCATAGGCGCGGCGCCACGCCGCGCCAGCCACCGTACGTACCAAAATAAAAGAGGCGAAAATTCGTGAGGAGTTTTTTTAAAAAAAATCGAAGGCAAAATGCGTATTTTCGGAAAAGGCGAAGGGTTTTTTCGTAAAAAAACAAGGGCCTGTACGTAAACGAACGGGGACCCGTGCGTAATTTCAAAAACCGCGGGGGGCCATCCTGCAAATTGGAGGGGGCTAAAAAATCAGTAGGGACCTTTTTGCGAGAACCAAGGATCTGTACATAATTTTGAGAAAATACAGGGACTTTTTTGCAAAATCGCTCCCCCGACCGTACGAAGAGTCCTTGCCACGCGGCGCGCGGAGGGCCAGGCAGGCGACGTGGCGCTTCGCCACAGAACCCCCGGAGTAATACGGGGACGATAGCATAGCATTGCGGTGTTCTCGTATTGATCCCTCATCATTCAATGAAGATTGGTGCTAATGTAACTGTTGCCGTTTACCGAAGATTGAATCAAGTGTGCTGTAAGTGACATTCTACAAGAACAATTGATAATTTAAAATGCCCATAGCTTGTATTCTCCACTCTTATTGGCAGGAAATAAGTAGTCGAATAATATATTTCCTCTTTCAAAAGCATAGTCAGAACACACATAAGTTGTATTCTCTAGTCTTATATGAAGATTTACATATCAAAAGATGCAGGAAAAGTTCAATCTGTGTGCATACTGAAAGACCGGATATGAAAACAGAGAGGGGATGAATACCGGATATGAAAACTGAGAGGGGATGAATGATGCTTTCTATTTTTTCCTTAATTATTCAACACTCCTTCACGCCAATAACTATAAAGCTATGAAGATTGAAATGAGAAACCAACACCAAACAAGCAAAACAAACATTTGAAATTTTGAAAAAAATCAAGGAAATCGGCATGACCTTTGTTATAACCTCAGTACTACCGAAAACCAAAAGTATCTTTGTTATAACTGTGGTACTATCTTTCCTTGATGAACAATGAAATTAGCCTAAGTTCAAAAACTAAAATAGATGGAGCTTTTGATCCGTAGATCCAAATAACATGAAACTTTACAAAGATCTTCTCTAGGTTATCAAGAAGCTATTACAATAAATGATCATGAAAAACATGGTCAAAGTTGAGACATTTTTCAGTTTGAAGGAAAGGTGCACGGAAACCGAGCCAAAACCAAAATC
The DNA here is from genome assembly GCA_036346245.1 of Bonia amplexicaulis. NCBI lineage: Eukaryota > Viridiplantae > Streptophyta > Magnoliopsida > Poales > Poaceae > Bonia > Bonia amplexicaulis. The sequence goes on along the minus strand of CM070751.1, from coordinate 18,024,643 downwards.
GGTGAATACAACTTGTTCGTAGGTAGACAATAGCCAAGATGGCTTTAGATATATTCTCACATATCTCAGTAAGCAAGAACACGAAAGAAATTACATCAAAAACTCTCGAATCAAGAAATCACACTTTGAGGCTAAATCAAGCAAAAACGGGTTTTCTTGATAAACTTACTATCAAAGCACCTAAATGGGTGGAGATAGATTCTCAGAGATTATCTCTATCTCTTACACGTCCTTAGCACAGTAAGATCAAGAAAAGGAAATAGAAGAGATCAAAACCAACCCAAATAAGATCAAATCAATTAAAAACAAGAGATAGACATGGAGAGGATTAAAGGTTGATGTATTACCACTTTACGAGGTAGATTTTACAGCCACTCCACCTTAGAGGACAGAGAGTACACCAAGTGCTTCACTCTCAAACCCTAACCCTAAAAACAAGAGAGCACATGAGAGAGGGGTTGGATGGTTAACCTTACATGTCTTCATCCTATCCCCTTTTTATAGGTAGGCAACCAGCCACCTATTCACCTTACTGGATACTATCCACTGTTATAATGGGTAACCCCTTAAACCCACACATACATGTTTTACTCACACAAGTTTACTTATACACGTTTTTCAAAGCAAATAAGTGTGCATATGCTAATTCCTTAGCCTTGATCCGCTTTGATCAAACCAGTTCCACCTCGACTTAAATCGTTCTCCAATGCATCACCCATGCACTGTAGTTTTGATCCAAGATGGTTTTCGGTATTTCTCAGAATCTTATCAAAATGAGTAAAATGATCATCTATAGATTCCCAAGGTTTCATAACAAAATATGAGTACTCTTTTTGATAAAGATTCTTACACATTTTTTTAATCTTAGTTGTTCCTTCATGAGAGAAATTTCTTAATCTTACGCAAAGAGTTTTTCATATTAAGTGGGCAAAATTAATATGAACTACTTGATCAAATTCTTTGAGAGAAATTTCTTGAAAAAACAAGTTACGAGAACAAGCATTTAAATCAACATATGTTTTATTTTCGGTAGAAACGTCAGTAGGAACCACAAAATGTTGAGAAACTTTTTCCAGAAAGCTTGCTCAATGTAAGCTTGCATACAACACTTCCAAAAAGCAAAATTAGTACCATCTAGCACGGGGGAATGATTCACATACCACTCTGATTCCATCGCTACCTGCTCTGATACCACTTGTAGGATTGAATACTGCAATCAGAGGGGGAGGGTGAATGATTGTCGCCACTTTTTGGATTCTCCTGATGGTCAGTGATGGTTTTGACCACTCGGTGACCAATTTCCTGATCAATTGCTCAGCGTATGATCGCTCGATCGACTGCTTCGACCGCTCGCTCGATCGACCGCTTTGTTCGAATGCTTCGCTCAAACGCTTTGCTCGTTGTCGTAAGATCCAAACCACCTGCAATCACCGGCGCTCTTCAAGCAAATCAAGAACCAGATTGATTCAAGACTATCTTTGTTGCTGGATCTCCGTGTATTTACAAAGTGCCCTCACAAGCGCCTCTAAACAGCCCTAGCCAAAAACTAAAGCCAAACCCTTCTCTAAACTTCTCTAAAAATCGTACGTTAACCTATAGCCTCTCCCTGCTTACAAACCATGTCTAACTCAACAGGAGCTTAAAACTTTCTCTTTTCCGAAAACCAATGGACCCGAAGCCCTTCCGGATATTGGTTTTATTCAGATTCTAAATCTTCTCAGTTATGGACTCCATCCACAACACCTAGCTCACCACAAGATAAAGTCTTCAGGATAGCACCTCCTGTATCTTCATCACACACCATCACCTCATGTACCGAAGCCTCCAGGATAGCACCTCATGTAACCTCTCCATGCATCACCATTTTTTATCTCCACATGCTCCAGCGTGAGCCCGACCACCTCATGTGACATCCTCGACCACCTGGACCTCAAATTTCACCATCCTAGTCCTGGTCCTCCTTGTCACCAACCATAACCGTCTTCATACCCACCTGCACATGCAAAGACCAAAGAAACGTTTTCCCTGGCACAAATTCTTCACAACTTGACCGACATGAGCCCACATAATCAAAACACACCTTTAATCATCCATCAGCATCAAATAGGTCAGCCACGACCACAAATTTCATCTCTATCCAGAAATCAGTCTTAGATCACTCATTCTGACCGCTAGCTCATCGAGTACTCGAAAATCACAAGTACTCGGGAATTACCGTCGCTCCGTTCAAAACACTCGCAAAATACAAGTATCCCTACTGACCATCAAACAACACAGAACCATTGAGTATCGACTACCGAGTACCAATCACATCATCAAATAGCTAAGTCCATGACTACTGATCACAAAATCTACACCTACCCATCACCGACCAGGTACAATAGCAACAACTACCTAGTACCTACCAGGTATTGTAGCACCGACTATCAAGTACCTACTTGGTACTGTAGCACCGGCCATTGAGTACCCACCTGTTACTATAGCACCGACTATCGACCGATCACTTTCACTTTCGACCGGTCCACTAAAGCTCATGACCCCAACCATCCTAGTCGAAGCCTACCGACTACTGACCGTAGTCCATTGTATCTTATTCATTATGTCATACAACCTATTCCTCGTAGCATACGACCGATTCATAGTAGCTATTACTGGTTACCTTGAAGCATATGACCTGTTCATCTTAGCTTATAACTATCGATTGGTTCACTGTAGCTACGACCGGTTCACTGATCATGGTCGAAATCAATAGATTACCTGCATGATTGAAATTCCATGATTGAAATACCGTGGTCAAAATACCATGGTCGAAATGTCATGGTTGAAATATCCTGGTCAATACCTGCCATGGTCGACAAGCCGTGGTCGAAGCCCGCTGTGGTCAACATGCCGTTCAATATCGCTTAGCATGAATATTCAGCCCCAAACGCAAATTTCAAGACAACCCAAATATTAATTATTCAACATCAACAAAATGCACGGCCACCACATGGTATAACAGATCCTACAAGTAGTATCAGAGGAGGTTGCAATGGCAGCGGATCGAGATCGTTTTTCAGGTAAGCCACCGTTTTTTAATGGATCAAAATATCTCTATTAGAAAACACACATGGAGGTTTTTTCTATGAGCACAAGGTAATGCTATTTGGCAAAAAGTTGAGAATTCGTATATAGTGCCTCTTGTTGTTACTATTGATGTTGAAGCTAATTCTAAGGCTAGAAATATTTTGTTACAAGGTCTAAAGTAGAAACAAATTTGCCAGAATTTCTCATATTAAATCTGTAAATAAATTTTGGACTACTACTCTAGCTGATTATCATGAAGGTTCTAAGTCTATTAAAGGTGTTCGTCAGAACCAATTCGGAAAGGAGTTTGTCTAGGTGATCTAGCAGATTCATATAGCAACATATTGCTTCACACTTTGTTAGACCTTGTGGTTGGTCATGAAGAAAATGATGATGAATAATTGACATTTGGATTGCTTTGGAATTTGCATTTGTGAAAGTTTGAGAGTAGAAGAGAGTTCAAATTAGTCCCCGCAAAGCTTGAGAGAGCAGAGGGAGAGGAAAGAGAAAGAGAGTAGAAGAGAGTTCAAATTAGTTTTTGAGATGGTTTTGCTAGATCTAGAAGATTTCACAGGTGGAATTAATGTGATTCCGATAAAGACCTTTCCGAAGTGGTATGTTTCATTAAGGTCTCATTAGCTTTAACGGTAGTTCAATTGTGTGTAATGTGCTCTATAACAATGTGTAGATGACTTATGTGTTTAGTTCATGTGGACCTTTTTTTTGTAATTACCAATGTTAGTGATTGTCGACAATGGAGTCGCCGATCTTACAAAATAATATGAGAAAAATGACTAAAATCCTTATAAGAGAATAGGGGTGCTCTTTATTACTATGAACTGGTCATAGGGTGTCTTGGACAAGGTAAGAGACTAGCCCTAATTAGATTGAATCAATTGTGAGTGAATTGTCTTGTATTACTTCAGGATCGATCGTCTATACCTTCGGCTTCTCTTGTCTCGTCTTAAATACCAATGAAGTGGCACCTGGCTGTCCGTATGGGAAGACGCCTTATAAAATTAACACGTTGTAGGATTAAAAAGGCCGACTAGAGAGGGTAAATAGGTGGTTTTAAAATTCCTTTGGATCTATACACGGTATTGGTAAATTTAGTTTAGCTACCAACAACAAGAAAAAATAAAACAAAACGAAAAGCCCAGCCCAGCTCGGCCGCGCGCCACGAGCGGGATGCCGTTTGCCATCCCATCCGCGGCCGGTACGCGACGCGAGCGGTCGAGTCGTCGTGCTATGCGGCCCCATTCAAACCGTAACGTTCAACGGTCAGCATTCAGACTCCCCCCGACCAAACCCGAAACAAACAATTAATCCCCTCCACACGCCGCACACGAGTCTCCTCCTTCAAACCACGCGAACGTGACGCGCCCACGCGCTCCCCTCCCAATATTCCCCCTCCTCCACAACCTATATATCCCTCTCCTCCCCATTTTTTCACCACACTACCTCCTCCAATCTCCTCTCTGACTCTCACCACAAAGGCTTCCATCCAATTCAGAGCGGCGAATTCAGAGTGTTCGCTGTGACAAGTTGTAACTAATCACCTAGGATATAGCTCTGCGTTACGCGGATTCATTTTTTTTCTATCGTTGTCAGCGGTACTGATGGTTCTGCCGATGTCTCGCGCGACGAGGCCTGCGGCGAGGCAAGTGCCCGAGATACCGTTCTTGAGACGGGGCAGGCAGCAGGTGGCGGCGGGGAGCGAGGCGGCGGAGCTGGCGGTGCCGTCGCACTTCCGGTGCCCGATATCGCTGGATTTGATGAAGGACCCGGTCACGGCGCCGACGGGGATCACGTACGACCGGGAGAGCGTGGAGGGGTGGCTGGCGCGCGGGCACGGCACGTGCCCCGTCACCGGCCGTCCCGTGCGGCTCGGCGACCTCGTGCCCAACCACGCCACGCGCCGGATGATCCAGGATTGGTGCGTTGCCAACCGCGCGCGAGGGGTGGAACGGGTGCCCACGCCCAAGGTGCCCGTCGGTGAGGCCTACGCCGCGGAGGTGATCGCGGCCATGTCCGCTGCCGCGAGGCGTGGGGAGGCGGCGGCGTGCGGGGAGGCGGCGGCCAGGGCCCGGGCGCTGGGTAAAGAGAGCGAGAGGAACAGGAGGTGCCTCGCGGCGGCCGGCGCGGCCCGCGCCTTCTCCTCGGCGTTCCGGCACCTCGCGTGCGAGCCCGTCGAGGGCGCCAACGTCGTCTCCGGCGCGCTGGCGGAGATCGTGGCCGCGCTGACCGTGTTCTTCCCGCTCGATGAGGAGTCACGCCGCTGCATTGCCTCCCCGGCCTCGCTCAAGTCGCTCGTCTCGGTGATGTCCCACGGCGAGCTCGCCTCGCGGGCCAGCGCCGCCGTCGTGCTCCGCGAGCTCTCCTCGTCCGCCGACCGCCACACGGTCGAGGCCATCTCAAGAACACACGGCATGTGCGACGCGCTTGTCGGCTTCATCAGGAGGCCCATCTCCCCGCAGGCCACCAAGGCCGCGCTCGTCACGGCCTACTACCTCGTCGCCGCCGCCGACCCCGCGGCCGCGCGCTTCGCGGAACTCGGGGCAGTGCCCGTCGTGGTGGAGCTCCTCGTGGACGCCGACAAGAGCACGAGCGAGAAGGCGCTCGCCGTGCTCGACGGCGTCCTGTGCACCGACGCCGGCCTCGGGGCCGCGCGCGCGCACGCGCTGGTCGTGCCGGTGCTGGTCAAGAAGATGTTCCGCGTGTCCGACATGGCCACGGAGTTCGCCGTCTCTGCGCTCTGGCGCCTCTGCCGCACCGCGGACGCCGGCGCCGCCGCGTGCCGCGCCGAGGCGCTGCGCGTGGGCGCATTCCAGAAGCTGCTGCTGCTGCTCCAGGTGGGCTGCGGCGGCGTGACCAAGGAGCGGGCCAGCGAGTTGCTCAAGCTGCTCAATGGCACCAGGGGCAGCGTCGAGTGCACCGAGACAGTGGACTTCAAGGGGCTCAAGAGGCCATTTTGATGGATTTTCCTTTCCATTTTGTGTAGATTGTTTTGAGATTTAGATTTGTGGATAAAAGAAACAGACAGGATGGTTAGGTTTAGGAATTTTTTTGACACTGTAATTGCACATTCATATACAAAGAGAGCAACACACAGGAGAATTGAACAATATTTCTTGCCATATGGGAGTATATTCTTGTGCAGCTTTGCGGTTTTTGTGGAGTTATTTTGGTTGTTTTATGATTTCGATCTGAACCTGACATCCCATAAACGAGGAAAGTTAAGCTAAAGCAAGTAAAAAAAATCAGACTCAGCTGAAACAAATTCGGCCAAATTTTGTTGCTGCTGTCCAATGTTCAGACTGTTCATGTACTTCCTTCAGTTCATTTGATCGCAAGAGTTGTGATTCACATTAATTCACGAATGAAAGCAGCAAACACGCACAGTTTGATCTTGACATCTTCTGTCTGACTTTCATTCCGATCGTTTGCCTTGTAAACAAATGAAAGAAACGAGTTAGCCACTTCGATCCTGATTTCTGATCGTAGAGCAAATGCTATCCCTGTGCTCCCATTCCATTGGTTCTGCATGCTCACAGAGAGAGAGAGAGAGAGAGAGAGAGAACTTCCCTCTCATCACTTTACCTTTCGAGCTGTAAAGCCGGAAACTTTTCGTGCCGTTTCATTCGACGATCGCGTCCATGTTGAAGAGGAACAAGGGGTTGTCCACGAAAAGGAATATACGTACACGGGACGATGAGTGCACATGAATCGTGAGAAAAATCTGAATCCTTGACAATAAACAGAGAGCGCGAAACGTTCACATGTACACCCGGACGGTCCATCCGTATGTCCACGAAAAGGAAGGTCCGCGGTTCACAAGCACATACATCCTGCTCGTTAGTGGTGTACCCTAAACACAATTATAGAGTTGATTGTGGGCCTGTTCTTTTTCTCCGAAGCTGGTGGCTTTTGGTTTTTGCTCAGTACCTAACTTTCAAACGAAGTATTTTCTCAAGACGAGATCTACAAGTTAAACGATGTACACGTTAAAAGCCCAACATCTGTACCATCTAAAATCACAAGTGAGTATCTCTCTCCGTAATCTGTACCGTAAACAGCCAAAATTCAAAAATTTGAGCCAAAAACATAAGCCGCAGCCGTTGCCAAATATGCCCTGTATCATTTTTATGTTTATAATCTTTTGAATAATATGTTATTTAATCTCTTAAATAAACATCTTTCGTATTGATCAACAAGTATGTAAATTATTAGTAGAACTCTTTATTCATGTTTTGATAGTATTCTAAATTATCCCTGATCTTATATCATTATGTGGGACAAGTATGATTTACAGTGCACATGTATTGATTGATTATCATGTTTTACGGATCATGCATATGAGGTACCAAATCAATAATGTAGTCACATGTTAGAGAACATGATATTGAATTGACCCATCATGAGACACTACGGGAATTATTATATTCTTATGTGTCACCAGTTGGTCTCATACATAGTGTAGTAGGATCCTTAGATCGCTATTGTTTTCTACATGTGTAATAGTTCACTTAGGGGTTACTAAACACTGGGTGGTCATAAATGTAGATTTCGGGTTTACTATGATATATGCGGAGGAATATGAGCGATCAAGATGGAATTTGCCCCTCTTATATAACAAGAGAGATATCTCTAGGCCCCTCGATATGATTGGATTAAGTAAGTGCATATTCTAACCGTCTCATCAGATATATCTACCATGAAGTAGGTAATCGTAAATGTGCTATTTGAGTAGTCACGAGAAGGCTTATGACCACTAGATGGTCGTAGGACAACATACGACTACATGGCCGTAGAAGAATTTACGACTCTGTGATGATCATAGAAGGGCTTATAACTAAGTGGTCGTAGAAAGACTTACGACTATGTGGTCATAGAAAGACTTACGTCTGTATGGTCGTATAAGAACTTATGACTATGTGGTCGTAGAAAGACTTATGACTATTATGTGAAATCTCTACTTTATCGATAAGGGATATACTTGAAAAACATAATAACGTAACAATTAGAGGATTATTAGATCCTTGTCATTGCTAAAAGTTCATAAAGAAGCTCTCTTGGTCCCAGCAAAAAAAACCTTGCTCGTCCTTGTTAAGGCTCGAGCTAGCTCCTTTCGTAAGCTGGTTCCTCTGAAAGAGATGATGAGGACATGTTTTAGTTTTGGGAGTGTCTATTGCCAAGGCGACTGAAATTTTTTTGTCTCTCAGTCACTTGAAGTTGCACTTGGAAGAAATTTTTTTTGGAGGGGTTTTTTTGGAGGGGTGCGGTTTAGTTGATTGAGAGTGCAACTTCAAGTGACTGAGAGACAAAAAAATTTCAGTCACCTTGGCAATAGCAAAACCGTTTAGTTTTTTATATGATTAACAAAGTGCCTGTGAGTTGTGACGAATCTCAAATAAGACAACATGTCAAGGATTTTTTGAAATAATATATTATTTTATTAATATGACAAAAATAAATACCCTTAAAAAATTGCAAGAATAATACTATGTCGCCAATTTATTTGACAGCAAGCTTCTGTAGTCGGATGAATTGGCAATAGGTTGATGTGGCAACACTTGTTGCCAATTCATTTGGCAATAGGATTTGTCGCCAATTGAATTAGTGACAAGAGCTTCCCCATCAACATGCAATTCATTTGGCGACAAGATCATTGTCACTAAACCATTCGGCGGTAGTGTTATTTAGCCGAAAAATCTTCTGTCACCGATTCCTTCCACTGATAGGTTAGTTTGGCCGATAGGCTTCTGTCGCCAAATAAGAAATAACGATAGAAGGTGCCTCATCAACCTATTGCCATTTTGTTTGACGACAGAGCTCTTGTTGCTAATTCATTTGGCAACAGAGATTCTGTCACCAAATAAATTTGCGATAGAGTATTATTTTGTATTTTTCAAGGACATTTATTTTTGTCATATTAGTAAAAGGTGAGTTATTTTTTTTAAAAAGACGTGTATGCAGTGTGAATGGGCAATTGGGTGCTAAGGTGTGAAAAGAAATGTGGAGCGTTGGATCTTGGGCGTGCGGCTTGGATTGAGTGGGCGGATCCTCCAATCCACTTAGGCCATTCTGCATAAAGCCCTGCACGGCACAAATTTCTCGTTAAAAAGTCCCTCCTTAACTGCACTAAGGAAAACTGCCACAAATCCACTACGCTTGGGCCAGCTTTAGCTTCACTTGACACAACCCTTGCTTCCTTTGGTACAAAACTTCACTGCCGTAACTGATTACTGGTGCAGCGATCCTTCCAAGCACACAACAAGTGGATCCAACTGAAATTTCACAAGAAGTCAGTAAACAAGTGAATAGTATCAGGTTTCAAGCACAACAAATGGATCCAACAATCTGAAATTTCACCCGCAACAAATGGCCTAAGTGGGGTAGTGGTTCTCACCCGCCTCAATCTGGGCCACTCAAGTCAGATCCAACGATCCACGTTGCCTTACCTACCGTCCAATTGCCTTTCCAAACTGGATCCGTTGCCCTCAAATAAATATATATATCATAAGTGTTAGATTTAAGGAATATATAAATAGTTATCCTTAAATCTAAAAATTTGCATACATAATGCACATTATGATCAAATAAACCATGCACATGCGTATACACGTGTAGACGGTGAAATCCTATATAAAAGATGATACAAATAATACACATGTCTATATATAGATCCATTCACAAAAGATCTTTTGAATTGAGGAGGGAAGATGAGAGGGATGGGAGAACTGACCATCACAATTAATTTCGGTTTTAATTTTTGACTTTTGACTTATTTTTTTACTATTTATAAATTTCGTCTTTTTTTAAATTTTTGGTTTTTTTGAGCTTTTTTATCGGTTCTTTTTTTCCCGTATTCGTTTGCGTTGTCTGTGATAAGCTAGCATATTTTTTTCTATTTTTAAATTTTTTAAAATTTAATTACGCTAAATAAGTCACATTTAGCTACAGTGAAATTTCAATCGCTACAGTGCAATTTCAGCCATAAGTCACAGTTTTTTTAGCCCAACCGAGTAAAGAAAATTAAAGCCATCAGCCTTACGTAAAAAGCTATTTAGTTTGCACCATGTTTGGAAAAAACCTTTGAACTTGATTTCTTTGACATGGATACTTGATACCTTCAAATTGAGACCCAGAACCCAACTTTGCCGTATTGGGTTCAGTAGCCAAACAAAGCTGGCACGGCGCATTGTGTTGCTAGCACGTAGAGTAAATCAGGTCCGGTGTTAGCATCAACACCATAGACAAAGAACAAAGTACTAGAAGGACCAGCAAATCGAAAATAATATAGATATCTCCATTTTTATTCAAAACAATCGTAATATGTGTATTGTTACTTACAAATCAACACCCATGTCGTAGCTAGGGGCAAACTCAACAAGAATGAACCTAATTAACCAATGCAGTACCCAAAAGGGGGGTCGAATTACACGTACAGGTAGACGACACTACAATGGACAGCTTTGTGGATGAACATATAACTCTGATGGTTTAACAACATGACCACTACGATTAGCTACGTTTTAACCCATAGATGGGGGTGGGCATCCACCGTTGGGGCTGTTCGTGCTGCACGACGGACCTGCCCCCGATCCCAGCTGCTGCAGGTACAGCCGCCGGAGAAGCTGGAGGATGGACTCGCCGGGGACGGCGACGGTGGACGCTCGGCCGGCCCACGCGACGTCGACGCCCAACGGTCGCGCGGAGCTCGACGCAACGAGGAGCGCCATGATCGTCATCCAGATCAGGGGCACAGCAACAAACTTCGATCTCATCATCGCCATGTCTGTCTTCCAATATCTAACCTGTGCAAGAAATGTTCTACGGGCTTTTTCGCTGTGAAGTGAGGTGCAACACGAGAGATTTCGCACGCATATATATAAAGGAAATGGATCGCGGCTGCGCCTTTTGAGTGCTGCGTACGTACTTGCTGCATGCATGTTAATTACGTGTGCGACTGGGCAGAGGATTTGGCAAGCTGCAACCATGACCGAATTTTTCCTGCACGACTGCATGCACACGGCTCCTGCGCGGATGCTGCCATGCAACTTCACATATGTGCAGATGAAACCAACTCGTTGATCACCAGTAATGTTTATCCAAATCACAGTGCTGCTTTTGAATCTTGACCGGAACTAATTAACCAGCGCTGATTAGCCATTTGAGTAAGAATTAACGACATCGGTTTGGATGAGGACCCTGCAATGTTGAGACTCCATGGCTGTCGACGAATCGGTAGTACGCACGATTATTTATGATCAGGTTGGGTTACAAACTCTACCGAGAACGAAATAAGCTGATGTGACAAAATACTTGCTTACCTAGAATGTAATTAAGAGTGCAGCACAGTTAATTAAGCGAGTTAAGAGACCTAAGTGATACAATCAAGGAAGTGTAATTAAGCACTCACTAAAAGCGATCTTTAGAGGCACTAATATATGTATCGGTTTTGCTATTGCCAAGGCGACTGAAATTTTTTTGTCTCTCAGTCACTTGAAGTTGCACTCTCAATCAACTAAAATTGCAGCTCCCTCCAAAAAATAACTGCAACTTCAGGTGATTGAGAGTGCAACTAAATTTACATTTAGTTGCACTCTCAATTAATTAAAATTGCAGCCCCCCTCCAAAAAGAACAACTGCAATTTTAGTTGATTGAGAGTGCAACTTCAAGTGACTGAGAGATAAAAAAATTTCAGTCGCCTTGGCAATAATCACTCCCTATATGTATATGGCACGCACAACCGCACAACCAAATGAGTTAATTTTAGTACCTTCTTGTGGGAAAACTAGGACCATCCATGTGCTACATATGAACTGACTAGTTGAGCATCTTGGTTTTGTTTGGACTCCCATTTTCCCCGTCGATCAAATTCTCTTGAGGGAGACAACCTCCACTACATTCTGTCGGCCTCTATCTTGGGCCTGCTAGAATCAAATTGGAATTCCATGTTTGTTAGGTCCGTCACTCAGTTTCGTTCATCTGATCGACAAGTCTGTACCACGTACGGATCGCGTGATTTTGAACTAACTGGATTTCGACGACGGAGGAGAGGAGAGGAGACGAGGAAAACGATCGAATTAAGCAATAAATTCAAGGGAATTTCCAGCCGGAGATGCGATAACTAGGGCAGCAAGCACATCTTTTTTCTCTCTGCGTATTTTCTTTTTGACTTTTAAAATCTCACGGAATGTATTCGGTCAATTCTCTATTGCCAGGTGCGCGTTGTTCACTTGACATTTCTATTACTACTACATCATGTGAAGTCAGTAGCTTGGAACTTTTGATTTGTACGGTGCCTGGACGCAGATATCTCCAATTCGAGTCATAGTCTACCATACATCTCAAGTACAAGAGAATGGTCGAATTCTACATTAGTACATGGACGAATAGCAGCTTTGCATAATCTGAAAGCCTGACGGGACTTCGAATTATTTGTTGTACGAGAATTAGTTTAGTGGCCAAACCCTGATTTGATGTCCTTGAATCTCCTTCCTCGATGGTCTTTTCATGTCGATCTTCAGTATGACCCATGTATAACTATTTAAATTGACTGGAGTAACTAGGGTTCTAACTATAAAGGACATATGTATTCGATCCCGTGCAGAATTTGTCTAAATTATCTTGTATATATTGTCTTAAATCTGGATGATTATTAGAGAGAAAATATCTAAGTGATATCTAAACACCCTTTAGTTAATGTTGTATATCAGCCTGTTCAAGGGTTCGCCTATATGTGGACACTTACTTAAACCAAAGGATGTTAGAGTCTACAAAGCTCATTAGCATAGTTTAGTTATATATTTGTTTATTCTATTATACAGAAGAGGCCTCGTCCCACTATATAAGGTGGGACAGGGGCTTTTATTGTACACATCACCGTCTCTAGACAAAATAGTAAAGTTGAGAGAATGATGTGACTACATCTGTTTTTGTCTACTTTTTTTATTTGTGAGCTGAGAGCTTCTATGGTCGGCACGCAACCTCGAAAATACGCTGGCAAAGAGTTTGTTACCTGAAATGGGAAGCCAGAAGAAATAAAATCACGGGAGGTTTGGAGGTCCACATGTCGGCGCCTAAAGCTTTGCGAGTGGAGGAGAGGCTTGATACCAACATCACCACTTGAGGTGTCTAGTACTGCAAACTATTCATGTCTACGTGATGCAACCACGCAAACTTTCCAAATGAGATGTTGGATGCCAGGTGAATATGTGGACTAGATTTGACAGGTCACTTGAGGTCACATGTAGGACCGCAAGTTCGAGCAAAGCTAGCTGAGGTTAATTTGCTCATTTTAAAATCACAGAGAGCTCAAGTAGAGTCGAGTTAGAGATTGAGCTACGAAGTGGGCTCATGCTCGTCTCATCCCAAACTGCCACCAATGCCGAACCAGGCGGTGCGCATGGGAGAGGCGGTGGCGGCAGGGAAGGAGAGGAGGTGGGCTAGGGTTATGTGTTGATTTTAACAGTGGGGGAAGGGGAGAAGAATAGCCCTTTGAATCCGAATTTAGTGGCCCAAAAGTTTGACTAATTTTTTTCATCAAAACCAGTTGAGTGATGGATAGACACCCCAAAATATATTATCCACTCGTTGCACCAGAAAATTTTATGTGCAAGTTAATTAGGTTAATTAACTAGCTAGTTGAAACCCCCACATTCTCGCGAGCGTACATATTTGGTGCACAACTCCACTATGGCCGAGTTTTTTTCGATTTATGGTTTCACTTTAATAATTAAACAGGACGTCTTCTCCATCATCGTTTTAAAGTTGCTTATCGGTATTCGGTTTATCCACATAAACACTTACATAAAATTAAAAATCATAAAACACAGCCTAAAAGAACCACTCCTGTGATTGGTGAGTGCATCCGAGACATGAAGTACCGCGCATGAGCTGCCTTGCTAAGTGAAAACTGTACCGGTACGTCTGGCTAGCCACAGGTGGCTGCAGTTGGCGGCGAGATGAATAAGGCGCCAGCGCCGGCAACGGAACCAGAGAGAGGTGAGCAATGGCTGCGGCGTGGCCGGCGGGCGGAGACGGCGACGGAGGTAGTGTTGAGGCCAGGGGAATGCGCGGCGGATATCGAATTGATGTTCGCTAGTGCTGCCAAACCAAACGACCAAGAAATGTCTGAAGCCGCTGAACCGACTGCAGCCTGACACGTGGGCTCCTGGTATTTTGCCTTGTGTCCCCGTGAGGCCACGAGTGGCACATGCAAATGTCATCTTCCAGGCCTGCTATTGCAAATGGGCCGGATACACTAGGTCGGTAGACCTGTAGTTGGTGTACCTTTCTTCCATAAATTTGGTTACCATTCAAACAGTTTCCGTTACTTGAGAAATGGATTATGGGTCTATTTTTTTCCTCCGAAACTGGTGGCTTTTGATTTTTGCTACAGTATCTAACTTTCAAACGGAGTATTTTCTCAAGACGAGGTCTACAAGTTAAACGATCTACACGTTAAAAGCTCAATATCAGTACCAGCCAAAATCGCAAGTGGGTATCTGTCTCTCCAAAATCTATACCGTAAACAGCCAAAATTTAAAAATTTCAGTTAAAAGCCATAAGCCGCAGCCGCACCCAAACAGGCCCTATATATCAATCTACGGCTAATTGCATCAAAAGAGAAAAGAAGCTAATTGAAGTCGAAGGAGCGGAATGGTAGTGAATAGAGAGAAAGATTTCTAATACTTGTTTGATCAGAAGCAAAACACTTCAAGCGAGTACATTTATCTCAAAACTAGCCCAATGGTCAGGAAAATAACTTAGATTTTTTACATAAAAAAACCATGCAATTCACAAATAGCAAGACCAATAATTTAATTAACAAAGGTGTGCATATGTTCATAATAATTGTTTTATTCAAACACATCGTATATATGTGTTCTTTTTTCTGTACAAACTGCCACCTAACGTGTACTGTGCCACACGCACGCCCATACGCAGCGACGGATTCAGGCTCAGGGCTGTTTGGGCTTCAACCCTGGGCCTAAAATCAAAAATCTATTATAAAATTTAAAAAATTATCTCATATATAGTGAATACCACCTATAATATATTATTCAGTCCGGAGCGTTACTCTAATCTGGCTCCACCCTGCCCGTACGTGGGCAAAAATCACCAAGAAATCAATCAACGAATCGTCCGAGAGGTCGTCGTTGCAAGCTGGAACCCCGTGAGGAGGCGATGGACGTACGGCACAGATGCCGGCCCCTCACGCGATCCTACGGCGGACACCAGTTGTTGGGGCTGTTGGTGCCGCACGACGGGCCCGGCCCGCGCAGCTGCTGCAGGTACAGCCGCCGGAGCGCCTGGACGATGGACGCCGAGCCGTCCGGCACCGCCCAGCCGTCGCCGCCCAACGGCCGCGCCGCGCCGAGCACGGCCAGGAGCAGCAGCGCCGCCACGATCACCGGCAGTGCAAGCCTCGTCCTCACGATCACCACCGCCATGGTCGACCTTAGCTCGCTTCCAATGCTTCCTCCTCCTCTTGTCTAGCTCCTCTCTCTCTTTCTTGCAACAAGTGTTATATGGGCTTGCCGTTGGACTCTGGCATTGCTATAGCTATGGAATGAGTCGCTGCTGCCTATATATAATGCACGGCACTGCAAGAGAGGCACTGCGGCATTCAGATTTCAGAGGGAAGCTGCATGCCGGTTACGTGTGATGACTTGGTTTCGCGCGTTCATTTGAAAAATCGCCGCAGCTAGCACGCGTCGGCGAGAGGACGGCAATCCTACCAACCTTAATGCGATGGTCTCACAGAATCACGACGGTTTCCTTCGTTTTGAGCGGCCAGTGGATACATGGCGGTAACAAACAGCGCACGAAAAAACGTCGAACACAGAAGCGTGTCGTGTTGACCAGAGCATGCATATGCATGGCAACATGCAAATGAGCTTGCAGCCGCTTAGGTCAAGCAGACCGACTAGTTGGACCAACTCGCCAACACATTGTGACAACATAATAATGTGCTACTAGCTACATTTTGTTATAAAATTCACGCCAAATATAAAGGATAAAAAAACAAGAGACATGAATCTAATATGAAAACCCTTTCGGGAAAAACTACGGATGTACAAAGACAAATTCATTTATATGAGAAGATATTTACAATGAGATTATTGCTCTTTTTATAGACTACATGGGCATATTTGTAATGCGAGGGAGATGATAAACAGAGAAGAAACCAAATCAGAGTCAGATACGTCAACTGGTGTCATGTCTGACATGGCTTGGCGCATGCACCGCTTGGCACCACATCTAGTGTTGTGTCCGACATAGACACGATAACGAATTCGGATCACACTTTAACAATCTCCACCTTAAGATGAATTCGTTCCTGTAGCTAAAATATGAAAATCTTCTCAAAGTCTTCATCAAAACATATTGTGTCTCGAAAGTCCATTGGACTAATCTCAACAAGAAAGATTGAAAAAGTCTTATCCAAATACTTCTCGCGAAGTAAGATTGAGCAAATCACCAGCAGGTTCAAACACACAACTATCAACAAAACAGACGAACAAATCTGAGTCTTTAGTTCATTATAATCCCAGTAAAGTCTAAGTCTATGCAAACAATCTCCTCAAATAAATGCTCAATCATCAAACGGCATAAGCCAAAACATAACTCGTGGCGCTGAATAGATAGCGAAGAACGCGTATCATAGAATCTGACATGCTTCACCTAAAACACAATACTCGATAAACAACACTCATTGAATGAGCAACTTGCACATGTGACTATCACGTACGTTAAACAACCGGCTTCAAAGTAATTAAATTCCATGACCCGATCGAATGGAACTATCATTCTGTCAATGGAGTATAAACTGTAATAGACCCATCATATCGAGTTATGATAATTGGACAACTGCTGTGGTATCCACGCAAAAATAAACTCTTTGCCCTTAAAATCCTCCATCTTTTACTGAAATGGAGCAAAACCTTCACTTTGAAAGTATATAGGCCCATAAAATTTATTTTGGTAATTAGTGACAATGTGTGAATATGAAACTAACATGTTTATCAAATATTTGAATAGTTTAGTCCTGGAAGATGGTCTACGACTTGAAGATTCATGACAAGAGTTGAAGAGAATATCACAATGGCATGGAAGAAAGATACAAGTAGTCAGGATCTTTTTTTATTTTACCGGTCTTTGGAGATTTGGTGGAAGTTCAGACTATAGGCTAGATGCTACACTATTAAGAAGGATCATGACTAGTAACTTGACAGCATATTCTTGTGCCATTGGATCAACTAAGAATCATGCATACACTTAAAATTTAAATTAAAAGTCAACTATGTATTCACAGAAAAATCGGTAGTACCAGAAGTTACTTGGTGGTACTACCGTATTGCGGTATGACCGGGAGGCAGTGCGGTACTACCGCACCCCAATAGGACCGAATTTTACTTGGTGGTATGTAATTTACAGAAAGGTACTTTTGGAGTATGTTTGCTCATCTGGAAAACGGTAGTACCGAAGCTTACATGGCAGAACTACCGCATTGCGGTATGACTGCAAATCAAGAGCGGAACTGCCGCATCTCGGTAGGACCGAGTTTTAGATGGCGGTACGTTATTTCCAGAGAGGGTCATTTTTTCTCTCCGGAAAAATGGTAGTACCGCTCCTCGAAAATGGTATTATCGAAAGATCAAAACTACCAAACTTATAACGGCAGTAGTACCACGCTTAAAATATAAAGCTAGTTCAGAAGCATTTAATATGACTGTTATAGTTGTTACTATTTAGGTGCCGTTGTACCGGCTGATGAATGGCGGTACTACTGTGTTTTCTGGAAATTCAAGAATTTACCCTCTAACGGTCGAATTGGTTGGTGGGGGTATAAATTACCCCCACCAGTTCAGATAGGTAGAACTTACTTCATTGAACATTCTTGAGCAAGTAGTACACCTCAAATTCCTTATTTACTCCATTTGCATCCTTTGAGGTAGTTGAGCCCAATTCAAGTGTATTCATTCCTAGATTAATCCTTAGCACTTGAAATACATCAAGCAAAGGCTATGGTTTATTACTCTTGGTGTTTATCAATACCTTGATGGCTTGGCGGGAGTTTGCACGGTGATCTCTTCAAGAAAATTGTGAAGAGGCCTGATGCCAAATTGTGAGTGGCTTGGTGTTCGCCATCTCCAAAGCAGAGGAAGAACAATCACTAGTAGAATGGAGGAGCAAGGATTAATTTGTGGAGCCGGTCTAATTCATTTGGGCTTTCTTCAATGTGGACTAGTGAAGATCGGCAAGTCTTCGATACCATGTGAAAACATCAAGTGTCTTCATACTATTCAGTATTTACATTTCTAGCAATTGAAATTGTCGTATCTTGTTGAGCTAGAAACATATTTGTAGAGACTTGGCTTGTGGTGACTTAGCATTTCTAGAATTATGTAGGTCTTGAATTATAGAGATCTTGTTTACCTCTTAATATGTAGAAATCAATTTTAGAAAGCAGGAAATTTTAGAACTTTCTATTCACCCCCTCTAGTCAGTTATCCTTGATCCTACACACTTTTAAACAGCAAAACCTAGGAGAGTATCATGCTAGCTGTCATTAGGGTGTCATCAAATTCCTGAGAATTAATGTTGCCAAGTCTCGATAACGGTCACGCAAGCGATGCAAATTAGCAACATATCCAAACAGTGAATGAAACACTAAATTTAGTTGTCTCCACAACCGACATTGATTTTTTTCAATGTCCTCTTGATCCAGCGTAGCCCAAATTATGTTGAAAACCTTGTAACTCCACCTTAGACTAAATATGTGCGGATCTTGCCGTAGTAAGCCATAGCAGACGACAAATCGTTGAAAAAATCACCAATGATTAATCCCACATAGATGCCACTAATAATAGGCATAATGGCCTAATTTGCAAAAAAAATATGTAGAGCTGATGACACAGCTACTTCATGTAAGATGGCGATCGATTAAGCCAGAAGATCATCGACGGAGATGGCAAAGTATGATACCAAGGCATGGCATCGGGCAGTGTGGGTTATGGTGATGGCGAACCTAGCACTAGAACAGTTGCTGAGGTAGAGCGCGGGTCGACGCTCAGTATAAATGACATGTTCTTTACGGCTTCTAAAAGTGGCTTTGGCTTCTGCTACAGTACCTAACTTTTAAATGGAGTATTTTCTCAAGACGGGATCTACAAGTTAATTATAGTATACATTAAAAACCTAACATCTGTATCAACTAAAATCGCAAGCGAGTATCTCTCTCCGCAATCTCTGTTGTGAACAGCCAAAATTCAAAAATTTCAGCCAAAAGCCAAAAGCCGCAGCCAAAACGAATAGGCCCAAAGTTGAGTCATGAAATGGTGTTAAGTCAAGTTGAAATCATTGCGCCTCAGTACCGCGTAGGGCTGCCTTGTCCATGTGATAGCAACCCCGAGAGTCTCCTCCTAAGGCTGCATCTTTGATCTTGAATATGAAGATCCTATACACTTTTTGTGTGTGCGTAGCGTAACTCGTCGGAAAACCGAAACTACTGCCGGTGCTTCTCCTTGGGGTTTGTACCTTTTTCTCTCTTTTTGCTCCTCCGGATGGGCACAACTAGGGATGCAAACGGATCGAATACAGACATATAAGGCTTCTACCATATTTATTTTCATATTTTTTCTCAAATGTGGATATGAATACGAATACGTCTGATACGAATACAAATACAAATAATATCAATTACAGATACGGAGCGAATATGAACTGAAACGATGAGGTCATGGACCACAACTTCACCTCGGTGCTCACTGTTCTCCTCGTGTGGTCAGCGGGCAGTGACGAGGTCCAGCGGCTCGTGGCGATCAACTTCGAGAACCTCGGCCACAAGTGTGTGAACCTCTCACAGCCACCGCCCGAGGAGTGGTGACCCAAGAAGAAGAGCATCCTATGGTGCCTGCATGACACACATGCTGGTCAGGTGCACGACAACCAAAAATCACCGGCACATGGCCGCCTCTACCCGGTGCACCGTGGTGTGTGCTCCCCGGCCACCACGTTCTGCTTGGTGGAGACCGGCGCGGTCAAGGGCCTCCTCGGCATCCTCGAGAGCAACAAGAATGGGCGTGTGGTCGAGGCCATGCTGGGCACGCTCTGTACGCTCCTGACAACACTATAGACGTGGAGTGGTTCCTTGCGCACGAGGGCGAGAGGTGCATCAGGGAAGTGACCAGCGATCGGGTGCTGCCGAGCACATCGGTCGGATATCTGAACTCCGTCATCCTCGGATAGTTCGAGTCTGTATTAATATTTGATGGATAGTGCGCTACTGTATTCGTATTCATTTCTATAAAAAAATCCGTATTCGTTTCCGATGCAAGACTATCCGAGAAAAATCCGAGCCGAAACATTCTGTATTCAAAAATTGTTCGAATCGGTCGGAAACTATCCGATCCGATTTCACCCCTAGGCACAACTGTTGTCGATGACTTTTCTTCTCGCTAAAACCAAAGGAAGCTACTGAAGCCTATTGCACTTGCTATTGTTGCGCTAGGACCGAAGCCTACGTTCTGATCATTATTTGTTCAGCTTGTCTTCGGCTCAGAATGAAGACAAGCCTGGCTCAGATTTGGTGACGAGGAAAGTTACAGGAGACCGACTCAGAAGAACAAAGAACCGATCTGACTTTTTTCTCCTTGATGGAATTTGTAACGACCCCGTTTTTGGGGGCAGGATCGTTGTATGTCCCGCAACATCCCAGTAGTTCTGTTGCGGACAGAATAATGCCTACTGACAAACATTTCAAAAGGGTTAATTTGATTAAAATAAGACCTAACGGTCAAGTTTAACAGTTTTAAGGGTGTCCAAGCTAAAAACTTAACTTACAATCAGAAAAACCGAAGAAAACTCCCACAGGAATGCTTAAGTGCGGTCGTAACCCTAACATAAAAACTTGTAACATCCTTTCTTCTTTCGATTTCTGTGTTGGTGGAAAATGAAGCAAGATTGAGTATAACCAACCATACTCAACAAGTCACATAGGGAAATGCTATATAACTATTTGCTAGGATTTCCAAGGGATGGGGATATAGTGGTTTCATTAAAGTATTTGTGAATACAATTTTATTTGTAACATATTTAAATAAAAAAGAACAATAACTTCTTAAGAAATTGGGGTTTCAAAACTTGATTACCAGACTACAACATTTCCAAATTATTTCCAAATCTACTTATGCTTCGCTATTGGAATCACCCATTGAATACAACTTCATTTACCAGAAGCACGACGTATTCGAATACCATTAAGTTATTGACTCTGCAGAGTTGTCCAGCTTTACCCACAAGATCTTTTAACCCTCAAGACTGAGTTAAGAAAACAAAGTTATTTCACTACTCATCTCTTTATATAGCCTCTACCTAATAGACTAGGTACCCCCTGTAACGGAATACGGCGGCCTGACAGGGCGGAGCGTACCGTTGTGAAAGTATGGTTTTATCGTTTCCATACCACATTCTTATGCCAGTTCTCTTTTCTGGAACAGTATATTATATCTGTATAGTAGATATTCAATCGATTTGAGCACCTACTAAACTAGGTTTGACAAGTCAACGCTTGTGGTTGAGCGGTTACTATATTATTTACTTAGCATAAGGTTCTACTTCTTACTTTTCATCAACCATATAACCATTCACAAAAAAAAAATAACCCAGTGCACTACGACGCTGTCACTACTACTGTAAAGCAGTTGAATTTCCTAAACTACCATAGTATATTTTATAGTAATTTATTATTATTAGGGCTTGTCAAGGTGAATATGGCCATCAAATAAAACATGTCTTTTTCATGTGATAGGACATAACTAAATACCATGTCATTCCAAACATTTGTTGTACATAAAATAACAGTGCGTAAATAACATAATGAAAATACTGATAAATAAATAATTAAAGGAATGTAGGTTCAATATGATCAAAAACATGTGACTTGCCTCTGTCCATAGGACACTAACTTCTTTAATTGCTCTTGTAGCTTTTCTGATGATCAGTTCGTTAGGTCCGAATACTAGTGCAAAAGACGAATAAGTTCCTGCCTTACTGAATGCAAGCTGGAAACAAAAGACAAATAATTAACCAAAAGACATAAATAAAATAGGTTTGAGTGATTAGGGTTTAGGTGGTGTGTGGTTTGGCTGTTCGAAGTTAGAATTGGGTTAGATGGGTCCAAGACAGTTGAAATGGCTGTATATAGGTTTTCGGTGAATAGAAACGGCTGTCATAGTGTTGGAGATGGATTCGGAATAGCATATAGCTGGCTAGAGTTTGTCGGAGCATATTTGAACTAAACAGAATTGAAAATGGACTTCACGGCTTAAAATGGCTAGGACAGATATATAGCTTTCAGCAAACAATAAAAGAATCGTATTGGGTTTAGGGTTTAAAGTAGTGTTTTGGTGGTTTTGGGTTTTATTGGTGTGTGACATGGGAAAACAAAGCTGGAAAATGGATAGACGAGCTCAAGACGGATTAAATGGACATATAAGTGTATTTTAGGGTTTGGTGAATAGTAACAGGAAAGAGACTGTTCATAGTAGGATTTTACTGTTTACAGCGGGTCCGATTGCTATAGTCACTGTCGGGTTGTCGTCGTCATACCTGGAGAATATAGGAGTTTTGAGTACTCGGATGGTTTCGGGTATGACTACGAAGTCGGTGGACAATCGAGGTTAGACTTCGAGTGTGAAGTCGACAGAGATCGGATGATGTACGAGTAACTTAAGAGCATCGGGCGGCGTTCAAGTGGTTTAAGAGCATCAAACGGTGTTCGAGCTGCTTAAGAGTATCGGACGGTGTTCAAGTGGTTTGGGAGCATCGGCGGCGTTCGAGCGGTGTTGCTCAGGACACGAAGCGGTATGGCCAAAGTTTCTTTCGATTACAAGGCGGTCAGTGATTTCAAGCGGTAGAGAGGTTGGAGATTTCAAGCGGTGGAGCGGTCAGAGAATTCGTGGTTGAAATAATAATTAGCAACCATGGGTGAGTTCCTAGGACCACGAGGATTCTATTTTTAGGCTCGGGAGTGGCTGGAAGTCAGGCGAGCGTCGGCGGTGAGGTATTCTCTTCTCGAAACTTTTGAATGGCATAGGGGTTAACGATGGGTTTAAGAGAACAATAGCATTAGCATTTGGGCATCACTAGGAGTAGGGATGGCTTAGGGAAGTGGTGGCTCGGGTGAAGGATGGCTGTGCAAGGCTGCCCATGGTGAGGCCTCTTGCCCGGGCAACGAACTTCGGTAACTGGGAAGAAGGGGGCTCAGGAAGCTATAGTAGTGGTTCGGTGGTGTTCCTAGGAGCATGAGGAGGATACGGGCGAATGCAATCGGAAAGTAATCGACTAGATAACAGGAATTGGAAATCGGCTTACTTTGGGGTTTTCCGATGATCGCCGTGGTGTGGTGGTCGTCAAGGCAATTGAGGGTGGGGGTGGCTCACTAGATGCCAATGCTACTCAATGGAGGTGCTCGGGGTTTATATAGAGGTTCTAAGGCAGTTGGCCATAGAGGAGGAGTCGTTTGGGTTCTGGCGTGTGGCCATGGCGAGAAGGCTCGGGAGGGCTCGACTGGCTGAGATCATAGCACATTCTTGGGTGTCACATTGTGGTAGTCAAGGCGCAGGGTGGGCTGTCTGGTCGGCAAGGTGAATTGGCGATGTGGTAGTGAGACAGGGGGCGAGGTGGTTACGGCGTTCTGCCAAATGATGGATGCAGCAATTAAGGAGGGGGTCAGGTGTCAGGGGTTGTACGCTGGTTTGGCAGAGACAAGGAGGCAAGCAAGGTGGTTTTGTAGAGAATTCTAGCGGCGGTGTGTCGGTAGAGAGAGCAGGGGAGGTGGCGGTGAATTCTAGCCAGACTTTGCCATGAGTCAAGGGGAATTAAGGGGCGTGCCAGGTGTGGGATATGCGAGGTGTACGGCGTTCAAGGCCTGGTAGAGGCATGGCAACGGTCGGTGAAGTCACGGCGGCGGCATATGAGCGGCGGCCAGGTGGATGGTAATATTTTCAGATCATGAACAGTGGCGGCCAACTCGGTTTTGATCAAATGACAGAGGGAGATGGTGAGATTGGTGAAAGGGCTATCAAGAGCTGAGATGGGTGTGAAATTAGCTAGAGTTTTGGTTAAGAATGAAGTCCAAAGAAATTCAATCTCATTTTGAAATTTTGAGGTTGTTTTAGAATCTCCTAAGCTCTGATATCACTTATTATAAAACGCACAGCAAACATAAAGGATCAAAAGAACGGGAGACACGAATTTATTGTAGAAAACCCTTTCGAGAAAAATCACGGATGCACAAATACGAAATTCACTATATAAGAAGATATTTACAATGAGCCTCTTGCTCGTCCTATAGAGTACATGGATATATTTATAGTGCAAGGAAGATGAGTCCCAAACAGAAAAAGAAACCAAATCAGAATCAGATGCGCCGACCAATGTCATGTCTGACACGGCTTGGCACATGCATCACTAGACACCACATCTAATGCATTGTCTGATACATACATGATGACGAATTTGGATCACACTTTAACATATTTTATTTGTATTTTTGTCGTCTAATTACTTGAAATCTAGTAGCTCCAAATGTTGTTCATCAGGAGGGTCAAGGAAATTAGGAGAAAATGTTGTCCAACCAGGAGATTGCCTCGAAAATTCCATGGGATATTCTTAATCGGTCAGAAGTTTTGTTTTGACATGGCTTATGTGCACTTTGGTCTTGAATACTTGTCTCTTCACATGGTCAAAATATTGGAATTCTTTGGCTTGCATGGTATTCAAGCAAGAGCTAGCACGCTCGTCCTTTGGTCAGAATGTTCACGCTCAGATGTTTACCCAAAGTCAAAACCCTAGCTAATTTCCAAGAAAGTACTCAAAAATGTTTGCCAAAAGTTTGTTACAATGACCTTCTTTTTCCCAGCATCTTACGTGTAATAGAGCCTGTTCTTTTCCTCTGAAACTGACGGCTTTTAGTTTTTGCTATAGTACCTAACTTTTAAATGGAGTATTTTCACAAGATGAGATTTACAAGTTAAACGATGTACATGTTAAAAGCCCAACATCTGTACCATCCAAAATCGCAAGTGAGTATCTCTCTCCGTAATCTATACCATAAACATCTAAAATTCAAAAATTTCAGCCAAAAACCATAAATCGTAGCCGTTGCCAAACAGGCCCATAAGCTGCTCACCAGCCTAGCTAGCTTGTTCGCGCAAAACTTGTACTGTAATTTCAAACTTTACCAGAGGACCCAAAAGAGCAGCACGATTTCTGACAACGTTACGAGTTATCACCTCTGGTTTTTACTGTACCCACACTAGCTGGTAGATTACCAGATCATGTAAGAATTGATCCTTTTTTTCGTGTGCCTGTGCACGAGATTTGACTTCCTGATAACCAGTTGCGACATGCATGTTGGCAGCGCAACGCAAACCTACGACCGCTTCAGAGGAGAAGATTGTTTGCACAGCTCTCCGTCCGACGCGCGTGATGTGCCATGAATTTTCAGCGTTCCGAGTGCTGCACGGCTGGGCAGCTTGACTCGGCGGCGAGTAGGTCGCAGGCAGCAACAGTTATTCAAACGTTAGGGTCAGAATTCTACTACACCCTGAAGCATTTTCTTCGGGAAAAAAAATACTGAAACAACTGTAGCAACCAAGGAGAGCTCAGCACAGGGAAATTTTATCCTGGACGAAGACTGTCGTTGTTACGGTTGACCTGGACTAATTCCGGTTTCAAGGAAGGGCGCCTTCGATTGTCAGCTTGTCACCTCCCTGCACGACAGGTAACACAGACAAGGTCACTAGTACTACATCAACACTGTCTTAACTCAGTGCTTGAATGCAACAACATTGCGTTACATTGCCTGAACTCAGTAGTTGGATAGTATAAGGCATGTTCTTTTTAGCTGCGGTTTGTGTCTTTTGGCTGTGGCTTGTGACTTTTGGGTTGTTCATGCTAGAGATTACAGAGTAACAGAAACTCACGTGCGATTTTTGCCAATATAAATGAAGTCAGTAAAGTATGTACTACAATTAACTAGTAGACCCTCTCTTAAAAAAATAATCCGTTTAAAAGCTAGTTACTGTAGAAAAACCGAAAAACAGCTTTTAGAAGTTGAAAAGAACAGGGCCTATATCATCACCGCCCTACACGGTGTCCCAAAATATATAGATCAGCTAAGCAACACAGGTTCTCTCTGTTTTAGGAGGGATGAACAGCAATCTTGATCAAAATTACCAGCATTACTATTCACTATAGACGTTGAAAACGAGATCGCTTTATCACCGACTGCAGCAACAAATTACCAAAACTGCAAGAGGCACGACACGGTCCTGTCCATGCCGATTTGGTTTCTGCTGACTTCTGCACTTGGTATACTAGTAGTATAGCTCATGACTTCCCACTCCAGTAGTAGCAGAAACAATTGGCAGGAGCAAGTCAGCATACATGGCTGTCATCAATTGACAAAAAGTGTACCACCGACAGCCTCGCCTCTTGTTCTATCTACACTTGAACCTTCGTTCCAGTCTGAATGCTTGCTACTGCTTGCACGGGAGCTAAACTCTCGTTTTTTTTATGCCACAGAAAATGAGACCCTGCGTTAGCTGCATCTGAAAATAAGATGCAAATTTCAATCGCAAATACACAGAGACAGAGTAATCTAATTCTAAGGTAAGTGATGTTGGCAGATGCATTGACATTAGGAACGATACTATTATGCTTTTTGACATTCGCATGGCTAAGACATTTAGATAGTAATCTATTGTTTAGTGAGATGTCCACGCGGGTCTTTGTTTACGGAACTACACTTTATACAAAGTGTGTTACTTGTACCAGAAGTATATGCTTAGACAATAGTGCACTGCACTGGAAAAGTCGTGCTTGGAGATTAAAAAAAGATGGAGCACTTCTCTTGATTGCCTCCTTCAGGTGCATGATTGTACGTCACTTCCTCTTCCAAATGTCTTAAAGTAGACCTAACATGGATAGGAGCTTAAATCATAATCCTGTAGAGAACTTCCGGTTGGCGGTTGCACATCAGGTTTGGCAACGTGATTAGGCACTCGAGTATGCACCATTATGTGACACAAGTTTAATAGTTGTTTACACACATTTATCAATGAAAGCTCAAAACTGACAACGTGGAGGTGATTCACCTGTTACCATGTGGGCCACGGAGCACTGCATCTTCTATGACTAGTTGTGGAGCCATTGATACCAACATGGATAGAAATCTCAAAACCGGTGCAAAACCCGGCCGGCGGGTGGTAACGGTAACTGGCCGTTACTGGAAAACAAAAAAAAAGCTGGATGAAATTTACGTTTCAAATTTTGAATTTAGACGGCTTGAAAACCGGTTATCGAAAAAAACCTGCTAAAACCCGGGAAAAGCCGAAGAAAACCTAATACAAAATGTTGGGACTAGTATATTTAATTTATACAATAGGTAATCTAGCATAAAAAGACCTCAACCAACCTAGGATGTGTATTTGTAACCACCGGGATTTCAATCGGTTTTCTCTCGGTACCTACCCGGATTTCTGGTTACCGGCCGGTGTTTTTATCCCAGAATACCACATCTGTACCCTCCACTACATTCACCAAAGATTGATTACATGTCTCAGGACCCCACGAAATTGGCAAGGATGTTATAATGATGAGGTATGGCGAATAGAGCAGCAATTTCTCCAATTCCAAATGATGTTCTAATTGGAAAATGATTTATATAGAGCCATCTTCTCCAATCCTCACACAACCATGCAAAATTAGACTGTTTTTGTATTTCATTGCTAGAGAATAGATTTCAGATTGGCAGCAGTATTTTGTCTGACAGTCAGTAGTGCACAGTAATTGTTTGCAATATGCCGCAGATGCCAGAAGCAACCACACTGATGAAACTGCTAGAACATATTGTAAAAAATTGAAATATTAAAGTCGGTTCGCATTTCCAGCTAAGAAAATCCTCGGATCATGTAATGCTCTAACATTTCAAAAGCCTCTTTGCATGATCAGAGAACTCATACGTATATTCATATGTTGTTGTAACAACTCAAAAGCTTCCTTCCACGATCAGAGAGCTCAATAGGCATATAATTTCTTGAAAGGTGAGGATGTGAGATACTGGTTGTTATATGTTTCTATGACAAGTCACTAGAGTAAAGCTGATTAACTGCAGTGTTCCAAGATGAATTCTCCTGTAAGAAAAACATACATCAGTTAGGATCACCTGCCACAATAAATTCACCTGTCTAGTTCAGTTACATGGTGAACACACAATTCTGAACAACTTCAAACACAGTATGCATTAGTTGTTCTAATGAAGTCATCCAAGCATCCTTTGAATAGATGTTTGTACACTTGCCAAGAAATCTGCATATGCAGTTTTCTATCATTGAGAAGTAAAATTCAATCACAGTGCATCCAAATATGAAGCTTTTGTTCCAGACATTTCCTTCAGAATATATATAAAATATGAAATGATGATATAGCCAATGCAAATAGAGATTTCTTCTATATGAAATATCACCCTAAACATAAAAATGGCATGCCCACATACTAATTCTTTTCCATATGCAACTGTTCAATGCTACCTGATGAAGAATAAGAATCTCATTTGATGTAGATCAAGCATGCATTGGTGTATGTTCCACTACTATCTATTAAGCGTTAAAGTGATTAGGCCTTAATTGTGAATCCGTTTTGTGCATTCTTCAATAATAGAACTTATAACTGCAATACCAGACAAAGGAACTGAAGAAGTGCCCAACCAACAGTGCCCTGATTAGCAGCATAGGAATAACCTGACCAGCTGTCACAATATGTGCTGAATGAGATTGCACCGAATTCAGTATGGTTTATAATTAAATGTATTTTTGTAATGCTTGCAGACAATTCTGATCACTAGGGCATCCATTAATTAAGGTCAGCTAGGATTCAGAAGCTGGTTTTCTAATTCTCGTGTAAGCGTAACCAACTCTGATCTTCCATTACGAATTATACCTTGGTATTGCAACTCCTGATTAATCTGAAGCACAATTCATGCGTCCATTCTCAGAGCAACATGACAGATTCCATGATGTCTACTGAGCATGTTCTCACGTAGTTATCCTTTTGGGTGCAGTATGCTCCCTTTGCTGCATAAAACTCTTTAATCTGTCTGTTTCACCAATGACAGGCAGCCATTCCATGAGAATATCTATGGTCACATAATCAGGAGTGCACCTCTCTTCCCTCATCAGGTTCATGAGTTCAAAGGCCTTTTCTGGCATGTTCTTATCCCGAAGTCCCTTCAACAATGCATTGAAGGTTGTTACATTTGCAGGCACATGCTTCTCCCTCATCTCATCAAATAGTTTGATGACCAAATCAGCATCTCTGCTCTTGCAGAGAGTCTATGAGAGTATTTTATATCACAGTGTTGAGCTGCATACCGGACTCATCCATAGACTGGAAAATCCTCAATGCCTCATCAATTTTACCAACTTTGCAATATCCATGTACAAGTGTACCAAAGGTGACCACAGAAGGCCGACAACCATCCTCGATCATCTTCCCCAATAATTCATCCACAGCCACGAAATCTCCTGCTTTGCACAAACCAGACAACAAGGTATTGTAGGTGCACACATCTGGCTGAAGACCAGCTTCCTTCATCTTCCCAAGCAACTCATAAGCCTCATGCAACCTCTTCTTCCTGCAAAATCCACCAATCAAAATATTGTAGGCCTTCGCATCCAGCTGAAAGCCTGCCTTCTTCATCGACGATGCCATGGAGCACGCATCCTCCATCTGCCCCGCCCTGCTTGTGTCAAACCCGATATGATGGTGAAATACATGATTGCATCTGGTGAGTGCCCTTCGTCCACCATCTCGTGGAACAACTCCATTGCCCACATTGTTGGTGTGGAGGAAAGCCGTGCTGTATTTCACTGCATTGCCCCTGGCTTCCGGCCAAGCTGTTCTTTTCTCCCTGAAGAACTCCAGCGAGGAGCTTGGAGAGCAGCGCGGCGAGGAGGGGAGGCGGTGGCGGGAGGGAGGGTCGCGGCAATCGGGGTGGGGAGGAGGAGCGCGAGGGAGGACGCGGTGGGAGCGTGGGAGGGCGCGGAGAGGAGGTCGGCGAGGAGGGTGGCGGCGATCGGGGTGGGGCCGGGTGGTGAGCCGGAGGAGGAGGAGAGGCGGCCGAGGCGGTGGGCGTGTCGGAGTTTCGTGAGTGCGGACGCGAGCCTCTGGGCTGTGAACATGGTGGGCGGAGGGGAGGCGGCGGCGGCGAACTGCCTGTGTAGCTCGGCGGCTCGCCGGCCGCGGAGAAGAGAAGGTGTACGGCCATTCGGTGGGCAAATGTGGCGCGGGTCTGACAAGAAACTGGGCTTCTGGAAACGCCCAGTCGGGCTGGAAATATATAGGCCATAATTAGGCTTTGCCACTTTTGCTGTACTAACAGACTGAGCTGGCTTATATGGGACATAGTTGGGCTTAGGCACTTGTGCTTTACTACCAATCTGGGCTGTCTATATGGGGTCTCTACTGGGCTTGCGATTCACGCTCAACTATCAGGGCTCAGCATTTTTATGCTCTACAATCAGACACTTTTTCAAGGATTGATTCCTTTTTCAATTTCAGCCCAAAAAATTCTTTTTTTCAATCGGTCTATTCCCTTTTTCCGTTGATTGATTCCCTTTTCAATTTCAGCCCAAAAAAATTCCTTTTTCAATTGGTCTATTCCCTTTTCCCGTTTTCTCCCTAATGCAATCGATAATGAAATTTTACCGTCACAGAGCATCACTTCCCCTATATCCACTAATATTTTGAGGATTGTTAAAACTCGTAACCAAAGTTTACACCAAATTGCTAACTTACGGTAGATATGTCCATTTTTAAATACACTAAGTTAAGGTAGATATGTCCCTTTTTTAAATACACTAAGTTACAACTCCTAAATTTAGTATAGACTAGAAAGTATCTTTACTGCAGTGGATGAAGGTACCGTAACTGAATAAATTCTCACATCACAACAAGTCAACAACAACAAACTGGCCGGTACAAATTAGGAGAAGTCATCACAGTGATCTGAGTGGAACCAATCTGTGGAGATCTTCATTCACATTCCATTTCCATTTTACATCTTATTTTGATTACAATTATAATTTGTACAGCACCGATAATCGATGCGTTGTTTCTTGTTTATATCAACAGTAGTGGTACGACCGGCATGTAAAGGAAAAAAATATGCAATGATGGGGACTGAAGAGTAGAGGTGTAATCGGAGCGGATACGGACGGATATTGTTTATCTTGTATCATATTCCATATTTTTTCCTCGGAATCGGAGTCGGACACGGATAATATCAGATATCTATTTCTCCATTCCGTATCCGTTCTATAATCTTTCGGACGATCGGTCGGACAGAAATTATCCACTTCTTTGCACAGGTCATTGGACAGTATGGTACAATCAGAGCGAACATAGAGAGACTAATTACTGAGATGTTGAAGGAAGAACACTCAGTACTCCCGCTTGTTTAGATATGACAATCTGTCTATATGTTATTTTGTTCTTAGGTGAAGTCACAACAGACTTCTTCGTATCATTTGACATACGGATATATACGGACAGATATCACCTGTCATGTATTCTATTCCATTTTTTTTCCTCGGAGTCGGAGTCGGATACGAATAGTACCGGATACTTATCTACCTTTTCCGTATCCGTTCCGCATGCTTTCCATCGGTCGGACGGACGAAAATTATCCGCTCTGTTTGCATCCCTACTGAGGAGGCTAACCCTACATAGATAGCCGAGATGTAAACAAAACTTTCACTGCAAGTCTGCGACAACGCGATCTTTCGCTCACCGACGCCCTCCCTTCGACTCGCTCTGCTCCGTGTCCTCGCCTCCGACGAGGTACAGCTTCTGGCCATCACTGACCATGTCGACGTCCGGCACCCTCGCTCCATCCTCGCAGAGCAAGCGCGGGCATGGACCGGACAAGTTGAGCTTCTCCTGGGCTGACCTGATGAGTCCCTCGATGGTGTGAGGAATCCACAGAACCACCCCTTCTTTCCGCTCGCCATTGGCGTCCCATGGACGGTAGGGGAACACCGAGCATCGTCGCGGGTGCATCTTATCTGCAAATACAAGTTAATCTCCGTCAAAAACGTATGGCTTGCAGGCAATCACGCAGATATATATTCTGAGCTCCTGAACCTGCCTCTCACTTCTTCGCCCCGTGTGGGGAACTTGGAGAGCTCGTCGGCCTTGGCCTGTTCCAGCAGCAGCATCAGTGATTTGCTACCGCACTTGCGCCCTTCGTCTAGTGGAGTGGCGCCCCATCTGCATACAACCATGGCAATGTCAAGCAGGTGGCTCCAAACCTTGAATGATGAAGATGAAACATTCTTTTGTAGTACCTATCTGCTGCGAACACGCTTGCGCCCGCATCTACCAGCATCTTCGCTATCAGATACAAGCCCTCCGCAGCGGCTATGTGGAGAGGTGTGCGGTGGTCGTAGTCTTTCGAGTTTGGATCGACGCCGTAAGCTAGAGCCCTCCGAATGAAATCCGAGTCCCCCTGTGAAACCGCCGTGCAGAGATGGCTGCCGGCATTCTTGAGGCTCAGTTTAGCTCCTTTGCTGAAGAGCAGTGTGGCCACCCGGTCATGCCCCTGCTTGACTGCCTCCAGCAAGGGTGTGTTGCCAAATTTATCTGGTTTGGAATAAAAAGTAGGTGTGCGTTATAAAAGGCACGGTGGTGACCGAAAGAACAAGAGAGACGAATTTAACGTGGAAAATCCTTACAGAAAAAATCACAAACGCACGAAGTCGAAATTCCCTGTATGAGAAGATATTACAGACACGGGAAACTTCGGTGTATCTAACCGTGCGACTATAGAGATATATATAGACTAAGGAATAAGCAAATTGAATTAGAGTCGGATGCGCTAGCCGTTACCACGTCTGACACGGTTTGGCGCATGCACCGCTTAGTGCCACGTCTAGCATAATGTCCGACAAGAACACGATGACCAATTCGAATGACACTAACAGTGCAAAAATGTGTGAGCATATAAATTGGTACTCTATACTAGAAACTGGAAATGACGACAGGAATGGCATTGAACTGAGTGAACATACCGGTAAGATCGATATCGACCCCTTCGTGGATAAGGAACTGCACGACATCCTCATACCCTTTGGAAGCTGCAAGATGCTGTGAGGAAGATGATGATTACATCAGACATACATTACGTACCATGAAGAGAACAATGCTCTGAATTAAAAGCACATAGATGTGCAATTAAGGATATCCTAGCAGTTCATACCAGAGGAGATCGCCCATCATAATCAGTGTTCTTTGGATCCGCTCCAGCCCGGATTAAACCTTTGAGCTGATGAAGGTCACCGTAAAAGGCTGCACTATTTACTCTTAATCTGAGCTCCGCCTCTTGCTTCCCTATATGGAATGTGATATCGGGTTCTAGCTGTTTGATCCGCCCGCCATATTCATTGCTCTGGAGTCAGAGGCACACATCAGGAGAAATTCACTATCTATGAATTGTAGAATTTGATAAAAAAATAAGAACTGTGGTGTTGATTGTTTGTGCTGTGTACCTCAGAAAGGTTTCTCAAAATATTTCTTCCGTCAACGAAATAGATCTCCAATATGTTTGTGAAGGACTGTTTATCGAGCCGCAAGAGTCTACAAAGCTCGCAGACACGAACAGTGTAGGGCTGTGGAATACTGCAAAGAACAGCAGTTTCTCCGAAAGAATTCCCAGGCTCCAACATTAAAATAGTCTCTTCTTGACCATCTTCACCAATGCCAACACCTTCCTGAACAACACATGAACATATCATAACTAAGTACTGATATATAACTAGTTATAAATGATGAACAACTGCAAGAAATAATACTGTAAGTATTATTTTGATTTAAAAAGCATTCAATACCAAACTCATCTGAATACCGAAAGAATCGAAGAAAAGCAATTATCCCTAGGCTTGTACTCACCAGTGCACCATGGCAGACAAAGTATAACTGACCAACTGCGCTTCCTTGCTCCAATATAACCTCTCCTGGTAGGAAGAACTCTTCTTGCAGCCTGATCACCTGCCAAGCGCGATAACATGTTAGACAAATCTTGGGAAAATTTTCCATTAGTAAAATTTATACAGTAGACCAGCATACACCATTGGTACTTACAATCTGTTGAATGAATTCTGCTGAACATCCTTTGAACAGTGGAACGCTTTCAATATATGGCTTGTACAGTGTTTGAGAAATCTGCAAATACAATACAATGTATCATCAGTCACAACTTACAACAGACAAGAACACAGTTTATATGCTATGTAAAGACGTAAAGACTTGTGAAGGATTAGTATTGTAAGCTGATAATTATAGAAAAGACACTTTTCACAACTGTATCCGTTGGATGTTTCTCATCTCCAAAGGCTAGCTTGTGAGATAAAAGACTCCCCCACTTTTAAGTTAGGTATCTTACCATTTCATAACCAATATAAAACTATTTCAACAATCTCCCTCTTCACACATTAGTATCCCTTAGCCCTTCACTGCCCCCTTCATCGTACGCCGATGGCCCATCATGGTAACGATCCATTGGATAGTCACACATCAGTATCCATTAGGCCAAAGATGTTAGAAACAGGTTTCGTTACCAATTTGTTGGATTGTAAGGATATTCTTGTTGGATTTGCCTCATGTGGTCGTGAGCTTCGAGTACTCGTAAGACTTTCTAGACTGCCTTGAGTACTCAGACGAACAGTACCCGATGTGAACAGTACTCGGACTGCTACAGTACTCCTAGTGGATTCTCCGATTGGTATTGAGTACTCGGAACTCCCCGTAGTACTCGTAACACTCTATTGCTTGAGTTCTTGTACTCAGGTTATGACTACGACAGTACTCGATTACACATTGATCGAGTACTCAGACCACTCAACTCACATGAGAACACTTTAGAGAAAGCACACACAAGCACAATACAGGAGCTTTTGCGATGCGTAAGCTTCTCAGCGTCTTTTCTGATTTTCTTCCATTTATATACTACTGAATACAAGAAATGGTTATAAAATTTTGATGGTGCGTTACCACCAGTAAAGACTCAACACTATGATGAGTAAATACTCAACTAATGCAAAATGTTTAATGCAGAGAAACGGTCAGTAAACAGACTCTCAATGTAAAACTTAACTTCTACTTCTAACAGACTGGTGCATGACCAAAAATAAAGACGCAACGAGATTACTCAATAAACCCCTCCTAATCTCGTTGCTCATCACTTGACCCTGATTAAACTAAGCTTGCCACACATTTCTTCGAACCTGATGCATCCAAGTGGCTTGGTCAGAACATCTGCAAGCTACTCTTTCCGTTGTTACATAATCAACCACCATCTTCTTGCCTTCAATACATTCCCTGATAAAATGGTAACGAGTTTCTATGTGCTTACTTCAATCATGGAGAATTGGATTCTTGCACAATGCAATTGCGGATTTGTTATCCACTTTGAGAGTAAAACTCCTTGGCTCCTTATTCATCAACTCTCCATACAATCGATTAAGCCAAACTCCTTGAATTGTGGCAGTCGTAGTAGCGATGTATTGGGCCTCACACTACGATGACACCACCACTTTCTGATTTTGGGACTACCAACTAACCAAGCGCCTCCCAAACATATATAAGACGCCAGTTGTGCTCTTGCAATCGACATCCCCGACCATATCGCTGTCACTGTACCCGATGAGCTGCAGATTTCCTTCTTTTTCTCTTCGTGGATAGCAACACCCCACATCAAGAGTACCACTGATATATCCCAGAATATATTTCACAGCCACCTTATGTTCAGAGGTTGGGCTTTCCATGAAGCGGCTCACATAGCCAACTGCGAAACTAATATCAGGCCTTGTGCGTTCAAGATATCTTAAACTGCCCACAATGCTCCCATACCAAGTAGTATCAACAAGAGGATTCTTACTTACTTTGCTCAGCTTGAGTCTTGCTTCCATAGGAACTTGACATGGATTGGACTCCATTCCACTCTGCTCCAGTATCTTATTAGAGTAAGACATTTGCTTCAAAATGATCCCTGCATTGCCTTGATCTACCTCTATACCCAAATAGTAACACGGCAGACCAAGATCACTCATCTTGAACAAAGTTTTCATCTTCTTCTTGAATTTTCTAAACTCATGTGTGTGAGTTCCCGTAATAATTAGATCATCAACGTACACACTAATCAGTAAATTGTTTGAACTAGTACCTTTTATGTATATAGCATGTTTTGATGGGCATTTCTTGAACCCTAGTGTCGTGAGACTGCTATACAATCTAGAGTTCCATGCCCTCGGAGCTTGGCACAGCCCGTATAAAGCCTTCACAAGTTTCATGATTTTGTGCTTATTTTCTTTATCAACAAACCCGGAGGTTGGACCACATAAACCTCTTCCTCTAATATACCATTGAGAAAAACTGACTTGACATCCATATGATGTATCTCCCAGCCATTGTGTGCTACGATTGCAATGAGCAACCGCACGGACTCAAAGCGTGCAACCAGTGCATATACCTCCTCAAAGTCCACTCCATACTGCTGCACGTAGCCCTTTGCCACAAGCCTAGCTTTGTGTTTCACGATCTTCCCATCAGAGTCCTTCTTCACCCTGTAAATCCATTTCGGGCCTATCGGTCGATGCCCGGTTGGGAGATCAACAAGGCTTCACGTCTGGTTTTCTTCTATCGACTTGATCTCCTCTTGCATTGCCTTCCCCCAGACTGAACACTTTTCCACCTCCATAAAACTTGTCGGTTCTTCCGCGGCAAGAAGGCTCATCTCACTGAATACATCTGCCAAATCTTGAATTGATGTATTTACATAGATGTTGGCAAGCGTTTGGTACCTTCATGGCTCCCATTGATCTCTGAGGCTTTGCTTGGTGGAGACACCCATTCGACACCTGCTTGTGCCGACGATGATGTTAGTGTTAGGGTGGACTTGGAGCACGCCATCGTCAGCAGCCCAATATTGGGCTCGTGACTCGGTGTCCACGGTGGTGATGCCATTGCGTCACCACGCCCATGAGATGGCATCAGTCCTCCATCTCATGTGGACATATAAGTAGTGTACTCCATAGTGAAAATCTCACTAGTAGGATCCACCTCCTTCTCATTGTTGGACGTGTTACTCCCACCTTGCATCTTCATCGAACACGACATCTCATGTTATATATGCCTTGTCATTGAGTGGATCATACATCTGGTATGCCTTGGAACTGGGTTCATACCCAACGAACACCGTAGGAGTACTTCTATCCTTTAGTTTCTTGATGTTTGACTTCACATTCTTGACATATCCTAGACACCCAAATGTGCGAAAATAATGCACATTCGGTTGTCTTTCATACCAGACTTCAAATGGGGTTTCCCATCAACACTTCGGGTCGGAGCGCAGTTGTTGGTACGTCCCTCACCTTCATCATGCTTCTCACCATCGAGATCATGGTCTGATTGCGTTATTCGACCACGCTATTTTGCTGTGATGAGTACGGCGCTATGAGATGACAGATAATACCTTGATCTACACTATAGTCTCCAAACTCCACGGTTGTAAAACTCTCCTCCACGATCTGTGCGCAGCAAACTTATATTCTGCCCAGCCTCCAGCTCGATGCTTGCCTAGAATAACTTAAGAGTTGTCGACGCCTCATCTTTTATCTTCAAAAGCATCAACCACATATATCAACTAAGGTCATCGACTAGAACCAGGAAATAACGCCTACCTCCTGGAGTTGGTGGTGTAATCGGTCCGTAGAGATCACCATGTACGAGGTCCAGCACACAATCAACTCAGTACTTGGCCTCCCGAGGAAATGAGGCTCGTCGTTGCTTCTCGGCCAGACAGCTTGTGCACAATTGATCCACCTGATCAATTTGTGGTAGACCTCGAACCATTTCTTGCTGGGCCAGCCTCTGGAGTGAGTGGAAATTCAGATGGCTGAAGTGTTCATGCCATCGCCACGCCAAGTCCCCACTCCGGGCTGATAGGCACACCGGCTGCGCAATGTTGAGGCTAAGAACATAGAGCCGGTTGCGTGTGCGGTTTACCTTGGCGAGAAGCCTCCGATCTAGGTAGCGGATCTGCATGACATCATCCTCGATGATCGTCTGGTACCCAACCTCGTCGAGCTAACCAACACTTATGATGTTGTTGGACAGCCAAGGTATGTAGTAGATGGTCGCGAGTTCACGATGCTCGCCAGTGCTACATGTGAACAAAACTGTCCCTCGTCTGCAGATCTCCACATTTGATCCATGCCAAATTTTACTGATCCTTTCACAGACGTGTCCAATTCGGCGAAGGCCGACCGACACCCAGTCTAGTGATTTGTGGCTCCAGTGTCCAGGTATCACTTATCATCTTTCTCATCATCCACACGACCAAGATTCACACGCGCATGGACTTCGTTCAGCGAGATCTCCGTCGAGACAGCCTCAACCATCTCATTGATCCCACATACCTCTGCTATGAGCAGAACAGGCTCTTCTCTTAAGTTTGGACGAGATTCACCTGCTCCTTTGTTCTCGATGCGGCTTGCAACATTCCTTTGCAAAATGCTCAAAATTATTGCAATTGAAACATTTCACCTTTGACTTGCTGCGCCTGTAGCCCGGGGAGCCACCGTCTTTCATGTCTGGTGATCCCTTCATTTGACCGCCTTGCTTCTCTCGACCATGAGGTGGACCATGCCTTCCCCTCGTAGCAGAGAAAGAGGTTGACCCGGCCGACTTTTTCCTTAATAGAGCCATCCGCTCCTCCTCGGTAAGGAGTACTCGGCTCCCTCCATCTCCACCATTATCCCCTAGTTCCCACCAGTCCTCAACAGCTTTGAGGCGACCAGTAAGTTCCTCAATGGACATGGTTTTGAGATCAAGCAGCTGCTTTATCGAGAAAGCTACATGATAAAACTTTTGCGGTACGGCTCGCATGGAGAAGTCATTGACCAACTCAGTCTCCTTCATGCAAATGGCCTCGAACTCCCTCCGCAACGCCTGCACCCGGGCCTCCCGGACACGGTCGACTCTCATGCTCATTGTTCTGCTGGCCTCCCATGCTGACCTGGCGGTGTTCTTGGTCGTCAACGCTCCCAGCATCTCCGGTGGCACTGCCTGGAGAATGCCGCCAATGCCATTCGGTCCACACGGTATTCAACACCGCCCGGATCCACCGCATCCCAAACTCCCTGAGCCTGCAAATTCACACGCATGAGCAACGCCCAATCGATGTAGTTCGTGCGAGTGAGCACGGGGTAGCGCAATGTGACACTAGCCTCCTTTGGCGCCGTCTGCACCACCATCTCTTTGTCGTTGCCAAGAACCACCGCGTGACGCTCACTGGTGCTGGTGGATCTTCCGGAGGGAGGAGACGTCGATCTTGCACACCGGGGCATCATCCCAGAATCTATGTGATCACCACTCTAATACCAAATGTTGGATTTGCCTCACGTGGTCATAGCTTCGAGTACTCGTAAGACTTCCTCGACTACTTGAGTACTCGGACTGCTACAGTACTCCTGGTGGATTCTTCGACTGGTACTGAGTACTTGAAATTCCCCGTAGTACTCATAACACTCTATTGCTTGAGTTCTCATACTCGGGTTGACTACGGCAGTACTCGATCACACACTGATCGAGTACTCAAACCACTCAACTCACACAAGAATACTTTGGAGAAAGCACACAAGCACAACACAGGAGCTTTTGCGACGTGTAAACTTCTCAGCGTCTTTTCTGGTTTTTTTCCTTTATATACTACTGAAAACAAGAAATGATTACAAAATTTTGATGGTGCTTTACCACCAGTAAATACTCAACATTACGACCAGTAAATACTCGATTAATGCAAAATGCTTAACGCAAAGAAATGGTCAGTAAATAGACTCTTAATACAAAACTTAACTTCTACTTCTAACTAACTGATGCATGACTGAAAAATAAAGACGCGGCGGGATTACTCAACAATTCTCATCCCTAAAAGCTAGCTTGTGAGGTGAGAGACTCTCCTACTTTTAAGTTAGATTATTTACCCTTATATAATCAATGTGGGACTATTCTAGAATATCACAGAAGGATGGCAAGATATGCAAAATATGGCTCATCACCTTTGCACGAATAGAAATTGGGATATCCTGAAGTACAGAAGCTTCAGTGTAGCTGCTCTCATACTGCAACCTCAAGTGTTCCTTGATCTGTTCTCTTATGTCCTTTCCAAGTTTATTTCTGTTCATATACCTGATAACTTCTTTCATTTTGTCCCTAAATCGCTCGGTTTTCGACCCTTTGACAATAAGTGCAGTCATGTTACCGATGAGGTAAGCTCCAAGAATCATATCAAAGGAAACATATATCATGATAAATATCATTTCCCTGATATTTACAGCATGAATATCACCATAACCTGCAGAGGAAGAGGAATATTTTAGCATTTTAAGAAAAACATGCTAGGTTTCTAAGAAAGCAGAGATGGAAAGGCGAAAGGTATGTGTTGAAAATGAGACCAACTTACCAACAGTTGCCATGGTTACAATGGCAAAGTACAATGATGTTATATAACGCTTGGCAAGATCAATATCCCTGAAATGAGAATAGTTGTAGTCTCCCAACTGCAATCTCCCTATCCATGTATATCCTTCCATTGATTCAGGAAGTGTTGTGGCCAGGTAATAGAAGATACAGGCTGCCGTGTGTGTACAGTAGAGCTCCACAACTATGAGTTTCACGATCCTTGTGAACAGGTAATTCACACGGATGTCCTTTTCCAAACTCTTAAAGAATTCTGTGACCTTCATAGCCCGTGTTAAGCGAATCCACAATAGGTATCTTACTTCTTCTTTACTTCCACAAGCCTGTTTTAGAGTTTGTCAGACAAAAACGAGAACAGACAAGCGAAATGTTAACCACAGCATAAACACCAAACCGTATGTTAGCCAGTGAAAGAAAGATATCGTTAGAAAAAGAGTAACCTTGTAGATAACATCCCATGGGAAGCAACCAAGAAGATCAAAAATGAAGCTTGATTTGCAATACCTGAAGTCAAAGAGCAAAGAAATCAGTGG
Organism: Bonia amplexicaulis; assembly: GCA_036346245.1. NCBI lineage: Eukaryota > Viridiplantae > Streptophyta > Magnoliopsida > Poales > Poaceae > Bonia > Bonia amplexicaulis. The sequence continues at coordinate 17,983,429 of CM070751.1, read as the reverse complement.
TTGAAGGTCACATTTGAGTTACCGCAGAACATATTTCATAAAGTACAAACACTGAAACACCTAAACACAAGCTCTCTTATATTCTTGCAAGGATAAACTTTAAGTGTACAACTTGCATCATTTCCATTTCAGCAACTTCAAAAGAATTGAGAGTTCCAACATATCAATTTTAAGATCCACCCATTCAAATGATGAGATGCAAATATAAGGAGTACTCGAAAAGATGCAAATATAAGGCAGTAATGCAGTGCAAGTTCCACTCATTCTAGTTGCACTATTCAAGCAACAGATGAAGAAATGTTACCTGAGGGCAACAGACGTGGAATTGCATACAATTCGGTACGTGTCAGGGTCACGGTAGGCCACGAAAAACCTCAGCACAATATCAATGAGGAAGGCAATCTGGCCAGCTATGTCCAAGAAGAACAGGTTCCTAGGGAGCCCTCTGAAGAAGCCGAATTCCAAGGGCGTAAAGAAGGAACTATAGACTGCCCAAACCAGTATGAACCTGGTCCACAAGCGATACCACCTGCAGCGACACCATCCGAAAAAAAAAACTCACAGTTCAGTAAAGTAGCACCCCAGTTAGAAAAAATGAAATACATGTAGGATGAACTACATATCTTAGTAATAAAACAGGAAAAGACATCTAAATTCGAGCCGAAGAAGAACTCAAACATTGGTAGTGGGGTTCTACATCCACACCCCCACCCAACTGAGCTAGGCTCAATTCTTACTTCCTAATTAGCGCCCCGGTTAACATAGTTTGCATTGAGACACCATCCAAAAAAACACAGTTCAGTTAATTAGCACCCCAATTAACATAGTTTACATTGAAGCAGTGCAAATATTCATCCTATGATTTGGTTAAAAAGACATGGATTAGAAACAAAACATCTATCCAAATCAATGGAGTAACGAAATCAAATTTGGAGTGCACAACGATATCAGAAAAGATTTTGATAAACATCATCCGGATGTTTTCTTCCAAACAATCATCAAAATTTCTCACCTTTAGATGTTCACGAAGATTCGTGCGCCGCCACCTCCACTTTCTTCTCCGGCAACTCCTTCTTTCTCCTCTCTAACGACCCCTTCTTCCTCCTTGACGGCAAGCCCGATGGGAGAATCCCGCCCCTGTGCCTAGGGTTCACCGTTCCCTGGGCATAGAGGGAGGTCGGGGGGCGGTACCCCCGCGGTGGGTGGCGGTGGGAGCGACGGGTGGAGTAGGAGGATGGTGAGCAGTGCCGGAGGGCGGCGGCGGAACGGGGCGGCATTGCGGGGAGGGGTAGGCGGCGAGGCGGCGAGGGCGCCATCGACCGCGGGTGGTGAAGGAGGGATAGGGAGTGGCGGTGGGAGGTGTGCAGAGCTGCTCTGGTGAGCAAGGAGGAGGAGATCGCAGGAGGGGTTTGTCGCTGGCGACGAGGAGCAGGGTGGGAGGCGGCACGGGGTGGGATAGGGTTAGATGGGGTTATATAGTAAGGCGGAAAGAATGAGAGCTTTTAGATCTTAATCTAAGAGTTACAAAATTAGGATTATTGTTTGAAAGAAAATATACAGATAATTACTAGACACACCCGAATGGAAAACCTATGAAGTAACTGTACACCTCGTTGGCGTTGAAGAGGATGGTTACTCGTATAAGCTATAGCTTAGTTGTCGTATTGTGATAAGCACACACCTTGCCGTAACAAATTGTATTGGTTGATTTGCATGGTAACAACTACATACACATTTGTGTGCATCCAATGTTCCTTGCCTTCAAAAAAAATTGTACCTCCGTATTCATGTAGCGATTAGGGGTATGTAGCGATTAGGGGTGGTAATTTCCTCCTGAGGGTAGCCCCGTACGGAATTTCTCCTTCGGAGATGGGCCGATCCCTCGTGGGGGAATCGCACGGGGGATCGGGGATAGGGCCGCTATGCTAGCGTGACGGGAACGGATCACCCTCCCATAGGATCCAGTAAAAATAAAAAATATATAATAATTTATAGTTTTGCTATCCTTAGTAGCGATCGATTTGTCAGTAAATTTGGATTAAAAAAAGGAAAAGAAGAAAATGAAAGCCCTTGCAGCAACAGGTAGTAAAGTGAAAGCAAGCTATCATGTTTCTATGGCCATCAGAGCCAATCCCGTGAACCGAGCGAGAAGCTACAATACGTGGCTGCCCAAGCAAGCTTGCCCATCTGGCGAGCTGATCAACCAACGAGTTTTTTTTTTTTGTGGCTCTGTAATGCATGCACACCCTGTTCAGCATGGTAGCATGAGCGCTTCAGAAACGATTGGATAAAAAAAAAGATAGAAAATAATTGGCAAAAGGCAGCGTAAAACGTGAAAATATACGGAAAAGTCTGGGAAAAAAAGAATTTTTCTGGTGCTGCTTGTTTAATTATAGCAATAGGAAGCCATCCGATTGGTCAGATCAAAAAGAGTTTCGTGCCGTCGTATGCGGCTTCTAGAACAGGCAGCAGCCAGCGCGCGCGCGCGCGCGGAAGCATCGAGAAGATACGAAACTACGGAGGCCAGCGAGCGCGATCGAGGAACTGGGGCCTTGGGAACGAAGCTGGTGGCCGTATACTTACTTGTTGTCGGGGTGAATGACGAGGTCGTGGAAGAAGCCGTCGTCGCCGTCCCCGGCGAGGAGACGGCGGGGGCTCTGACGGAAGCGGCCGAGGCGGAGTTCGGAGCCGAAGAGCGCGAGGCGGCTGCCCCGCGTCGACTCCAGCCGGTCCGGCACCACGTCCACCTCGTACTCCTTCTCGTCGTCCTCCTCCTCCGCCTCATCCTCCTCCACCCTCCTCTTCGACCCCAGCCCCCTCCCCATCGCCGCGAGCAGCACGGCTCCCCGCAACGCGCGGTGGTGGCGGCGCGGATTCCGAGGCGGGCGGTGGAAGCAAGGTGGTGATGGGGCTTGGGCTGTGGGTTTGAAGGTGGGAGGGAGTGGAGACGGACGGGGCTATTTATAGAGTGAACAGTGGGAGCGGAGCACCGGGACGGAGTTTTACCATTCTGTAAAATTACTGAAATATTTGGGTTTCCAAACAGGTCTAGATAGAGTTTTTCCGAATTTTTGCCAGAAATTAATTGCTCACTGTGCAAACAAACCTTGTTCTATTTTTGTTTTTATCAGTGTTTGAATCGACCTCAATTTTGAGCTTTTTCTTCGGAATTCACGGTTTTGTTTAGAGGGAATTGCAAATAGTATCGCATCAACATCCGCGATTAAAATTTTGCAATGTGTGTACTTCTCAACATCCCGATGAAAGAGCAGTTGAGATCAACTTCGAAGAATTTTTTTTCCGAATAATCTATTCTTTCTTTAAAATTACAGAAATATATCCGTAATTTTTTTTACAAAAATAGGCTCTAGTCGTCCAATAGAGAAATGACTGGAGCCAATCGCCCAATAGAGAGGCGACAGAGTCCCTGTCGCCCTACAGTCAGCCGACTGCAGCAAGCCGTCCTCTCCCCATTGGGCGACTGCACTCAGTCCCCCGTGAATTTTTTAATTTTTGTCAATTTTGTAGTTTTTAACTGGGAAAAAATCTGCTGAAGTTATAATAAAAGCTTATGTTCATTGTATGTTGTAGGTGCGTAAAAAATGTTAGAAAATTTTTTTTAGGAACGATTGACCGTAGAACGATCAGTACATACGATGGTAAGTGATATTTTGATGTTACCAAGAATTCGTGTTCGGAGAAAACCGGTATGTTAATATTGTTAGATGACTTGATATGTGAATTTTTTTTTACCTACAATTAAGGCATCATTCTAATATGACGAGTACGTACGCATGTGGCCACTGTAGGTAACAGCTTGCATTACACATACATAGATCAACCCTCTGCCACTACAACTCACGATAACAATAAACACAAGACAGAGCATAACATAAAACATTACCAATATAGACGATAACAAGCTCTAGCACTACTACTTGACGATAACAATAAACACAAGAAAGAAAATAGCACACAATATTAAATCAATCTTCCACTCCAGTCTATCGAAACGATGCCACATCCCGACGGGGTCGCTACCCCCCACGACAACTCTCTCATGCCGAACAATGTCGGTCCTAGTACCTATTTCATCCTCTCACACTCAGAATCGGCAACCGTCGGGGGCTTTCTGTAATTTTATGAGAAAAAATTTTAGTAACATACTTGTATGATTCGAACGAACCCGAAATAATTTTATTCACCGAGTGAAAAAGACACTTACAGCTGCGGAATACTGATGCGTTACATCATGACTCCATCGGGCATCGGCTATAACAAAATCACTTTATTAGTGGATTCTCTCCTGTCATGCAGAGGGCTCCATTCATGCATGGTACCGATGGCAATCTTTTCTCAAAAAAAAAATACGAATCAGATTACTGTGAGTGAGAAATGGTGAAACTGTGAAAGCCCTACACGGTCACTTGTACAGTTGCAATAGCAGCAGCGAGATAGCGACACGTACTGATGCAGCTGTACATGTGCACGTATGGTGACACCATACGCGGAATATATATGGTTTATATCCGTAGCTGGCTGATGGTTTTTATGTTAAAAATGTGGATAATATTTTTATTTCAAATTTGATTAGGAGATAAATACAGTAAAAAACTAGTAATACAACAAATGAATCTAACATCAGGCTATTCATTATGCTTCAAAAAATACGTAAGAAAAATTTTATAATAAAGCCATTGCATGAACAACTTACAGTATGGTTTGGTGAAAAACAAGAAGCAGCGTAGACTTGATGCAGTTCAAAACATAGACGTAGCAGTGAAGCGAGCAGTCTTGCAGGTGTGCACTACGCAGAAACTTTATTACCACCCCATGCAGGTTTCTCTGTGGCAATAGTTTGAAGATCCCGCTCTCTCCCCTTCCCGATGCATGGTGAGAAGAAAGGCCGGCGTAGTTGAGCAGCTTGATACTACAACACAACTATGCAGAGAGAAGGTAAAAGAATAGAGGAGGAATTATGTGTTTTCTCTTAGAAGTCTCCATCTCTTTTTAAGGGCACTGCAATAGCTCATAACTGCTGCCATTAAACAGAATTAAAACACTGGTAATTGCCTCATCAAATCACATAATGATACTTATACATTGTTTATCAGCTCCTAAACAGTTCAAAAGGAGATGGAAATGCACGGTTCGCAAAAAAAGGTGGACTTAGTCCACCAAGTGATGCATCACGTCACGGTGTGGTCGTAAGTCGTAAGTCATAAGTCGCGCAATATTTTACGCTAAAATACGTGAATACAGACGCGTGTATTTAGCTAAAGCCCTCCTTATGGTATCTCCATCCATGTGTCACATGTTTTAAGGAGTGGCAAGAACTCCACATTATAAATTGGTCTTATCCACTTTGCTTTAGTAATATGGTACTAAACTATGTATGATTTGGAATTATATAAAATGAGTTCTCACTCATATGGGTCTATTTCTAACATTTTGGTCATAACGCGAGTGCTTGTGTGAACAAACCGAATATCAATAAGCTACTTTGAAAAAGCTATCCCGTTACGCCACTTCGAAACAACGATGGAGAAACCATTCTATTTGTTTGTTCAGAGGAAATCATAAGCTAAAAAGAATGTGGCAAGCTCTCCAGAAGTAACTAACCATGTAGTACGTGTTACCTATATAATGTTGGGATTTTTATGTGGATTTCAATATTTATCTTAGTTAATATCTGTTTTACTCAATGTAGAATTATTCGTATTATTGATGCAAGTGATCGGGAATATTTGATGCGGAATTTAGCTTGATGAATTAATACTCGAAATACCGAGGACAGCTGTGTTGGAATAGAGTAGACATATTTATTGAGATTAAGTCTACTAGAATTTAATATGCATGCATTTGTTTTAGCCCGGGTATAGCACAGGGCGGAATAGTTGAGCTGTTTTACAGGATCGGCTCTGCGGGCTATTGATCCACATGATCAGATCGAATTGATCTCATAAATAATCTGATCATAGTGTATGACTCACACATGTGTCCTTAGGACTAATATATTTTAGACTCATAAAACTGACATGTCTGATCGTGGTTGGTGATATGGTTCAAGAGTCTCACGGGATACCAAAAATAGGTGGGTCACTTTGTAACACCTGGAAGTAGAGTCTATAAATATGTCTATACCCTTTAGTCTCATTATATATTATGAGCGGTATCATAGATAAGGCAGAGAAATAGAGGATAGACAAAAAAAAATCTCTATGAAATTAATCTAAGGTTATACGTATCATAGCAAGGTTATTCGTATCTGCTTCGTTCTCCGAGCAGAGATTTCTCCGAGCCCCGTGTCTGCTTCGATCTCCACATAGAGTTCTCCTCGGATGGCATGCCTCGTTCTCGTGGTCCTTCACAGCGACCGTCGATGGAGGAATCAAGTCACTCCCGCCTCTCGCGCGGAAAGAAGAGTAAGCACACGCAGCATATCTATGGCGTCTCGGCCGACGTGCCTTCTAGTGCAGCTTGTCTGGGCACCGTTCAACCGGTTTGGATGGGTGCGGTGCACCCTCATCGGGCACTAGGCGGCGTGCCATGCTTCAGGCGTGGTGTGACCCTACGCCAGAAGTCCACGCGCAAACAAAATTTTCTTCATCGCGCACGGTGATCGAGCGGAGACACTCCACTACGCAAGCGCGGAAAGAAATCAAGCCTTCGGTGCTTTATCAATTACTCCATGTCTCACCACTACACATCGCATCAATTCAAGGGAGATGGATTCACGGCGATGCATGTATCCTCGTCCTCAGTGTGCACTCTCGGTCAATCGTTCGCGCTCGCGTGTTTTCGCGTGCTTTCTAGCTGGTAACGCAAACCGTGGAGGTCATGTGTAGATTCTTTTCTTAATCTCTGTCTAGCAGGTAATGTGAAGCATGGAGGTGCTGTGGATGTATGGCAGTACTTTAATTAATGAGCATTGCAGTAAACTCTATATTTTAGCAAAGGAATTAAAAAAAATATTGGCTATCCTTTTATGAAAAAGTGCAATTCATAGTAATTTTAAACTCTTTGCTAAATTCATGGGAATAATTTAAGATATCTTTTTGTTATTTTGGAAGGATACTTAATATGTGCACTTTTAGACATTTTTACTTATGGAAGAAGATAGATAACTCTCCAAGGGAAAGGAAATAAATACTTATAATTCTGAGTTACACCTTAGAGAGGAAAAAGGTAATAATAAAAGGAATTGGCAAAAGAGGAAGTCTTATAGTAATTTGAGAGGAAAGCTTAACAAGAAACGTGATTGGAATGATCGTGAAAATTATAAGTTAGTTCAGAGAAATGATAAGTATAAGATTTTCAAATATCACAACTGTGGTCAGTATGAGCATTTCAAAGCTGACTGCAGAGAAGGAATCAAAATAATCAACCAATTGAGCATAAAGGCAATTCTTTGTTTAACAGTATATCTATTATTTTTTATGTGCATTGAATCTTTAATTACTGCTACTTTTTAAATAGTTGGGTTGTCAATTCTGTTGCTACATTTCATATTACTAGAGATAGTAAAGCTTTTACTTCTTGCGAACAATTCCAAGGGGAAATAGATAATGCTAAAACTGATGTACTTGTAATTAGAAATTATATCTTAAAACTCCCAAATTGAGGAAAATTATTATTAAAGGACACTTTATATTCACCTAACATGAGAAGGAATTTAATTTCTACTGCTCAATTAAAATCTATTGGTTATGACATGCTATTTGAAAAATAAAGACTTAAAATATTGATTAATGGAAAATTAGTGCATACTGGAACTCATCATGAAGGTCTTTATTTTCTTGGTGAACTATCAAATGATAAGCATAGTGAGTGCTTATTTGGTGAATATAACTCCAAAGTGGGGAATACTAATGATAGGAACACGTGCTCAGAATCATATTTATGACATTTACAATTTAGTCACATATCTAAAACCAGAATTAACAGGCTTATTAATTCTAGAATTTTTGGTATTTGTGAGGCATGTATAATGGGTAAGATGACTCGTATGCCTTTTTCGAAAGACAGAAATATCTAATGAGTCTCTTGTCATTATTCATTATGATATTTATGATGAAATGTCCACTCCCACTAGAGGATAAAATATTTATATTATCATATTCATTAATGATTATTCTAGATTTGCTTATATGTATCTTCTTAAACACAAGTCGAAAAGATTTGATGTGTTCAAAACATATAAAATGAAGGACAAAATCAATTACATAGAAAGGTCAAAGTTTTGAGAATTGATCATGGAATAGAATACATTTCAGGAATATTAAATGATTTTTTTTATAAAGAGCATGTAATTTTTATCATTATATTATACCTTACACTCTACAACAAAATAATGTTGCTGAATGGATGAATAGAACATTTATTGATATGACTAGGTCTATGATAGTTTATTTAGATATTCTTCTATTTTTTTGGGGTGAATCTTTATATACTGTTGTTTGTTTATTAAATCATTCACAATCTAAATCTGTAACAGTCAGCCTTCATGAGTTGTGAACAGGAAGAAAACCCTCACTTCGCCACTTAGCTGTTTGGGGTTGTAAGCTAATAACACATCAGGAATTTTTATTATTGGTTATTCTTTGGAATCAAAAGGGTATAGGTTTTATGTCCTAGAAAAGGATAAACTGGTGAAAAACAGGGATGCAATATTTTTAGATCAAAACATACCTTGCCGTGCTAAGCAGGTGAGAGTGAAATTATTGGCAACTCCACTGTAAACATAGATAGATACATCTGGTATTAATTCTCACACTAAAGAAAGTTCAGCTCCTGAAAGACATATAAATCAAACTTCCAACACTACAATGGTTAGAAAAAGTGGAAGGAAGAGCAAAGAGAGGATTTTGAGTACATTATAATATCTAGATGATTATTATTTGTTTTTGGAGGAAGTTCACTCTAAAATTTCAGATTTAGAGGAAGAACAAAAAAAAAAACTATGGTGGAAGCAGTACAAGAAGAATTAAACTCAATTAAGAGGAATAAAGTTTGCAAACTTGTTGATCTACCAAACAACTGTGAGTCCATAAGTTGTAAATGGATTTTTACAAGGAAATTGAATGCAACAGGTTTAGTGAAAAAATATAAGGGGAATTTCTTGTATTACTTAAAGTCGTGGAAAGTGCATCACAACCTGTTACTAATTTCATAGTAAAAGTAAACATATTAAAAGAACATCCACTGACTAAGCAAATTAGTCAGGAATTATTTTCTAAGTATGATTAAGTCATGGCAAATCAGTTTATTGATTGAAATGTTTCAGCCAAGTAAGAGATGTTGAGATTTTTATGTGGCTTTCAACATTTTTCTGAGTTATTGTCTGTTTTATTCAATGTAGAATTATTCATATTATTAATGCAAGTGATCAGGAATATTTGATGCGGAATTTAACTCGAGGAATTAATTCTCGAGGTGTCGAGGACGGCTGTGCTGGAATATGGTAAACATATTTATTAAGATCAAATTTACTGGAATTTAATATGCATGCATTTGTTTTAACCCAAGTACAACACAAGGCGGAATAGCTGGATTAGTTTTACAGGATCGGCTCTACAGGCTGTTGACCCACATGATCAGATTGAATTGCTCTCATAAATAATCTGATCATAGCACATGACTCACACATGTGTGCTTGGGACTAATATATTTTAGACTCACAAAACTGGCATGTTTGATCGCAGTTGGTGATATGGTTCAGGAGTCTTACGGAATATCAGAAACAGGTAGGGGTGGATATCGAGTCAACTACTCGTCTTATCGAGCTTTTTCTAAAATTGATATAGTTTGATTTAATATCATTTTATGTATAATTTAAAAGTATTTTTAGAAACGAGCTAACGAGCCGAGCCGAGCCAGAGCAGAATTCAAATTCATTTGAAATCAACTCATTTTAATATTTAATCAATTAACAAGTATAATTGAAGCAATTTTGAACCGAGCTAACGAGCCACACTAACGAGCTTTTTTTCCAGCCCTAGAAACAGGTGAGTCACTTTGTAATACCTAGAAGTAGAGTCTATAAATAAGTCCCTACCCTCTAGCTTCATTATGTATTATGAGTGTCACCATGGACCACGGAATCAATCTAAAGTTTGATAAAACAAAACATATAATGCTACTGTGCATGGGCAATTGGTGTAGCCTTGTAAACCAGACACATCGAAACCGAAAGTGGTCTAGTCTAGAATCGATCCAATTCTCTCGTACCTGTCAAATGGGGCGTCAATTCATCGATGCTCCTATTCGACAGAACCTGATCTCTGATCTGTAGGCGAAAATTCTCTTCAAATTTTATGTTTGCCCAAGAGGTGAGCCACCAGCTGAGTAGCTGACCTTCAGACAGGGATGGAACACAGGTGCTCTTCCTTCTGTTTTAACCTTTCGACCTGTTCCGTTTTGCGTCCACAGGTGTCATGCGATTGAGATTTTCTTTCCAGAGAGTGGATAGATCTACGTACTCCTGCCGGCCGGGTGTGTGCGCGCGCTGCTCCTGCTCCTGTTCGATGTGTCGGGGATCTGAACTTGATCCACGTCAGAGTCACAGGCTTACAGCGGCGCGCCTGAGAAAAATGTCGCTCTTCTACTCTCTTAACCGCCTCATTTGCCACGAGCTCACGAGTTGTGCCCTATGTTCTGTTGTAAAACATCAAAAAGTAGACGATCAAAAGAATAACAGACATAGATTTAATATAAAAAACCTTTATGGAAATAACCACGAATGCACAGATATAAAATCACTATATGAGGAGATATTTATAATTAAGCTCATGTCTTTCTTGTAGTCTATATGTGTATATTTATAGTGATTATAAATAAGACTTCAGATAAAAGTAGAACTCTGTGTTCAAAACAGAAATAAATTAAATAGAATTCGGATAAGAAACTCAACATTGTCAGTATGTGCATCCGTAGCTACTGCAGTAGTACATGTCAAGTGAAGAGCGTGTCGTAATATTATTCCCTCCCATAAAAAAGAATAGAACTATACTAGTACGTTGCACCACATGGTTTTTATGATACGACTAAATTTTGCAGTAGTACACATTTTGTCAAGGCTACCACAAAACTGCATATATATGTTGGCATTTTACTGAACTATAGATATGTTTTGTCATCAACAAAATATAGATACTGTGGCAAAATGTTTCAATAAAATCCACCTCCATCAGACCTCAGTCAGATGTAACAGAATATTCCGCACATGAGACCCACAACGTTTGCAGTAAAAGTAGGGCTTCCAAAGAAAAGCAAGATAATTTCACAACATAGCGCACCAAGTCCAAACGAAGTAATGATGCGATGCATATGCCTCTGCATTTTTCTTGCGGCCATACTCAATAGCCAATAGATTCCGTTTCTATATGAATTGAGTTCTCTCTCGCAAATTTACGGTGACATTTATGCATTCCAAATATGCATGGATTGATTTCGAAAAATTTGACCCACACGCATGTGTAAAACATATTTTCTTTGAACTGAGCATTTTGCTCTAGCATGCGATCACCTGTGCTCTCTCTTCGGACTATTATGGTAAGAAAATTACTATAAAATTTATGCATTCCAAACAAGTCATAACAAATATGCAATGGCTCGATTTCAAGAGTTCGATCCACCAGCATGTGGAAAACACCGTTGACTTCAGACTGGACGCCGCCAATTCAAGAGCTTTCTGCATTAACGTAACACGCGGCTTGTGCTGTCTGTAATCCTCTCACGGCCGGCCCATCAACCATACTTTGGTCCGTACATCGATCAGTCTAACATCTATCTATCTATCAAGTGGCGCGCCATATCATGGTGCAGTTTTAAGTCACAAGTCACGTAATTTTTTTCGTGAAAATACATGAATACATACATGTGTGTGTTTAGCTAAATCACTCCTCATACCATCTCCATCCACGTGTCACATATTTCAAGGAGTGATAAGGTTGTATCTTATAAATTGGTCTCCTCCACTTTTGTCTTAGTAATATGGTACTAAATCATGTATCATTTAAAATTATAGAAAATGAGCATCACGCATATAAGTTTATTTTTAACATTTTGGTCATAACATAAGTGCTTGTATGAACAAACGGAATACCGAGAAGCCGCTTTAAAAAGACTGTCCCGATAAACCACTTCGAAACAACGGTGAAGAAATAATCCTATTTGTTTGTTCGAAGGAAACCATAAGTTAAAAAGAATATAACATGCTCTCCAACAGTAACTAACCATGTAGTACGTGTTGCCTATCTAATGCTACACTGTGCATGGGCAATTGGTGGTCTTGTTGTAACCCAGACACATCGAAACCGGATGAGGTGTAGACGTGTAGTCTTGAATCGATCCAGTTCTCTCGTGCCTGTCAAGTGGGGCGTCAATTCATCGATGCTCCTATTCGACAGAACCTGATCTGATCTGTAGGCGAAAAATCTCTTCAAATTTTATGCTTGCCCAAGAGGTGATCGAGCTACCAGCTGACCTTCAGACAGGGATGGAACACAGGTGCGCTTCCTTCTGTTTTAACCTTTCGACCTGTTCCGTTTTGCGTCCACAGGTGTCATGTGATTTGAGATTTTCTTTCCAGAGAGTGGATCGATCTACGTACTCCTGCCGGCCGGGTGTGTGCGCGCGCTGCTCCTGCTCCTGTTCGATGTGTCGGGGATCTAAACTTGATCCACGTCAGAGTCACAGGCTTACAGCGGCGCGCCTGGGGAAAATGCCTCTTAACCGCCTCATTGGCCACGAGCTCATGAGTTGTGTCCTATGTTCGTTTATAAAACGAACGTAAAAAGGTAGACGATGAAAAGAAAAAGAGATAAAAATTTAACGCGAAAAATTTTGTCAAAAAAACTACAGATGTATTAGGATGAAATCACTATATAAGAAGATATTTATAATAAAACTCTTGCCTTTCTTATGATATACAGATGTATATTTATAGTGATTACAAATAGAACTTCAGATAGACATAGAACTCCATATTAAAAACAGAAACAAATTGAAATGGGTTCCAATGAGAAACTCAGTAGTCCATGTCAAGTGAAGAGCTTGTCATAATATTATTCCCTCTGATAAAAAAAGAATAGAACTATACTAGTACTTGCACTACATGGTTTTTGTGATGCTACTAAGCCCCGCTCATTTAGGTTTAAGCTTCTGGTTTTTGTCTTATTTTTTACTATTTCTAAATTTTGTTTTTTCTGGTTTTTTGGCTTTTTTAGCTTTTTTGCCGGTTCTTTTTTCCCGTGTTCGTTTGCATTGTCCGTGATAGGCTAACCTATTTTTTCCATTTTTTATTTTTAAATTTAGTTACATTAAATAAGTCACCATTAGCTACAGAGTAATTTCAGCCAGTTACAGTGCAATTTCAGCCATAAGTTAGCTTATTGCAGTCTAACCAAGCGGCACCTAAATTTTGCAATAGTACACATTTTGTCAAGGCTACCACAATATACTCCCTCTATTAAATCCGGAGGATTGGCGACAGCCCATGCTGCCACATCACTGTCTTTGTGAAAAAAAAAACTCTGCTTTTCTGGATTTATATATAGGTCCTTACTTTTCCTAAAAAAGCCCTTCCTTTTCCTATAATCACGTACAGGTTCTTATTTTCGGGTTTTCGCATTCACCATACTTACGTACGGGTCCTTACTTTCGGGTTTTCGCATACACCGTACTTACGTACGGGTCCGTACTTTTCGTTTTTCGCATATAGACCCATGCGCCGTAGCATAGCGCATACTTTTACTTCGGTCCATGTTGTAGTTAGCGCGTCGTGTCACCACGCTTCTGCGGGTAGTTGTATGTATATGTTGGCATTTTAGTGAACTATAGATATGTTTTGTCATCAACAAAATGTAGATATTGTGGCAAAATGTTTCAATAAACTCCAGCTCCATCAGACCTCAGTCAGATGTAACAGAATATTCCGCACATGAGACCCACAACGTTTGCAGTAAAAGTAGGGCTTCCAAAGAAAAGCAAGATAATTTCACAACATAGCGCACCAAGTCCAAACGAAGTAATGATGCGATGCATATGCCTCTGCATTTTTCTTGCGGCCATACTCAATAGCCAATAGATTCCGTTTCCATATGAATTGAGTTCTCTCTCGCAAACTTACGGTGACATTTATGCATTCCAAAATATGCATGGCTTCGGGTTTTCTTTGAACTGAGCATTTTGCACTAGCATGCGATCACCAGTGCTATCTCTTCGGACTATTATGGTAAGAAAATTACTATAAAATTTATGCATTCCAAAAAAGTCATAACAAATATGCAATGGCTCCATTTCGAGAGTTCGATCCACCAGCATGTGGACAACACCGTTCTCTTCAGACTGGACGCCGCCAATTCAAGAGCTTTCTGCATTAACGTAACACGCGGCCTGTGCGAAAACCAGTATATCGCATTGCCAGTTCCGATCGGTTGGTCCAGGCAACCGTGGGGCAATCCTGATCGGCCCTAAACGGAATTTCTCTCTCCGTCTCCGGGCACACTAGTTGTAAGGAGAGGATGGTCGAGTTTTGCGTTACCGAAGAAAATTATATACATTGTTTTAGAGGAGCTACACTGTGTTCTTTTTGCCCTTTCGAAAAAACATATTATTATATCGGATTTCCTTGTTTCCGTGTGTGCGTGACTTGGACGAGCGGAACACACGCCTTTGAGCGCCGTTCGATTGACTGACGAACCCTTCCCCGCGCTTGGATCCCTTTCTTTTTCATCTCTTTAGAAAAGAAAAGTCCATTCTACTTATAATATTCCTCTACTATCGCAACAACTTGCATGGGAGGCTATGACAGACTAATCGTGCTAGATGCAGTGCATCCATCCATCCTCGCTGTCTCTAGTCTCTCCCATAGCTACCTCTCTCTGTCTCTTCATCTCTTCCTTTCTTGAGCTTCTGGTTTACAATGGAGGGAAACACTTGATGTATCAACACCACTCATTCCTTCTGAAAGCATGTCTTTCTTTCTCTTTCCCGAAACTTATGTTGTTCAACAGTTTGCAAATTTTGCACTAATTTTTCTCCTACATTTGCACTGATTTCTTTTGAATTGCTCTTAGATATGATCTTGAATATACACGCATTTGTGCTGGTACTAATTAGCTCCTTGAAATTATCATAGTTTTGCTCCCTATTTGCTCCAGATTTGATCATGAATCTGCACACATTTGTACTAGTTTGCTCCTAAACTTGTACTAGGGCCTGTTCTTTTTGGCTGTGGCTTATGACTTTTGGGCTGTTCGTACGAGAGATTACAGAGTAACAGAAACTTACATGTGATTTTTGCCGATATAGATGAAGTTGGTACAGTATGTACTCACTACTACAGAAAAGGTCATCACAGACGGTTCAAAAACGTCAAAACAGACGGTTTTGTGAACCGTCTGAATTTATGGGTCAGTGATAATCGAAGGTTATCACAGACGGTTGTCGAACAACCGTATGTGATGTTGAAATATCACAGACGGTTTGTAGCTACCAACCGTCTGTGATATTTCAACATCACGCACGGTTTGTAGCTACAAACCGTCTGTGATGTTCCTTTCACCCTAAATCTACTTACTTATTGGCTAGCCTCTGGAAATGCTAGCCATGCCCTCTGAAACAAGCAGATGAACATGTATATGTATACATACAATTCAGATCTCAATTCATTTGACAAACATATCACACTTCATTCACATCACATTTCATTCACAAACATAAAGCATGCATTTCGCAAATGAATTAATTGAAATGATATTAATATCCATTAACAAATTCACAATTACAAAGTCGCATGGAACTCTTCATTGGATTTGATGACTTTACTCCACAAAAACCAAGCGAACTCTCCTCGATTTTTTGCAAAGTTCAGCTTTTTCAATGCACATGTAGGGATGGGCGCAGCCTGTCAATAGGAAAATCAACGCGCTTACATATATAACGTGACAAGTATGAAATGAATGTGGGAAGATTGATAAACCTTAGAATTGCTGATCTTCGAGGAATCGAGGAGTAGTCTCATATGGTGGCACATGTAGTATCCACACGAGTTGCCCGGCTCCTGCTGGTGGCACTGCAAAAAATAGAATGTGTTAAATCAAAAGGCATTACTGCTAAGTGTTGTATAGGATTAATTAATGTGTAGCTAGTGAATACCCGAAAATTGCGAGAATGTTTCAAGGGCTTGGCCCCTGTCGTCGAGCCACGTGTTTGTTGAATGTATGCGGCGAACAACCTTCGTTATTCGAAAAAGTTAGATTAGTCATTCGGAAGGAAAAAAGAGTACAATGTACAATGTACTTACCTATCGAGTATTTCGCGATAGTCGTACTTGGATTTGTTCTTACTTAAAGAATCAAGGTATATAGCCTTGTTCCATTTTGGTATAATTACAATTAAAATCCAATGGAAGTTCTCATTGTATGGCATAAGAACAAAATCCTTATCGCGGTGAGCCAGCAGTGTTGTTGTAATATAGCTCTCGACGAAGGATGCATCCTCGTTGATGGTATCAATGGCGACCAAGCGTGGGTCCAGGAAACCAATTGGTAATTTCAATGATCTAGCTTCGGTCAGCATGAATCTATATATATACACAGAGAAGCAACAAATTGTGACATATATCGGTATGACGTGAACAGAGACGTAATTGTGCGGACTTACGGCGTCAAAGATCGAATGAGTGAGGCGTCGAGGCGTTGAGCGTGAAAAGATCAAATATATCGTCAAAGGTCACCACGAAGACACAATCCTGAACTTCGTGCTGGAAATGTTCCCGCTTGAATTTGACAGTGATACCTGAGCGTCGTTCTGCCTCTGGCCTATTGGACTGTTGCATATACCAATTGTGTAATGTTTAGCAACCAAGTCCTAGGGTTACGAGTTGCTCTTGCGGGAATATCATCGGCTCGCCTAGCACGAATTTGCGGGACAATGGTAGGTACGGGGGATCGTCATCATCCTTCATCTTTGATTTGCCCTTGCCACTGCCTCGACTGTAGGTCGACTTTATGGTAGACGACCGTAATGGTTCAGACGCTGCAAGTTGCTTTGGCGAGAATAGCACCCGTGGAGATAGCGCCAGCGCTAGCTCTGGTTCGTGCTGCCGTTGTGGAGATAGCACCATCGCTAGCTCTGATTCGTGCTGCCGTTGTGGAGATAGCACCATCGCTAGCTCTGGCTCGTGCTGCCGTTGTGGAGATAACACCGGCGCTTGTAGCTCTGGTTCGTGCTGCCCTTCTGGTCCGGCCACCGGTGAAGAAGCCTCCAGGGAGATGTCGCATTTGGGCCACTGGATGAATGTTCCAATGGCCTGCCCTAGAGTCACGATCTCGTCGTTGGGGGCCTTCGGTAGCGGGACGACCTCAAAATTGGCATGCACGCCATCCACATTAACTTTTGTGTAGCCTGGCGCTAAAGGTTTACCGTGCACCCTGGCCCCGATACCAGACTGATATGCCTGGCCCCAAGCAGCGTACAAGGGAACAGAGGCACATCTCACTTGAGCCTGCACTCGTGGGCTCCTACATAACGATACAAAATTAGCTACTCCAATAGGTCTATGAATGGAGCAAGCATTGGAGAGATAATAATTTTTACCTGGATGTTGTCCACAGGAAATTTGGCCACGCTTTCCGTCGGATTGGACGCGCAACTACTCGGATGGTTATGCGGGCTAGCTACCACGGGAGCGGCGGGTTCTTGACTTTCTGCTTGTTTCCGCACCTCATCTCGATTACATCGTCAGCTCACCCATTATCTCCTCTCTAAGAGTTTCCTTGAACTCTTCTCGTAGTTCGGCTTTGGTTCTCTTCCTACGCCGATACATTTCGGAGTCATCTTGAAACCATGTTTCCAAGGAACGTAAAGCCCAAGGCCTCTCGTCTGACCGGGTGCTCCTTGTTTCCCGTACCACGGAGAGCATATCATTCTCCTTGTTCCATGGAATGATCCCGCGTAGATTCAAAACTCGGCTCTTCCCGCAAGAGCACGACATATCATTTCAATTGTATGAAGTTCGAGTAATTACAAGCTACGCACTTGATTGATATCTTACCGAATATTGGGACACTTGCTCGGTCTGCGAGTTTCGAAGGAGACGTCCCATTGTCATTGTAGATGACCTTGCTCTAATCCAATTTCGAGCATGCTCATCCGGGATATTGGAAAATGGCGGGCGATGTCTGTTGGGTGCCAAGTCATCATCATCCTCCATCATGGATTTTACCCGCATACCCGTTAATGCCAAGTCTATGGGGTGTGTGTTTTTGCTTGGAGGGCCTTATGCGCCACACTTGTACCTTTGAAATCTTCAGTTGTCTTCATCGCCTTGAACTCTTCCCATTGTGGTTCCAGGAATGGGTATTTATGAATAGGCGTTTCATCCGTCTCCATGTATTTAGCGTACTCTTGAAGTTCTTCCATGCTTTGCACGCCGCTAGGTAGGTTTGTCGTTGCACGGCGTCTTGGTGTTCTTCTGGGATCTCGAACGATGCCAAATTTTCGGTCCACAGCTCACGTTTCCGAGTCTCAGGAACGTTCTTCCACGAATTGAATGTGATCTTAATTCGCTCTCATGCAACTATTCCGATCAATGTTCGGAATACGCTTACTACTTTGTGAGGAAGGAGAGGGACCCAGATGCATCGACCGCTGTGATGGTAAATCGGCCCTCAGGCTTCTTTGATAGCCCTCTTCCTTGGCGTCTTGATGTTGGAGCGGACGCCTCCGGCGATGGTGTTGAAGAATGCGCGGATGACATGTTGCTCAATTGGTGGGTCTATAAGGATAAAATAAGAAAGTGATCATATTGAAATGGAAGAGAGGAGAGGAGTAGAGGGGAGGGGGTGATGTGCACAGAGGAGACTGTTTCTGAAGAGGGGGTGATGTGCACAGAGGAGACTGTTTCTGAATATAAATATTTTAACTCCAAACTTCCATTCATACTCATATAAATATTCAAAGAATATAGATATGCTGAAAATAACATAACCATCTGACCTCTTAAAAGAATAATTAAATCTAACAAATAACAATTTAATTGTTTTAGGATTGCTCTCAGAACAGAGTTGCTTCAAGATCTTAAAATCTTGGCCTTCTCATGCAATGTTTATACTCTTCACAAATGATCTAATAGTTAAAATCAAGACTTGAGCTCTAAAACTTTTCTTAAAGACAGAATCTAGCTCAGAAGATATCAGTTGAAATGTTCACATGCAAAGGTAAACAGAATAGTATGCTATTGAATCATTCACAGCAATAAGTTTATTTCTGATCATCCACAACAAGCAGTGATATATAACAATGATAAATTGAATCTGAAACGAACAGGATATCACTGTGAATAAGAATCTGACATGAACAGAATAGAACCGAAACTACAGCATACTCTACAAATTTATTTGTAGGTGAAACAGATCAACTTAACATCAGACAACAAACTACAGCTCAGCCAGTGAAGCCAATCGATAGAGCTCAAATCTGATTCTTCTATTAGAGTCACAATCAGTATAGGACTAGTTCATCACAGAGCATGCATTTTGAGCCCACAAGAGATATACAGCATAACAATTATTTGAACTCTCAGATAGAAATCAAAGATCAAGAACACTCACCGCCTGCATAACAAGACTCAAACGTCTAGAAATAGTCAAGCCGAAGAACACGAAGAACAGGGCAAGGCTCGGGGAGGCGACGGCTTGGGGAGGACGGCGACGGCTCAGGGAGGACAGCGACGACCTCGGGGAGGACGGCGATGGCGAGGGCTCGGCCGGGAGGACGGCGACGGCCTCGGGGAGGACGGCGCGGCGAGGGCTCGGTCGGGAGGACGGCGACGGCCTCGGGGAGGACGGCGAGGGCTCGGTCGGGAGGACGACGAGGGCTCGGGGAGGAGGACGGCGACGGCCTCGGACGGCGGCGGCAACGATGGGCTCGATCGGGATCTGGCTAGAGCGTCTAAGTGTTGGTTTGCTAATAACTGCAGTACGCGCAAAACCCTAGCGGGGGGATATATAATAAGGATTATCACAGACGGTTCTCAGTTTAGAACCGTCTGTGATACTAATATCACAGACGGTTCTCATTTTAGAACCGTCTGTGATACTAAATATCACAGATGGTTATAAATTGCAACCGTCTACGATATTATACTATCACAGACGGTTATAAGTGTATAACCGTCTGTGATATTTATATCATAGACGGTTATACGTGTAGAACTGTCTGAGATAAGCCGACTGTGTTTCTTCAGACAAATACCAACCAGCTGCATTCATGATCAACCACCAACAGCTTGCGCGCATTCATATACAACACCAACCAGTGGCATTCACATAGTATATTTCTTTACATATTTTCTCATTCTCAAAATTGACCATCACACATTTTCACATATACATCACACAAATGCGTTGTTATATACATATATGCAAATGCCCACATATATGAAGCTCATTCTCATTGTACTTGCTTATTTCCTTTAAAAATGAGCTCTTCATGATGGTCAATGCGTACGTAACTAGTTTCATCACGTTGTTCGTCGTCGACCCTTATGCCATTTCCAAAAGGAGGTAACTCGTCAAATTGATTGTATTCTTCCTCGTCCACTACATTCTCTACTCCGACAATTCTCCCTTTTCCATGAAGAACTACATGGCGTTTCTTATTTGCTGGGTCGGTTACATAGAAAACTTGAACAACTTGGTTGGCGAGCACGAATGGTTCGTCTTTGTACCCGACACGTTGGAGGTCCACGGTAGTGACACCGCATTTGTCAACCTTCACCGTGGAGATGCACCCAACGGCGAAAAATAAGGGATCTTGAAAACCACGTAGTCGAGCTCCCAATCTCTTCTATGAACCCATAGTACGAGTTTCTCGACCCATCGGTACTGAACGCATCTATGCGGACACCGCTGTTCTGGTTTGTGCTCTTTACATCCTGAGACTGCGTATAGAATGTGTACCCATTTATGTCATATCCTTGCCATGTCACAACTGTAAATGTTGACCCTTTTTCCAACCATGTCAGCGTCTCACTTGGCGAGCTCCTAGCGATTTGCTCCTTCAACCATTGGTTGAACTGACTGTTATGTTGCCTCCTGATCCAAACATCCGGCCGCTCCGGATTTTATTGCCGAAGCACATTCTTGTGCTGGTCGACATAAGGCGCCACTTCAGTCATGTGTTGCAAGACCGTGAAATGGGCTTGAGTATACGTGTCCATATCTGCAGTGATTGCTTTCCTTCCGATAGTTCCGATACCCTTGACCTCCCTCATGACGAGATTGAGGCACACCTATCGGTTAAGTCTGAGCCATATAATCGACACAAAACTCAATGACCTCTTCGCTTGCATAACCTTCGACAATGCTGCCCTCTGGCCGAGATCGATTCCGTACGTAGGACTTGAGAATTCCTATGAACCTCTCAAATGAGTACATGCTACGTAGGAATACGGGCCCACATATTTTTATCTCCCACACAACGTGAACAATGAGATGTACCATGATATCGAAAAACGAATGAGGGAAATACATTTC
This sequence comes from Bonia amplexicaulis, assembly GCA_036346245.1. Classification (NCBI taxonomy): domain Eukaryota; kingdom Viridiplantae; phylum Streptophyta; class Magnoliopsida; order Poales; family Poaceae; genus Bonia; species Bonia amplexicaulis. The sequence continues at coordinate 17,961,884 of CM070751.1, read as the reverse complement.
AAGATGACATAGAGTCACCACCACCTCGTCCTGTAGAGCATCTAGTCCTTCCGGATCGATGACCTTCTGCGCAATTGTGTTAAAGAAATAACATAGCCTCATGATTGTCTCTCGTACTTTGATCGGCAAAATATTTCTAATTGCAATAGGAGCATCGTGTCATCACATGACAATCATGAGACTTCATGCCATTTAACTTCAAATCTTGCATCAAAACAAGTTTCTTCACGTTGCCGGAGTAACCAGACGGAACTTTCACACCATGCAAGCACTGGCATAGTTCTGTTATCTCGGCCTTGGACAGACTGTAATACGCAAGGGGAAGGTACGTTCGTCCATTATCTGTTACTGTCGGTGCTAACTCAGGCCTGATGTCCATATCAGCCAAGTCAAGCCGTGCGTTGATGTCATCCTTTATTTTGTCACGAATGTTCAGTAAGAAACCAATCAAGCTGTCACATACATTCTTTTCTACGTGCATGACGTCGATGCAGTGTCGAACATCTAGGTACTTCCAATAAGGTAAGTCCTAAAATATTGATCTCTTCTTCCAGGTGTTCTTCTCATGAGCCCTCATTTTACGTCCCTTTCCGAGGACAACATCTAAATCCTTAACCATATCATAAACCTCGTGTCCCCTTAAATGCCTTGGAGCTGAACCGTCTTCCTTCTCTCCGTCAAATTGTTTCTTCATCTTGCGGTATGGGTGAGCCCTCCGAAGGAACCGGCGGTGACGCATGTAGACCGTTTTGCATGAGTGTCTCACCACACACTCTCGGTATCATCTAAGCAAGGGTACAAGCTTTGGCACCTTTTGTACTCGCCCGATAGGTTAGCAAGGCGGGATAATCGTTTATGCCGCAGCAATGAAGGAGCGTAAAGTGAAATTCTCTCATTTGTATGCATCTCATACCTGTACCCCTTCGTTCCACAGTACTTTTAGATCTTCTACCAACGGTGCTAGGTACACATCGATATCATTCCCTGGTTGCTTTGGCCCTTGGATAAGTATCGACAACAAAATATACTTTCGCTTCATACACAACCAAGGAGGAATGTTATAGATGCAGAGAGTCACGAGCCATGTGCTATGTCGGCTACTCATGCTACTGAAAGGATTCATTCCATCTGTACTCAGTCCAAACCTTATATTCCTTGGTTCTGCACCAAAGTCTGCGAAACTCCTATCGATGTTTCTCCACTGGACGGAATCAGCAATGTGTCTTACCATTCCATCCTTCTTGCGCTCCTCCGAGTGCCAACGCAGCAGTTTTGCCTCCTTTGGATTTGCAAAAAACCTATTCAAACGGGGAATTATAGGAAAATACCATGCCACCTTAGCAGGAGGTCCTTTCTTCGCCTCTGTTCCCTCGCCGTCATCGATTGATTGTTACGTTTGTATCGGTATGCGTTGCACATTGGACATACATGCATGTTTGCATACTCTTTACGGTATAAGATACAGTCGTTCGGACATGCATGTATTCTTTCTACTTCCATTCCCAACGGATAAAGAACCTTCTTGGCTTTATACGTGGTTTTAGGCAGCTCATTTCCTCGAAGCATGTCCGCTAAAAGACCTATCGGTAGTGAAACTCTTGTCGGACCAACCGTTGCTCGCCTTCAATTTCAACAGTTCAAGCACGGCCGACAACCTCGTGTACTTGCAAAGACGTGAACAAAGGTTTCTCCGAGTCCTCCATCAAGCCCCGGAATTTAACATACTCTCTCTGATCATAGTTCTCTTCTACATCGCGAAGCATCTGATCCAGATTATCATCGTGCAACCTATCAGTATCATCATCCGTGACATGTCATTCACTTCACCGGCGATGTCATCCGGCGGCATATCATTCACTTCACTGGCGATGTCATCCGGCGGCATATGATCATTCACTTCGCCATGAATGGTCCAACACGTATAACCCTTTTCGAAACCCCTCCGAATCAAGTGCGCTTCAATTTGCCCTCGGTTCTTAAACATCTTTAAATTCTCGCATCGGTAGCATGGACGATACATATATTCCACCCCTTATTCAACATATCCTCCTCGGCGGCTCTTGTAAAAGCGACACGCCATTAATATACTCTTCACTCACACGGCTCATGGCATACATCCGACTTGGTCCTCGTTACGTACATATATAACAACTCAAGATTAAAATTAGATTAACTAATTATTACTAAATATATACCGGCCACATGTATTATATTGAGGCTTAATTTGCTAGCTCAATTCATATTATAAACACAACAGCTATTATATAACCAACAATTTTGCAAATTAACCATCTTCAATAACACTCACTAATTACTTAGATCTAAATTGTAATGCAAATAAAGAAAAAACAAATTTCCTTACTAACCATATCTAGAGCTACCAGGAAAAGTATGAATGAATCTTCAAAGCTCAATCTCTGTCTCTTCCCACCAAATTAATTGGCCTGAAATCGCCAAGCCGATCGCCTCCTGAGCGAAGGAGTGCGCAGCAGTGGCTAGATCTGGATCGAAATGAAGACAGATGCGGTCTGAGCAGCGCATTAAATGCTTTGTGGCATTATCACAGATGGGTTTTTATTACAAACCGTCTGTGAATTATATTAAAACCCGTCTGTGAAAAGCTGGTTATCGCAGACGGTTTTATATTAAAACCCGTCTGTGAAAAGCTGCTTTTCACAGACGGTTGTTTATTCAAAACCGTCTGCGACGTCGCCAACACAGACGGTTGTTTATTCAAAACCGTCTGCGATAACCAGCTGTGATAATGAAAAGTCAGAACGTATCTCTTGTGTTTCGTGTAACGTATCTCCTTCGTTATCTGACGTCTATTTCATTAATGTTTGGTATCGAACCGTCTGTCTTGAAGGTTAAATATGCGCCGATGTCTTCTACATACGTACACTCTCATCTGTCTTTGTTCTTGTGATCACATCTCCTACGTACTGTTCTTACTAGCTACCAATTAATATGGATTCTAGTACTGTTCTTCTGCTCATCTCCTTTCTCTCATCTATCCATCATGAGTTGTTCGGCCGTAATCTTACACAGGCGGCCAATAATCCACGTCTAGAGCAGCTCCTCCGCTCACGCCCTGCTCTCCTCCCTCGACTCGCTTCCATCCGTCAGCTGGACCTCATCATCCGCCGTCGACGGAGGTGTCTTCTTGCCGCTCAGGAAAAGGAAACCGCGCTTAACCTTGTTCTTCTCTACAATGTGCACAAAGCGGAGGAAGCATTTGTGGCAATGGAGAGATTGATGGATAGCATTGCCGCCCAAGCAGAAACGGCAGATTCTGAGGAATCTTATAATGCTATCCTCTACGAGCTTATGACGTACGCTACTGATCATTTGCCAATGCTGCAGGAGGAAGTGCTGAGGACAAGGACAATCTTAACGGCGTTCGAGAACTCAGCGGGCGCTCCTCCAAGTCCCAAAGTCGAAGAAGAAGCGTCTGAAGCCCGTAAGATTAGAATCGGCAATCTCTTTATCTCTGCGACTTTTGTAATAAATTTGCCTTGAATTGAAATTAATAAATTTGCCTTTTATTTGTGATCCCCGTCTCTGCATTTAATTTGATTGGTTGTTACTATGATGACGGTTTGTAATAAAAACCGTCGTGATAATTCAGATTATCACGACGGTTTTATCTGCACCGTCTGTGATATTTTAGTATCACAGACGGTTCATCAGTAACAACCGTCTGTGATACTCGTCTTCTCCGACGCCGCCTACATAGACGGTGTCCAAATTGTTTTGTTACATGCCCTTTGAAAACAAGCAAATACAGACGAAAAACAAGCAAATGCACACGGAAACACAACAACACACATTCAGATCTATTACAGGATAACAAGCTAACGAACCCTTCATGACACGGCGGTGCGTCACCGAAAAGACACACTTACGACACTTACGGCGGCAAGAGTGTGTCGTCACGGTGACGCGCCGTGCGCGACGGGGCGCTAGCTCACGGCGGAGGAGAAGCAAATTTTTGTTACAGGATAATAAGCTAACAGACCCTTCATGGCACGGCGGTGAGGTGAACAAGACACACTTACGACACTTACGGCAAGAGTGTGTTGTCGACCTCCGCCGTCTGCGACGGAGGCGCTAGCTCACAGCGGAGGGGAGATGCATGCAGGAAAGCTAGCTAGTGGATGAACTCACCCGTGACTAGTACCGGTGGAAATGTAGATGGGGAGTTATTAATAAGGGCCGAGCAGTGGGAGGACGGGTGAGATCGAAATCCCGTCGTGCCTGTCATTCGATGTGGAGAGAATGGACGGGTGAGATCGAAATCCAGGGTACACCAATTATTGGTTATCGATCGATTACCACAGACGGTTATTAAAATTAACCGTCTACGTTGTCTCGCTTATCACAGACGGTTCGTTTTAAGAACCGTCTGTGAAATTGCACAGACGGTTCTTAAAACGAACCGTCTATGTTGTCTCGCTTATCACGAGCGGTTCGTTTACGAACCGTCGTAAATTTCCTGACGGTTCTTAAAGCGAACCGTCGTGTTGTCTACATTTTCACAGACGGTTTCTATTATAAACCGTCCGTGAAAATATCACAGACAGTTTCTATTGTAAACCGTTTGTGATAGTTTAAGCACAGACGATTCCGTATGAACCGTGTGTGATGTAGCCGTCCAGTTTAGCCTCTTTTGTAGTAGTGACTACAATTAACCAGTAGACCCTATCTTAAAAAGATACTCCGTTTAAAATCTAGTTACTGTAGAAAAGCCGAAAAACAACTTTTAGAAGCCGAAAAGAACAGAGCTCTAATCTACTCCCGAATTGCTCTCTAATTTAATCTTTAAATTACACATATTTATAATGATTTTGCTCCAAAATTTGTATTAATTTGCTCCTGAAATCAACATAGTTTTTCTCCTGAAATTACTCTCTAATTTGATAGTGAATTTACACATATCTGGATGGATTTGCTCCTAGATATGCACCATGTTGCTTCCTAAATTTACATCAACCTGCTCTCGAATTGCTCTTAGATTTGCTTTACAATTAACGGGAAGCAAGAAGGTAAAAAAAAATAGAATAGAGTGCTGCCATTTTATCGTTTTGCTAAAAATAGGTGTGCATACCGGAATGTAGTTGCGCGCACGCGCGCAACATAGCCATGTATGGAAATTGGATGGTATACGTTCAGTTGAACTATTGCACGCACGCGTGATGTGTAGTCAAGTCCTTATTATATAACAAAAGCTCATGGCAATTATTTTACGACTGCTAAGAAAAAAGATAAATATTTTAGAAATTCTCATGAGAAAGAAAAACATCTGATCCCCTTGAATAGGCGGGTCATAATTAAAGCTGAACCATAGCAGCAATTGATTGTTATTAAAAAAGTGAATTATACTAGAAATTCTCACCAAAAAAATAAAACATCCGATCTTCACTCTGGTAGGCCCCAACTAATAGCGGTCATTGATGTAATTACTTCAAGATGTGGTGGTGCTCAGACTAGTTTTTAGCTTAATCTTCTCACTGTGATGTAGCGGTTGTTAGTATTTTTAGAAAAAAAATAAAAAAAATAAAAAAACTACTATATTGTCACGGATAATACAAAGGAATAAAAAAAATAAAAGACAAAAAAGTTAAAAAAAACCAAAAAAATCAAAATAAACCGAAATTAAAAACCGATATGTTCTAAGATAATCCAGAAACAAAAAAAAAATCTGAAGCTGAAGCCGTTTGAAGTGGTGCCAATTTGATTTCTAAATAATAAGTAAATTAGAGAACTAGCTGCGCAATTACGTGGCTACTTTGCTACTTCCCGTAAATTTATTGCGTGCCAAATATTCTATGCTCCGGAAATGCATATATATACATGCTGGGTTGGTCGTTGGTAGATTTACTGCACTAGATGTAGGGCTGTAAAAAAACTCGAAGCTCAAGAGCTACTTGAGTTCGGCTCGTTCTAGACTCGATTCGAGCTCGGTTCGAACTTTAAACGAGCTGAACTCGAGCTTGATCTCGAACTCGCAAGCTTCACCGAGCCGAGCTCAAATAGTTCGCGAGCTCCGATTCGAACTTAAATAGTAATACATATTACTTTTACCGAACTTACTCGAGCCGAACTTGAGCTCGAGTTTTTCTTATTGTTGAAAATTAATGTATATTTAAATTATTTTGACTGTTATCGAGCTTACTAGAGACGAGCTTGAACTTAAAATTTTCTTATTATTGAAAAATATTGTATAATAAATTATTTTAATTGTTATCAAGCTTCACCGAGCCGAGTTCGAACCTACTCGAGCTTAGATCGAGTCGAACTCGAGCCCAGATTAAAGGTCGGACCTCAACTCAAGCTCAACTCGAACTTCTACCAAGTTCGAGTCTAAAAGGCTAAGTTTGCTTGAGCTCAACTCATTTACAGTCCTAACTGATGCATACACTAGCTTAGTACGCGAGGCTGAGATCCCAGCTCCCGCCGTGACGGCGCAGAGCTGGGCAAGTTGCGCAAGTCGCACTCCATCGACTTGCTGACCTTAACACACGCCGTTGGTTGTAACACAAGTGGACATCAATGCTGATCACCATGCTGCATGGTCAAAGTTTTTTTTTATTTTGCAGTTTATAATTTATGATTTATAATTTATGACTTTTTAAGTAAATAGACAGGACTTCTCCGCTACTGTTTTGAAGCAGTTTATTGAAACAATCTTTTTAAAACAGCTTGTCGATATTTAATTTGTTCACATAAATACTCACACTAAAGTCAAAAATCATCAACGACAGTTATAAACCATTAGCCGTAGTAAAAAGGAACTAAGCCTATATGTAGTCGGTAGTTACGTTACAGATTTGAGTTGCTCTTACATTTTTTTTAAGTAGACATATATAGCTGTAAATTTTAGATGCGGCATTGGGTCGTTTATTCGTCCGAGTAAACTGGCACTTTGCAGAACACACCGGTGTCTAATGGTGCCATGTTTGGTATTACGGCGGCTTTTCAAAAGCACTTTCCCCCCTATTTTTGGATATTATGGCTGGTTGAAAGCATCTTTTTCTAGAGCCAAGATAATAAAATTTTACTGGAGTTAGTAAATACTCGTGTAACTAATACTCCCTCCAGTCACAAATAAATATTGTTTTTGGTATTAACATGGTCTCTAAAACATAACTTCTTCCGCAGCAACTCGTACTGGCTTATACATGTAGGCTGTGGTTAATAAACACGCTTTGAGTCTCCTCAGAAAAAAAAAACTTGCACCTTGAAAATCTTAACAACAGTGTTTTTCCATTAAAGCTACAACTTCTTAGTTTATGCAAGAAGGGAGAAAAATACACATTTGATATGTCTCAAAAGAAAACAGAGAAGTGCACAAGTCAGAGCAAAGCACTGGCTGAAATACTTCATACTGGTTGGTGTAACAACCTAAATTTATGTCAAATTAAAAACTTGCATGATTTTCATGAGTTTCAAAAAAAAGTTGGTGCATGATCAAAATTCCCCCTAAAGCTTTGCTTCGAATCTAAATTTTTTTAAAAATTACTTGGTTCTAAAATCACATTGGTGAATTTTCTAAATTTTACTTGAGTGCTAATTGAAATCATCTAAAATCCTTGTGTGCAAACACTATCCAAATGTTCAAATCCAAATTTAAATTAAAATCCAAAATTCAAATAAAAGTTTAAAACCCTTTTCTTTTCCCTTCTTCACGTCAGGCCAAAATCTAGCCGCCGGCCTAGGCTATCTTTCCTTTTTCTCCCCGCCGGCCCATCCTCCCCTTCCACTTTTCCCTCTTTATTTTCCTCTCCTACGGCCTAGCTGCCTCATGCCCCTAGTCTCTCTTTCTCCTCTCTCCTTCCCCGCTCGCAGGCCACTCTCCCGACTGGCCTCATGCCCCATGTATATGTATACTAGTTACGTACCCGTACGTTGCAACGGAACTCATTAAATATATAGATAATCGTGCTATAGAAGAAAGTTGTTTTGATCGGTTGGAAAGTGGAGAATGGTGAGAAGTTAAGAGAATAGAGCGGTTAGAGTTGAGAAAGTGGAGAATGGATGTTTTGGGGCCACATGTCAGCGCAGTCTTTTGTGAGAAGGGGTGGGAGAGGTCGGACCAACCACCAACTCCTTCTTTTATAATAGTAAAGATATATGTATATGTATATGTATATGTATATGTATATGTATATGTATATGTATATGTATATGTATATGTATATGTATATGTATGTATGGTGTCTAGGCACCATGATATCCTAGTTAATTATACTATATACACACACTACATCCAATTACAAAAGAACGTCGTTTTAATATTGACAACCTATAATTTACCGGCTGTGGTGGCTGTAAGAGCATGTATAATAATGTAATGTCATCTGTATGTAAGTCTTGTTACATATAACACGAGATGATGTGGAGAAAAGAGGAGGAACATAGAGAATTGGATCGTCACTTATATAGTAGTCAATTGTAACATAAGAAATATGACATATATTTATGGAAGAGCTATCTATAGAGACATATAAAAAGAATTCATTACCAGCACGCACAGGCCGAGACGAAGGATGATGCGTGCATGGCATGGAAGTGGCTGGCCTGGCTAGCTAGTGGATAAAATAAAATAAAAGGAGACGGAAAAAGGTAGACTGACCTAGTAGACGCATGCAGTTTGCAGTTGGGTAAAGCAGAGGCAGACCGGCCGGCTCCTGATCGAACGCGATCGAGAGCACGCTGGTTAGGTCTGGCCTATGGCGCGGCCTCTGCATGGGACATGACGTGCATGACACCAACTATATATATATATGCATACGCGCGCCGGGGCTGGCCATACATAGCTCCTCCCCGTAGGCTTGTGACTAGCGTGAATTCGTCGATCTCGATCGTCGTCACGGGAAGGCATAAATTATTAGGATCGATGTGCGGGCTCACAGCTGAATTTGGTAACCTCGATCTCCGGTGTGTCGTCCTGCTATAACTTGCACAGCTAGATTATTTTAACCATAGCAGCAATATATATTTGTGTGTGTTATATAATAAGTGATGTGAGCAGTTTTGTTTCAAAAAAATATGTATGTTCTCATGTTTATCTTGATTTTTTTTATGTTTTCATAACATCTTGCTTTATCCCAGAAAGAGAGAGAGAATCACAGACAGAAAATGTTATCCCAGAAAAGTCGTAAGTGCAAAAGAAAGGAACCATTTGCCTGCTGAATTCTTATTCTTGTGCTGAATTTTGACCGGGAGAAGAGGAAAAGAGAGCACTGGACTCACATCTCATTGTCCTTCTGCCAGCCTCCATTTTCCAGCACATTCTTTTGGAGACCCCTTGACCCCTTGCCTCATGTGTCTGCCACCCCGTGATGCTCAGCGACAGTAGAGTAGTAGACGACACTAAGCATATGATTCCCTCACAAAAACACAAAAATTAAGTTCTTAATCCGATTTCACTCACTTGCATTCATCTGCATATGCTTTCTTGGCCACTGCATTACTATTCAGCAGTGCTGTCTCAGAGGCTCAAATGTGAGTTTCCTGCATTTCTGTTCTTTGGTTTCTTGGAATAGTAAGTTATAGTGCTAGCAATCTTGGTACTGAAGTGATGCTTTGGTTACATGATATATTTGTTTTGTGGTTCTCTTGCCAGTTCTTGAAGGAAGGGAGCAAATCTGGTGAGGTTTCTGCAGGGAGAGGAGAGGAAGAGGCATTGGTATCCAGTGCTTTCTCCCTGTGCAAATCCAATGCTGTCTGTGTGCCATGTAATTGGATACTACGGTCAAATAAGGCCAGTTATCGATGGAACGACTATGAATCAAAGATGAAGTATCCTTTGTCCTCACCTGAGTTCAAAAGAATGAACCCTACCACTGCCTGAGAAAGAACTTAGTGTCTACAATGAGCTCCATTCATATATTGCATTTAGTTGTTATATCTCACTTTTCATCTACAATGTTTGATAATCCACCTTTCCAATTTTCATCTTCCAAATATAGGACATGCCCCTATTCCCCGATCCTTTGATTTTGCATATCTTCATCATAGTTTTGTAGTATCATGTTATTACTTATGTTATTTATACGGTATTTATTTTTCCGTTGCAACGCACAAAAATGTGACTAGTAGTGCAATAAAAGTTTTCAAATTCGTATTTTTTTAGATCGTGCTGATGTTCAAAATATCACATTTTGTGATTAGAGTCCGTTTCACATTTTGTGATCAGGGTCCGTTTCACAGCCGACGAAAAGAACCCTATAAGATTTGATCTCGTCACCTTGACTAGCTTGTAAAAAGAGCTACTTCTTACTTCTACTGGATTGACGAGAAGCCCATCAATTGAGCGCAACGGCCCGTGAGCTTTTAAATGTTGCACTGCTGCTCGTTCGCAAGGCCCAGGAGCCTGCGTCCATTGGCCTTTGCCTTCTAGGAGCGGCGTTGTTCCAGCCTTCCTGGGTGGTAGGGTTTTGGCCTAGGTACTTGCGCCACCAGAGATGGGGGAGAGGGCAAGGCAGTGGCTCCTCGTCGTCGGCGCCATGTCAGGCCTCTGAATGAAGCGAAGCTGGGAAGAGGGAAGAAGAGGTATGTCATAACACTTTGACGACTTCAGTTTCGCAGGATGAATGGCACATGATGAACCGAGGAAGCGTTAAGTGGCATCAAAGGGAGGACAATGACTCTATAATTACTGTGCTGAAAAAGTATAGATATCATCTTCTATTTTGCACTTTTACTTCAGTAAACTTCAGTTAACAGTTCAGCTATAATTTGGGGTTAACCTCGGGTATTTTAGCCCAGACTGGCTTGGAATAGAAAGTAAGAAGATTATGGAGTAAACTTAGTCTTGTCTAGTAGCGTAGTGTAGAACCCTAGCTTCCGTCGCCCCTATTCTCATCGATTGCTTCTTCATGTTCTTCTTTTACCATTTGTTCCATAGATTTGTGTGTTCATTTTGTGCTAGATGGATTCGTTTCACTACGGATCTGACATAGGTATCAGAGCATAGCTCGATTCTTGGAGTAGAGGTAGAAATCGGTGAGGGTTGGGTGGGATCGAGCGATTTCCCTCTAAAATCTCTGAGCCGAATTCGATTATTTGCTCGGTAGCGAATAGCTTCTTCGTAGATCTGGGTTGGTGTGAAATATAGTTGTAAAATCCCTAGATCTATGAGGATGTAGGATAGGTGACAGTGAAGGATTCTAGGAGGAAGAGGGAAGAGGTTGGCACTTGTACTTGTAAAATCCCTTGAACCGATCCTGTTGAATCCAGAAAATTGAGGCGAATACCCACCTCATGGAAATCTGGTAGATGGGGAAGGAGACGTTAATGTTCGATCAGAGATTGAAGCTATCAAGGGGGAGATTCAGGAATTACAAGGACTGAAAACCCTGAAGACGGATGTGGAGGAAATCAAGAATACACCTATCTCATCATAGAATCTCTCAAAGTAGGAGTTCTTGAATACCATGCCATTATCACCGTGAAATGATGTGCCATTGTTGTGATCTGCTCCATGTCACCAACACAAGGCTGATCAAGTTCTGGCAATGTACCTGTGTAGATGAAATTAAGCATGGCCTTGAAGACCGGTACTACCATGTCCTTGATCTCAACACGCTCTGAGCTACTCTCTTTCATGGGTCCAAAAAATTCAGCCATGAAAACAGGGGATCTCGCAGCGAGTACGATCTTGTGCGCCAAGAAGGGTTCGCCTGAAACAACAAGTGTGATGTCTGCCCCCTTCTGACTTCGCAAGAGTTCACCAAGGTCACAGCACGGATCTGCAATGCTAGGGTGAACATTAGTCACAGCTTCCCCGGGTTCACAAAAGAATCGCCTCTGAGATACTCGGATCCCAGAAAATCCTCTTGTTTTACAAGCAAAAGTGCTGGGCCACAATCCTCTGGACTTATATATTTGTAGGATACAGTCTTACTTCCAGATGGTGGGCGATATGCTGTCTCATGTACAAACCGACAGTTAAGAGCTGCCTTCACCGCATTTGTACATTGATACGGGGTCGCCCGATCTTCTCGACGTAGGATGGATATTCACGGGAGTCTTGATGAATCGTAATGATCCTCCAATGCCAATGCAAGGGACGAACACTCTTTAATCCGCCAAAACACACTCGTGTTGATTTCGCCGACCACCAAGCGAAGATTTATCGTGCACCCAATTCCCAACGGAAAGGCTAAACGATCTTGATTGAAGAAATTCACTCCTAATTCCCCATGGAACTTCGGTAGCAATGCTAAACTCGAACAAACTTTAGTAGATTCATTATTCTCAAACGTGGTCTGCCTTACAATGGGGGTCTAACCCTCAATATATAGTTCCCTCTCCACCTCATGGCTGGCCAAGAGATCCTAAATCAACTCCAACTCATCCCTACATGTATTTGGAAGCAAACTCACACAAAAGGAAAAACCTAAAATTAAGTCGTCACAATGTTTCAGTCATAACTTTTAATCCGTGATGAATTTGAAGGTGGGGCTGGATCCATTGCGTAGCCCTTGAAATTATCTTTCCAACGAGTACAAGAACACCTGAATCGGACTCCGTTTGTGAAAGTTATGGCTTTTTTAGTAACTGCCTGTCAGGCTGTCCCGAACCGAATCCGAATTGAATTCTGAGTTGAATCCGAGTTTGAATTGGATTGAGCACGTGGGAGATCCGAATTTGGCTTGAAAATCTTATCCAAAACTTGTAGTTTAAGTCCTTGCGCTCCTCCCTTTTGCCCTCCCAAGTCTTCACATGAATCATACCTAAGAATACATAAAATAATAGCATGATGTAGTATTCCAAGTTCATCATCAATTAAAAGAAACTCCTTAAGAAACAAATTCACCTGACAATATTTAATACGGCTCAATACTTCTTTCCAGTGAAATAATGTATTTGACTGAAAAGTGCTAAGCTTGTGCGTATCCGCATCATCCTCCCCTTCTTCAAGAAAAGCCGTCCTCGGCTTTTGGTAGCCTGAAATTGTACTAAGCAAAGAATACAACGTATATGCAGGGTATATATATTTGTCATCAACACTTCTTTTGCTTAGCATATCAAGAACATCTGAAGGCGTAGTAGATAAAAAGAACAACACATATGCATGGTATATGTATGAATCAATTATCGTGTCATTCTCATTGTTCCACACAAACAAATTAATATAACAGCAACTATAAGATGTATACATTGCAATATTGTCTTTCATATCATTCTCCCTCCCATGAGAAAAAGTCGTCCTCGACTTTGCTAGGCACATGGACAAGTCATTAATGGGCCAAACCAAATTAAGTTGTTCAAATATGGGGGAAAAAATTTTTAGTTTCTTCCATGCTTCAACTGCGCTACTCTGATTATTTGTACATGATTGTACATTGAAGGATGAATAAGTAGGCTTAAGAAATCTTTTGAAACATGCAGCACTATTGTTGAAACTCATCTCATTGTGATCATGATATGGCACAGAAGATTGTTTATCTAAAATATGCAATTTCAATTCAGCAAACTTATCACATGTAATGCATATTCGGTAAACATAAAACTTATCATCTATACCATAATTTCCAATCAAATTGAACTTATATGTATATGCATAGGCACTAACTAGTGATTTTAAACATGAAATTTCAGCAATATTCTCAATCACACTAGATAGTTCTTTAGGATCATCAAACATGATATAATATAAAGAATCATCAGGATATATTCTCGTAAGAACTTCCTTATGAGTAATCAATTCCACATTATGTAAATTGAGCAAAGAAATTTCAGAACATGGAATTTTCATTCGTATATATGAGTTCTCATAAGTACTCACCGTTTCACAATTAATTTCAGCACCAATATTGTTACCTTTATTGTTCTCCTCAGTTGATGTAGGTGTTGTAGGTATTAAATCATCATGATGTAACAACGGATCAGCAAGTACTTCATCTTTAACTATGATTATTTCCTCATCGTTTATCTCCAATGGTGCCAGTTGTTGAACATTTGACTCCTCTTCTTTAATATCAACCTGCACAATGTGAAAAACAACACTAGAAGTAGATATTAATGTGTTAGTTTCAAAATCAACCTCACTTTGTCCATTTTCTACTTCTCTCTTTTCTTTTAGTGTATCTCTCACACTCTCAGTTTGGATGCTCTCAAACTCACATATGGTGGAATCACACAACTCACTCTTTTTAACACTCTCACTCAATTTGGCTATGTGGTTCTCATTCTCACATAGGTTTTGATGTATCTCAATTGTTCTATGTCTCATTGGGGCAGCACAAGATGTCTCCTTTACCGAAGAAAAAGTCTCATGCTCGGTCATCTTCGCATGTGTCACACTAGTGGAACCATAAGAGCTGAAGTATGGACATGGATTGAACCGTGATGTATATGTCTCCATAAGTCTCTTCTCCTCCTTAATAGCATAATTTACAATATCATGCAAGTTACTAAAATATTTATGTTGAAGTATAGCGGCGATCTCAGAATTCAGCCACCCTTGAAGTATGCCTTCTCCCTTGATGGACTAGTGACACCGGCACGACACATCGCATCTTGCAGTTCGAAATAGTAATCTTGGACAATATTACTACTTTATGTGATATTCTCCAAATGGTGAAGCAATTCCTGCGCATAATAGGATGGCACAAACTCTCTCCTCATGAACACCTTCAAATCTGACCAAGATTTAATGAATTGTTTTCCAATTAGTTGTTGCCACCAACTATAAGCATAGTCTTCAAACTCCCTCGTGGCACGTTTCACCTCTTGATCTTTGGAAAGTTTCAAAAATCTAAACACTTTCTCCATTTGCCATTTCCACTCAAGATACTCCTCTGGATCATCACTGCCATAGAAACGAACAAAGCTATCTTGTTCTTGTTGTGGACGAAGTGCTCGCACGATATCATTCACGATGTTGGTACGTAGCACGCTCATTTGTTGGTTCATCTCAATGCGCATGTCTTATGTGGTATTGTTGATCTCTGCCTTGAGTTGCTCCTCCAAGGCCGAAGTAGTGGCGACGAACTCATTGCGCAAAGTTCCCCTTAAAGCTTGGAATTGAAAACGAGTCACCGGGGAATTCAGACCATGCTCCTCTCCCATGTTGTCGTCTCCACCTGACATGGTTAGTAGTACAAAGAAAACACCAAGACCACAAATATATGGGTAATATGTGTTCACTCTATCTTACTTTTTCTTCTCCCAAGTAAAGTTCTTACCTTTCCGAAGTGAATTGAGGCCAAAAGAAACTTACACTTGGTGGTGGCTATAATAACAAGTGATGATCAAGCGGATTTAAAAGTGACTCACAATTGCACGATAAAAGATATTTTGTGGAGCTTGGTTAGGAAATATTTATCCTACACGATCTGATTTCTCGATGTTGTAAAATTAAGTAATAATCCAAGTTAGAATACTTTGCCTAAGTGCTGATCCAAAAGATTTAAGTGAAGTATATGAACGCACACGCAAAGATCAATGTGACTCGATGCAAACAAAGGAATGAGCTAACTAGAGGCAATCTGAAATTAAAGATTAGATAGCTCGTTTTGCCCCAAGTACTAGAAGAGACACTAGCCAATTGCAATGATATGAATGTAAGGGCACAAGATTGCTCATAGGAATTAAATACACAAGCTGAATTTATGGACTAAGAGCTCATCGTAAATTCGGCCAATGTTTTTTTTTCTTCCTTTTTTTCTTAGCTATCTTTTCTTCTTCTTTTTCTTTTTTTCAAGGGCCGAACAAGGTTTAATTGTCTCTTTGATTTTGCACAGGTCACAAATATTCAGCAAGATGTAAAATACTCAAGAGCAGCCCTAAATGCAATATTCAACAGCTAGTCTCAATTGATGAAATAAAAATATCAGGTTTTTTTGCGATGCAGTACTGTAGCAATCCCGAATCACTGTAGCAACCGCGCGAAAAAACACTGTAGATGCGGATTACTGTAGCTATCGCGAACTGTAGCAGATCGATTTTTTTTTTATGTGCTAATTGAGGATTCAAGTAGCAAATTTTTTTTAAGGATTTATGTGGACACAACGATTAAGTGACGCAAAGGAACACGACGATCAGCACGTAAACAAAAATTCTAATGGACGAAAACTTAAAACAACTCACGAAAATAATAGATGCAAAAATTAGGGTTTGAATTTTTTTGGTGTGTTTTTGTTTTATGAACTATAGGACAAGTAATAAACTGAAATTTTAAAGGATAAGATCCTACCGAGTAAACCGCGCTCTGATAACAAGATGATACGGGGTCGCCCGATCTTCTCGACGTAGGATGGATACTCACGGAAGTCTTGATGAATCGTAATGATCCTCCAATGCCAATGCAAGGGACGAACACTCTTTAATCTGCCAAAACACACTCGTATTGATTTCGTCGACCACCAAGCGAAGATCTATCGTGCACCCAATTCCCAACGGAAAGGCTAAACGATCTTGTTTGAAGAAATTCACTCCTAATTCCCCATGGAACTTCGATAGCAATGCTAAACTCGAACAAATTTTAGTAAATTCATTATTCTCAAACGTGGTCTGCCTTACAATGGGGGTCTAACCCTCAATATATAGTTCCCTCTCCACCTCATGGCTGGCCAAGAGTTCCTAAACCAACTCCAACTCATCTCTACATGTATTTGGAAGCAAACTCACACAAAAGGAAAAACCTAAAATTAAGCCGTCACAATGTTTCGGTCATAACTTTTAATCCGTGATGAATTTGAAGGTGGGGCTGGATCCATTGCGTAGCCCTTGAAATTATCTTTCCAACGAGTACAAGAACACATGAATCGGACTCTGTTTGTGAAAGTTATGGCCTTTTTAGTAACTGCCTGTCAGGCTGTCCCGAACCGAATCCGAATTGAATTCTGAGTTGAATCCGAGTTTGAATTGGATTGAGCACGTGGGAGATCCGAATTTGGCTTGAAAATCTTATTCAAAACTTGTAGTTTAAGTCCTTGCGCTCCTCCCTTTTGCCCTCCTAAGTCTTCACATGAATCATACCTAAGAATACATAAAATAATAGCATGGTGTAGTATTCCAAGTTTATCATCAATTAAAAGAAACTCCTTAAGAAACAAATTCACCTGACAATATTTAATACGGCTCAATACTTCTTTCCAGTGAAATAATGTATTTAACTGAAAAGTGCTAAACTTGTGCGTATCCGCATCATACATCCTTTGCTAAGAAACACAAGCCGAAGTGCTATCCAGCACTCACGATGTTCGTACTCATAGTGACCTGGATGGTAACGGACTTCCCAATCATATCCACCTGCGGCCAGTCTACCGGATGAGATATAGTCTGAACCATGGAGTGCTTTTGTTACCGAAAAACCATTGATCTTCAGTAGATGAGCTGTGCACTGTGTCTCGGTGAGAATTTTCGGAAACTGCATGGTGGACAACCACTGAAGAATGAAGACCTGTTGGGTGGAGGAGAGTTGTAATGTACAAATTGAACTAGGAAGTGGTCTTCGCTTAATACGCTGCACGTTGACAGTTGAGTTTCAGATCATGTTGCCCCCACTATGGAACAGTAAAAATTAAGCCAACAAAATTTGAATAAACAAACACAGTTGGCAGTTGAGTTCATGGTCTAATAATGTTACTAAAGCTAAAATAACTAAGTACTAGCATGACTGAATAATATCAACATTTTCTGCATTCTGATGTTATTCTTCAGAGCATACAAGAGAAAATATGCTATTTTGTTGAAATATATGGTATGAACATAAGGCATTGATGGCATGTAATTTCAAATTCGCCTAAAAATTTTGGAATTAAAATACCATTACCTACACCAAGATTAAAATACCATACTAATGTTAATGAGTAACAGGAGCTGTGTTGTTAAGACTTAAGAGGCTCAAGCCATGGAAAGAATTAAGGACACCGTGAGTGTACAATATTGAACTTCAATCTTCTTGTCAAGGATATACCGACTTATGTTTAAAATAATCGAACACATCATTGCGAATTCTAGTGAAACCTAAAGTTCTTTTTATGGGCCACACCAGGCATTGCTTCAGTGCCTGGGACTGAGAGCATGATGCCGCTCCTAGGAGCCCGGTTGTGTATTTTGCCCGATTGTCTGCAAAAGCTAGTGGTGTTAGAGTGCCGGGTGCGCTGTGGACAGTTCCAGAAGCTTGTAATAAAACATGTTTTTGCATCCTAGTTGCCAGGCACCGGAGATTTTACCATCCTAATTGCCAATGGACAGTACGTCGATCAGGGCCGAATCCAAAGAACTTAAAAAGGAGGGACACCATGATACCAAACGGATCATATGTCGCGATCGAATTACAAACTGCGAGATCGAGATCAGGAGAGATCCAAATTAATTACGCACAAGCCTAATTACCAAACGTCAAATTTAGGATGCAATTAGGCGGTAGCACTCCCAATGTGCTGCTCTAAGCCTATGAGAGATATCCGTGCAGTTTAACTAACTCGACCGTTGCTCACGACCATTCCGGCCGCGACTGAACCAATGACACATTCACACGCACACAATGCTCGCTCCTACCAAAATCGCCACAGGTTCTAGAGCGCGCGCGCGCGCGAGGGAGAGGGGGAGAGAGATACGAATACGTACCTACGATCTCAGCGACGAACAGCACGGATCAGCAAGGCGCCTCGCGGGCCGGACCTGGCCTCGATGGCTTTCCCCGACTACGGCGACGAGGAGAGGGAGGGGGGAGGAAGAGGAGACGGAGAAAAAGTGAGCCGTGAGCTGTCGAGCAAGGACGAGAACCGTGTCAGTGCGCGGTGTCCGGCGCCGCCCAAGGGCGCGCGGCTGGGTGAGTCAGGAGCGGGCTTCTCGGCTTGGGATTGGGTTGGGCCGAGGTGGCAAGGGGGTTGCTATCTAGGCCGGGCCTATTAGTTATGCACTGAAAAGATCACATGGAACTATCTGAATTCTTTCAGGAGAATTCGAGATTCAACGCCGCGCGTCAAAACAGCAGCAGAGAAATTGTCTTATTTATTTAAAAAATTATAAGTTAAAACGATAGAACCAGTGTATAAGGATATCATATTAGCACAAATGGTTGCCTCAAAGGACTATGGTAGTTTCATCAATCTACCATAGCTTCAACTAATTTGTGTGGACACATTATAGAGCTTTTCCTGCCCGAATGCATTGGAGCGATGCAACGTGGCTACGGTGGATTCTTATTGAAAATTTTGAATTTTATATTGTGGTATACGATTTTGACTGATACAGTTGAACTTTATACAATTTATACTATAATCTAACTGTACATCCTATATTAAAAAAACACATCATTTAAGCATAAACTACAAGCTATGAGTGCAACCTACCGTACCCTATGACTTGCTTTCTACAGTAGCTAACTTTCAAACATGTTTTTTTTTAAAACAAGATCTATAAAACGATTATGGTAAACACTATCTCAACTTCATCTATATCAGCCAGAATCGCATACGAGTATCTTTTTCTTCATACTCTCTCTCTCGCAAATAGCCAGAATTCAAAACTTTAAACCAAAGTCCGTAAACAAAATAACCCACCATTAGATTTTGTAGACCCATCTTGAAGCTACAATACAAGTGTAGGTTCACTTTAGATTTTGTGAACCAGCGTAAAACTACCATACATGGAAGTTAGGACTTCCGTATAGTTGCTTCAGCTTCGGCCTCAGCCGATAATATGGTGCGCTCTTACTGTGTATTGGAGATGCTCGACGGTTAAACCACCCATCAGTTGCCATCTGCATCGAAAAGAAGTTTGGCACTACTACACCAGTTGCCGCGCAACTTATGCAGCGACGCTCATCCCGTAGGCGGCGCATTACCAATCAACTTGGAACAGGTAATGGAATGAATTTTCCAACCCAAACTCGGGGGGACAAATAGAGCAGAACCAATAATCATGTGAGAATAACAATATTCACAACCTGGGCAACGGGGCATGCAGAACCAAACAAACACGCTAGCTACATTACAGATGGGGGAGGACGCAGAGATCGCCCAGCCTATACAAGCATCAGGTGCACTGCCTTGACAAAACGAGAGGGCGAGCCACGAGGGTTCCACACCTCGCCTCAGGACCGCTTCCGCTACGGTACAGCAGCAATCACGTCAGATCCGAGCCTACTGTTTTCCCCGGTCCAGATATCACAGGGTCATCTGTGCTATATGATCTCGACCACAAAATTAATAGGGAAAGGAATGGAACAAATACAGAGCGAAATGGAATGTATTGAAGAATGACGCATGGTGTTAGTGCTGCCGTCATTGGAAGTTGCGCGTCAATCCACTTCGTGGTGCGTTTCTGCAGTCAACAAAATCCAAGGTGATTTAGAAAAAAGGAAACATGAAGATGTAGTTTCACGAACAAGGCAGAAAGTAAGAAATTACTTAGAAAAATGTTGTAAATTTTGTGCCAGAGGATGATTGCAACAGCACACAAGAAAGACCATCTGTGCTTTCAGAAGTATGTACCACATTTAAACCTGTCTTGGTTAACACCGTTATAATAATTGGGATCATATGGTTGAGACTTGAGACTTAAGAGCTTTCTGCAGCCATCAAAATTGCAAAAAGGTGGCATGTTGCCTAAGAAGAGACATTCTATGATTTCTTGTAGATGTAGTTCTGTACATTTCACCAAATTAATAAGATATACCTAGAGGGTCTTTTTCATAACATACATTACGTAATGCTTTGACAAGCTAAGAGAACTAACCTCTAAGAGAAAATTCGGCCATAAAAGTGCAAGTGTGCATAATAAACTATTAATCCATGGGTCAAGAGGACGTTAAGCAGAAAATGACATGTTGCATATTAATTAATGGCCAATTTCTTCCAAGATGAGAGACCATGTATTGGGTCTAAAATATGTTTGTGATGAACAATTGGCACTGCTGTTGAGTTGAATTCAAATTTTGCAAGAGTTTCAGAAAATTCAAATTAGTGTCTGGTCGGACCGGTCAGGGGAACAGGTTCGACCATTAGGAGGCAACGATCAAATAGGCTGGTAAATGGCAGTTTGATCGGGACTCCGGTGTGACCGGATTTTGGGAGCGATCACCGGGAAAGCGGTATGACAGATTTCTACTTGGCGATTGCTTTATTCCAGAGAGCATGTTTTGGAAGTTGGGCACATGCATCAAACTGGCAATGGTTGGCAGTTGGATTGGGGTGGTTTGGTAGGTGTGACTGGCATTGGAAATGCGGTCACACTGGGTGGCCGATCAGACCAGCCAGTTGTCGGCGGTTTGACCGGGGCGGTCCGACTGACATGGTAAGAGCGGTCAGACCGATGGCTACGGACAGAGATCACGATGAGTGGAGCTAAGTTGGGTTGAGATCGGCTCATGGCTTGGGAGCCATGAAGGGTTTGTGTTGCATTCTATAATGCATAGTTTTAACTAATGTGAATCATGTGCATGGAATTTGTGCTCAATATGGTTGCTTGGTCTGAGAATATGTAGATGGCTTGGAGGACATAGTGGTCGACGGCAATCGACCGAAACTAGGCGAGGAGCTAAGGCTCGAATGGCTATTTAAGTCCAGGGTGAGGTTACATGGCTCAAGCTGAAAGCACAGAGAAGGCAAGGATCGTGGAGACGCGAGTTGATGTATATGGCGCGCTAAGTGACGAGATCGATGCACGTAGAAACAGTTCAAAGGAGTCCGAATACGTGAAGACATGATGGCTAGTTATTAGGTACTACAGGCTACGTGTCAAAGGATGTGGAGATGCTTTGAGGTGAAAATAAAGATGGAGTCAAAGGAAGGTGTCTGAAAGATTCGTCAAGGGTATTTTGGTAATTAGCCAAATACTGAGTTGGTGCCTTGATCAAAATAGCAAAGCGGAGGGGGTGCAAAGGAGTATTTTAGGTCAAGGAGAGTTGAATTTGATAAGTGGAACAATCGCTAAAGAGTTAACGGGTTGAGTACTGTAAGCGCTTTGAAAAGCGTATGTATGTGTAAAACCCGTGTTAGTGGGGTTGACGGGTTTCCTTGGTAAGCTTAATAGGTTCAACCAATTAAGGGGTGTACTAGTTATTTAGAGGGGAGGACAGGAGGTGGTGAGATCCAATGATTCTAGGGTTAGGTTTTTCTCAACTACCTTGTCTCTTTACATGGCTGTGAGTTAGGGATCTTGAGAGGAAAGGTAGGTGCTTTGGTTGCACCTCGTAAACATCCATGAGAATGTAAACCCCATGTTTCACTGCAATAGATCAAAGTTTTGTCTCAATCATGTTCTCGCTTGCCTTGTTATTAAGTCGCGCGACTAGTCGCGACTAATCGTCGATTAGTCGACAAGTCGGCACACAGGCACCGACTAGTGCCATCGACTCGACTAGTTGCGCTAGTCGGTCGACTTGCCGACTAGTCGGCGACTAGCCGCGACTAGTCGCGACTAGTCAGCCAGCGCAAATCGAACGTCTAATTGGATCTTGCTCTGATCCTCATCCGTTTGACGCTTTGTTCTTCCACTTACTCCCATCTTCTTCCTTTATTTTGTCGCCTGTTTGGATCTTGATTCTAGTTTTTTTCCTTTTAGACTCGGTTTGATGCTTTCTTCTAGAGCAAGATCCGAGTATTCTTCCACTCGAGCACGGGTAGCGATGCAAGTAGTAGTGGTGATAGAAGGCAGTTAGTAGTAGAAGCAACAAGCAAGTAGTAGTGGTGATAGAAGACAGTTAGTAGTAGAAACAACAAGCAAGTAGTAGTAGATTAGTCGACGACTAGTCGGGATTAGTCACGACTAATCTCCAAGTCGGTAGCATCACGACTCGACTCAACTTTACGACTTAATAACCTTGTCGCTTGGCTTCCCTTGTTCTTGAGTTCGATTTGTAATTTTGGGTTCGTGGGAGTTCTAACCCAATCACTTGCTTGGATTATCTTGTTAAGACATGTGAGCATAGATCTAGAAGATCATGTGCCTTAAATCCTCACGAATAAGAAATAATTTGAGAATTATGGTTTTTGATGTTCTTGTGAGCCAGATTCTATTCTCCTCAATTTGGTGAATTTAAGCCCAAGAACTTTATAATTCTTGATTGGTTTAGATTCTTATTATCTTGAACAGGTCTCATGCAAAACTTGAAAGTGGTTGAATGAGATTTGAGCTTTTATCCTAAAGAGTTTTCAGGTCTAGGAATAGGGGACCAGTTAGACCGGCACCAGACTTGTGGTCCGATCGGCCAACCGGTGCGACCGGTCACAAGCTGGCAGTTGTAGTGGCCAGCGGTCAGACCGGCCCATCAATAGTAGTCTGACCGGGCTTGTGAAGAAAGCTGATTTTGATGACTTGTTTCTAGGTTTGGTTTGCGTAGCCGTGTTGGTGTGATCTGAACTTAATGACTATCATAGTCATTCAAGTAAAGATTTTGAATACCTTAGAGTGGAAGTTTTGGTAATCATTCCCCTTTGATTGCCAGCATCAGTCCTATACACAAGATATTAGGCTTTTCGCTACTTATGACCAACCAATATCCCAAACATGTGTTTGGAATATTCCAGTCATAATAAGATCAAAGTTCCAGAAAACTTGAGCATTCATGAAGATGTACGTACCTTCCAGGAAGCAGCTGAGAACTTCCAGGCCCTTTTGAGTTACCAAGCCGCCTGGCTTTGATTTCATGTTCCTTGTCGACACGCATAGCTGCAACCTCTTTTTCCATAACAGCAACCTCTCGCCTCATCTTTTTAGCCTCCACTTCCATTGCTTTGGTTAAGGTATCTACTTTCTTTGCTAACATCTGCAGGACAACAGTAGACAGACAAACTTTATAATATCTAGCCTCCTGTTCACTCAAAATGCATAAATAAGAAATGGTTGCATACCTCAATTGCATCATCTTTGTCCTTCAGACTCTGATCTTTTTCATGGCATGACTTTCTCAAAGAAATGACCTCCTTCTGCAGCATATCATATAGGAAGCCAGAGACCATTTCAGTTAAGTTGTTATTTGTGGTTTCATTACTTCTCTCGTCCACGTTGCTACTTGCACTTTCGTTAGTTCTCTCATCCACATTTCCTTTCCAACTATCATTAGTTTCACGATCTCTAACAGCATCTGTAGATCTGTTAAGTAAATGAGCCCCATTCCCATGGACCTTTCCCCTGTCTAGTGACCTAGTTCCACCATCAAATGACTTTGAAGTTCCTTTAGCGTGTTTTAGGACCAAGCTGCTGCTAGAAGAAAGCGAGGATCTTGAATGAAAAGATGGAGATCTCTTTGCTAATAAACCATTTGGAGACAATTTAGACATATTATCAGCTCCACCCAGTGACAACCGACGGGAAGGAACATTGCTGAAGCTCTTTCCTTCGGTAGGTGGACGACTAGAGCCACTTGGTGGCCCTCTCAGTCCATCTTCTAAAACTTTCAGACGTAACTGATATTTTTCCTGAGTTCAGAAATAATTCAGAAATTTAGCACCTCTAAAACAACTCACTTAACAAAGTGTTAGCTCATACTGAATTGCAACAGAAAAATTTGCGTACCTTTAGTTGGGCTTCAGATCGTGCCGTGCGTTCTGCAACAGAAAGCTTATCACGGAGTTGTTGCATTTCACCCTGTACAAATAAAAAAGTTATTACAGGATGCCACTTGTCATATGATTTTGATAAAAGAAGCAGTAGGCAAAACGTTTAATTTCGACGAGAACAAGCATATACCTGCATCTAAACAAAGTACATCAACAAAGGAAAGTCATAATTTAATCATCTCACCTGCAAGAATCTGCGCTCTTCAAGCCATTGTTTAACTGGCATCACTTTGTCATTAGAATCTTTCCAATCATTCGCAGCCACAACAGCAACCCTATTTGCTTTAACTTTTGCACGAGCAAGTTCACGGTCAAGTGTTTTTCTTTCTTCCTGATAAAATCATGGACATAAATAAGTGTGAGTGAATAGTTCTTACAAAGAGGCGAGCTAATGAATACTTGATGACAAAAGCAACAGTCAATATAAGATATTTTCTTACATTCATTTCCTGAACTTTGCGCTGGTAATCTCTAACAGCATTAGCAGCTGCACCACCTGCAAGAACAGCCTCTTCCAGCGCTCTCACGGTTTGGCTAAGCTTTTCAACTTCTGCAATCTTTTGGCGATGCAACTTGTCCAAGATCTTATTTTCTTCCTGCAATGCATAAAATGACCAATTAAGCACTTCCATAATTCCATTGGTATGTTGATTATTTTCTCCTGATGACCAGGAATACACTACATGCACCCACATACATGACAGATCTCAATTTGCTTCATCAACTCTTGGTTCTTGTTTTGCAAGTCATCAACCATAGCAGCTTTTGCCATTGCGATTTGCACAGTCCTTTCTGCTTCTAGTAGTGCAGCCTCTTTTTGTTTTGTCAGACGATCTAAGGCTCTATTGTCATCCTGGAGCTTTGTGATCTGAAACAAACCAAGTTAACTTGTCATCTTCTTAGCTCATAGCAAATACACAACCAATGGACAAGATAGCCATCTAGGCAAATTAGAGGGTGAAAATAGTTGTGAAATTATTAGAGAAACATAAGAAATTCAATGGTACAAACACAAAGATAGAAGAGGTGAGTACGAAAGACAAAGTATCACCTCTAGCCGAGCCAGCTTTTGCTCAGCTTCAAGTGGTGCAAGGATGGCTTCAATTGGTGGCATGTCATCATCCTTTTGAGCTGCATGTACTCTTCGCAAAGTAGCTTCTGCCGCAAACTGAGCAGCCATTGCGGACTTTTTCTCATCATTTATCTTCTTGGCCTCTAGATTCTGCAAGTTTTTCTCTTTATTAAAGCACGGTCAAAAGAGGGGCACCAGCAACAGGTAGAAATAAATCGCAAGATAGATACTTTGCTTTCTAGGAGAGATTCTGTCAACTTGAGTTTCTCATCCATCTTCTCCAACTCATCTGTAAGCTGTCATCACAATATCACAATCATGTTAAGAACAAAAATAAGTAATTATTACCACATTTTTGTTAACAATAAAAGAATAAGGATCAATCAGTAATTCAGCATTGTAACTTTCATGAAAACAGCAAGAGAATTCAGTGCACACAAGAGCTGCAACACTTTATACTTCATTTTTTGTTATTTTCTTTTCTGCATGTCTTATTTCTTTCTTCACCTAAGTTCATGGCCCGAAGTTCAATACATTACAATAAAAAGCGAGTAAACTTCACTATTGTTCTGGACAACTATTGATAGATCTCAGAGACCAAATGATAATTAAAAAAACGTTTTCCCACTAAACCACATTCAATCATAGCTCAATGACTAACACAAAAGCAATATTGGTGAATAAGATTGTCAAACCGATCAAGAAAACCATGCCATCACACTTGACCAATAACTCACCTTAAAACAATTTATGATTAACTTCTCTTTGACATGAAAGCAGGATATTCTATGCCAAGGCACAATTACATAAAGTCCACAACCTTAGCTATAGATCATAAGAAGTATCCAAATCCTGGAGTTAAAGGTAACTTCATGATTTTAGTGCAGCTTAAGGATTTAATTTATGAAGAGCCATGCCACCAAATTTGACCAATCAACGTTAGGGGGCAACAGAATTATGGATAAAGAATAACAGAAAATCAAGATAACAGATACATGCTACAAGCATCTAGCAACCCAATCAATGGTTATGGCAAGAGTTGGCAATAATGAGAGCCTTGGTTTTTAAAGTAAAAACCAATTTGAGAGACCACGTACAAAGTCTAGTATATGTTTGTGATGAACAATTGGCACTTTGGTTGAGTTGAATTTGAATTTTGCAAAAGTTTCACAAAATTCAGATTTCAGATTATGCTGGCAGGGTTCCGACAGTCTGACCGG
This sequence comes from Bonia amplexicaulis, assembly GCA_036346245.1. Lineage (NCBI taxonomy): Eukaryota > Viridiplantae > Streptophyta > Magnoliopsida > Poales > Poaceae > Bonia > Bonia amplexicaulis. Next base: position 17,935,062 of record CM070751.1, on the reverse strand, counting down.
CTGATGGCTAGTGGTCAGACCGATTGATGGCTGGTGATCTGACCACCATGGAGCAAGCAATCAAACCGGCCAGGAACTTTTGGGAAATTGAACACTAAACACTTGTGTAGGCTTGTTTTGGGATGAGCTTGCACTTCGTGCCATTGGAATTGGAAACTAGAGCTCAAAATATATAGAGTTTAATCGAAATTATAGAGAGGATGTTCTCTGATGCAATTAAGCGGTCAGACCGGCTAGTGGGAGACAGTTTGACCGGAGCGGCCTGACTGACATGGGGTCGGCGGTCTAACCGGCCTGGTAATGGTGGTCAGACCGGCTGTTGGCGAATTGGTTTGGTCAAGCTAGGATCAGTGGTGATTGTGTGCATGGCATGGGTGCCATAGGTTGGTTGTGTTGTGCTGCGTGATGCATGGCTTAGACTAACGTGAGTCAAGTGCATGGAACTTACAGTCGAGATGGCTGCTTGGTCTTTGGATTTATAGGCGGCTTGGAGAACATTAGAAATTGACGGCAATAGACTGGGACTAGGCGAGGGAGTTGAGGTCTAGAGCGGTCGTGTAAGTCTGAGTAAGGCTACGTAGCTCAAGCGGGAAGCACAGAGAAGACAAGGATCGTGAAGAGGCGAGTTGGTGCATGTGATGCACCAAGTGACAAGGCTGATGCATGTAGAGACGATTCGGGGGAATCTGAATACGTAAAGACGTGATGGCTAGTCATTTAGTATAGGCTGTGTGTCAAAGCATGTGAATATTCTTTCAGGTGAATGTGAAGATGGAGTCAAAGGAAGGTGCCTGGAAGTTTCGTCGATGGTATTTTGATAGTTGGCCAAATACCGGGTTGATGTCTTGATCAAAACCTCGTCGTGGAGAGGTGCAAAGGAGAAGTGATTTAGGTCAAAGAGAGCTGAAATTGACAAGTGGATCAATCACTAAAGACTTAGCGAATTGAGTCTTGTAAACGCTTTAAGAAACGTGTGTGTGTGCAAAACCTGTGTTAGTGGGGTTGACGGGTTTCCTCGGTAGGCTTAATGGGTTGGACCCATTAGGATTGTTGCTGGCTATTACGAGGGGAGGAGAGGAGGTGATAGATCCAAAGATTCTAGATTTTAGTTTTTTTGCTCTACCACATTGTCTCCTTCCACGGTTGTGAGAGACAACTTGAGAGAGGAAAAGTGGTGCTTTGGCGGCACCTTGTAATCATCCATGAGTATGTAAACCTCATCCTCCATTGAAATAAATCAAAACTTTCTCTCAATCATGGGTGGGTTCTTTTGAACTATAGCTTTTGGCTTAAATTTTTTAATTATGGCTGTTCGGAAGAGAGTACAGAGAGAGAGACATCCGCATGTGATTTTGGCCGATATAGATGAATTTGGTACAATATCTACTACAATCGACTTGTAGACTCCGCCTTGAGAAGAGGCATCGTTTGAAAACTAGTTACTGCAGCATAAGCCAAAAGCAAAAAGAACACGGCCCATGTTCTTGGTTTTACTTGTTCTTGAGCTAGATTTGTGATTTTGGATTCGTGGGAGTTCTAGATCAATCACTTGCTTAAGTTACCTTACTAGAATATGTGAGAATAGATTTGGAAGACCTCATGCCTTATATCCTCACGAGCAAGAAGTAATTTGAGTTTTAGGGTTTTTAGTGTTCTTGTGAACTAGATTCGATTTTCTTCAAATTGGTGAACTCGAGCCAAACAACCTTGTGATTCTTGATTGGTTTAGGTTTTTATTACCTTGAAGAATTCTCATGCAAAACCTAGAAGTGTTTGAATGAGAATTGGGCAAGCTCTTGAGATTTGAGCTTTTGACCCGAGAGGTTTTCAGGTCCGGGAACAGGAGACCGGCCAGACCAGCCGCATGCCGACGGTCAAACCGGCCTCTCAATGGCAGTCTGAACATACTTGTGCAGTAGGCTGCTGATTTTTGCCGTTCTTGTCTTTAGTTTTATTTTTCTTAGCCTAGTTGGTGTGATCTAAACTTGGTGACTATCATAGTCACTTGAGTAAAGATTTTGAATACCTTACAGGGGAAAAATGGTTTCAGAAATCATTCACCCCCCTCTAATTGCCGGCATCAATCCTACACTCTTTGGTGTAGACACAGGCTCAATCTGACTAATCGATTCTGAAGCATTCAGAATTTTAAAGCGTGGATTGCTGATCCAGTGAGGAGTAACCTGGACCAAGGCTACCAATTAGGCTGATTAAATTTACTAGAAAAAATAGAAACATAAACAATGGATTCCCCAAGCCCCAACAAACATACAGTGGGATACCAGGATTTAACAATATCTAGCAAGTAATATGATTATGCGACAAAACAAATACATGCATCAGATGTTCTATCTCATGGTCATGGCAGCAGGTCAAAAAGGTATGAGATCAGGGATTTTGGAAATCTGAGATTCAACATCCATTTCTTTTTTGAAAGAAAGACTCAATAGACATATATATAGTGGGATCTAAAAATATCTTATAAGCAAATTGATGATGCGACAAAACGAATACAAGTAACAGGTTTCCAAATCATGGGCCATGACAATGACAACAGGATAATTAAATCTTACATCCTAATCACATCTGGAGCAGAGTGCTTTAAGGCATTGCTTAAGGATGTAATGATGAAAATTTGGTAGATTTAAATGCCCAAAACACCACAAGGACCACAAAAAGGAAAAAAATGCCACAAGGTACAAAATTGCTCCAGAATTTCGAAAAATGAAAAGAAAAAAAAACCTATTTGCCTTGCCATGCACAACAAATTTGGATGAAGATAGGCCAGACCTCGCCTATCCTACAGTTGGCCGCATAAGTTAGCTCATGAGCCAATGTTGCCGCAGTGAACAAAGCGATTCATTGTTACTGAACACCTAAACCCATCCAATCCTTTCTAGACTAAAATTAGTTGGTGAAAAATTAGTTCACCAACCTAGCCCATACTGGGATCCAAAATGGACCAAAATGCGATGGCACCACAAGTGTTAACATCAGCACCGCAGACCTTGACTCTCATGAGCCCTAAAATCAGCATCGAACTTGAATTAGAATATCAAAATGCTCACTCTACTAGTACTAGGCTAACCAAATTTGGCACCACCCCGCAATTACATCGCCTCGCGTCCCAATTCAAAGGAAATGGCCATCCAGAAAAATAGCAGAGACCACATCACTGCACCACAAAATCTAGAGAGCAATTGGCAATTACCTCCTCCACAGCCTTCTCCCGCGCCCTCTCCGACAGCCGCAGCGCGCGTATCTCCGTTTGCGCCTCCCCGAGCTCCCTCTCCTTATCTAACACCACAAAACCACACAGCAATCAAACCCTTTTACCGCACGAAACCCTAAACAATCACTGAAACGTATATCAGGAACAGATCAGCTGACCACGCAGCTCGTTCTCGAGGCGGGTGAGCTCGACCCTGACGGGATCCGACCCGTGCATCAGCGCGATGAACTCGTCGGCGTCGAGGCTGGCCCGCACCGGGCCCCGCCGCCGCGCAGAGCCCCTGGGCACCGCAGCATTCCCCTCCTCGCCGCCGTCGGCCATCTCAGATCTGAGACCCGGCGGCCCACCCCCAGCATCCAAATCCCCCCGCAACTACCTCTGGAACCCGCACCGCGAGGTCCCTCCCACGCGCTCTGCAAGCTCGGGACCCGTCGCTGCCGCCCGCCGGATCGGGGAAACCCTAGCTCCGGCCCTGCTCCTCCCCTGCGTCACTGTGCGTGTGCTTGTGTGTGTGTGTCTCACTTTTAGTAGTTGCAGTTGTCTTGCTTTTAAGTGGCGCGTCTAAAAAACTGGGGCAGGGGATAGGAAGGAGGAGCATTTTGGATTTGTCTTAAGTGTGGAGCTTAGAGAGTGATTAGTGCGATTTTAAAGTTTAAACGCGACCGTGGTATTTTTTTTAGATGATTACCGTAGAACTATTAGACCCACAATAACTGCTCCCCTCTAGTTAAAAAAAATTACGTCCTAGAATCTATGTAGTTAAATCTTATTAATTTTCATCAAAAATTTTATTTAAAACATATAATTTGAATATACTTCTCAGTTCATTAAAAACAAGTCGTTTTAGATATTAATACGGTTCTCAAAATACAACTTTGATGGCTAATTACTATTATAATATATTTATAAAATCCAATAAAAATATAACATTATGAAAGTATTTTTCAAGACGAATCTACACATATGATTTTTATGTATTTAATTTAAATATTTAAAAAGATATTAATAACCAAAATTTCTCAAGTTTAATTGCACATATTTTAAAATGAGTATGAAAATGTATGAGTGAATTTTTTATTAAAAATACATTTATAATATTACACTTTTACAACTTTTTTATTACATGATAAGGGTATTTAGTGGTCAAAAGAGTATCTTATTGATTTTGAAAAATAAAAAACGTTACTCTTGTATGACTAAAGAGAGTACTAACTTGAATGGAGCAACCATTGGGCTGTAGTCTGCTTTACTGTTGTCTACCTACTAGTATTATTTACTGGGGAAGTTGTATTTAGTGTGTGTACTGTGTAAATTGATATTTATCACGCTCTAAAGCTAAAACATTTTTTAGTTGGTTAAAGTTGGGACGTACCAATTTCATTGAAATTTTATAGGGAACATTATTGGGGTGTTCTTTTTAGCTTCTAAAAGTGACTTTTGGCTTTTGCTACAGTACTTAACTTTTAAATGGAGTATTTTCTCAAGACGGAATCTACAAGTTAATTGTAGTACACGTTAAAAGCCTAACATCTGTATTAACCAAAATTGCAAGCGAGTTTCTCTCTCTCCGCAATCTCTATCGCAAACAGTCAAAATTCAAAAATTTCAGCCAAAAGTCATAAATCGCAGCCAAAAAAAACAGACCCTATGACACCTATAGGAATCCCACGAACTTCTCCCGCTCTAAATGAGTCACGTTTACTTTATCATTTGTTTCGTGTATCAGTGTATCACCATAGGAGCCTCCCCTGTTTGTTTCCTATCTAAAATAGTTATTTTTAATAAAAAAAATTATGGCCATAAACCATGTTTGTCTTGCATTTGCTTTGTGCTAGAAGTCCTTTAGATTAGTGCAATCTTTCTTTAATTAAATCTGCATTTCTGCACTGACATTAGGCATGGATTTCTTTAGAGAGGGCGTGTACCCGTAGTAGGTATGGGTTTGAAAACAGAACCAAACGAATTTTAGTGCAACCTAAGCAATCCTTGATTGATCTCTACATGTAGGATGGTTACTTCATGTTCTATAGTCTCGTGAGTCCGTGAGCTGTCGTGGCTCAGTTCTTTCTGCTTATAGCCGGGGCTTATTACTTATGCTACAATAACTAGTTTTTAAATGATGTATTTTTTAAGACAGAGATAACAGAAAGATTGTAATAAAAAATGTGCTGAATTTAGTTGTACGGATCAAAATCGTATGCAATTTTTTTTCTTTGCGTATTGCTTCTCACAAACAGCCAGAATTAAAAAATTTAAGCATTAATAATAAGTCACAACCCAAAAAAAATATCCATCTTATCGATTTATTTCTTCAGGAACACCTGCTCATTCCGTTTCAAAAAAAGAACTCCCGTTCAATTGATTAAGGTAGTGCTCTGATTAGCTTTTGGTTTAAGCTCCGGCTGTGGTTTTTAACTAAAATTACATTGTAGCGTATGTTAGCATTTTATGAGAAAAAATAGAAAAATTTGAAATTTTTTTGAAAAAGAGATATTATTATAGACAATGCAAAAGAATAAGGAAAAAAAGAAAAGGCTAAAAAACCAAAATTAGAATACGACGTGTTCCAAATAACTTCTGATTTAAATAAACTGAAAACCAAAAAGCCAGAAACTAAAACCGTTTAAAGTTTGAAGTAGGACCGAACAAAAAAAATCCCAACAATCAGCATCAACAAAGATATTAGCAAAAAAAAAAACACACCTTCAGCATACACTCAACCTAGACGACTAATTGCTATGTTCATTGGAGCAAATTATGGTTTATAGCGTCCCTTAAATAAACAAATGGAATTGTTACTTCGCCATCTTTTCAAAGCAGCTTATCAGAATAGTATTTTTGAAGTAATTTATTAGTTTATCGGTAATCAATTCACTCGTACAAATACTTGTGCTAAGACTAAAAACCATCTGCTACTGCCATAAGCCACACAGCGTGGTAAAAAAGAATGCACCCTTAACACTCTCTGCATGCCCAAGCTGATCGTAAGAATTAGGCAAAAGGGAGCATTGCCGCATGATTACTGGCCCGGCCCCAACGTGTGTGGGTTCAGCGCTACAGCGTCCGGTTCCGTAGAGGGTTCTCCCTCCTCTCAAATTCGAACGAATACCGTTACATGGATAGATACTTGCACATGACTAAGCATGTCAGGCCCGAAAGGTGCTGGTTGCTAGCGAACCCAGTGTGGGCCCTGTGTAACCTGACGCACCACCGACCCCAGTGCATGACGCCCGAAAGGCCATGGAGCACACGAGGATGTTGCGCGGTCGGGATGCACGTGAGAAGGAGGTGGCGCGATCGGGCTGCGCACGAGGATCGTGATGAGGGAGCGTTGCACAGCGCCGGGAGGAGGAGGTGGTGCACCATCGCCGTCATCGTCGGACCTCGCGCGCGCCTCCGCGGCGTACACCTCCTTCCACCACGTCGCCTCCTCCCCGCGGTTCCGCCGTCGCTTCTGCCCCCTCCACGCCCCCACCCTGTTCGGTGTCTTCTGCCCCAACGGCACCGGCTCGGCCACTTCCTCCTCACCCATGCCACCTCCTCCTCGTGCGCTCCGTGGCCGTGCCATCTTCCTCACGCGCTCCCCAGCCGCGCCAGGAGGCCAAATTGGACATTACGCGTGAGAGGAGACCAAAAACGGCATTGTCGTGCTACGGGGGCAAATTGCCCCAGAACTCTAGTTAAGGATCACGGATCGGTTCCTTTCTTGGGAAGCTGGCGCATTTGCCGCTGTAATGCAAGGGTGTGTATTTTGTAATCTGCCATCCAATATAGGCTAATTAATACCGCTCCATTGCAATGCAAAGAAGGAAAATAGTAAGTATCAAAATATAAGTCGTCTAGGATATTAACACAGTTTTCAAGGTTATACATTGGCTAGCAATTTCTTTGAAAATATGTTATTTCAAATAAAAATAATTACATAATACTTTGGCCAGCATTTTCTTTGAAAATATGTTATTTCAAATAAAAATAATGATATATTATGAAAGTATATTTCATGATGGATCTAGTGACATCAATTTCATATTGTTAATCTAGGTAATTCTTTATATAGTAATGATCAACTCTAAAAATGTTTGATCAACACAAATCTCATAATATGTTTTTTTTTTTGCTTTTGGCTTCTGCTTTTGGCTTTTGATTTCTCTGAAAGTCAAAAAGCTAAACATCGAAACGGAATGGCTTCTTAAAGCGGATTCTCTAAACGACTTCTCGTGCCCAAAACTGTATGTGACATTCGCATCGGTGTCTCCGTCGTCCACTGCCGTGTCAAAAAGCACAGCCAAAAGTCATCGGCCGCTGCCAAAAGCGATCAGCCACAACCCAAAAAAACACCCCCCTTAGAATGACTTATATTTTGAGATGGAGACAGTAAATTTTATGTCCCCTTCTCTTATTTGCTCTTAATTGGGATCTTCTCTCTACTCTCCCCATCCATCTCAACTAGTTGGGGGCAAGTCCTTCCTATCCCCTCTCCCCATGTGATGCGAGTAGCTAGAGCTATGGCCTCCTTTTACACAACCAAAGTTGTGGCCTCCACTTGAGTGCATTTACTCACGCACGACAGCTTGCGCCACCATCATAGCCAACCGTCAACAATCGAGGCCACTACCCTTGATCTAACCTAACCAGTTGATGTAGCTCAGCCACATTGGCATGGGTAGTCAAAGCAGCGGTGTGCATGGCCGTCTTCGGAGCCATGCACACTTGTTGTCGTAACTACCACATCACGCTCTTTGCTAGTGAGACTCGCCATCACTTGATTCTGCCTTGATTCAACATTCGAGCACCACTACCCTTGATCCACGCTATTAGACTACCTCAAGACCATTCTAGCCCTAAAGTGTCGCCGGAACTTCACCGAAGTGGCGTTGTGATGACCTGAACCTTGGAATTTTCTTTTCCTTTTTCTATAATCCACTAGTTAGCATTAAAAAATAATAAAAGAAATAATGCCACTAGTGTCCCTTGGTACTTGGACACGAACAGTGGTGGATCTAAGATTTCCATGATGGGTGTTCGAAATTATAAAAATTGTTTAGTGTAAAACATAAAGGAAAATGATATAAAAAACCAAAATACAAATTATTCGTACTAGAGACAACATCTCAAATAATCTAGAGCGATTATAAAATAATTAAGAAAAAAATGTAATGTAACTCGATGATCCTTCAAGCCTTGGAAGTGAGAAAATTACAATTTAACCCGATGGTTCATTCACCAACCACGATTCAAAACAACACTAACAAAATTGATGAATTGGGAATTTGGGATTTGAGACTTGGGAATAGGTGATGCACATGCATTGTGTACCGTGGTGTTGCTAACATGTTGTTTACCGGTGTGTGCCGTGCGTAGGGTGCAGCCTGCCTCACCGCCTCGTCGGCCCCGACGACCCACCCTAGTGTCACTGAGCGTAGAGCGCTCCCTCTCGTTTGTCGCACTACTCCCTTGCCACCATTATCCACCCTCTTCCCTGTAGCGCTCTTCGGCCTTGAGCAGTCCCTTCCCGCCACGCTGTTGTGCTCCCTCCCCTCCAATCACTGCAGCTCGCACGTCACACACCGCGCCATCGCTTGTTGTGGTCGTGCTTGCGCCTAGCCTAAGACTTGAGAGAGGGGGGAGAGGGAGGAGTTAGGGCTTGAGGGAAAGGGGGAATTCTCAGATGGACTGAAATTTGTTAGGCTATTGGGCTAGGCTACAAATAAGTGAGACCAATTTGGGAGGAGGTGTTGGAGTGGGCTAAAATTTATTGGGTGGTACAAATATAAAGAATTTAGCATAATTATTGGTATATATGTATACAATACCTACTATATACTGTGTTTTTTTTTAAAAAAATGGATGTTTAAGTGAACACCTATGAACTTTCGAGGGCCCGTACTTGGACACGAAGAACTTTTCTATGGTTCCTAGCTAGTACCTAGGGCTTAATCCCAAAACACTATGTTTGGCGCAACGTGGTGTGCACCAGTAAGTCAGGCCTGTTCTTTTCAACTTATAGCTTATGGCTTATGATTTCCCTCAAACAGACAAACGAAATAGTTTCTCCGCCATCATTTTGAATTGGCTTATCGGGATAGTCTTTTAGAAGAACTAGAGGGGCTACATAAATCTATTAGGGGTGGTCATAGAGAAGCAAGCAAGAAAAGAAGCAAGCCACAACCAAGCAAGAGGAACTCTTCCAAAGTAGATGTGTATGAGAGAATTGGAGACTATGTTATTGTTTAGCACTAGATTCTTGGATATGAGTATCTAAGTATCTATGTGTATGATAAGCAGTAGGCCAGTAGTCATTCAGCCAACCTACCAAGCCGGAGCCTAGGCCCAACCCAGTTAAGCGCCTAACTCTTAACAATTAACCCTAGATCAGGTACTCAGGTTGTCCACTTCATTCTAAATATGTGAATCCTCGATTCCTCAAATGTCAATTCACTTCTCAGTTTCTCATAGTTTCATGGCTGCCTCCCCTCCCCAATCCAAGAGCAACGTTATCACCGCCTCTAGTCCTGCTCGACTTCCACACCAACGTCGTGGATGGTTGTGGCAGTCGGCTTCCCCTCCATCACCGGGCACCATATCTGAACTCTCCCCCCATACTCCGCTGCTAGAGAAGGTAAGGGACGAGCTAGGCCACTAGGGCATTAGATCTTGTTTTCTGCTTGTTAAGAAACTAATAATCCATACTTCTGCCATGTGCGATGTGCCTATGTCTTATGATATTTTGGTCTAGTTATGGTTTGTGGTAGGATAGGATAGGAGAAGGACTTAAGATAATCCTACAAGCATGTTGGATTGTGTCATTGTCTTATACTTAATTTTTTTCTTGTTATCTTGTAGATTACGATGGCATCTAGAACTGGAAGTGGATCAAGGGTTAGTGGTGGTGCATGTGCTGCTGGGTCTGTGGATGCCCCAACTGTAGGCAATGTTCAAAGTTTTGTCTGTGAGAATGTTGCAGAACAGCATGGGGATGGTACTAGCTAGTTGCACTGCATCAACTACAAAAGCTTTACAAAAGAAAAAACCAAAGAGGAAAACCTCAAATGTTTGGAAGCACTTCACTAAAAGAAGATTGTCATAAGTAAGTTTGCAACTTGCCACTACTGCAAGATTGAGCTTTGTTATGATATTAATCAAGGTATGACATGTCTATGAGCTTTGCAAAAGGAGCCAAAGAGGAAAATCTCAAAGGTTTGAAGCACTTCACCGAAGAATAGTTGAAGAAAAAGTAGGGGAGGAGATCATCATAAGAAAGTTTGCAACTTGTCGCTACTACAAGATTGAGCTTTGTCCTGACAGTAATCAAGGTATGACACATCTGTAGAACCATTTTGATGCAAAACATAGCAAATTGCCAACTAGACTCTTATTCAATTTAACAATTACAAAGAGGAAGTTAGTTTATAGACTTGGAAATATGATGCTGAAGTCAACGTCCATAAATATCATCTTGCCATTATCATGCATGAATATCCATTCAACTTATGTGAGCATGAGTACACAAAATGACTTCATTAAATCCCTATGCGCCGCATTTCCTATAAAGACCTATAATACGACTAGGAAGAATATCATGGATATTTTTAACCATGAGAAGTTGAAGGTTTTTAATCTTTTTTCCTCTCTTAAATGTCGAGTCTATTGCACAATGAATTTGTGGACTTCTAATCAAAATAAGGGGTATTTGTGCGTCACTTGTCAAATTGTTAATGATGATTGGAGAATCTAGAAACGAATTATGAACTTCATGCATTTGCAAGGAAGACATACATGAACAAATATGAGTACCACATTTTTGAAAAAGTGGCTTCATGGAATATTGAACAGAAACTATTTGGTTTGACCTTGGACAATGCATCTTCAAATGATGTTTGTGTCAAGACTATTGTATCTACTCTTGATGCAAGTGGTTATATAATCTGTGGTGGCAAATTCTTTCATGTGCATTGCACTGCTCATGTGATTAATCTCATAGCAAGGGATGATGTGAGTACTATTTTAGGTGCTATGAATCGCATTTGGTCCACAATTCTACTTGTTAAGAGCTCCCCTCTCCAGTGGGAGGAATTTCAGAAGCATGTGTCTAACTTGAGATTGGACAAATCAAAATGCCTTCCTCTAGATGTATCCACCAGGAGGAATTCAACCTACTTAGTGCTAGAATGTGCAATTTACTTCAAGAAAGTTTTCCAAAGACTTACTTTGCTAGATCTAGATAAGTATCTTCACCATGCTCCTTCGACAGAAGAATGGGCCAACGCAAGTGCATCGTGCCAATGCTTGAAGATGTTTTATGATGTTACTAAACTTCTCTCAGGCTCTAATTAACCAACTGAAAACATGTTCTTTACTGAATTTAGTGCAATTAACATCCAACTTATTGAATGGATTAAAGGCAACGATAAACTCATCACTAAAATGGCAGTAGCTATGAGGGAGAAATTTAACAAGTATTAGGAGATGAGTAATTGTGCTCAAGCTGTTGCATGCTTCTTAGATCCCCGCTACAAGATGAAGGTGATTCAGTATTGCTATGAATAGATGTCTGATGACTTTGGTATTGACCAGATTACCGAATTTAAGGTTGTTCTTCAAGAATTGTATGATTCTTATACATCTCGTTATCATGTATGTCAATCAATTTCTCAGGCCGCACCTCCTACTACTCCATCTTCTCACCTCGATGAGAAGCGAAAGAGAAGGCTCACGCTTTTCTTAAGGATATTGATGAAGATGATAGAGTGATGTCTAAGTTGGACACATAGTACAATGATGGGTTGTTGAAATATCCTGAAAACAAATACTTCGACATTTTGGGATGGCAGAAGACAAATGGTGTAAAATATCCTATTCTACAGCAAGTTGTGCGGGATGTTTTGGCTATACCTGTATCAATTGTTGCTTCTGAGTCCACCTTCAGTACTGAAGGAAGAATGGTCGATAAATATCATAGTCGTTTAGACCCTGAGGTAGTTGAGGCCTTGATTTGCACAAAGGATTGGGTAAAAGCATCTAGGAAAGGTAAACAAATAACAATACAAGTAGACAACAGTTGTTACATGCATTACACTTGTAAGAACCATTTTAATGTGTTGTTGTCCACTTATTTTGTTGTAGGTGAAGCTGATGTTGCTTTGATTCTGGAAGACCTCTCTCCCTTCTTGACATACATAACACTACAGATGGTATGTCAACTACCAACCCTTTTAGTGGTATTAGATTGGCTCTTAGTTGAAGAATTCATTAAATAATTTGTTGTTTTATTGCAGAACCTATCGACATCGTTGATGTGGAAGGCGATGTTGATGAGGGGTTTAAATGTATAAATACTTAAGTCTGATTAGTTAATAGTGTTATGTTATTTTGTACTATCTGTCTATCTCCAGTCTCCAGAAACTTGGGAGTTGGGAGGTGAAAGTCTAAAACTCCTTTGTCCTTTTGTGAATCTTGAAGTCGTAAACTCGTAAAGTGAATCTTGAGTTTGGGTTAGGGTTTGTATGAGAAGAGTAGGCGTTGTGATGTTCTCTCTGTCCTTATCATGGATTGGCTATAAAATATCCATTCTCAAGTAGTAATATAATCAAGTTTGTTTATTTCTCATTAATCTCTCTTTCTTAGTTGATTTGCTCTTATTCTTGTTGGTTCTTTGTCTCTTCTCTCCCCTTCTTGATCTTGCTGATGCGAAGGACGTATAAGCGATAGAGATAACTCATGTAGATAAAATCATATACATCTAGGCACCGTAGTTTGCAAGTTCTTGAAGTTGCCCAGTTTTACTTGATTTGAAGTCCTTGAGAAATCTTGATCTGAGAGTTTTGATTTCGATTCATTGCTTGGTTCTATTTGCTGTGATATGTGGGAACACATGTAGAGCCATCTTGATTGATCTTAACCTACGAGCAAATTGTATCTTACATTGTTGAGATTTGCCCTGTTTTCATGCAACCTTGCATGTTTTGAGGAAATGTTGGGACTTTGGTTAGGATCATCATGATCCTTGGATGGAATAGGTTGCTGAGACACTCAACAAGGTATGTGCAAAGTTTGATCCCATTTGATCATGGATTTTCAAGTTTGCATGAAAAGTGGCTTGGACTCAGGCTGATTTTCTATTCTAGAAACAGGGGAGCGGTCAGACTGCTCCTGGGCCTGGTTAGACCACCGACTAGCCACCGATTGGATAGTTGGCTTGAGGTCGGTTAGACCAATCTGGTGCAGTGTTGTGTATCTTTAGTATTTTTGGTTGTTGCATGGTTGTAGGGTATGTAATATGTTCTGTTTAGCTCTCTAGTTCTGAAGTGAAAGATTTTTTCGTACTTAAGAAAAAATTGTGTGAAGACATCATTTACACTTCTGTGTTAGCATTGCTGGCCCTATACTCTGAAAGGAGAGAATGCAAAGAAAGGGGAGAGATGTAGTACTTGCTTCTGAATCATAGAGGGTGAGAAAGAGACTGCTGGAGAGTTGTCGGGTGCATGCCTCCAAACGAGGCAAAGCTACCCAACTTCTGCAAAACCTAAAGGCAGTTGGCCAAACTATACATGATGGGAAAGAAAGGTGATCAGTTTGTTCAGGCTACCTCCAACACAACTTTGTGAACCTGTGTGTTGTTGCATGCCCCTTTGCTGTTCTCTCCTTCCACACAAAGAAGCATCCATAAAGCTTACAAAATGCTTATGAACCAAGATCTCTTTCCAGATACCGATAAATAGACTGTTAAATTCACATAATAGCAGCGCCACTGCATATTTACCCTTTCTGCAGAGTATGCTGTCTATTCCATTGTCTTGATCGACACTTGTGCTACAGATATCGCCCGGTTCTTCTGTTTTGTTTCTCTTTTCCGTGTGCACTTTTCTCTAGCTCAGGATCGATTCCAATTTCCAAGTGCGTTCTTGTCGGGTGCGGGCCTGCGCACGAGGCTTTCTGATCAAACAGCAATGGCACCAAACCATACAAGAGAGCTTGTCGGAAAACGATGCGAGAGCTAAGCTCCAACAGCAAAGTCAAACTGCAGACAACTCTACTGTCGCTGCTTGCATGCTGCTTTTCCTAGGAATCCAATGCCCGGGGTAGGAAAGATTGTAGCTTCACGCCCCTTGCATTGTCACCCACACTGCCCTTTTTTATCCTTAAAATTTGGCCACAATCTCTGTCGATCACTTAAGAAATAAGATAGGACAGATTCAATCTCCGTCGATCAATCTCGGATGTGCGGGGCGCTCGGCGACACACTCTAAAAGCGCTCAGTTCGTCGCTTCCCTGCTTTCTTCTCAAACTTCAAACCATCGGTTACTGTAATAACCTAAGTAAATTGAATTCCAGAAAACATCCACTAACAAATCCGGCGGACAGACACGTAGGGTAGCCAACGTGACCAGGGAACACCTTCCCAGCCTCTCCGTACTAGACCGCTATCTATCTATACTAATTAGATACTTCAAGAAAATTCTCATATTAATCAGAAAAATCTGAACATTTATCTAAAAGATTCGAATTATAATGATTCAGATTAAAATAAGGAGTTTATGTCAAGTACAATCCAAATACAAGAAAACTCTCACGTTAACCAGAAACATCTAGCTATCCATTTGATGGACCTGAGTTATAACGGTTCGGATTAAAATAAAGAGTCCATCTCAAGTACAATCCAAATTAACTAAAATTTAGAATAAAAATAAAGAAGCTCTCATATTAACTAGAAAATCTAGCCATCTATCTGGATGACCCGAGTTATAATAGCTCAGATTAAAAGAAAAGAGTTCATGTCAAGTACAATCCAAATTGACTAAAATTCAAAATAAAAATAAAGAAAAATTAGCAATTTAATTTCCATAAGACTCTCAAAGTAACATTAATAAATAACTAAATTTAGAATAAAAATTAAATGGAAATTGAAAATTAAAAGAAAGGCTCTATGTCAGGTTCAATACAAATTAATTAAAATTCGCAATGAAAGATAAAGAAAATTTAGCGATTTGATTTCCATGCGACTTCAAAAGTAACATCCACAAATAACCAAAATTTGCAATAATAATTAAATGTAAGTTAACAAATTAAAAGAAAGAGTTCATGTCAAGTTCAATCCAAATTAACTAAAAATTGGAGTAAAAAAATCAATCTGAATTCCACAATAAAATCCTATAAACTAAAATTATGATTAATAATTAAATGCAAGTAGAAATTTGTTTTTATACGAACCCCAGACGCCAAGTATGATCTAGTAACATGCAATTTCAAAATAAAAATTAAAAGACGATTAGAGATTTAATTGGCATGCAAATTTTAAATTCCAAAAGTACTAAAATTTGTTAACCTATGCTAATTACCCACTCTGAGGAAAATCCTATTTTAACCAAAATGATCTAGCCATCTATCTGGTAAATCTGAGTTATACCAGCTTAGATTAAAAAAATGTGAAATTCAGAATAAAAATAAAGAAAATTCGAAATTTATTTCCATACTACTTACAAAGTAACATCCATATAACTAAAATTCAAAATAATAATTAAGTGAAAGTTAGAAAATTGAAAGAAACAGTACATGCAAAGTACAATCCAAACTAAATAAAATTTGGAATGAAAAATAAAATAATATTATTAGTTTTATTTCCATGCGAATTCCAAAGTAAATCCCTAAAAACTAGAATTCTGAATAATAATTAAGTGAAAATAGATATAATCATTTGTAAGAAGGATCCAAGTTATAATAGTTGAGTACATATAAAATTCGAGGGGATCAAATTATTAATTTTTTCGTACAAATGAAATTTTATTATTATTCACATATCTCAATAATATAGATTACAAAATAATATTTTATAAACTAGACTACACAAATGCACAGGTTGGTGACTAGTACCTATGCTAATTAGACACTCCGAGAAAGCTCCCACTTTAACCAAAAAAAATGGTTATCTATCTGACAGACCTGAGTTATAATAACTTATATTAAAAGAAAGAGTCAATATCAAGTACCATCCAAAATAACTGAAATTTAAAATAACAAATAAGAGAAATTAGCAATTGACTTACATACGACTTCCAAAGTAAATGCATAAATAACTAAGATTTAAAATAATATTAAATAAAAATTAGAAAAATAAAACAAAGAGTATATGTCAGGTAAAAACCAATTAACTGAAATTCATAATAAAAATAAAAGAAAAATAGAAATTCGATTTCCATACAATTTCCAATGTAAACCTTTAAAATAAAATTCAGAATAGTTGTAAATGAAAATAGAAAATTAATTTTCGTATGAATTCCAACCTGAAATCTAGAAAAAAAACTTTGATTTCTACACAAATTATAAAGTAAATCCAAAAAATGAAATTCAAACTAATAATAAAAGGAAATAGAAAATTATTTTTTATACGAATTCCAGCCTCTATGGATGCTCTCACGTTAACCAGAAAGATCTGGATATCTATTTGGTGTACCCGAGTTATAACAACTTAGGTTAAAAGAAAGAGTTCATGTCAAGTACAATCTAAAATAACTAAAATTTGAAATTAAAAATAAATAAAATTTGCAATTTAACTCCCATATGACTTCCAAAGTAAATTCATAAATAACTAAAATTCGGATTAACAATTAAATGAAAATTAAAAAATTAAAATGAAGAGTCAATGCCAAGTACAAGCCAAGTTAACTAAAATTTAGAATAAAAATAAAAGAAAATTAGCAATTCGATTCCCATAAGTATTCAAGAGTAAACCCTAAAAATAAAATTCGAAATACCAAAAAATGAAATTGGAAAAATGAATTTTCATATAAATTCCAGCCTAAAATCTGGGGAAAAAATTCACCCCGGGTACAATAAAAATATATATGCAAATTTGGAATAAAAATTAAGGGTGATTAGATATTTGATTTGTACGACTTCCTATGTAATATCCATAAATAACAAAAGTTTGTAATAACAATTAAATAAAAATTAGCAAATTAAAGGAAAAGTCTCTATCAAGTACAAGCCAAATTAAGTGAAATTTAAAATAAAAATAAAATTAACAATTTGATTCCTACATTAATTCCAAAGTAAACCCAAAAACAAAATTCGAAATATAATAAATGAAACTAGAAAATATATTGTTATACAAATTCCAACCTAAAACCAAAAAAATCCACCCAAAATACAATCCAAAAATATGCAAATTAGGAACAAAAACTAAAGAATGATTAGATGTTTGATTTGTATTCGAATTCGAACGCTAAATTCTAAAAGTATTAAAATTCATAGTAAGACCTATACCTATACTAATTATAAACTGTGAGGAAATTTTCATATAAATTGAGAAAAGGAAAAGATCTAGCATCCTTCTAGCAGACCCTAAGTTATAGCGGCTTTGATCAACATGTCCAATTCAAATATAATCAAAAGCAGTGGACCTAGGTGACTTTTTCTAAGCAGCTAGTCTATGCATTGCTGCGCCAATGCATGAGTTATCGACTAGTATATATATAATGTTTTAAACATCTAGATTTCCTGGCTGCGCCACTAACGCTATCATTTAGGTACATACCAACACAAACACGAATGCTACACTCGTTACACCGGCGAGCGGAAAGCCTCAACTTGTCTGGCCAGCTTAGCCTGCATTTTTCTCCTGAAGCAATCCTAGTGTGGTCGAATCGAATTGAAAGGTGAGTTTTTTTTAGCTGCGGGTAATGGTTTATGTTTTTACCATAGTGCGAGTACTTATATAACTAAATCTAATGTCGATAAGTCAATAAACTGCTTAAAAACTGTTATAACGATAAACCGCTTTAAAACAACGATAAAAAAGTCATCATATTTATTTATTTAAGAGAAATTGACCATAAACTAAACAGAACTCAGCCGGAGCCGCCGTCTCAACCTCAACTCTCAAGCGCATGCAGCGACAGCTGAGCGGATCGATCGGATCCAACAAGGGTCGATCCAGCTGAGCGGAACCAACCGACCTTGCAAACTAGCCTGTTGTTCCACAGTAGCACTGCGCTTGCTAGCTGCCGACATCGAGATTAGGAGAGCTGCTTGCTTGCGGCCGTTTGTTCCGACAGGAGCCCGTAATGTCTCGCACCAACGTGCAATTACGGGCGTGATTTGATGCTAATGATGGTGCTTAGCATGGGAAATCAGGGTGAGGCCGTTTTGGGGGTAGGGGGGAGTCGACGGGAGGTTGTTCGTGTGGGCCCGTGATGGCATCGGCTCACCACACAGCCACAGAAATATACCCTGCAGCGCATGTTCTAGTTGCCTCCCTCTTGTCGATCTGGTGGGCTAGCAACAATTTAGCGTGTTCTCCCCTAAAAAAACGAGCATGTTCGTCAATTTTAATTTGTAAAGTAGTAACATAGGTGTGAATACTTGGATAACATAGGGCATATTTTTTTTTCCGAAGTTGCTACAGTACCTAAAAAAACCGAGCATGTTCGTCAATTTTTATTTGTAAAGTAGTAACATAGGTGTGAATACTTGGCTAACATACTCATCTTAAAACTCACAACCACTCAGCACGTGGTTTGTGAGAATCAAATTCTGATCATCAATGAAAGAAATAAGCTTCCACACAGCTAGGTTATGTTATTATGTTATGGTTGGCAACACATATGGTAATTTAATTGGTCTACATCAAGCAATGAGCCATTTAGGACATCTCAATGGGTAGTTTTCATAGCAATATCTATGAGGAGAGATACTGCATAAAATAAGTGTTTAGATACAACTACTTTAATGAGTAGTATCTATGTGTTTCATTCCAAGATCATTATTGTTGTATGTATTGTGATCTACACTACACTTCACTCAAACTAGACCTAATATTGAAATATATTGCATATCGAAATAGAAAATAGTGAAATGGTATACTAATTGAATAAAGAAGTTACAAAATAACGTCACTCAAACTAGACCTAATAATTTTAGTTGTGCCCAAGCTTTTGCCAAATACGTTCAACCAAGTCCCTTTTAAGTTATGCACGAGTTGGGCGAGTCTGAATATTAGAATTTCTCTATAATACGTCAGCAAATATTGGGATAGCATCATGAGAGAATGCCGATGATAGCAGGATCGATGTGCTTGGACTCTCGTTCAAATTAAGAGGAATGACAACCATTTCTTTTACATCTTCGACTACCATGTTGTGAAGAATGATGCAAGCTAACATAATTTTCTAGAGATCTCCCCGTTTGTATAGATGCACTGGTCGATGCAAAATACAAAACAAAGATTGCAAGCCACCAACGTCTGTTCAACGTCCTTCCTTGCCCGTTCTTGATGTTTTGCAAACAACTTGTCCTTGTCTATCTACGTGAGGGGTATTGTCTTAATGAATACCACCCACTCTTGGTATATTCCATCTGCAAGGTAGTAACCATTGTTGTATCGCCGCCTGTTGACATAGTACTGTACCCGATGAGCTTGCCCTCTCAACTCATTGACGAACAACGACGACTAGGTAAACACATTGATATCTTTGTTGGATCTAGCAACACCAAAGAAAGCATGTCATATCCAAAGATCTTGTGAGGCGATTGCCTCTAGAATGGTCGTAGGGACACCGTGATCACCGTGAGTGAATTGACCTTTCCATTCTAGGGACATTTTCCCCAATACCAGTGCATGCAGTCAGGGCTTCCTATTGTCACCAATTTGCAGCAAACGCGCCACATCCTCAATAGTGGGCCATCACAAATACTTCATACCAAACTTATCAATCACGCCTTGCAAGAACATCTTCAAACATTCCATGGCTGTATCTAAGAAACTTATTAATTCTATTTCTTGTGCATTTTGTGCTGAAATTGGGATTGATTTAGATGAGATGCATGAGTTTTTTTAGAGTCAAATAAAAGGAGTAGTTGATTAGAGTTAGAAATTATTCATGTGTTTCTTGCAAGACTGTCTTTAGGTCAGCATGTTTCACCCAAACCCCTTCTAGCAAGTCAAGTGCTTCTACTTCAGTAGGTCAGACCCCTCAAAAGATCAAGTATGATTGTATCTTCTATAAGAAGATTGGCCACATTATTGAGTTCTGCTTAAGTAGAGCTAAGGTTGAGAGAAAAGAGAGGATGTGTACTTTGAGGTCCATTAGAGGAGTTCCTTCAATTATAAGTGTCTCTAGAGTCAGACAGCTTGTCTTTCCTTCTAGATATAGGTCTAAGTTTGTAGATGTCTTCTTTGACTCCTTTGGTGGCTCTAGGCGGCGCTTCGGGTTAGGATATCATGAGGATAGACAACGGGTAGCATCTAGACAGGGAGAGTGGCGTCCTTTTGATAGGCCAATTCGGAGAGGCCTATGTGGTTCTTATATGCATTCTCATAATTATCTTGCTAACTATTTTATTCCTGCTTCTACCATTGTTCCTAGATATCATGTGACTCAGTACTGGATTTCTAAGTCTTTCATTACTAACCCCAGTATTGAGCCACATATGTTTTCTGCTTATGTCATGTAGGTCCGTCGAGTAAGGAAGGAGGACGTGTGGCTTGTTGACTTCAGATGTTCACAGCAATTTGACCAGAGATTCTAGATTATTCTCCTACCTCACTCGTGCATCTGGTAACGAACTGATCATGTTTAGGGATGCTTCTACTAGGACCATGACAGCAAAGGGCATTGTGTGTGTCAACAATAAATTCATGCTCAAGGACATTGCCTTGGTAAGAAAGCTGAGGTATAATCTGCTATCTTTTTCCCAGCTTCTTGATGAGGATCTAGAAATGAGATTCAAGAGTGGAGAGTGTAGAGCTTTAGACTCTTCGAATGAGGACATCTTTGGGATCTCTAGGTTTGAGAGTATGTTTAGTGCTGATTTTAACATCTCTTCTCTCTGGTGCTAGGTGTCTTGTGGCTTTTAACTCTCCTGATTTAGTGTTGTTATATTGTAGGCTTGGACATATAGGCTTTGATCACTTGACTGAGCCAGTAGTAAGAATCTTATTAGATCATTGGTTAGGCTTAAGAGTTCTAGAGACATAGTGTGCACACCTTGTAGACATGGTAAGATGGTTCCTGCTTCCCATCCTTCTTACCTTACTGATGACTGATGGCCCTAGACAGATCTTGCACTTAGACATAGTTGACTCTTCTTGGGTTCAGTTTGCAGGAGGGAAGTGGTATATGCTTGTCATTGTAGATGACTTCTTTAGATATTCTTAGGTGTATTTTCTAATTTCTAAGGGTGAGGCCTTTGGCTGTTTTAGATAGTTAGCTCTCAGATTACCAGTTGACCTCCCAAGAGCCTTGAGAGCCATTAGGAGTGATAATGACACATAATTCAAGAACTCATTCTTTGCTAGTTTCTACACTAAGAGAGGTTTACATCACCAGTTCTCCTTACCTATAGTCCCCTAGCAGAAGGGGGTTGTAGAGAGAAAAAATAGAACCTTTGTATAGATGGCTAAAACCATGTTAAATGAGCATAGCACCCCTAGGAGGTTTTAGCCTGAGACGATTTCTACTGCTTGATATATGTCCAATAGGGTTTTTATGAGATCATCCATAGGCAAGACTTCTTTTGCGTTTAGATTTGGTCATAAGCCTAGCGTCTCTCATTTCAAGATATTTGGTTGCAAGTATTTCATTCTTAAATATGGCAACTTAGATAAATTTGAATATAGATATTATGATGGAATTTTTCTTAGATATCCTACTCATTCTTGTGGATTTCGTGTATTTAATTTGGGTACTAACAAAATCGTTGAGACTTGTGAAGTTACTTTTGATGAGGCTGGTCCTGGTACATGACAGGAGAGTGTCTTCATTGACGATAGCCCTAACCAAGAGGATGAGGACCCAATACCCCATCTAGTCACTTCTCAGTTGGTTGGAGAGCTTGCTTCCATTACTCCAGCTTCACCAGAGTGGCCTCCTCCCACCTTCATCGGTGCTTCGAGTGATTCTACTCCTACATCCACAGCCCATAAAGTAGAGGTCACGTCTACACTATGACCTCCCCTTCATATTCAGCAATGATACCCTTAGGAGCAGATGATTGGGGATCTTCCTGAGTGAGGTAATTGCCCTAGATTTATCTATCTAGATTCGTATGCACATTATGCTTTTATTGCATCTTTTGAACCCCGAGATGTCATTCATGCTTTATCTGATTCCTCTCGGGTTAATATCATGCATGAAGAGCTTGGAAACTTTGAAAGAAACCAAGTCTAGACCATAGTTGAATCTCCTCCTAATCATAATGTAATTGAAACAAAATAGGTTTTCAAAAATAAGCAAAGTAAGGATGGGTTGATAGTTCGCACAAGAATAGGCTTTTAACTCAAGGTTTTTCCTAGGTAGAGGGCTTAGACTTCGAAGAGGCATTTGCACCTATAGCTCGATTAGAAGCCATTCACATATTGCTAACATTCATGGCATCTAAGGGTTTTAGGCTTTTTCAAATAGATGTCAAGAGTGTTTTTCTAAATGATTTCATAGAAAAAGATGTCTATGTCTAGCAACCCCTGGTTTTAAAAATCTCAAATTCCCAAATCATATGTGTAAGCTCTACAAAGCATTGTATGGATTGAAGCAAGGCCCTAGAGTTTGGTTTGATAGGCTTAAGAGTTTTCTACTAAAGAATAATTTCTAAATGAGATGGTAGATGAACCATTGTTCACTATCAAGCATGGCGGTGACTTCTTATTTGGATTTATGTGGATGACATTATATTTGGTGGTTCATCTCATGCTTTGGTATCCAAATTTTTAGATTCCATGAGCAGAGAATTCAAAATGAGTATGATGGACGAGGTGACCTTCTTCCTTAGACTTCAAGTCAAGCAACTGAAAGAAGAGACCTGCATTCATTAAAGCAAGTACACCAAAGAATATTCTTCGGCGCTTTGACATGGGAAGCAGCAAACCAATGTCTACTCCAATGCCACTTCTACCGTGTTAGATCCTAATGAGAATAGAGAGCTCGTGGACCAAAAGGAGTTTCACAGCATGATTGGCTCTCTCCTCTACATCACAGCTTCGAAGTCAGACAAACAAGTTGGTGTGTGCCTGTGCGCTCTATTTTAGGCTTCCGCTCGTGCCTCGCATCATCAAGCAATGCGTCGCATCTTCAGGTACCTTCAAAACATTCTTGACTTTGGACTCTGGTATTCTTCTGATTCTACACTCTCCCTTCACGCTTTTTTTTCTTATATTGATTTTGTAGGATATATAGAAAGAGTACTTCTGGCACTTGTCATTTTCTAGGTACCTCTCTTATCTCTTGGTCATCTTGGAAGCAATCCTCTGTTGCACAGTCCACTGTTAAGGTGGAGTATGCAGTTGCAACTAGTAGTTGCTCTTAGGTTCTCGGGATCTTATCTACTCTACAGGACCGTAGGTTGGCCTAGCGTCATAAATATTGCCAAAAACCCAGTGCGATACTCTAGGACCAAGTATATTGACATTAGATATCATTTCCTTAGAGACCATGTAGAGAAGAGAGATGTTGTGCTTCACTCTATAGAGTCAGAACACCAGGTTGCAGACATTTTTACTAAGACTCTTGATTCTTCTTATTTTGCTTTTTTGTGGGGACAATTGGGGTTATTAGTCCTTTTGACCTGTTTTGATGGGAGTTTGACTCTTTTGCATCCATTATATCATAATGCATATTTAATTTCAGCAACTTACATTGTAATGTAACTACATAGAGCTTTGACTATTATCCTTATGTAACACGATATCTTGCTTTATATTTTGTCATGCCATGTGCTAGTTTGCTAGATTTATGATATCTTTTTATGTGTAGCTTAGCTCTTGTCATGCTTGCCTTATTAAATGTGAGAAACTTGAACTTAATCACGTCTTGTTGGATCTTGTGACTAGTTTTGCTTTAGTGATCATGTTTTGATTCATATTGTGTTAAATAAGCTAAGTTAAGTCTTGAACCTAAATTAAGTTTTGGATTGAGCTATGCTAGTTCGTTATTGAAGTATGAGCTTACTTCTCCTAAGGTTTTGTGGCTCGAGTCAGGTATTGCTTACGGACTAAGGAGTAGCTCATTGTTCTTAAACTAAAAATGATATCTTTTCGTAAGAAAAAAGCTAATCTCACCAATTCTTTCTTATAAGATAGCTTATCATTACACTAGGCATGAACTCAGTAGGAGTTTTGGATGGCAAAGACCACGCTTTTAAGCTTCTTACTTGGGATAGTCGTAATAAGGCTTAAGATTTAGAACATGGATACGAAAGCAAAAAAAATATGAAAAATGGTTAAAATTTAGGAAGCAGTTGTGGATAGCTCATAGTTCAGGACTTACTTTACAAAGATAAGACCAAAATGTGTTTCAAAATTATCAATTGTGCTAATTATACTAAAAATCGAGTGCTTGAACAAAATGACCATTCTCTGTCTTGGCATGCATGTATGTTGCGATCTTTGGGTAATACGGTGTATGTGGACTGGCTACATGAAGTGCTGCATTTGCATGCCTTTCCCTGAAATATCCAATTGTACCTTGCAGAACGGCTTCGACGATGGCGACGAGGGGCTGAGAATTGACGCCCCTAAGAGCCCAGTTGTACACCTTCACAAGGCTAGTGGTCATTATGCCATACCTCACACCGTCTGTGTCGTGCAATAAGGACCACTTCTTCAATGGCTCGGCCTCAATCTAATGGGAGAAGCACTTGATATTCCTCGAGGTCCTCTATATCACACCGACAGGGTCAAGCTCCTGCAATGGTTCGAGGCGTTCGGGTTGCATCGCCCTAGGAATGGCCGGTCGCTTGTTCCTCTCAACGACGTGCTTCCTGGTGTGCTCCTCCAATATCTTCCATAGCGTATTGAATTTACACTGCTGGTTCTGCATAGCCAGCCTCTTGAACAACTTCATCAACGGTTGCTGTAGGAACTGCTTGAAGAAGTTGGCCCCCATATGACAAATGCACCTCTATACCTCAGGTCTGGCCAAGGGAATGGCTCCTCCAGATCTTGCTGAAATTTTCTTATGGCCTTAATCATCCTGGGGTGGCGATCGTGGATTATGCAAACATCAGGATGTGCCCCAACTACTCCCTCCTTTAGATGTCGAAGGAACCACAGCCAATTGTCAAAATTCTCACTTTCGATTAAAACGATGGCCAAGGGCAGAATTTGATTGTTACCATCAATGCCAATTACTGCCAGGATCTGCCCTTTATATTTTCCTGTTAGAAACATCCCGTCGACTAAGATCACTAATAATATGTGCCTGAAAGCGTCGATATAAGCACCGAAGGCTAAAAAAGCCCTCTGCAAAACTAGGTAACCGGGCGGTCTTCTGGACGGCTTATCCTTCACAACAATGTATGTGTCTAGGTTCCTATCCCGTAGCACCTCGAGCAAATGAGTAAGGTTGTTATAAGCCGCCTCGAAAGAACCGAACCTCCTTTCCAAAGCCTTTTGCTTTGCACGCCATACCTTGGTATAGCTAATCATGTACTTGAATTTTTGCTCAATAGCCACCATGATGTGCTTGGCCTCCAGATCCTTCTTCAATATTTCAACGCACATGAGATTGCCTATGAAGGTGGACATCAGGTTGCGATACTTCAGCAAAACACTACTAAGCACGCAGGAGTGCGGCTCCACCTTCGAGATAATCCAGTGAGTCTCATACTTAGGTTTGCATTCGTGCACATGCTAAGGATAGACAACCTGCTCGTAGACCACAGTGTACTGCTCATGGCTAGATTTTAGGGCCCGAAACATCTGCTACATAGAAAAGGCCCAGAGCTTAATGGCATTCTGTAGTGATCCCTTGTCAGCAAACATTGTATGAAGCCAAACCTCCGTAGTATGGTACAACTAAGTTGATTCATTCTCGTCGTGCACAGAAAGACCCTTAACATCCACTGTATTCCATGCCTGCAGTATGGGACATTCATCCTTATCGGAAGAGTCATTGCCATCCTCTTCTAAATCTTCCTCCTCATCTCAGGCCATCCGGTCCTAGAAATCCATCTAACGCATAATGTTGTCGACATACTCCCCTGCGTCCGCCTATCCAGTGGGCTCAGCTTGCGTAGTGTGATCTTCCTGATCTACCTCAGCAACATCTGCAACAGCCTATCGGGTGGGTTCAGTGTGCGATGTGAAATATTCCGGTTCTGCCTTCTCAACATCACCCATCGTGTCCTCTTGATGAACCACGCGGTGCACGTCCAAGCTTCTCCCACCAATCGGACCTCCTGTGGCTCCCTTTGGACATATGATTGCATGAATAGCACGTACTCGTAGCCACACTGCTACAGAAGAGGGTATACTGGACGGGTACATCACAGACGGTTTTACTGGCAACCGTCTGTGATATTTTCATAGACGGTTATTAACATGAACCGTCTGTGATAATTGAGACATCACAGACGGTTTTTATTAATAACCGTCAGGAACTTTCCTGACGGTTCTTAATACGAACCGCCTATACCATCGAGATAACACGACGGGTCTGTTAAGAACTGCGCGAAAGTTCACGACGGTTATTAACACGAACGGTGCGTGAAAGTTAGATAACACGACGGTTCTGTTAAGAACCGTCTGTGATAATCCCATGTCACTTATAATTGGTGTGTAATAGTCACATGTCACCAATAATTGGCGATACGTGATTTCGATCTCACCCGTCTATTCTCTCCACATCGAATGGCTGGCACCAGTTCCTCCCACGGCCAGGCCCTTATTAATAACTCCCCATCAACCTTTCCACTGGTACTAGTCACGCGTGAGTTCATCCACTAGCTAGCTTATAAGCTTCCTGTATGCATCTCCCCTCCGCTGTGAGCTAGCACCTCCATCGCGGCACGACCGGTTCATACTAAAGAACACACTCTTGCCGTAAGTGTCGTAAGTGTGTCTTGTTTAGTGTGGACCGTCGTGCCACGAAGGGTTTGTTAGCTTGTCATCCCGTAATAGATCGATCTGATCAATGTGTTGTTGAGTTTTTGTGCTTGCCTCTGTATTTGCATGTTCCTCGACGATGCCGACTACTGTCGAGATGTGATGTCCACTCCGACAATCCTTCTTTTTCCTGCAAAATTCAAGGCAATTTTATTACAAAAGTTCAAAAAAAAGACATTTCCAGATTCTTCGGTGAGCAGCCGACCGACATACCCGACAACTTCGGTGACCGACTATTCATCTGCATCTTCCCACTTCTTTTCTTGTGGGAGAAGTGTGAGCAGCCGACCGACATACCCGACAACTTCTTTTCTTCCCACTTCCCATCTTCGACACCTATTTGTCACTTGTGTAGCTTAGATGGACCGAAGCTGGATGTATGTTGAGAACCGTGTGAGTGAAGAGTACATTCTTGGCGTGTCGCTTTTAGAGGGCTACCGAGCCGGATATGTTGAAGAAGGGATGAAATATATGTATTGCCCATGTATTGATTGTGATAATCTCAAGATGTTTAGCAACTCAACAGCAGATTGAAGCTCACTTGATTCAAGGGGTTTCGAAAAGGGTACAAATGTTGGACCACCACGGTGAAGAGAAGAGTACACAAGAAGGTAGTTATGACATAGTCGAGGGAGACAACGATATGCCAGTTGTGGACTGTTCTTTCGATCATGAGGAAAGGTCGCAGGATGACAATGGATCATGAGGATAGGTCGCAGGATGACAACTGGATCCCGAGGATAGGTCGCAGGATGACAACTGGATCGATGTTACGTGATGCGAAGGGAACTATAGTGAGAGAGTTTGGTAAATTCGAGGGCTTGATGGAGGACTCGGAGAAACCTTTGTTCCCGGCCGCAAGCCGCAATACACGAGGTTGTCATCGGTTCTAGAACTGCTAAAATTGAAGGCAAGCAATGGTTGGTCCGACAAGAGTTTCACGGCATTATTAGGTCTCCTAGTGGACATGCTTCCAACGGAAATGTGTTGCCGAGAACCACCTACCAAGCCAAGAAGATTCTTTGTCCATTAGGGATGGAAGTAGAAAGAATACATGCATGTCGGAATGATTGTATCCTGCATCAGTAAAGAGTATGGTAGCTTACATGTTTGTCCGGTGCAAAGCATCCCGATACAAGCGTAAAATGACTCGATGATGGGAAGGGCATCGAGGTGAAGCAAGGACCTCCGCTAAGGTCATGTGGTATCTTCCCGTAATCCCCGTTTGAAGCGTTTATTTGCAAACCGCAAGGATGCAAGATTGATGCGTTAACACCGCGAAAGCGTAGAAGAAAGACGGAATGATAAGACATGTTGCTTGATTACGCGGTGGAGGAACATCGATAGGATGTTTGTAGATTTCGTGTGGAACCGAGAATATAAGGTTTGGGTTGAGTACGGATGGAATGAATCCTTTTGGTAACATGAGCACCGACATAGCACCGCCCGTGACTCGTGCATGTACAACCTTCCTCCTTGGTCGTGTATGAAGCGGAAATATATTTTGATGTCACTACTTATCCAAGGGCGAAGCAACCGCAACGATATTGATGTGTTCCTAGCCCCATTGGTGGAAGATCTTGCAATCTTGTGGAATGAAGGGGTACATGTATGGGATGCGGACAAACGAGAGAACTTCACTCTACACGCCATGTTGTTCGCACCATTAATGATTTTCCGCCTTGGTAACCTCTCGTGGTTGAGTATAAAAGGAGCCAAAGCGTGTCCGCATCGCTTAGATTATACCGAGTGTGTGGTTGAACAACTCGCGAAAATCGTGTACATGCGTCACCGTAGGTTCCTTCCAAAGTATCACCCATACCGCAAGAGGAAGAAACAATTTGACGGAAAAAGAGGATGACTCAAGACCAAGACCTTTTAGCGGAAAGAGGTGTTTGATATGGTCAAGGATATAAA
This sequence comes from Bonia amplexicaulis, assembly GCA_036346245.1. NCBI lineage: Eukaryota > Viridiplantae > Streptophyta > Magnoliopsida > Poales > Poaceae > Bonia > Bonia amplexicaulis. Next base: position 17,906,041 of record CM070751.1, on the reverse strand, counting down.
TGTTGTGTTTGGCAAGGGACGAAATTGAGGAAGAACATGTGGAAAAAGAGGTCAATATTTTGGGACTTGCCTTATTGGGAGCACTTAGAAGTTCGCAATTGCATCGATGTCATGCACGTAGAGAAGAATGTATGTGACAGCTTGATTGGTCTCTTCTCGAACATTCCCGATAAAACAAAGGATGGTGTTAACGCAAGGCGTGACTTGGTCGCTATGAACATCGTGACCGAGTTAGCACCGATAGAGACCGATAAAGGCGGACGTACCTTCCCCAAAGATGTTACACTGCCTAAGTCCGAGAGAACTGAATTGTGCCAGTCCTTAAATGGTGTGAAAGTTCCATCCGGTCACTCCACAAGCATGAAGAAACTTGTTTCCATGGAACATTTGAAATTAATTGGCATGAAGTCTCACGACTGTCATGTGCTAATGACTCAAATGCTACCTGTTGCAATTAGAAGTATTTTGCCGAACAAGGTTCGAGTGACAATCATAAGGCTATGTTATTTCTTCAACGCAATTGCTCAGAAGGTCATTGATCCGGATGGACTAGATGCTCGCAAACCGAGGTGGTGACAACTCTATGTCATCTAGAGATGTATTTCCTCCATCATTTTTGATATCATGGTCCATCTCATTGTCCACCTTGTGAAAGAGATAAAATATGTGGCCCGTATTTCTACGTCATATGTACCCTTTCGAGAGGTACATGGGAATTCTGAAGTCCTATGTACGCAATCGATCTCGACCGGAGGGTAGCATCATCGAAGGTTATACAACAGAAGAGGTCATTGAATTACGCATCGGCTACATGGCTCGGTAGAGCCGATAGGTGTACCTCTATCTCGTCACGAGGGGAGGTTAGACGGTATAGGGACTATCGGGAGGAAAGCAATAACTCCGGATCAAAATACGTATGCTCAAGCCCATTTCATGGTTTTACAACACATGACCAAGTGACCCCATATATTGAAGAGCACAAGGACATGCTACGTCGAGAGAATGCAGGCCGGTCAAGTTTGGATCACGAGACAACACAACCGCGGTTCAACGAATGGTTGAAGGCGCAATTGACTAGGAGGTCGTCAAATGAAACAATACAATGGTTGGCAAAGGGCCAAAATTTACAATTGTGACATGGCAAGGATACGACATTAATGGCTACACATTTTATACAATGATCAAGATAGAAAGAGCACGGTCACGTAACTCGGTGTCCGCATAGATGCCTATGATTCGCACGGCAAGATCACCGCCCAAGCTCGTACTACGGGCTTGTAGAGGAGATTTGGGAGCTTGACTACGTAATTTTCAAAATTCCTCTATTTCGGTGTCGTTGGGTCCAACTCCCACGGGTGTAAAGGTTGACAAGTGCAGGCGTCACTACCGTGGACCTCGAATGTGTAGGATACAAAGACGAACCATTCGTATCATGAGGCAAGTTGTTCAAGTATTTTATGTAACCGACCCGGCAAATAAGAAGCGCCATGTAGTTCTTCGTGGAAAAAGAAGGATTGTCGGGGTTGAGAATGTTGTGGATGAGGAAGAGTACAATCAATTTGATGATTTGCCTCCATTCGGAGACGGCATCGAGCTCGATGAAGAACAAGGCGATGAAGCAAGCTATATGCGTGTCGATCATCGTGAAGGGCTTTATTTAAAATGATATAGCCAAAGTGTAATAAATGATATAGGTTATGCTTGTGTTTTCATAAATGTATGTATGTTCCATTGTAATTGTAAATGACTAAGGAACTATGAAATAGTTATATTTATGGTTATGCTTATGTTTTCATAAATGTATCTATGTTCCATATTGTAATTGTGAAATGACATAGGAACCTAGCTAGTCGCGGTATTTATAGTGAACTATCACAGGCGGTTTATAAAAAGAAACCGCTCGTGATAACTATCCTGAGCGGTTCTATATATAACCGTCGCGATATATATCGCGCAGCGGTTCTATATAGAACCGTCGCGATATATATCACGACGGTTATATATATAGAACCGTCTGGATATATGTATATCACGAGCGGTTATATATAGAACCGTGCGTGATAATGCATCTATAAATACCGCAACTAGGTCTCGCGGAGTCCGCTCATCTGCCGCAGCTCTTGTCTCCACTCTGCAGTGGCGCCCGCTAGCTAGGTTTTGCTCCCTCCCACCGCCGGTCCCTCCTCCGGACGTCGCCGCTCCCGACGCCGGTCCCTCCCACCGCCGCTCCTCCCGACGCCGCTGCTTCCTCCCGACGCCGCCTCCGACGCGGTCCCTCCGACGCCGCCGGTCCCTCCCGACGCCGCCGGTCCCTCCCGACTCCGCTACCTCCCGACGCCGGGGTCCTCCCGACTCCGCTACCTCCCGCCGCCTCCTCCCGACGCCGGTCCCTCCTCGTGCTTCACATGTATTTTATGTTATATGCTTCACATGTATTTTATGTTATATGCTTCACATGTATTTTATGTTATATATGCTTCACATGTATTTTATGTTATATGCTTCACATGTATTTTATGTTATATGCTTCACATGTATTTTATGTTATATATGCTTCACATGTATTTTATGTTATATGCTTCACATGTATTTTATGTTATATGCTTCACATGTATTTTATGTTATATATGCTTCACATGTATTTTATGTTATATGCTTCACATGTATTTTATGTTATATGCTTCACATGTATTTTATGTTATATGCTTCACATGTTAGCTTTATGATATATGCTTCACATGTTAGCTTTATGATATATGCTTCACATGTTAGCTTTATGATATATGCTTCACATGTATTTTATGTAGCATATAATATATGCTTGCACTTGTTAGTCGCAAGGTCTATTTGGAAGGCCCATAGCTCACCGCAATTAGTTTTTCTTAGAAGAGAGATGGTGTCCACACAGTCTTCGTCGTCGTCATCCGGGTCTCACGCTCCCAAGACTGCGAAATCTAAACGTGGCCGAGGAGTATCGAATGGCCACAGTTCGAATGACCATCACGGTGGTCTCTCGGATGGGGTCCCTCTGGAACCGTCGAAAGCGTCATCATTTCGACTACTGCGGTATAATTGGAAGGCAACGGTCCCCATCACCATAGCAAGTGGAAAGATTTGACAAAGGATCACAAAATCAGCTATGGGAGGAACTTACAAATTGCTCGAGTTCCCAGCAGAAGTTACATGTGGACTCGTGCAGCAGCGCCCTCGCGATGGGAAAAGCATGGAAAAATTTTAAGAGCACTCTTGTGACAAAGTACGTGGCCGAGGATGTCACGCCTTCACGGTATCCTTTCGTGTCGCCGGAAACATGGGAGGCCTTTGTGCGATGAAGACGACGACCGAATTTGAACAACAAAGTGCGGCGCACAAGGACCTTCGATCAAAAACACGCACCCTCACGGACTCGGCAGCTGCTGGTGCGCGGTAAAATCCGCAATGGAGGATGCGGATGAGGTCGCAATCCGATCGGAGGCCTCTCGCCATTTGCGGGATCGCAAACGAAGCCCGAATCGGTTAAGAGCGCGGTCATCAACCACATCTTCGGGTGTCTCTTTCAAAAACCCCGCAGATGAGGAAGTGTCCCAACGCCTGGTAAAATATGTTCAACAGCATAGTTGTTAACACCTCTTCAACTTCATGGGTTGAAAAATAACATGATTAATTGCCTCTTGCAGCAATCATTGACTACCGAATCTTCTTGTGGCTCCTTTGAAGAATATAGGGAGATAGATTTACTATCACAGGCCTTGGGAAACAAGGAGCACCAGTCGCACACGAGGCATGGGGTTTATGTACCTTGGAGGCACGGATTTCAGTTACTCCGAGACATATAGGAGTAGGAAGAGATCCAAGGCGTCTGCAATGAACAAATAAAACAGAGCTTCATGCTCAACTTGAGGAACAACTATCGCCTCACTTCAAGAGCGAGCGGCCTCACCGAGGAGAGATAGATTCGTTGCGGAAGAACCGAGACAAGTCCGCAACCAATCGCAACCCACTCCTAGTATCGCGGTACCCAGTCCCACTCAACGCCGCAATGGCTGCGCGTCCACACAATTTCTCGAACATAGCGACGACCGCCACGTATTGATGACATTCGGGTAATGTACCTCTTTAGAATGGTACATAGATCTCTCGTAGACGCCTTAACCGATCTCTTGTATCGTTATGTAGGAGCCCATGCCTTGCAGCCTCAAAGTCAGGCTTGTTGGCTCTATTCCCGTTGACGCTGGGAGAGGCATGGTGTATCCATTCTTTGCCGTGGACGCCGGTGCACGTGTACAAGTAGACACCGGTTTCATAAAGGTCCGTGGACACGATTAATGATATTTTAATTCGTCCCTCTTGAGAAGCCCCCAAACGAAGAGATTAAGACATTAGGGATGCCGTCCACACATTCATTCAATGGCCCAAGAGGACATCGTCCTCGACATGTCCGTGCCACAATCTTCACATCCAAGGGCCCAAGAGGGACGCCGCCTCGACTCGGCACATCGGCTCCGGTGGCTCCACCTCCACCTCCAATCCAAGAAAGTCTGCTGCATCGGCTCCCGCCGAGACGCCACCGAGAACATATCACAAGCGAGGCTCCAAGGCCTCCAAGGCTCATGCGAAGAAAATTAAGCCGCCCGTGCCATGGACGTTTACTCTAGGAGTGTCGTTGGTGCCCGACTCACAATTACGCCGACTTGGTATGATTTGCAATAGATTGCATGCCCGGTACATGGAGAAGTCCAACATGAAGCCAAACCGACAGAGTGCATTCACTCAAATATAACGAGACACATTTCCTCCACGACCGGGCTATATCGTCGTGACATTCAAGATTTATTCTTACTATTCAATCTCGACGAACTCGACGCCTCACTTCTACGATCTCGGACACCGTAAGTGTCTTGTACAATGAAGTTCTACAATCACGTTATACGATAAATGTCATTACTCTTTCTTTATGTATAGATACATGATCCAACAAGTCCGCAATCGCGACGACCGGTGGGTTTCCTCGACCCTCGCTTGGTCTCCGAGCAATCTATCAACACGATGCATCCTTCGTGCAAGGTTACATAACGAGGGATTGATTGCTCACACCGACAAGGAGTACATCATGGTACCCTTCAACCAAGGGTAAGTGCTTCACTAGTTGCCACACATATGTTTCATTTGAACTTTACATGCAGATGAACTTAGGATTAATCACTATGGCGACACACATAACTAGGCATCATTGGATTTTGCTTGTGATTGTACCAAAGTGGAGCAAGGTAATATACCTTGATTCCTCCTTAGAGCAACCACGACTTGATCGTGTGCAAGAAGTACTAATGTAAACTCATTTCCTCCATACATAACTCTATTGTAATATTTCTTTTGTTTGCCACGGCCGAGGCTAAGTTTTTGAATCACGAGGGCGTTTGCCGATTATGTTGCCCAAGGAGGAACACACGACAAAAATCCAAGGACACACTACGACACAACACGCGATTTCCGGTACCGCTACAACACAACAATCCTATATCATACTTTGTTATAATGCCTCTTGAATTGACAATACCGATGTATGTAATTCTATTTTTGCGATGCCACCGAGCTACTGTGGCAACGTATGTGGATTCTACGTTTGCCGCCATATGAAGGAAATCATGGGTACTAAGATCAATGATCCGTAGGTTTGTCGTCCTTCCAATAATTATTATTTTCTGATTATATATATGTATTTATGTTACACACACATGCTAATTAATGACTTAACATTGCTCCTAGCGACGGTGGTGAACTTCGACGAAAGTGCATACGATCTTGACAATCTGTCGATATTCGTGGAACCATCTCCCAATTCTTGCTAGCAGAGGTCATAAATAAGAATGGAGAGTTCCACGTCGGCAATGGTGATAATTAGATGTTGAAACATTGGATTCAACTGTATAATCAAACAATTCTCCTTCAATTGAATTCATTTGTCGATGTTGTGTAACGATTTTCATTCTATATATATATGTATGTGATCCGCCGCCGCTTGTTACATTCATCCGTGTATCGAATTTTGTTGTAATTTACTATGAGTTGCAATTAACTTATATCATCATTTATCTCAATCGCCGCTTGTCGCTTTCGGAGGGCATGGCTAGCATATCCCGAGGCTAGCCAAAAGCGAAAAATAAAATGGATGATGCATATGGTATCACAGACGGTTCGTTGTTACAAACCGTCGTGGTGTGAATGATATCACGACGGCCTTTACAATCGACCGTCAGGATATACCTAATATCACGCACGGTTAGTAACACAAACCGCTCGTGATATTGTATATCACGACGGTCTTGACTACTAACCGTCTGTGATAGTGCGGTATCACGACGGTTGTTTAAACAAAACCGCTCGTGATAGTCTCAGACATGACGGTCTTGAATACTAACCGCTCGTGATAGTGAGGTATCACGACGGTTGTTTATAAAACCGTCGTGATATCGAACTATCACGATTTGGTTAGTAGTCAAGACCGTCTGTAATGTATGTTATCACAGACGGCTCAGGAACCGTCTGTGATAACCACCAACTATCACTGACACCTAAACACCGACGGTTCGAAAACTGCTGCGTGATGACGGTTCCAACCGTGCGTGATAGGGCTGTCTGTAGCAGTGCCACGTCGTCTGCAGCCTTCCACAAAGACCTTCCATGCAACCATGTGTATCAGTCTCCTCAACTCCCACCAAATATCCGTGGCAGGCCGACTCTAAACCCATATAGGACGACACTGTGTACCTCGGGGGTTCAAGGAGAAGCTACGTGTGAGCCAGTCCAGGACATCTCCGATTCAAGCATTCTCCACATCTGAGAGTACCATACTGACTTGTGGGAAACTGCTCAGGTCAACACCGCGTGGACATTCACGAATGGTACCAACACTGTAATGCACTTTCAATGTTGTGGGTTTAGACATGACTGATTTCTCACTGCAAATATTACCATTTGTCAATATGCATTCACTAAATACACGCTAAACAAATACGGAGCTACACATTGCCTACATTCAGATGACAACAAGAACGAATAAGGCTATTACATTCACGCGAAGACCTTTTCTTCTTATCAACGAGCTTCCTTCGTCTTCCACTCTAACCTCATGTGCTCATCTCCTCTTCTTCTCTCCTTCTCCCGAGATGCTCTCGTCTCCTTCACTCCCTCTCCCGAGCTCCTCTCCTCTCTTTCACTCCCTCTCTCGAGCTCCTTTACTTCTCCCCCTCCCCTTCTCTTCCTCTCCCGAGCTTCTTTGTGACCTTCTCCTTCTTCACTTCCCCTCTCCTTCTCTCTCTCTCTCTTTTTCTCCTCTCTCAGAGCTCCTCTCATTTTCTTGCGAGAAATGGTGAGAGAGCCCGTGACGGGATCGGGTCAAAGAGAAAAGGATGAGCTGGCATCAAGTATTAGCTCCACCGTTGGGCAATTTGGCCACATATCGCCCAACCGTAGGGCGACATATGCACATTTCTGTAAAATAACAAAACACGGGTATAATACTATAATTAAAAATAAAAAATAAATTATGTAAAAAAATTGAACACGTGGGCCCACTATGTCAGACTTCTCCTACTTCCCTTTTTATACGTGGAGCCAGTACGCCTCCACGAGGTTACCCTCGCCTCCTTCGTTCCCATCTCTGTCCCTCCTCTCTCTTAAAGCCAAACACGTGAAACCCTCGCCGTGTTTCTGATTCGTACGCCGTCATGGACCCGCCCAAGAAGAAGCCCACCGCAGCAACGACGTCCCACCCGGCGGCTGTGGCGATGAAGAAGCCGACGACGCTCCTTGACGCGTACGAGGTGGAGTGCATCAGGCGGGAGCTGGAGAGGCTCCTCTTCAAGCAGAACGCCGGCGTGGCGCGGCAGCCACTAGCGACGCCGTGGCCGGCCGCAGCCATCACCACCACTACCACGGCCGCAGCAGCAGCAAGAAGACGAGCGCCAAGAACGCCGGAGGCGCCGGCGCCGGCGCCTCCGGCCAACAAGGGCTCAGGCCGCGGGGTGCGGTTACTGGGGAGGCACGCGGTCGCCATATGCAGCGGCGCCGTGGCCGTGCCCGTGGCATCCACCGGGGCCACCGGCCGGATACGGCGGCGCGGGGGCTACCGGGAGGTGGAGAAGGTGTAGCACATTTACGGCTTAACGTTTGCCTTTTTGTCGCGCGTGGTTAGTGGAGTTGAAAGATAAGACTAGTTAAAGATTCGGTGTGTAATTTTAGGAGCTTTTCTCTAATGGTGTTTCCAATTACGTTCCCTGCATAGTTGCTACTACGTCTCTACAATGACATCGTGTGAGTGACCGTGAACTGTGTAGATAAATTTTTGTTTAGAATTGCTAGAGATCTGTTGCATGATTATTATTTTTTTATGGACACGTACTCACGTTTATACCTTCATTAGTGAAGAAGATTGAACCGAGAACTTTACCCTCGTGCATGCGTGCAAAGCATGCACGTACTCCACTAGCCGGAACTCATTTAAAACTTTATTGATAATCTATTAACTTTTTTTTAGAGCCAAAGGGTATCACCCCGGCTCCATTTCCATAAAATGAAGCGTATAATCTATTAATCTGGAGTAAATGAACCCAATTATGTGTACTTAGAGGCACTAAGTAATTTGATTTGGCGAAATGCATGTTTCGCTATTTCCCTGCGCAGGATCGATTGTGCAGCTACCGATCGAAGAGAATCATCTTGGATTACTGTGTGCGTACCTACTTGTGCGTGCTAGCTAGGTATGTTCTCTACTTCGCTTTGTGTGCCATCGCTGTTACGTGGAGTATTCTAAATCTCAAAGGAAAAACTTTAATTTTAGGGTGGCCTTTCCTTTCTCCCTGACAATTTATATCAGGCTTTATTTGAAATAAAGGAACAAAAAAAAAACGTAGGAATTAGAATGTCATTTCCTACGGAAGTAGAAACACAAGAAAACTTCGAAAGTGCCTTTTTGGATATCACGCAAGAAAACACATGATTTCAGGATACAAAGAGAAGAAAACACGATGTCAATTTATTTTCCATCAAAAATCATATAAAATAGCCCATTCCATAGGAATTTCAAATGAATTCCCTTACGAATAAGTCTGACATCTGAACTCTTGCGAAAGTCTATGTTGCAACCTTCAACTGCAAAACAGGATATGTTACCCTTCAAGTATTAATATTGTTAATTTCCCCAGGCCATCTCGAAGCTAGTTTTGCTCGATGTAGCGCAAAGTAGCAATTGTTCGAAACATGAGCTAGTTTTTGGATGACATGACAATCAATCAGCATCATCAGGGAAAAAGATGGTGGGTCCCACATGTAATACTAATCCTTTCTTCTTCCTCCTTGCCCCTTACTCTCTCTCTCTCTCTCTATATATATATATATATATATATATATATATATATATATATATATATATATATATATATATATATATATATATATATATATATATATTGCCTTGCCTCCGTCCAAGCTCTACCATGAAGCTCGCTACAAGCTACCCTAGCCTCGATTGCTACTCACAAACTACGATGCCATGCCACCGGTTGCCACTTACGAACACCTTCCAAAACTGAGAAAGAGAGAGAAGAGGAGGAACGAGAGAGGCACTAGATACGCAGCTATTGGACTGCCACCTCACCGGAGCTAAGGTGGAAGCTACAAGGAGAGGACCTGGGCAACGCATTGTTTGCTTGGCTTTTGCAGGCGTCGTAGGTTCATCCACTTCCATTCATGCCCAGTCACTGCCATTGTGTCGGACCCCAGATTTTAACATCCGGAATCCTCTGTGATTAATTGCACTATTCCCTGGATCAGTAGATAGTACTCACAGATACAGAAAATGAATATCAAATACATACCATGCGGAAGCATAAATAAAGTACTAAACTTACTCGTGGGCCGATTGGGCCGAAATCAATAAATTGTAGCAGCGGAAGGACGAAGCACACAGGGAACCTCGGGACATGCCCACAGCCGGCCAACTGGAGGTTCGCGACCTAGCCCTTGACATCTTCATCTTCTTTGTCATCATAACCAATGGTGTTGCTGAGGCGCAGTGAACTGATTCTTGTTTCTGTATTTGTTGTGAGAGCGAGTGTAAGCACACTAACCACCGTGCTTCGCGAGTCAACACACAGAATGCACATAAATATAGATGCAAGGCTAACAAGGGTGGCTCGGGTTCTTTTATTTGCTTAAAGCGATTTTTGGAATAATCGTAATATAAAACTCCTAGAACCTAGCAATTTTCAAGAACTCAAGATTTGATAAATTTAAGGGTGTGCAAATAATTGACAACAAGGTAGGTTCCATCCACCAATGCTTACTTTTACTAAGAAGAGTACATCCACTTTATTACCAACACAGGAGTACATCCCTCCGGACAAAATTTACCAAAGTCAGGTTACATCCACCCGACAGATTTTTATTCCCACTCCTTTTTTATATTTTTGAAATAGAACTAACTCGAGGAAGATTTCTGTGTTTACCCTTGACCGTGGGCACGGCTATTCGAATAGTTTTAACTCTGCAGAGACTGTACATCTTTACCCACAAGAGATAATCATCCCGACAGTTCTACATGATGCCTTAGACATGTAGATCGAGAAAATATCACGAGGCCTTTACAATACCTCGCACTCTAGCATGTCACTCCTATGTGGTTACGTCCATAGGTTGTGCGGGATGTCCACCATAGGATAGCGCAGTCGGACTCCTCTCTCCACATACGCTAACCTAGGCAACGTCACCTACATCCGGTGTCCCATTCCAAGTAGGGCTTCCACGCCCCACCTACACACGTTCTCCGGGAAATAACTAGAGTGTTCAGTAAATTATTTAGCCAAGCCTACACTTTGCCGGCTTGTGGTTGTACTGTTGTACACGGGGGTCAACACAAGATTAAGTCCTTAAATCGTCCGGGCGGTTCATTTCACAACCCCTGTGTTACATCCACACCCACCGTTCTTTCCATCCGCCCAAACCGTATAGCAGATTTTTAGGGTTTTGAGAAGCATAACACAATTTAACATACATAATCAGCCACATACATCCTGTGACCGTCCCAAAACTAGTTTTCCATGATTAACATAAGATTGACAGGGCTACTAAAGCCCTGGGTTGACCAGACTTAGCATGGCAATAATACGACTTATAACTACTTTAGTTATTCTTACTCCTAGGGTGACAACGGACATGTGATATCAAATGTTACTGGTGTGGTATGATATTATGAAGTAAATACAGGGTCATTAGCTACCTTAGGAGTGACATACGTTTGCGTATAAAGTAAGGCATGCAGATTTTTGTAATTCAAACGAACATAGTTTCACATAAAATATAGGCGCAAAATGATCAAAGCATTGACTCGCCTGGCGCGGTTTACCGCGGTCTTGAGCCCACGCAATGTTTTCTCTTGAGCTTCTGGTCTTTCTCTTCGCCTCGCTCTCGATCACGTTTGATCCCTCGATTCTTCAGGGCTTCAATTTCTAATTACGTGCTAATATGACTGAACACGAATAAAAGTAAATAACTCAAAAAGATCCACATACATCCAAATGAAATCAATTTAGCTTCATTATGAGTTAACGGGTGATTTGAGGCAAGGTCGGTGACAGGGTGCGATGACTCAGTCTTTTTATTAATAGTTTAATTTTACTATTTTTATATTTATTAAGGAAGTTCCATGAGTTAGGCAGGACTTAAGGACAACCAAAGAGGGCATCGACGGTAGTAGGGAGGAGCATAATTTTTTATGATTTTAGGATGCGGAAGCTTTTCATAAGATGAGTATAATGTTAAGTACTTGGTGTAACTTTGATATTTCATGTGGCAAAAACTTGTTAAATCGGTTTACTTAGTTTGCATGAATAGGTTTGGATAGACGGATGAAGTATAGTATCTGAACCACTCGAGATAGTAGTGAGGTTATTATTCGAGTTTCTAGAGTAAAGTTTGAAAGCGTTAACTTCATATTTTTAAGGCTCTATACATGCATCTGCAATTATTTAGGATTGATTTCTAGCACCTTTGATGTGTAAAAGATGACTTTTTAATTGGTTTCACATATTAACTTTAATATTAACATTGAGTCCAAGGTAATTACTTGTCATATGGGAAATAGTTCATGGCATAGATTTAGCTTGATTAATCTTACACATGAGGATTAACTTACTAATCTTGATTGGCATATAATTAAATAATGTTAGGTTTTTAAGTTGAGTGCATAAATCTTTTTATTATGGATTTATAAGTGATTTCTTATCCTTCTTACTTATCCCCAATTGAAATTTATTTCAATGCATGCTTGATCAGTGCACAAGGATTCACCATTTAGCCAAAAGAGTAAAAGCTCAGAACCTTTCCCGCTTGGGCCCACATGACACCACAGAGAGTCGCCTTGGCTAGCTCAAACAGCAGCAGGGCAACAGTGGGGGGAACAGGGGAGCTGGGGTGGCGCCGGAGCCAGGCGGCGTCGCCGGCGGGGAGCGGCCGGGGAGGCGACGACGACCGGCAAAACGGGATGCCCCCGCGACGAGAAATCCCGAGGAGGCGGCAGCTCCGACCGGGGAGGCGCCAAGCTAGCCTGCGGCAGTGGGGAGCAGACGGCGGAGGGGGCGGTTGGCACGGTGGTCGGAGAGAAAGGAGGAAGGGTGAGGTGCGCGTGAGCACGAGAAGGACTAAGGAGCTCACCGAGCGGCCTGTGTGACCGGAGGGAAGCCGGGCCGATCCGGCGACGGCACTACCGGTGGCACGGTCGGTCGCCGTGGCCGGAGAGCTCGGCGGCGGAGAGCACCTACCGACGGTTGGGACAGCTTGGTCACCGAGGGGCAGCCCACCATGAGGAATCGTCCGGGTTCGACCGAGGTGGAGGCGGCGGGATTGGCGGCGGCCAATTTCGAGTAGAAGGGGAAAAGTAGGGGAAGAAGGGGAAAGGGCGGGAGCTTGGGGAGGCCGGAAGACTTCTTATGGCCGCCGAGGGTCGTGGAAAGCACGGAGGACCCAAGGGCGAGGACGGACCGGGCAAAGTCCCGTGGGTTCGGCGTGCGGGCGCAGAGTGATGGCGACGCAGAGGCGTTGATGTGATGCGGTGCGGCGGCGGGACGGGGCCCAGGATTCGCGGGCGCAGGCGTCTTGGGGTCAATGCCTCGGCGCGCCATGAGCAAAGGGAGGAGGAAGAAGAACGGGAAGAAGGGAGGCGTCGGCTTGGGCCAAAGGCGGGAGAAAGAAGACGCCATGGGCGGAAGAAAAGAAAAGAAAATGGGCCGGAGAAAAAGGAAATGAACTACTGGTAGGAAAGAAAATGGGTCGGGCCCAGGAGAGATTTTGGGGATTTTAACAAATTTCAGAATTTGAATTTGTGATCAGATTTTGAGTTTTACAGCTTGGTTCAAATTTTGGGTTTGACGATTAAATTTTAAGATTGGCGAGTTTTGGAGAAATAATCCTTTTAATTTTCCGAAATTGAAATTCCGGATATGTAAATTGGATGGAAGGATTCTATATTGATCTTCAATTTCTAGTCTTGGTCTTTAATTTAAAACTGAAATTAAGACTTCCAAGAAAATTTGGATTTTTCTCAATCGGGCTTTTGGCAAGAAAATCCAAACTGAGAAATTCGAATAACGCCAAAATTTTTGAGAGACACTGGAAAGAAAAAAAAAGATTTTATAATAATAATTTTTTTTATTACATTAGTTCCCTTTTTGGGATGTTACACATTGCAACCACAAGATCTCAGCAAATTTGCCAAGCCACCATACTTCTATCAAATCCATCTGTCACGGTGTGTTCTAGGATGCTAGCAACCGAAGCCCCAAGTTTCCCTCATTGATTGACTAGCCATGAGAACATCGTTGATTCGCCACTACAGCCACGAGAACGGACCACAGACATGATGCTCTGCTGCCAAGCTTCGTCGACAAATTTTGTCCACATCGGTGAGCCGCCACCTCCATTCTCTTAGTCTCTTCGCATTCTACCCCATGGCTCCCTTGCTGTCATGGAAGAGTCATGGGAGCACTATCGCAGCTAAGAATCAATCTGCTCCGTCACTTTCTTCATCGCGCCGCCATCGCTATCGACCTTTGGGCCATGTGCGCTGCCCCTTTGCATTTGTCATTGTCTCATCTCACCTCTACGCATATACAGACTGGTAGCCATGTTGCCACTCGCCGTTGCTGGTGTTTGTCAGACGCTTGTGAGAACACATGAGAGAAGAGCGAGAGAAGAGGAGGAACAGAAAAAGGAGATATGGCTCACATATGGACCTCATATTTTTTATGATTTTACTGACAACGTTGCCACATGGATAGCAAGTCGGTGATGTGGTAGCCTATGCAGCAAAACCAACACTAAAAACAGGCTTAGGGATAAAAACAGAACAATATTGACAGTTGAGGGCCGTCACTCACTTAGCTTTATTGTTGAGGGTTAAAATTTAGCCGAACATAATAATTGGGGGTAGACACTCCATTATCTTATGGGCTATTCATTCATTGCAAACGACTATGTATGAATTTTTCTTGAAGAATTCAAATCTAAGAAAAATTCAAATCTAAAAAGATTCTTGCTTTTTAAATTCCAGACGGGCCCTTATGTAAGGAAAACGTGGTAATTTTCACCTAAATACGAGCAAAAAAATGCTAAATTGGTCTTCTCTTTGCTAGGTTGTCCCTCCTGCGCGTGCTTCAAGCTCCGCCACCAACTGTTCTCTTCTACTGGTAGTACGGAATCATCCTGTGGTGCGTGTGAATCGCGTGTTCTTAATGAATTGATAGGCTTTGTTGCGCGATCGCGCCCAGGTGTCCGTATCGTAGATTGGAATTTGGGAAGTACGCGTCGATTTGTCTCAACTCTCAATGTTTTGCCACGAGCCGCGGGCGCGGTTGAACCTGGAAACAAATGGCTAGAAACGTTCCAGGAAGCACGGATTGGTGACCGCTGTGAACTTGCAAATTAAAGACACCGTAATCATAGCTTGGGTTAGCAGCCGTTGACGATGCCCGGTTCTCCCTAGAAAAATAGACTAGCGCGCGTAGCCTGCCCATCCAGCCCGTGTCCTACTACCATGGGATGTTCTGGGCCTCTGGCCCGTTGGTAAAACTCGTTCTATTTGCCTCGTAGATTCCGTACAAAACCAGTCTCGCACTAGCGTCGAAAACATTTCGGTCCAAAACCTAGGCCACACAAACCCATAAAAAGAAGGGGGGAGGTTTTCTTTACTCCTGCTTACCCTTCTAAACTTTTTTTTGACTTATTTTACCTTTGATTTTTCAATACCAGATCACTTCACCCATAGGTCACCAAGCTTTCTGCAATGCATGCACCTAGAGGGGCACTCTACAACACCAGTGGCGGAGCCACAATAGTGTATAGGGGTGCAGTTGCACCCCAAATTTTTTTGCAAAAAAAATCGGTATATACCTTCTTAATACACAAAATATACACTACACATACTAACATACTCCTAGCAGCCTATTAGGCCCAACAGACCTCAGGAGAGAAACAAGCCCAAACTAAGCCCAAGTGCCATCTTTACTTCCTCAGATCAATTCATGATATACATCGGCCAAACAACAATTCCCCAATCAGCAATCAGCCAAATCCTTCCTTTGGGCTTCTATAGGGATGGCAACAGGGACATTCCCTACGTGGAGTGGTGGAACGTCCCCATTCCCGATTCTTTCCCCATTCCCCGTCCCTGCCTTCGATTACATGCCCAAACAGAATTCCTCCCATTCCCCATCCCTAGTGGGGAACGGGGCCCTGATGGGGACCCATTGCCTGATAATAAGTGGCCACTTGGAATATATAAATAATTACAATCAACAATAATATCAATAAAAATTGCATGAATTCACCATAATAAATTTACAATAGATGTGTCACATAATTTAAACAAGTGTTTATTTCTCGATTTAGGATTTTACAAGGTACTAATAAGCTATCATATGAGATACATGGTTGATATACAATGATTAGGATCCCCAACGGGAAACGGGTATGGGGGGTAGGGGAACGTCCCCGTCCCCGCCATCCCCAATGGGGAATGAATTTGTTTACTACTTATCCTATGGGGGAGGAAATCTCCCTATCCCTACCCCTACTAGAAGAATTCCTCGCTGAGGAACAAGGAATGGGGCCCCATTGCCGTCCTTAGGCTTCTATCTTAGTGTAAGTGTGCCTTAGCTAGCAGCCGAACTTGAACTCGGGCATGCAGCTCACATGTAGGCGCAGCTCATCGCCACCGCTGCACTCCCCAGAGGCTCATTTTGCTCAAACTGAAAAGGCACAGAAGCATCCCAAGAGCGGCTGCTATGTAAGCGTTTTGTGTTAACTTTTATATACTCAAACTTGCAATGTAGTAAAATGGTACTTCTGCATATTATTTAGTTTCAAGTCATTTACTTATTATCGATGAATCTAACTTCTGCTCATCCCTTGAATTATAAACCGCATTTGAAGCTGCTACAAAATAGGTTTCAAATATCAAAATTCAAGGGAAAACATGCAACTGTTATGCCAATGTCTGTTAAGATTTTCTATACTCAAACTTCCAAGGTAGTAAATCATAACAGATATGTATATTTTCTTTTTAAGTTCTCTTAAGCTATTTCTTCATTTTGTCATCTTTTTAGCTCTATCCACATTTTTACAGCTAATTGTAGGACCGGATGAGGCAACAGAGGGGGGTGAATGGTGCCCATAAATTTTTCCTCTAAATATTCACATATTCCTTATTCTCCAATAGCTACAAAGCTATGAAGATCCAAGATATGAGGTCTAGTAGAAGATGAGGAATTCGCACTATCTAATGACCAAATCGTAGCACCGTGTGGTTAGATTACGACCACTTGGCGGAAGCTCAAACGTAGTCGAATACATCCACTCAGAGACAGGTGCCGGTAACAAAGCGACGCTTGTTGGGAAGACAACGTGGTCTAGACCGACACCATGGTCGAAACCGACAACTTGGTTGATAGCCCGCATGCTGGTCGAACTTTGACCACTCGATCAAGAGCATCTTGGTAGGCAATCGATGATCAAACAAATTCAATGAAGTCGATAGCCACCAAAACAAGACCGACAAGATCGAAGATGAGTCCGGCCGAACCGCCGTGATCGTAAGCCAATGGCATGGTCGTACGATCAACATGGTCGAAGACCGACTTGCACCTATAACCGATCGCGGTCGCAGACACCTCATGAGACCGTGGGGCACACGATCACGAGATCTCGACCATCAAGCACTCGAAACCAAAGCAAAAGAAAGCGATGATCTATGTCTTGGCCGGTCGAAAATCGAGAAGAGCGTAGGCCAAGACTTCGTGATCGCAAGTCGTGGTCAAATCTCCAAAGGAAAGCCACCGACCGATGAAACCCGAGAAGACCAAAGCAGCTTCACACTAAGTCTTTTTCGTGATCGACATCGACCGGGACCGAGTCACTTGACAACAGAGAACCGAAAATAGAATCAGTCGTGAGGTCTTAGCCGTGGCCGATCGCCAACTTGTGGTCGATAACCAAAGCCGAGAAGATATCTGCAATCGAATCCGACTGCCGCCGACCACACAACCGAAAGACTCGATTCAACAACCTTGGTCGTAAAACCGAAAATCGGATGACGAACAAGGAATACTCTATTTTGTCAAGACGATCAGCAGAGCAAAATTTGAGGAATCTTTCTGCACAGAGGTCGAAACCAACTGAGACTTGAACTCTAACTTGTATATGATCTCTAGAAGTGAATTTACCAAGAAAAGGAAAGTCTTTGTTTCGCCAAAGAAAATTGATGCAATGAAAATAGAACAGAGACTCATCAAGCAGAATCGAAGACACAGAGATTTTTCCAAATCAACTTCCGCTTAGGGAATGAACGCCAACTAGCCTTGAGACAGATTCCCGCTCGAGCAAAACAAATATAAGCCAACTCTCAAAGGAAATACGTATGAACTACGAATGAAGAGATGGCAAATAAATCAATGAAAACATCTCAAGAACAGCCTCTCAACCCAGATCACAAACACAGACCCATCTCATAGATAAACTCTAACAAGTACAGAGAGATGAGTCCTCTCAAATCATAACACGGGAGGTTTCTGCAACCACTCCCCCTGGGAGGACAAGCTCTAGCCCTAGAGCACACACACACAGATACACTCCCAAGGGAGGGAGAGGCGGCTGCCTCCAAGGCCTAGCCGACCAACTCCCGTCTAACAATTGCCTCCCCTCTCCCTTTTATAGGCTCACACGCGAAACTTGACCTAATGGATCCATCCATTAGTCCACACTGGGGATAACCCGTAAACCCCACCTAACACCGGGTTTTATCACTCACTTTACCCGCTAACTCAAATGCTTTGCCTCGCTATCCCAACAGACCAAGACTTTGCCCGTTAGCGCCAATCGAATCCACTTCTTTTCTCAGGTGCTTTACCAGAGGGACAGCTTCCTTTGCAGCTTTGGCATTTCTCCAAAATGCCCTCCCACTGCCTTCCTGTCCACGCTTGCACCTACTTCGCAGACCTCGTTGTCTTCGGCACCTCCCGGCCGTTTCGACCCCGACACGCCCGTGTCTCGCCCCAACCGCCCATGCCTCGCCACAACCGAGCTCGCCTCCGATCGATCGACCACACCGACTACGCCAGTCTCCGACCGGCTGGACTTCGACTTCTCCTAAGTCTAGTCCCGGTCCATCTCGCCACACACGACTGCAACCGACCTCCTGACCATCTGAACCTCAGCTCCTCCCTGAGCCTAGTCCTGGTCCTCCACGCCGCTGCACGCCGTGACCATCACGGTAGCTACAGCTTTGGTTCCTCGCCTCCCGCCGCAACCACCTCACCACCTCGATCATCTTCGGCGCCTCCGACCGTCTGACCTCAACACCTCCTCGTGCCTAGTCCCGGTCCTCCCACGCCTCACCATGAAATAGCTCAAGTCCTGCAGCCACACGCATAAGCAAACCGTCACATAGCACCGCACCAACCGACGAAACAGACCGCCACCAACAGAGCTCACACCTTTTCCTCAGAAAATAGACATTGACAAACCCTGTCAAGAAGATGAACCAACAAGTCCACAAGGTCCACAACATCACCGTAAACCCAACCGATCGATTCCCACCATAATCGGACACCATATGTGCCCACACGACCGGTTTTAATGAGCTCCATCGACCACGGTCAGACATCCGCTAACGTGGTCGAAACAGCGAGCGCCCAACGTGATCGAACGCCCGATCTCCCAACGTGGTCGAAGACCCACGCGCCACAACGTGGTCGAAACGCCAGCGCCCAACGTGGTCGACGCCCCAAGCGCCAACGTGGTCGTAAACCCCGCGCCGACCACCGATCACGACCAACGCGGTCGAAACTTCACAACGTGGTCGTAGATGACCCTAGAGACCTCCGACCACCGCCAACGAGTCGAGAGACCACAACGTGGTCGCACGCTACCTCCTCGGTTCTCGATATCACCAACGTGGTCGTAGCCTTCCCACCACGGCCATAGTACTCGAACGCCCCCCGCAAAGAACGTGGTCGTATAACCTATCGACCACGACCAACGTGGTCGTATGACATCCGGAAACAACCCGATTGCTCTCAACGTGGTAATAAGTGTCTGACTCGCTTCCGACCACGGCCAATCTGATCGATGAAGCCGTAACGTGGTCGTAGACTCCCCGAGAGACTTCCGATCACGCCCAGAATGGTCATACGTATCCCGATAGACCTCCGATCGGTTCCAAAACGGTCGTACACCATTTGATCATGGTCTAAATGGTCTTAAACACTTCCGATCACCATCAAACCTGGTCGTACGGACAAAGTCATGGTCGTAGACCTCCCAGCCGACCTCCAACCACGCCCAAAATGATCGTACGGCACAGGGACAAGTCGTACACGACTTCATTTCGTCCAGAGTTAAGACTTTGCAATAAAAGCCCAAAACAAACTCAGTTTTCCTTCAAACAACAGTCAAATACTCATCACAAAGATGGGATCATTTCCACATGATCTCTCACTAATTTAAGTTCCCTTAAGCTTCTTTCTATAGAGAATTTATGTTTACATATAACAAGATTATTTATCCTACACGATAATTTTTAGAGAGATTTTCAATAGTAGTTGGTAAAATTTGAATATAAAACTTGAAAATTTGTCTCTAAGAAAACCAATATGTAATAACAACATTCTTATGGTCTTAAAGTACATCTTAAATTCGCACCTATGGGAAAATTCTTAGCTCCGCCGTTGTGCAACACGCAAGGCACTCTGTGACATGCAAACACAGAGCTGCCCCATCGCCCCTTTGCAAGCCCCCACGTCGAACTCTCAATCCGGGCAGCTATGTCGACATCCGTTCTCGTCCTATGGTGTTCCACCTCTCACTTATTCTATTTCCTAATTTAATTTGATTATTTTGCTCGCAGTGTTCGGCCATCGAGTTTCTTTTTCTTCACCTCCATTCGGATTTCACCGTCACCATTCGTCGTCTATGGTGAGTCTCTGGCCTTGTAAGCCATAGCCAAAAATCCCCTCGCCATGTTTACATTTTGACCGTGCAGTTCATTTTTCCCATCTCCCGTGCCTGGGCGCCCCTCCTTTACAGCTGCCCTTTTCACCCCAGGCGCTGAGTCTGCTCAGTGGGAGCGAGGACTGAGCGGGAGCCGCGAGCTGCAGGACGACGCCGGCGACGGCCACGGGCTCAGGACCTGCTCGGGTGTGGAGCGAGGAATGAGAGAGAAGAAAAAGAAGAGGCAGGAGGGAGTGCTGGAGGAGGAAGAAACGGTTGAAGGGCTAAGATCTCATGTGGCTAAATCCAATGGTTGTGGTGACTTTGGGAGTGATTTGGTGGATCTTTTGGGGCTGAATCTGCGTAAATGTGTATGGCTAAGAGGACGTGGACTGCCAACGTGGCATTTGCGTATAAAGTAGAAGCCAAGTATGCAAAACCACTCTCAAGTAATCTGGTATTATTAGTTTTAAGGGTTAAGTAAATAAAAAAAGGATAGTCCAGAAGAGTGAAATGATTTTTTTTTTTGTGAAAAGAAGCAACCCATGCCTCCTTTCTCTCTCAGTATACCCCACACACAGGTGGAAAAAAAGTTCGTTAACGAGGCTCTGCTTGTTTGGTTTGAAATTACTTTAATTTCACTCGTTGACTAGTAAAATAAATTTATATTTTGCTCTAACTCAGTTCATTAGCTTAATTATAAAAATACTTTTAAACTATAAATAAAATAATATTTAATTAAACTACGTAAATTTTCATTAATTTCGTGATAAGAGGAGTATACTTACTCGATCAGATTGCATTAGCATCAGAATTCGCAGGGATGGATTGGTACTGATGATACAATAATATAATGCGGTAAAGCGGTAGCCTGTAGTGTTGCAAAATCACCAGAAAAGGATCGCTTGATGCACTCATTAACGTTGAAACAATAATAAGCTGAACGAAAGACTAGCTAGAAAAAGGAAGACACATAATGCAATTCTTCGAGTCTTCGAAAGAACAGAGAGAAAGCAGCACAATTATCGACATATGGAATGGCATCAATTGGGGCCGTTTAATCCGCTTCGACTGACAGCTACCTATTGTTTAGCTTTTAGCTAAAATTACATCATAATTACGGTTAACTTTTTCTAAATTATTTAATTAAAAAAATAAAAAAACACTATTTCATCTCCACAGATAATACAAAGAAAAATTAAAAAATAAAATTAAAAAGCCAATGCACATTCAATCCAAGCCGGAAGCCCAGACTGATTGAACGGGTCTAAGCAGAATCCGTACACACGTTACTTCCTGCCACAAGAGAAGGGTCAAACGCTTACGAACCGCGTTGGCCTCCTGAAACATGGTAGCCTCGTAGGAATCTAAGAGCTCTTCATAAGCAGCTCAACACGAACAACACTTCGAACAGAAGCAAAATCTGCACAACATTTCTCCCGCACAATCTAACGACGACGCTAGCACAGACGCTACCCAATGGTGAAGGGTGCACAAGCAACTCAAAATTTCGTACATGGTAGTACAACACATGATACCATTCAAACCCACAAAGCGAGTGTTAAGGAGAGGATTAGGAAATAGATTAGGACTCTGATCTATTTCCTAATATGGCTTGGATACTATTCCATATACTCCATCTTGTACCCTCTATATATATTACCCTTTGGGCCTCATATCAACATACACAATATATTCATAACATGGTATCAGAGCAAAGGTTCCATACCTAGCTCCTGTTTCATCTTCCGTCATCCGCCCGGAGAATCGATCTCCCGGGCGGTCATCTCGCCGCCGGCCGGCCTCCACCTCTCCCCAAGATGTTGGTGCGCCTCGCCATCGCCGCCGCCGCCGGTCGGTCGTCCCCGCCACGGCCACCTCCACGGCCGCCGCCGCGGGTCGTCCTTCTCCCGCCGCTCCCCCGGATCCGGTGCCCCGCCGATCCGGCCTCCTCCGCGCGAATCGGCGGCTTGCCGCCGCCGCCGTCGTGGTCGCCGTGCTTTTGCCGCCGCCACTCCTTCAACTCCGCCTCTCCGCCGATTTCTCGCCACCGCCGCCCGCTTGCCGCCGCTGCTTCGTTCGCGCCGAAGCCGCGATCTCCCGCCGCCGCCAAGACGACGCCACCTCGCCGCACCCGGCCGCCAGGCGCACCCGACCGCTCAAGACCACGCCGCCGGATCCGCGCCTCGATGCCGCCGGTTCCCTCATGTCGACCGCCAAGAAGCCGCTCGTGCACGCTGCCCCGCGATGCTCTCCTCCGCCGTTAGACTCGACATGGAGTCGGCGGCGCGGAAGTGGACCGCCGCGGGTCCTCACGCGCCTCCTCCTCGGCGCCACGCCGCCGCCGCCGCCCGAGCCCGGTCATCGCCAAGACGCGCCACCGCGCCAAGGCCGCCGCCGAGGTTTCCGGCCCGCCGCCCGGCCTCCCAGCCCACGCCCGCGCCGCCGCCGCCCGAGCCCGGTCACCGCCACCACCGAATGAGCGGGTTAGGGAAACCCTAACCTCACCAGTGGCTTAAGTGACCGCTGGCCTTCGGGTCAGTATGGGCGATCGGTCAAAAGAAGATGGGCTTGACGGGAAAGGGAAACGATTTTTGCGTAATAGTCCCCGAGAATAGTCCATTAATTCGCTGCCTGTGTTCTTTTGGAGTCGGTCTTTAATTATCTTTCTTTGAGTCTTCCGTTCGGCCCATCCAAATTGTAGTCTCTAATTTTAGTTCGTCTCACCGCATGCGAGTCCACAAATTAATTGTCACCATAGAAGTATAGGATTTTTATTTTGCAAGGCAAGCAGCCGCCGCTCTCTCTCGAGCCGCGTGCAGATCGTAGAAGTCGCCATGATGCCGCCGCTTCAGCCGCCGCCCGAGCTTTAAGGCCGCTGCCTTCGCAACTTATGCACCGCGCCGCCTCTTGGGCTTCGATCTGCGCCGTCATGCATCTATCTATTCCTCTTCGCTTGATTTGACAGTTTATTCAAAACTGCACGCAACGCATTTACATCATCAAGACTCGGACTTCGGATTTATCTTATTTTAGTGTCAACTCTTTTTCAAATGTAATGCTATTGCATACGCCTTGCATTTGAGAGGGGGTGTTAAGGAGAGGATTAGGAAATAGATTAGGACTCTGATCTATTTCCTAATATGGCTTGGATACTATTCCATATACTCCATCTTGTACCCTCTATATATATTGCCCTTTGGGCCTCATATCAACATACACAATATATTCATAACAGCGAGCACTGAGCAAATTGACGGCATATTTCTTCTCAGTTCAAATGAAGGTCTGCAAAAGAAAGCAGCAGCCTTACAGGGATCGCCCGTCCGACAAAATCAGTTCTTCCAACTGAATTCAGTCAACGGGCAACCAGGAACCACTTAACAGTGACAGGATTTATAAGTCTCGGTATTAACGGCGTACTAGCAAAATATAAATTGAGCAAAAAAAGATATCTGAATAAAAGTAAACCATCTGGAACGAACTTCCTGACACCGCCTCATTCGCAAGCTTCTTCCCAGTCATCCACTTCGACATCCGGCTGCAACTTGCTCACCGACGGCCCAGTGTTCGGTTCTGCGCTGGATCCAGCGTCAGCGCGAGGAGCAGGCTTAGGCTCATCGGCTGGCCCAGAGCTCGTGGCAGCATCAGACTCCAGAACGTTCCATCGGTTCTGAGTCCCCATGACCTGAGCGGCAGTATCACCATGCCTCCACACTGACCCTGCAGCATGACCAATCACCCCTGTCCAGTCTCCAGAAGACGGGTCAGGCTCAGAGGCAGTGGCCTTCTTCCATGGATTGGCACTGCCCTTTGCAGCCAACCCTCCATTCTGCGCTGCAACCCATACATTGCCTGACGAGGAAGCCTGAGCGCTGCTGCTTGGCAAAAACATTGCAGCACCCTGGTAAGCGGACCCATAATCCAGCCGCCTCAGCGCTGTCGCTGCTCTAGCTGGATCATTGAAGACAGCCAAGGCATTCTTGTCATTCAGCCAGACCAATTCACACTCCCCACCAAACCGCAAGACTAGAGCACTAACATCAGCATCCCGTGGCAGGTCCAGCATTGCAACAACCAGCCTTGGATCCATGTCCACTAGGGGATCAAAGTAAGGATGGGAAGCAGTGACAGGGACACCTGGCTTGGCGCCCAGGATGCGAGCAGGCGGCTTCGATTTGGGTGTCACATGGATGGTAATAAAACGCTTGGGCTCCCAACCAGCCGCCTGAACAGAAAGCTTCCACCTATCTGCAATGACCCTGAGAGCATCCCTCTTATCCTTCATCATGTGACAAAAGACATGGACCTTGAGGTTGCTTGAAGAATTGCCTCTTGTCTTCCCAAGTACAAGGAACTTGCACCTCTCCTCTATGGCCAGCACCCACTTTGGCTCACGCCGGAAAAGGTCAGAAAGCAAATCCGATGCATTTGAGTTCTCACCAAAATGCAATGCATCCAAATTGGGTGTGGTAATGTCGAATGCTTCAGCAAGGACCTTCTTCCTCTCCATTTTTGCACACTCCTCATCACAAGA
Organism: Bonia amplexicaulis; assembly: GCA_036346245.1. Classification (NCBI taxonomy): domain Eukaryota; kingdom Viridiplantae; phylum Streptophyta; class Magnoliopsida; order Poales; family Poaceae; genus Bonia; species Bonia amplexicaulis. The sequence continues at coordinate 17,880,969 of CM070751.1, read as the reverse complement.
AAGCTTCCTCTGCCCAAGAGGTACCCTCCTCCCATTCGATTCCACTGGCTGGAGAGGCATTGGCAGCTTCTGTATGATGGAGACTTCAAACATATTATCACCACTGGAGGTTCCTCCAGCACCGCAGGGCACAGTTGCAGTGATACGGCCACAAGAACAGGCAATAGTCACAGGGAATTCACATCTCAAATCTGGGCAAGGTGATGATGGGTGGCATGGGGCAGTGCAAGTATGCTTACATTCTCTCCTTGGGACACCACATACCTGTCCACATGAAGCTTTGCCCCCAGAGCTTGAGCTAGAATGTCCATTTGCAGGCGGCAGATCACAGGGTGAAGGATGACAAGTCCTGGCGCAAGCATGCAGTCCACATTGCCGGTTCTTTCCACACGGTTGGTTGCATCTGATATCCTTTGAGCCACAGGGGATGTTCCTCAACACCACATGTCCCCCAATGCATTCTCTCATTACTGGCACAATGCAAGGTGGGCAGTCCCCAAAATGACATTGATGCGAGGCTGGATGCCCGCAAGGCTGGGGGACCAAGCACTGGTCTGGGCATGATGGAGTTGGTGTGCCGCAAGACAGCGGTGGCGGGATAGAAGTCCTGCCACAAGCACAAGTTAGATCATTGAATATGGTCTCACGGCAGGGTAGGCAGTGACCACTATGGCAGAGTTGCTGGCATCCATGTTGCCCGCATCGGAGTTTCTTGCCGCATGGTATCTGACAGAAATGGGGATCCCAGTTTCCGCCTTCATGCTGAGCAAATGGCTTCGACAGTGGGCAACAGCACTCACTGCATCTGTGCCTCCCGCAGTTCTTCTTGTGGCCACAAGGCTTGTTGCAACGGAACTCTTCCTTCAAGACCTTGTAGCACTCCACCATCCGGCCCGATGAGCCACATCGGCACCTCTGCTCAACACGCACCAAGCAAGGCGGGCACTCTCCCTCGTGACATGTGACCTTGCACCTATGCAACCCACATGGCATCTTCTTGTCGCAGACCTTGTCACAGGTGGGGATTGGATCCAAGCAGCTCGCCCTCTTCTCCTGGAGCGTTGTCTTGCCGCAATGGCATGTGGTGACCTTCTCTGGCATGAGCTCGCACTCCCCACAAGGCCCTGGGTGGCAAACAAGTGGGCAGGCATGATTCCCACAAGCCAGCATGTGGCCGCAGGCCTCACTGCACGAGAACAGACCGTTCTCTGCCAACAGCTTCCCCTTCACCGCCATATCCCCACACAGCAACGTCTCTGTCTTCTTCCCGCAGAAGCATCGTGCAGAGATGAGAACCGCACAGTCCCCGCAAGGCCCAGTGTGGCAGACCTTCTCGCATCGGTGCCTCCGGCAGGGGAGCAGACGATCGCACCGCTGCCCACACGTTACAGGCGTGCTCCGGTCTGCACAGCGCCGCACGATGGTTTTCTTGCCGCAGGGGCAAGGCCGGTCCGGCGCAAACGCCTTGCAGGGCGGGCAAGGCCCCGGGTGGCACTGCAGGACGCAGACGTGCGGGCACCTGGTGGTGGCATCGTCGGGGGAGGCGCTTTTGGCGGCCGGGTCCGTCCTCTCGAGGGGCTTGGAGCAGGGCTCGCCACAGGAGTGCGGGGTGAGGAAGAGGTCATTGTGGGGCTCGCGGCGGCGCCCGCAGAAGCAGGTGTAGGCGAGGTCGCGGGCCGGGACGGCGTGCACGGACTGGCACCCGGGGCAGCGCCAGGAGGAGACCGGGTCGGTCGCGTCAGCGGCGGATGCCGGGGAGCGCGCCCACTTGCGGATGCAGGGGAGGTGGAAGATGGAGAAGCAGCTGTCGCAGGACCACACGGGCGCCGACCTCCGCACCATGTCGTAGCAGATCATGCACTCCACGGCCCCCCGCGCCAGCTTGTCCTGGATCTCCTGCACCAGATGCGGCACTGCCCCATCCTCCCTGCCGCCGCCGCATGGGCAGGCGCAGGGGCGGCGCCGGCACCGGAGCAGGGGCCGGCGCCGGAGCCGGAGCAGGCGCGTTCGCATGCGCGGACGGAGCGCTCTCATGCGGCGGCGCGCTGCGGTAGTTGCTATTATTGTGATTATGGCGGCGCGGGCGGCGCTGGGCGGGCGATTATCCGATGCCGGAGTGGGGACGGGTAGGAGCGGGGCGGGGAGCGGCACCGGCGGCGGGATTGGCGCGGTGGATCGGGGGCGCCACACGGCGCGGGTGGAGGATGCCGCGGGGCCGCCGCCGCGGCGGCGATCGGAGGAGTGCTCCATGCGGCCGCGGGGCGGAAGGGGTAGTAAACCTCGGATTTGTGTCTCCTCCGTTGGAGATGTGGGTGAAGGCCGCGGGATGGGGAGGCGGAGGCGGAGGCGGTGGCGGCGGCGGCGGTGGAGGGGGCAGGCGAGTGGTGGTGAGGAGGAGGGGGAGGGGAAGGGCGTATTTGAGGAGGAGAGCCTTGGAGACGCCGGCAAATCGGCGATGCGGTGATGATGTGGTGTGTTGGGGATTTGGGGGCGGCGGAGAGGAAGGAGGGACGCGGTTTCGGCCGGGTCGGTTTGGGTTGGGTCCGTCGTTTCGGGAAATGGCTCGAGATGGGGTTCGGTCGAGTCGGTTTGAGCTCTGACGTCACCACGTGCGTTCATCGTGTAAACGTTTTCTTTTTTCTTTCTGTCTTTTCTTTTTGCGGGGAGGGTGAATGTTTTCTTTAGAGAAAACATGGGAGGAAATTAATAAATCGACGAAGCTGGAGTTTTGATAGATATGAACCAGTGCAAAATCAAAATCAATAGTAGCATGTTGCGACTGTTGATTTATGGTCCTGTTTTTTTAGCTGGTTTTTCGCTTTAGCCACTAAAAATTATAAACCGCAGCAAAAATAAGTAGCCCCAACAAATAAACAAATTATCGATTTCCGTTCGAACCATGGAATCTGTTGTATAATACTCCCTCCCTTTCTTTTTATAAAATGTATTTTGTTTAGGCATAGGGATTAAGAAGCGTATAATGTTGTAAATATTACGGTATAAGCATATTTTCTATTTTAATTCCAATACTAATTATGATAATAATAATCACCCAAACATGACATATGAATGACTTAAACAACATATTGACATAGGAATCGATTAAGTCATTACAAAATGAGTGAATACTCAACATGAATATCATACATGAATTCAACATTAGCATGTCATTCATAACATTAATGTATTTACATGCTAATCTTATTGAAATCTTAACACTTATGATTAAAACATGTATAGAATTAGATTTGAGAACATACCATGCTGTCATCAAGTATAGCCAAATACAAGAGACTAAAACCAGCATATTTATTGTTGATTTTAATTGCTCTCAGATATAGGGTTACACAAGACTATAAACTTGTGTCGTCCCGCTATTTTGGTCTATACTCTTTCACAAATTGAATATGTCAATCAAGATCAATTGTTGAGCTCTAGAAACCAGTAGAACAACTTTCAGTTTTGAGATAACATCAACAAATGCTTTCGGCCAGCAGGAAGGCAAAAGGATCACTTAACAGTATTCAGAGTAGTCAAGCTATTAACCTGATTTTAGACGTTATGATCACAATTTAGCTGATTAAACGTCCAAACAAACTGATTGAACAAATGACAGAGATCACAGTATGAATTAATACCGAAAGCAACAAACTGAAAACAGGGAACTGATGACAGTAACAAGACTAATATCTAGAGCTCAAACTTTGATCATTCAATTTCAGTATTAGACCTCAATTATCATCACAGAGCAAACCACAAGCCCACAAGTATCTCTTTCTACAGCAAATTTTCTGCAAGAACAGAGATGAACAACTCACAGGGTAGTGATATTCGAAATCACTTGAAGAAACCGAAGAACACCAAGAACAAGGCAAGGCGTACAGAAAAGTACTGTCACAGAAAACCTATCACCCCTCTGTGCCGATAAAGGAGAGGAGCGTGGTCGCCGGAGATACAAAGCCCTCTCCGACCTCAGTTGCCCGGTGCCGGAGTCGAAGGTCAGGGGAGCGCCGCACAAGACCACAGGAGCACTCCGGCCGAGAGTACTCACAACACAACAAGGACCAATCCGCCTTCGTTCCCCTCGGATGAAGCTTCTACCTCAGATTTCTCTACACACCGAAAGGGCGCACAGAAATCGCCGGCACAAGGCTTCAATCGGAGGTGGTGCCGAAGCCCCAAAACCTCCGCACACCGAAGAACCGTGAAGAACCAGAAGATCTCAAGTGGGAAAAGCCAGATCAAAAAAGGGATACTCCACCCGATGGACGAGCTCGGCTATTTGTAGCAGGGGCGGAGTCTGCGAGGAGATGACGCGAGCGTCGGCTCAAGAACCCGCCACCAGCCTCCGCCGCCGCCTCTCAACCGCCGCCTCCCACTGACCGAGGAAATCGCCGGATCTCCGCCGAAGTCGAAACGGCCATCGCACGGGACGCGAACGGGTACGCTCGGGGACGCACGGGGAGGAGACTATCTCTTTGCGCCGTCCACCGACAGGTGGGCCCCACCGATTTTCTTTTCTTTTCCCTTTTTCTCTTTTCTCAATTGGGAATTTACCAATTTGCCCCTGAAATACAACATATAAAACCAAGAAAATGGTAGAGAGATTATCATAGTCTCCATGATGTTAATGTCTTAGGAATAAGAGAGAGGATAGTTGTGTGAATGTTTACTTCTAAATGTTAAAGAGAGAGGGAAGATTAATGAGGACGAAAGAGATGAAAGATCACTAAACTACATGCACGCCTTATAATATCAAACAAGATAGTAAAAATTACGGGCCTTATATTTTGAAACAAAAAGAACAGTGACCGTACAATCTTATTCCCTTGCTACGTCTCAAAGTCCTAGTAGATTACATTTTAGTCCTTCTCTCATAAGAAAACGCACTAATCCTCTCACTATATAAAGGGAGAGTGGACCGTATATTTTAAATATATCTATGAGATATCAGTAAAAAGTGAGAAGCTGTTGAACCTATATATTGTTCTTGTTTTTCTACTTTAGTATTTATGAGATTGAGAGCTCGATCGTCGGCAATACGCTCACGAATACATAACAGAATCTACCTTTGATATGTTTTCTCCTATTTTTTTAATTTTTTACTACTTTTTACGTATCTGCTTTCATAAGAGCCCTTTTCCAATACAAAATCGCGAAATCAGTCACAAGTACTGCTACCTGTATCCTCCTTAAACGAAGTACCATCACGACACACACACACAGACAGACATGATAGCTCAAGTAAGAACATCTAATTGTTTTTTTTTGGAACTTAAAGATCATCTAATTGGTACTCTTTTTTGCGATTTCGAAAAAAAAAAGTAGCAATCTATTTCCTGCGATGTTGGAGCATGCATGTGCATGTTCCTTTCTGCCAATAGTCAAGAAAACGGGACGGAAATTTGGCCGCCACGAGGCTGGCTAATCAATTCTGGTCGCAGCTGGAAACCGAGCACATGGTTCACAAGCTGGAGCATAGGACGTCATCATCAATCAACGTGAGAATTGCAGGCACAGAAAATACCAGGCAGTCAGGCGTGTGTAGAGCTTACACTACAGACGTAGTATAAAGGATTGCATACACATGATAAAAAAATATATAATAAGAGGTAATAGAACTACTGAGGTCGGAAATAATAGTGAAAAAAGAACTGGCAGTGGTAATTGGATTACATAAATCAGAGTTCTGCCAAGCACAATGTGTGTGCTCAACTGAAGTGCTAAAGCAGCAGTACTGTTGAAGAATGGTTAACATCATACCTTCAACATTTAGCTCTAGTTTAAACTTCCTATATCCCAAATTGACTAGATTTTCTGCCTTATTATACTACTACTTGATATACTACAACTATATCACTTCGGGTTTAGCTTCCTCGTTCATCAGCAAATACCAGTCTAGCAGTCCCATCATACAAGCCCAGCAATGCGTACATACTTGCAACACCCAAACATGAGCTCACTGTATATATTGATCTAAGGGCTCTCCAGTCTTCTTACTCTGTGAATCAGCCTTCGACAGATTGGGCAGGCCCTGTTTTCGCCTTCCACAATCCTGCAGTAGTAATCAGCAGCAGGCTATTCTTCAGTAATATTCCATTTATTTCATCCAAAAATTTGCATATGTTGAAAGTGTCTCGTTAAACTAGTTTGAAGTAAGCTTCTTTATCAAATAAGCTCGAGCATTAGGCTCTTTGCTTTTTATAGAGCCAAATCGGAACTGTTCAGAGAGAGCTCGTCGAGGTTACGAGTGACGCTTCACTAAGGTTTAGGACTTCAAGTTTCAGAACTTCTGAGCTAGACTTTATCAGTCATTACAAGCAGGTTCATGTGCCTTCTTTTAGCCAGTAAGTTGATCAGACTTGTGAGAAATCTAGAGATGAGGAACGTACCTCCTTGCACATGCAAAACAGGTAAAACCATGGCCACAGGGTAAAAAGAAGCAACTCCGGGCTGCATCATAGCAGATTTTGCACACCTTCTCGCTGTACAAATCTTCAGCAGAGAACATGCTCGACTCGGGTTGCTCTTCTGTTGCGCCATAGCTGACGACCACCTCTTTTCTTGGCAGAATTGGTTCTGTTTCACTGCGCCTTGCATCTTGATCCAGAATTGTTTCATGGTCTGTATCAGAATATTCTGCGAGTTGCTTCAAGAAACAGTAAAACACCGCCACTATAACCCCTACGGTTGGAGCCAAATGGAAGAGGAATGAAAATAAATATGAAAAATAAAAACGATTTCGTCAACGAGTGAGCAGATGGAACACGGTAGTTGAACAATGCAAAACCTATTATGACGACGTACGGGACCAATTGCGTAGCAAAGGAGACCTTAAGAATCATGAGTTTCATAAGCACCTGAAAGATGAATTTCCAACGCACTTAGAACTAGTTTTTTTATTTTTTTTATTTTTTTAAAGAGATGCAAAGAGAGACATGTACCTTTTACTGCTACCAGTTACCTGATTATGATCTTGATTACCCGATCAAGAGACCCGGTACAGTACAGTTGGTAGCAGAAGTGTGCATCATGCAAAACTGGTCGAGGAGGCCTTCGTTTGTACGCAGCTCTTTGTGAGTAGGATATACGTTAAGGCAGGAGAAGAGCTACTAGTCTCTTGGAACTAGTAAATGAATGGGTTTATCATCTACTTATCAGTCTTCTCATTGAAACTGAAAGTCTGAGACAGGGTGACCAGTTGTTGCTGGTAACCAAGGTTGCAAGGCTAACTACCATTCTTTTCTTTCAGGTCACGAGTGAGAGAGGGCTTGTGTTTTGAACTACTAGAGCAAACATCGCAAGGGAAGTATCGTGCAAAAGTTAATGTGCTTAAACTACAGAAGTTGTTCCATATTTACTGAAGTTGTCTCAAATGTGAGAGCTATCGATAGGAAATAAGCCCCAAAATAAAATCAGCAGGTTCGTAATTGATTCATGACGAATCAAATGTGAGTGGTGTTAGAGATATAAAAGGAGATAGAGTTGTATTAGGATAGTTGGATTATATTCCATATATGCCTTATCTCTATATGACATATCTCTTTGTACTTTGTGTATATATATTAGCCTCTTGGCCTCATATTGAATACAAGCGCTATTCATAACATGGTATCAGAGCCTACCTAGGGTTCTTCGTCGCTTCGCTTGTCGTGCCGCACACCGGCCTCCCACTGCGCCGCACGCCGCCTCCTCCCACCGTGCCGCACGCCGCCTCCTCCTCGCGCCCGCCGACGCCGCCTCCCATCACACAAGACGCGCACTCGGCCGCCGCCGCTCCACCCGCCGCCGCCCGGCCGCCGCGCCCACCCGACCGCCGCCGCTCTTCACTCGGCCGCCGCCTCTCCACCTGTGCCGCCGCCGCCTCCTGCCGCCGCCGCTTTTGCCGCTGACCGCTGGGAACCCTAATCCCCAGCGCCGCACGGGCCGTTTGGGTTAGGCGGCCCAGGATTTAAGCCGGTCCGAGAGAAAAACGTCGCTTAACCGCCGCCGTCCCGCCCGCCGTTAGACTTCGCTTCCTTGGTCGCCGTGCCGCTCAAAGACCGCCACCAATGGGTACTATTTCTCCCTCATTGCCCGGTGATCTTCGATGGTGTTAACTACACCGACTTTGTGTCTCACATGCGCATCCATATGCGTGGTCTTCGTCTCTGGGGCATCCTCTGTGGCGATGTCATCTGCCCACCTTGCCCTACTCCTCCGACGAAACCTCCGCTTGTCACGCTGCCCTCGACAGCCGACAAGGATGCCACTGAGGCCGATGATAAGGCTGCCTCTGCCTACCAAGAGGCTCTGGATTTATACAGGGATCGACTGGCAGTCTATACTCAGTGGTACGACGATGACGCCCGAGCTGCTGCTGTCCTCATTGCCAGTGTCCAGCCTCAGTTCTCTTCTGAGGTTGTGGGACTCTCCTCGCTTCCCGATGTGGACTCATCTTCGCCGGCCACGAGCCATCCGGTGATGCCTTGTACCGTCCGTGGTTCGCCAGAGCACTCTCTCTTGAGGTGATGCTACTGTTGACGCTTTTACACTCGAGCTCTGCCGTCTGGCGCCGCTTGACTCTCTCCGCACCGCCGGTTGTCGCTCTTGTCCGTGCCGCCTAGCCGCCTGTCCGATCGAGTTTCGGCGGATCTACGAGTTCCTTACTCGCCGTCCCGAGTTCGAGCAATGGCGTGCCCAGCCCTTGCACGCCACCCTCGTGTCACTCTCCGGAGGCTCTTACCGAGATACGCGCAGAGGAGACTCGCCTGAGTGGTGCTGGTCTGATGTCACTTCCTCTCGTGCTCGCCGCCGCCCACCGCTACACCGCTTGCTCTACGCCAAGACACCGCCTCCTCCAGCGGCTGCCACAGGCGGTGGTGGCCGTCCTCCATCTGGAGGGGGCCGTCCTCATCGCTCCCTCTGCGACAAGGTCGGTCACATTGAGTCTCGGTAAGAAGAAGCGGCATCTTTCACGCCGTTCTTCTGCTAACACTGACACTGGTACTTCTACATCGACGTCTGCATCGACTACTTCAGCAGTTTCTCTCACTAAGCAGGAGATAGCCAGACTTCGACGCTTACTTATCGCCTCCGGTTCTCCCTCGATGTGTTCTCGCATGTTCGCTCACGACTCTTCTGCACCGAGAAACCACCCTCTACACAGTCAGGTACCTCCCTATGGATTCTTGATTCTGGAGCATCTTTTCACATGACTTCTGATGCTTCCACTCTGTCCTTCATTACACCTCTTGATTCTCCTGTTAGTGTTCTCACTGCTGACGGTACTTCTCTTTCTGTCTCTGGTCGAGGATCTCTTAGCAACTCATCTTTTCATGTTCCTTCTGTTGCTCATGTTTCTCGCCTTACCATGCAGCTTCTTTCTGCTGGGAAGATTACTGATCTTGGTTGTCGGGTCATTCTTGACTCGACTCTTCTCGTGTTCAGACCGCCACACGGAGCTCGGTTGGTTCTGCCCTCGGCGCCTTGACTCACGCTGCCTCGGGAGATTGACTGGCTTCACCTTCCTTCCACTGCCACCGTCGCCGCCAGTCTCTCCGCCTCTGCCACTCCGTCTACCGGCTCTTTCCAGCAGTGACATCACCGTCTGGGCCATATATGTGGCTCTCGTCTGTCGTCTTTAGTTCGTCGTGGTCTTCTGGGGTCAGTCTCAAGAGACGTGTCTTTAGATTGTCATGCCTGTAAGTTAGGCAAACAGCTTCAGCTTCCTTATCCTCATAGTGAGTCAGTATCTCAGCGTCCATTTGATCTTGTTCATTCAGATGTTTGGGGTCCGGCTCCCTTCATTTCGAAAGGGGGTCATCGATATTATATCATATTCATAGATGATTTTTCTCGCCACACTTGGATATATTTTATGTCTTCTCGTAGTGAGGTCTTGTCTATCTATAAACAATTTGCCACTATGGTTCGCACACAGTTCTCCACTCCTATTTTGTCTTTCGTGCTGACTCTGCTGGCGAGTACCTCTCTCGTTACCTGCGCAGCTTCCTTGCCGAAAGCGTGACACTCGCCGCCTTCATTGTCCGGTGCTCATGCTCAGAATGGTGTTGCTGAGCGCAAGCATCGTCACCTCCTTGAGTCGGCTCGTGCCCTGATGATTGCCGCCTCTATTCCACCTCACTTTTGGGCCGAGGTTGTTTCCACTGTCACCTATCTCGTCAACATCCAGCCTTCTTCTGCTCTTCAGGGCGCAATCCCTTTTGAGCGTCTCTGTGGTCTCCTTCCTGACTACTCGGCCCTTCGTCTGTTTGGCTGCGTTTGCTACGTTCTCCTCGCCCCTCGAGAACGCACCAAACTGACTACTCAGTCCGTTGAGTGTGTTTTTCTAGGATACAGTGCCGAGCACAAGGGCTATAGGTACTGGGATCCTGTTAGTCGACGGATGCAGATTTCTCGGGATGTGACTTTCGACGAGTCTCGTCCCTTCTACCCACGTCCTACCTCTCATTCGGTTTCCTCTGTGGAGTCTCTATCCTTTTTGACCTTTCCAAATACACCTATATCTGTCTTGCCCGCGTCCACCCGTCCCACTGAGTCTCCTCATATTCCTTTCGTTGCCTCTTCGCCGTTGTCGCCTCCTGCGGCTCCTCAAGCTCCCCCCACTACACTCGTCTACACTCGTCGACCTCGTATTGAGGATCTTCCAGATGAGCTGATGCGGATACGCACAAGCTTAGCACTTTTCAGTCAAATACATTATTTTACTGGAAAGAAGTATTGAGCCGCATTAAATATTGTCAGGTGAATTTGTTTCTTAAGGAGTTTCTTTTAATTGATGATGAACTTGGAATACTACCTCATGCTATTGTTTTATGTATTCTTAGGTATGATTCATGTGAAGACTTGGGAGAGCAAAAGGGAGGAGCACAATGACTTAAACTACAAGTTTTGGATAAGATTTTCGAGCCAAATTCGGACCTCCCACGTGCTCAATCCAATTCAAACTCGGATTCAACTCAGAATTCAATTCGGATTCGGTTCGGGACAGCCTGACAGGCAGTTACTAAAAATGCCATAACTTTCACAAACGGAGTCCGATTCAGGTGTTCTTGTACTCGTTGGAAAGATAATTTCAAGGGCTACGCAATGGATCCAGCTCCACCTTGAAATTCATCACGCATAAAAAGTTATGACCAAAATATTGTGACGACTTAATTTTAGGCTTTTCCTTTTGTGTGAGTTTGTTTCCAAATACATGTAGGGATGAGTTGTAGTTGGTTTAGGACCTCTTGTCCAGCCATGAGGTGGACAGGGAACTATATATTGAGGGTTAGACCCCCATTGTAAGGGGACCAAGTTTGAGAATAATGAATCTACTAAAGTTTGTTCGAGTTAGCATTGCTGCCGAAGTTCCATAGGGAATTAGGAGTGATTTTCTTCAATCAAGATCGTTCAACCTTTCCGTTGGGAATTAGGAGCACGATAGATCTTCGCTTGGTGGTCGGCGAAATCAACACGAGTGTGTTTTGGCGGATTAAAGAGTGTTCGTCCCTTGCATTGGCATTGGAGGATCATTACGATTCATCAAGACTCCCGTGAGTATCCATCCTACGTCGAGAAGATCGGGTGACCCCGTATCATCTGGGTATCAGAGCGCGGTTTACTCGGTAGGATCTTATCCCTTTAAATTTCAGTTTATTATTTGCTATCCTATAGTCCATAAACCGAAAACACACAAAAAAAATCCAAACCCTAATTTCGCATCTACTATTTTCGTGAGTTTTATTAAGTCTTGATCCATTAGAAATTTTGTTTACGTGCTGATCATTTGTGTTTATTTGCGTAGCTTAATCTTTGTGTCCAATCAATCTCTTTAAAAAAAATGCTAGTTGAACCCATCAATTAGCACCAAAAAGAGAGTTAATGGCAGCCTAATTCTTTACTGTTCTGGGATTACCGAACCAATTGAATATCTATTTTGATGTCGGCTAACTCCAAACCCGAGCTACACCATCTTAGTGACAAGCGCCAAGCTGCTATCCATTAGGGCTATTATCTAGTGGATTAGAACACAAAGTGCTTTTTGCCATCCGAGTGCATTGCCAAATCATCATGTGGATTAGAATACAAGTGTTTTTGCCATCCGAGTGCACTGCTAAATTGTCACGTGGAGTTTGGATTTCAAAACACAGATGTCCCGAACTGATCTGAACTCACGGATTGGGCGAAGGACATTTGCTGGCCGAAAGTTCTTGGGGAGAAAGTCAAGCCCGAATCAAATACTGAGTCCATACAGATCCACTAAATTAAAGTACTAATTTCTGTTTCGGTTTGTTGGTAAACCCAACTGAAACTTTGGTGCTTTGAGCGTCACTTATATCCATATTTTATTTCATCTTCGAGACTAGCTGTTGAATATTGCATCTAGGGCTGCTCTTGAGTATTTTACACCTTGCTAAATATTTGTGACCTGTGCAAAATCAAAGGGGCAATTAAACCTGGTTCAGCCTTTGAAAAAAAAGAGAGTTGAAAAAAAGCCACGGCTTGAGCAAAAAAAAGAGGAAGAAAGAAAAAAAAGAAAAACATTGGTCAAATTTGGGTGAGTTCTTAGTCCATAAATTCATATTGTGTGATTTAATTTCTTGAGCAATCTCATGCCCTTACATTCAAATCATTGCAATTGGCTAGCATCTCTCCTAGTACTTGGTGCAAAACGAGCTATCTAATCTTTAATTTCAGATTGCCTCTAGTTAGCTCATTCCTTTGTTTGCATCGAGTCACATTGATCTTTACGTGTGCGTTCATATACTTCACTTAAATCTTTTGGATCAGCACTTAGGCAAAGTATTCTAACTTGGATTATTACTTAATTTTACAACATCGAAAAATTCAGATCGTGTAGGATAAATACTTCCTAACCAAGCTCCACAAAATATCCTTTGCCGTGCAATTGTGAGTCACTTTTAAATCTGCTTGATCATCACTCGTTATTATAGGCACCACCAAGTGTAAGTTTCTTTTGGCCTCAATTCACTTCAGAAAGGTGAGAACTTTACTTGTGAGAGAAAAGAGTGAGATCGAGTGATTTATACTAATCATCTATATACCTTGTTATTGCTTTGTGTTGTCTTTGCACAATCTAACCATGTCAGGTGGAGAAGACAACTATAGTGATGAGAATGAAGTTAATCTTAATGCCCCGGTGACTCGCTTTAAACATCAGGCATTGAGAAGTACATTGCAACAAGAGCTCCAATTAGGCACCACTACTAAGCACGTACAACTTAAGGCAGATATGAATGATTTCCATATTGAAATCAATCAACAAATGAAGGTGTTACACAAAAACATCGTGAATGATATTGTGCAAGCACTTCGTCCACAACAACAAAAAGATAGCTTTGTTCCTTTCTATGGCAGTGATGATCCAGAGGAGTATCTTGAGTGGGAATGGCAAATGGAAAAAGTGTTTAGATTTCAGAAACTTTCCAAAGACCAAGAGGTGATGCGTACTACAAAGGAGTTTGAAGACTATGCTTATAGTTGGTGGCAACAACTAATTGGAAAATAACTCATTAAATCTTGGTTAGATTTGAAGGCGTTTATGAGAAGCGAGTTTGTGCCATCCTATTATGCTCGTGAATTGCTTCACCATCCGGAGAATATCACACAAGGGAGTAATATTGTCCAAGATTACTATTTTGAACTGCAAGATGCGATGCGTCGTGCCGGTGTCACTAGTCCATCAAGGGAGAAGGCATACTTTAGGGGTGGCTTGAATTGAGATCGCCACACTTCAACATAAATATTTTAGTAGCATGCATGATCTTGTGAATTATGCTATTATACAGGAGAAGAGACTTATGGAGAAACGTACATCACGGTTCAATCCATGTCCATACTTCAGCTCTTATGGTTCCACTAGTGTGACACATGAGAAGATGACCGAGCATGGGACTTTCCCTTTGGTAAAGGAGACATCTTATGCTGCCCCAATGATACATACAATAATTGAGATGCATCAAAACCTATGTGAGAATGAGAGCCACATAGCCAAATTGAGTGATAGTGCTAAAAAGAGTGAGCTGTGTGATTCCACCATATGTGAGTTTGAGAGCATCCAAACTGAGAGTGTGAGAGATACACCAAAAGAAAAGAGAGAAGTGGAAGACGGACAAAGTGAGGTTGATTTTGAAACTAACACATTAATATCTACTTCTAGTGTTGTTTCTCACATTGTGCATGTTGATATTAAAGAAGAGGAATCAAATGTTCAACAACTGGCACCATTGGAGATAAACGATGAGGAGATAATCATAGTTAAAGATGAAGTACTTGCTGATCCGTTGTTACATCATGATTATTTAATACATACAACACCTAAACCAACTGAGGAGAACAATAAAGGTAACAATATTGGTGCTGAAATTAATTGTGAAACGGTGAGTACTTGTGAGAACTCATATATACGAATGAAAATTCCGTGTTCTGAAATTTCTTTGCACAATTTACATAATGTGGAATTGATTACTCATAAGAAAGTTCTTACGAGAATATCTCCTGATGATTCTTTATATTATATCATGTTTGATGATCCTAAAGAACTATCTAGTGTGATTGAGAATATTGCTGAAATTTCATGTTTAAAATCACTAGTTACTACCTATGCATATACATATAAGTTCAATTTGATTGGAAATTATGGTATAGATGATAAGTTTTATGTTTACCGAATATGCATTACATGTGATAAATTTAATGAATTGAAATTGCATATTTTAGATAAACAATCTTCTGTGCCATATCATGATCACAATGAGACGAGTTTCAATAATAATGTTGCATGTTTCAAAAGATTTCTTAAGCCTACTTATTCATCCTTTAATGTACAATCATGTACAAATAATCAGAGTAGCGCAGTTGGCCCATTAATGACTTGTCCATGTGCCTAGCAAAGTCGAGGACGACTTTTTCTCATGGGAGGGAGAATGATATGAAAGACAATATTGCAATGTACACATCTTATGGTTGCCGCTATATTAATTTGTTTGTTTGGAACAACGAGAATGACACGATAATTGATTCATACATATACCATGCATATGTGTTGTTCTTTTTATCTACTACGCCTTCAGATGTTCTTGATAAGCTAAGCAAAAGAAGTGTTGATGACAAATATATATACCATGCATATACGTTGTATTCTTTGCTTAGTACAATTTCAGGCTACTAAAAGCCGAGGACGGCTTTTCTTGAAGAAGGGGAGGATGATGCGGATACGCACAAGTTTAGCACTTTTCAGTCAAATACATTATTTTACTGGAAAGAAGTATTGAGCCGCATTAAATATTGTCAGGTGAATTTGTTTCTTAAGGAGTTTCTTTTAATTGATGATGAACTTGGAATACTACCTCATGCTATTGTTTTATGTATTCTGAGGTATGATTCATGTGAAGACTTGGGAGAGCAAAAGGGAGGAGCACAAGGATTTAAACTACAAGTTTTGGATAAGATTTTTGAGCCAAATTCGGACCTCCCACGTGCTCAATTCAATTCAAACTCGGATTCAACTCAGAATTCAATTCGGATTCGGTTCGGGACAGCCTGATAGGCAGTTACTAAAAAGGCCATAACTTTCACAAACGGAGTCCCATTCAGGTGTTCTTGTACTCGTTGGAAAGATAATTTCAAGGGCTACGCAATGGATCCAGCCCCATCTTGAAATTCATCACAAATAAAAAGTTATTACCAAAATATTTTGACGACTTAATTTTAGGCATTTCCTTTTGTGTGAGTTTGTTTCCAAATACATGTAGGGATAAGTTGGAGTTGGTTTAGGTCCTCTTGTCCAGCCATGAGGTGGACAGGGAACTATATATTGAGGGTTAGACCCCCATTGTAAGGGGACTACGTTTGAGAATAATGAATCTACTAAAGTTTGTTGAGTTAGCATTGCTGTCGAAGTTCTATAGGGAATTAGGAGTGATTTTCTTCAATCAAGATCGTTCAACCTTTCCGTTGGGAATTGAGAGCATGATAGATCTTCGCTTGGTGGTCGGCAAAATCAACACGAGTGTGTTTTGGCGGATTAAATAGTGTTCGTCCCTTGCATTGGCATTGGAGGATCATTACGATTCATCAAGACTCCCGTGAGTATCCATCCTACGTCGAGAAGATTGGGCGACCCCGTATCATGAGCCATCTTCTTCTGATGATTTATCTTCTGATGCACCATCTTCCCCTGATGGGTCATCTTCTCCTCGCTACGCTCTCCGCGATCGCCACCGCCGCCCCCGCCTGCTTTGCCTTTGCTTTGCGCAGCTACTGTGAGCTTTTTTCTTCGGGATGTCGCTACTCACACCGAGTGGCAGCATGCCATGGCCGAGGAGATTGCTACTCTTGAGCGTACTGGTACTTGGGATCTTGTTCCCTTTCCATCTCACTCTCGTCCCATCACGTGTAAGTGGGTCTATAAGATTAAGACTCGTTCTGATGGTTCTCTTGAGCGCTATAAGGCGCATCTTGTTGCCCGTGGTTTTCAGCAGGAGTATGGTCGTGACTACGACGAGACTTTTGCTCCCGTGGCTCACATGACCACTGTCCGCACTCTTCTTTCGGTGGCGTCTGTTCGCCACTGGTCTGTTTCTCAGCTTGATGTCAAGAATGCCTTTCTTAATGGCGAGTTACGTGAGGAGGTTTACATGCATCCGCCACCTGGGTATTCTGTTCCTGAGGGCATGGTCTGTCGCCTTCGTTGCTCTCTCTATGGCCTTAAGCAAGCCCCTCGTGCTTGGTTTGAGCGCTTCACCTCTGTGGTCACTGCTGCTGGTTTTTCAGCGAGTGATCATGATCCTGCGCTCTTTGTCCACATTTTGTCTCGTGGTCGGACTCTTCTTCCTATGTATGTTGATGATATGATCATTACCGGAGATGATTCTGAGTACATTGCCTTTGTCAAGGCTCGTCTTAGTGAGCAGTTCCTTATGTCGGATCTTGGTCTTCTTCGTTACTTCCTTGGGATTGAGGTTATTTTCACTCCAGATGGTTTCTTTATGTCCCAAGAAAAGTATATTCAGGATCTTCTTGATCGCGCCTCTCTCACTGATCAGCGTACTGTTGAGACTCCCATGGAGCTCAATATTCACCTCCGACCTTCTGATGACGAGCCTCTTTCTGATCCAACTCGCTATCGTCACCTTGTTGGGAGTCTTGTCTACCTTGCTGTTACTCGTCCGGATATCACTTATCCAGCTCACATTACGAGTCGGTTCATTTCGCCCCACTCGGGTCCACTACTGCCCACCTTCTTCGAGCATCGCGATACCTTCGTGGGACTATCTCTCCGCGCTCTTCTTTCCATCCTCCACCGTTCTGACTTGAGCTTATTCGGATGCTACTTGGGCGAGCGATTCCTCTGATCGTCGGTCTATCTTTGCTTACTGTGTTTTTCTTGGTGGTTCTCTCATTGCCTGGAAGACGAAGAAAGCATCGCAGTGTCCCGCTCGAGTGCAGAGGCTGAGTTGCGAGCTATGGCTCTCTTGACAGAAGAGATTACTTGGCTACAGTGGTTACTTGAGGATTTTGGTGTTTGTCACTACACCGACTCCTCTTTTGTCGACAAGATGCAGGTGCTATCAAGATGTTCGAGATCCCGTGAAGCATGAGCTCACCAAGCATATTGGTGTTGATGCTTCCTTCATGAGATCTTGCGTGCATGATCGGTGATTGCTCTTCAAGATGTGCCTCTGAGCTTCAGGATAGCGGATTTCTTCACGAAGGCCCAGACTCGAGCACAACACGGCTTCTACCTCTCCAAACTCAGTGTTGTTGATCCATCATGAGTTTGAGGGGGGTGTTAGAGATATAAAAGGAGATAGAGTTGTATTAGGATAGTTGGATTCTATTACATATATGCCTTATCTCTATATGGCATATCTCTTTGTACTTTGTGTATATATATTCGCCTCTTGGCCTCATATTGAATACAAGCGCTATTCATAACAAGTGGAACCAAATCACAAGCTCACAAGTATGCAAGATACATGCCTAAAAGGATCACAAGCTCAGAATCACTGAGAGCTGAACCAAGTCACTACCAAAACTTAAGAGTTGACAATGAATAAAAAATGACCAGAATCATGAGTAAGCTCTACAAAAAATTTGTTTCAAAACTAGGAAGTTTGGAATTGAGTGGAATTTTGTAAAATATTCAAGTTAGAGCATACAAATTAGCATTAAAGCTCACTAATTCAGAACTGACCCAAACAATTGATATATAACATGACATACAACCCCAACACCAGTCTATAGCCAAAAAATTGAATGTTCATAAACAACAAAAATTTCTCACACCATTCTATAGCATGGGAATCAATGAAAAGGGCATCATATTAAATGTAAATGCCAGTAATCCTACTCACTGTGCAGAAAATTCAAGTGCACCCCCATCAATTCTGTTCCTGTCGTGCTATCGATGAACACGACCTTGCTGCCAGTGATCTTCCACAGAAGCTTCAGCACTGCATGGCAGTCAGGGCATGCATGGAGGTTTTAGAAAATCTTCCATGTTGTTTCGTACTGCATGCTCATAGGCCCAAATGCAACAGGTAGCTTCTCACTCTTCACCACAACTGCATTGTCCTTCATTGCCTGGCCCAGGTCCTTGAAACGGACGGCAGGAACTGTGCCCATTCATTTCAGAGAGGAAAAGAGAATTGCAAGCACCAACACATGTCCTGGTAGGACACACTGAGAATTGCAATCACCACAACACCTGCCCAGGTCCTTTCTCACAAGGACGCCCATCTCCTATGATAGGGCATATATTTCGTTAGGGTGGGGATGGTTTGTGTTCCAGCAGTCCAACGGCAAACTTGTAGACCTCGCAACCAATGTCAATGGCGATGCACCCAGGCTCCTTTGGCAGGAAGAACTCACGGCCCTCACTTAAGTAACACAGAATGGCTGCAAGCATTGAACAACCCAATGAAGGTGATATCGGTCAGCCTGAGGCCCTGCGCCTGCAAGTGCATCCTCCAAGGTGACACTGGCACACTCGCAGTACAATGTTGAGTGTTGTGCCAATTCTGACGAACGAATAAAGACACCACCTGCACTCCGCTGTGACAAGTGGTGCAACCACGAAGAGCACCAGCATTGCAAACACTCCATTGGGCTCAACATCCAACATCAACATTCTGCGCGTGCCCTTTATTAGCAAAATCACAGGATCGAGGCAAAACACGGACGGAAACAGGTAAGCGTCGTACACTTTAATTAGAGAATAAATGTCAATTTGGTGGTGCGAATCACACAGCACCTTTTCAGATTTTTTTTCTTCATTATATAGGCTCTCAAAAGTATTACAAAAGACCTACTCATTTTCTTACACGGAATCAAAACATAATCGGAGAATTAAAACGGAAAAACAGTCCGAGGTGGAAACAGGGCTTCGGACCGGTACTACCGCAAAACTTTAGCCGGAACTATCGTTCACCAGAACTACCGGACCACTCAGACCGGAACTACCGGACTAACCAGTTTAGCTCAAAAATTCACCTCCCTAAACTGGTTTTTCTGCACAGCCTGCATTCCAATATCCTTCCTCATCTCAAGAAATTTGAGCCTGCTCAACGGCTTCGCTAGTATGTCCGCGAGCTGATTTCTTGTGTTGATATACTTGACGTCAATATTCCCTTCATCAACACACTCTCAAATATAATGAAATCGAGTATCAATGTGTTTACTTCTGTCGTGATGCATCGGATTCTTGCTCAAAGCAATTGTTGACTTGTTGTCGAAGTTGAGTTCCACCTTCACTGGATCCCTACTCAACAAATCTCCGAGGAGTGATCCCAACCACACTCCTTGACATGCCGCGGTTGCAGCTGCTATGTATTCGGCTTCGCATTAAGAGAGTGCCACCACCTTTTGCTTGTGAGACAACTAGCTGATCAAACTTGAGCCTAGGAAGAACGCCACTCCTGTTGTGCTCTTCCCATCATCAATGTCTCCAGCCATATCGCTATCGCTGAAACCAACCAAGCGAGTTTCTTCACCTTCCTTTCTTGCTTCATAACAGCAACCGAAGTTGAGAGTTCTTTTGACATATCTTATGATATGCTTTACTGCACTCATGTGTTCAGTCGTAGGCGATTCCTTGAATCGACTAACCATCCCAACAGAAAATGTTAAGTCGGGTCTTGGGCTGGTCAAATACCTCAAACTCCTCACTATGCTTCTATACATAGTTTTGTCTACCGGTGGTGCTGTACTTTTCTTGCTTAATTTGAGTCTTGCCTCCATTGGTACTTGAGTCGGATTGCAATCTTCTATGTCACAACTTTGAAGCACTTTCCTTGCATATGCTTCTTGGCAAAGTGTTATCTTTCCTTGCTTCTGATGGGCTTCAATACCAAGGTAGTAGCTCAAGTCGCCCAAGTCACTCATCTTGAAAGCTTCATGCATCTTTTTCTTGAAAGCACTTATTTCAGTTTCACTACTTCCTGTGATAACTAGATCATCCACATAAACACCGACGAAAAGCAAATTTCCATCTTTCTTCCTTTTATATACTCCATGCTCTAAAGGACTTCTCTCAAAACCGAAATTCACTAAGATTTTATCCAGTTTTGAATTCCATGCTCTTGGTGCTTGTTTTAGATCGTACAAGACTTTATGCAATCTCAAGACCTTGTGCTCCTTGCCTTTCTCAACAAAACCTGGTGGTTGGCTTACATAAACTTCCTCTTCCAAGTCTCCGTTTAGGAAAGCCGACTTCACATCCATATGATGAATTCGCCATCCTTCCTGAGCTGCCAATGCAATGAGTAACCTCACCGTCTCCATCCTTATGACCGGTACGAATACCTCTTCAAAGTCAACTCCCTATTGTTGCACATAACCTTTGGCCACTAAGCGAGCTTTGTGTTTCACCACATTGCCTTGCAAGTCTTTCTTGACTTTGAAAACTCATTTGAGGCCAATCGTTTGATGGTTTGCCAAAAGGTCTACAAGACTCCATGTCTTATTGTCTTGTATGCACTTCATCTCCTCTTGCATAGAACACCTCCAGTTCGGGAGATTTCTTGGTTCTTCAGCACTGAGAAAACATAACCCCGAGTATTCAATTTGCACGGGTTCTGTTGCCTCATACAGATCCTATAGAGTCCTCATCCGAAGTGGAGCTCTTTCAGATGAATCTGGACTGCTCTCAAACTGTGAAGCTTCTTCGGGTGCCGCTGGTGCTGAAAAACCTCCGTTTTGCAACTCTGAGGGCGGTCTGACCGGTGAAGCAATACCGGTCTGACCGCCTAACCCTGAGGGTGGTCTAACCGGTGAGGAACTTCCGGTCTGACTGCTTGAAAGCGGTCTGACCGTTGAACCAACGTCGGTCTGATCGCCGGAGTCGGTCTCCGGCTCTTCTGTCATCGTCGTCGATCCCGGATCATACGAAACATGGAACACGTCAGTGGTTGAGTTCTCCTATGACTGCACTATGGTGTCCCATTCCCAAGCCCTTTCTTCTTCGAATACGACGTCTCGTGTGATGCACACTCGTCCAAAGACCGGATCAAACATCCTGTAGGCTTTTGAGCCAGCTGCATAATGGATTAATACTATTGTAGGGGTGGGTCAACCCCCCGTGACTGGGCCTTGCAAACTGGTCTAATATGTAATAAGCCCAATAGTGTAGAGAAATATACCAATGTACCATCATCCTTTGTAAGTACTAAGGGGTAGGATAGGGGTTTCCCATCCTACCCTACTCATGTATATAAACTCCTAGGAGGGGCAGAAGGAGGGCATCCTCTCATTCTCACTCAACATCTCCCCCTGTGTTGGCTCCTCTCCTTCTACTAGTCCCCCTCTTTACTGTTTGGCCAGTAGCTGTCGGGACCCGGATTTCTGAATCCGGACCCTCTGTGTATTACAGCACTAGTCCCAGATCAAAGCTAGTGCACACAGTCAAACAGTGATGAATACATAACCAACAACGCTTTATTACAATAATAGAGAGTACAGACCAAAAAGGCCTCTTTATTACAACTGAGGTTTGAAGACCTCGCAAACTCACAAAAGATAAAGCACGTGAAGCAAAGATAAATCAATGGAAGACCCATCAATACGCCACAGTGCAATTGACTGGGAACGCAACCTAGAACTCCCGGAAGCCTTCGTCGAATCCATACGCTCCGTAGTCGAAAGTTCCATCTTGAGCTTCATACTCTTCTGGGTATTATTTTAAGTGTAGTATGTGAGTACATAAAGTACTCCGCAAGTCTTGGGAAAATGCAATAGATGCAAGGTTTAACAAAGGAGGGTTATATGGTTCTTTTGCACAAAGCAACATTTTATTTCAAATACCATTAAATATTTTTGAAGGCATTAATTTAATAAAGTAATTGCTTTAACAGAAACTATTGAAAACTTTATAGTGAAGGTTTCAACCACCAACACTAAACAATCAAGCTAACCGCCAAAGTTCGAAACCACGGTTAAACCACCCACACTAAACAATCGGCTAACCGCCAAAGTTCAAGGAAACAGTTACACCACCCACACCGGCTTCACTCGCCAGACAACTCCGGAGTTCCAACCACTTCCGGCTTCCCAAAACTTTTATTTTAAAACCAAAATAAAGATCTACCATGTGAAAGCATTCCTTGCCGCCCTTGACCGTGGGCACGGCTATTCGAATAGTTTTACACTGCAGAGGTTGTACACTTTACCCACAAGAGACAAGTTATCCTAATAGTCAGCATGCTTCCTTAGGCATGAGACCCAGATAATTCATCACAAAGCCTTTACCTTACTCTAGTCTAGCTAGACACCACCACCGAGGTTTCACCGTGAAGGGTTAACCACCCGCATGAAGCCCCTCTTGCGCCGTATGAGTACAAGAACCTCGTCCCTCACCGTGAATAACCAAGAACCCCGGTATCCACTTTCCATCGGTGGTACCTAAACTAGTCTATCATAAGTTAATCGCCTAGGTCGTACCCATATAGACATGTGGTTGTACGGTAGTGCTCGATCGGACAAACACAAGAGTCGGTCCTTAATTGACTAGGGCGAACATACACTTTTCAAGATCTCGTGCTAACCGCACCAAACCAAACCAACCATCCGCCCTGGTCTAAAACAATTTTCACAATTTAATTCATTTCACATGAATAGAGGCAACACCATTTGCCATTCGATTCTGAATAACCAAAAGTCTAAATCATTGAAGTAACATTTCCCATTCCAAGGTTACCAAAGGTTATAAAGCATGTCTAAGCATTTCACTACCGCTACAACAATTACCAAAGATTCATAATAATCTCAATAATGAGACAAGGGAATTCCTAGGGTGTCAAAGGTACATGGTCGTCAAAGTCAATTGAGGGCATAACAATTCTTCGGTTTAACTATTACCTCTACAATAGAAACTATCATTTTATGTAACATAGCAATGCATTAACTTTTAAAATAATTTAAAACATTTCTCAAACATAGGTTCAAGATGATCAAAGGAGACTTGCCTTTGTGTGCGGTGTCTTGACTTTCTTGTCATGGGTCGACAAATTCTTCTATGACGCCGGATTCTACGCTGAAGCAGCGAATACAAAAGAATAAATAAAACAAATAAAATCATAAAATATAAAATATATACTGGAGGAAAGGTTAAGATTTTAGATGAATTTAGGAAAAGAATCAACGGATTCGAGTTCGAATGAGGAGAACGGATATCCGGAAGTTTTAGATATCACATGAAATGATAACAAAATCCGAGAATTCCTTTTGAACAAGATGGTGCCGATTGGTTGCGAGGTGGCGGCGAACGGACGAATGGAATAATGGAGATGAGACAAAGGTAGTGACATGGTTACGGCGTCGAGGAACGGGCAATCACCGGCGGTGAGGAAAGCGGCGGTGATGGCGATGTTCGACAACGGCAGATTGGAGGAGATAGTACGGGTATGGAACGTGGAGATGTAGGGTGAGCACGGGCTAAAACGCGGCTTGGCAAAGCTAGGAAAATTGTCGTCTCACCGAAACCCATCGGAGACGGCGAATCGACGCTTGAACGATGTCGGAAGGAAAAGGAAAAACTTGATATCTTGATGTTCGGTGAGGCGAATCCAAAACCATTTGAAAGGTAGCTACCTGGGGTGGTTTGGCACGATGTGACGCGAACGGATTGGGGAAAACATCTCCGGATAGATGGGGACACGAGATGCCATCGGCGGCCATGGCGAGGTGTAGGAGGCAAAAATTTGTGGAGGCTTTTTGGGGAAACGGAAGTGAGCACGGCGTAGAACGCGGCGAGGCAAGTCTAAGAAAAATTATGGTACAGGCTAAAACTGAACAGAGACGACGAATCGGCGTCGGGAGTCAAAAACAGATATTTTCGCGGAAAGTTCAATTTCTGACAATTGGCTCCACGAAAAATTAAATAAAATGGTAGATAAATTTCTTGGAGGTTAGGACACAATATGACGCGAACAAAAATCAAAGCGCTTACCAAAAAGTGGTGTACGCCAAGGCAAGGTTTCGTGCTGCTCGACCAGGTCGATAAGGATTCGGGAGTCTTTGAGTGACGGCGCTGGAAGCATGGCGTAGAACGCGCTGAGGCGAACTCAACGGTACAGACGGCTCGGCCAACGGACATCGGATGGTGGCAAAACACGACGGAGAAGACATTCGGCGACCGGCGGGTTGGCATCGGCATTCCGGGCAAACGGAGAGGAGTTAGAGGGTGAGGTTGGTGGCGAAACGAAGAGGAGAACGTCGGGAACACAATGCTCACCTCGGTTTTGACGGAACACCCACGGTCGGCGCGCAGCGAGGAGAGAAACGACGGTGCGGTTTGGCCACGGTGGTCCGGCGATGCTCCGGTGATGCTCCGGTGAAGGCGAGGGGAGCACCGCGTAGAACGCGAGAAGGCAAAGCCAACGGTGTGGTCAAAAGTGACCGGGCTCCACTGTTGGAGGCGCAAAAGGCCGACGAACACCTTTCGGTTCACAAAAGTAAAATGGAGATTGTGGAGAGAAGAAAGGGAGAGAGCACTTGAGATTTTCGGGGGTGGATGAGGATGAGAAATGGCACCCGGTGCTCTCTTTCACAGGGGTGGAGGTGGACCGGAGAGGGAGATCAAACGAACGAATGTCTTTCGGTGGCGGTTCGTTTTCTCGTGAAAATGCGCATAAAGGAGTGGGGAAACGGTTAGGAATGGAATGCTCTTGATGAGAGGAAGTTAACGCACTTGATTTCACGAAAAACGGTTGAGAAAATCAAAAGATATGAAAGTTTGAAAATCCACGGCAATGGAGTCACCTCTGCGCGCTCGCGACGGGAAGAAACTGCTTTGAAGATGAACAGTACCGCGCGGTACTGTTCATCCTCTCTCTTTCTTTTTTTGTATTTTTGTTTGGGATTTTGGAATTGAGCTCAAACAATTTCCGAAAAATCTAAAAATAATTTCGAAAATACCTTGAGACTCAAAGAACTCGAATAAAATATTTTTAACAAATATTAATTTTTAATTTTATTTTATTAAATAAAAATTCTAATTAAGATTTAGTTTAAACCAAATAAATTCAAAAATTTCAAAAATTTGAAAATAGGGTATAAATGGATAGATTATAATTTTATATGAATTTAGAAATTTTAATGGGCTCAATCGGAGTTAAAACGAAAAAGAACGGGCTCTCGGAAGTTTGAAAAGAGAGAAAAGAATAAACCGATTTTCTGGAATTATTTTTGAACTGAAAAATCAAATTATGACGTCATCAAGGGAAATGATTTTGAAATGAATTATTTTCTAAGGAAAAGGAATTTATGACGCCAGCAAAGATTTTAATTTTCTGACCAAATTATTTTGTAAAGGAAAATAATTTTATTCACTAACAAAGTGGGGCCCAAGTTATCAACGAGAGAGAGAGAGAGAAAGAGCGGACGATCGGATGAGCGATGTGGCGCAAGGAGGAAATCGGGACCGTCGGATGGAGAGCGAAGGAGTTAGGTGAAGATGGACGCACGAGATTAGATCGGGCCGCAGAGAATTAAATTTGATTTAGATTTTCGAAAATACCGTAAAATTCAATAAAGCTCGAAAATATAAAATTAATTCCAAAGTTCCGAAACATTCAAAGAACTTCCGGAGACATTTTGGACTTAATAAAATATTTCCAACTATCGTTGGTATTTTAATTTTCATACTTAAAATACTTTTACTTTAAAATATATTTTAAAACTCTAGAAAAACTCGAACACCAAATAAAGGACAACTAAATCCAAATAATTAATTTGAATTAGGATTTTATAGAAAATCAAAATATCATTTTATTTAATAATATTTTTAAGTTTTTTTAACCTACTTTTCAAATCTAGCTTTCTTAAAAACAGAAAATAAGGGCAAACAAAATTGAAATTTCACACAAACAAAACTCTTATTTTTATTTTAAACTAAATTAATTTTATTTTATATTTTAAATTAAATTTTTTTTTCTCCGAAAATTTGGAATAAACAGCTGGGCTGTTACAAACTACCCCCCTTAGAAAGAATCTCGTCCCCGAGATTCGGACGGACTAGGAAAAAAAAGGAGAGGGAAACTCGGCTCTTAGGTCCTCTTCACGCTCCCAAGTTGCTTGACTTCGAATGATTGTTCTACTGCACTTTGTGGAACTTTGTGGTCTTGCTTCTTGTATCTTGTTCAGCTTCCTTCATGATTATAACTTGTCCTTCGGTACAATGAAGTATTCCTTTAACTGAGAAATATGGAAGACAACAACAAATCGGAGTGGTACATCTTTAGTCGGCTGCAAGCTCTGGGTTAACCTCAATTGCCCTTATCCTATTGATTAATTCAGAATTCCACCAAAAAGGGCTTAACTTCCGCTAGTGCTCATCCGAGAAAGACATAATTATCTCAACTTTCCAAAGATGCTTGATTCCAATATCATATACCACAAATGCACCTTATTGATTTCACAAATAATCCCACAAACCTTTATTCTTTGCTCTAATTTGAATCGAGGACAAACCATAGAATTTTTCTATCAAGAATCCAACAACATTGTAATTTATGATATCCACCAATTACTTTATGATCATTATCCAATCCATTGGATCCATAACTCTGATCAAATAATCCAACCTTCTAGTAATCATCAATAAATTTCAAGATCATCTAATCAATTTAATACTCAATAATCCACCAACATCGATCTCTTGAAAATCCTCATTTTGGTTCCACCAAATTTGAATGAATCCAAATAGCTCAATTAATTCTTACCAGACAATCTCTCAATCTATCCCCCATAATTTAAATCCTCCAGATTATCCATTTGAACATCCTTAAATAATCTAGTTAATCCCATTAGCTCAAATCCAACTATCTAGCAATGATCTATTAAATCCACCAAACTCTGATAATCAATTAACTCCACAAAATTCATCCAATCTTCATGATTCAACCAAATCACCCCAAAATAGATATCATGAATTGTTTATGATAATTCAACTTCTTAATCTTTTAATCTCTTCCTTTATTGGATCAATCTCTTAACACTAATTCTCCAACGATCACAAGTAATCCCTTCAACAAAAATCTTGTTTTACATCCAATTGCTCCTTTCAATCCTAGATAATAAATCCAAGGCAAAGTTTAGACTTTCTCATGATCTAATTAGCTCTCCCAAGTTCAACTTTGTACTTATTCTCTAGTCAATCCACAAAGATGATACTCTATAATCAATTGGTATCCACAAATATACCTTTTTATCTCAATCCTCTCGAATATTATCCAATCTTGCCAATTCTACATCCAATATATCACACTAGCAATAATTCTCCAAATTACCTAACTTGACATCCACTGATTATGACAGCTTTCCCGACAAGAGTACTTTCCATAAGTTTGTTGTCTTCCCTAAACTCTGGGTCCTCAATTATTTTCCAAACTTAGATTGCAGTGAAAGAATTGAGGCTTGCACTGTTGTGGTAACTGGGGTTAGCACAAGGTAAGAGGGAAATAGCATAGATAAGAGATTAGGGGAACAACTAAACACCAGCTTAGATGAAACTTAGCTTGAAATTAAAATAGTTTTTAAGGATGACTGTACTACAAGTATACAAAGACTTGGTACAGTGCATCTAGCACACAAACAAGTAATATACAAGCGTTCTAAAATCGTAGGACTTTACTTGGGTACTACAACTAAAGAACTACTCCTCGCTTCTTCATGATGATGCGCTTCTCCAAGTTCAACATTATTGAGCCATCTATAGAAATTATAGAGGGAAGGGGATACAATTATCATTCCAAAAAGGAGAATAAGCAGATAGAGAAGGAAGAATACCATGACGAAAGTAAGGATAGAAAGAAGAGAAAAGATGAGGATAGCACATTATTAAAATTTTCTTTTATAAAATAAATTTTGAAGCTCTTCTAGTAACAACCATTCTAACTAGGTCACGTCCTACAGTCAACATTGGCTCTGATACCATCTCTGTCGGGACCCGGATTTCTGAATCCGGACCCTCCGTATTACAAAGACTAGTCCCGGATCAAAGCTAGTGCACACAACAAACAATGATGAATACATAACCAACAACGCTTTATTACAATAATAGAGAGTACAGACCAAAAAGGCCTCTTTATTACAACTGAGGTTTGAAGACCTCGCAAACTCACAAAAGATAAAGCACAGCGGAAGCAAAAGATAAATCCAGCGGAAGACCCATCAATACGCCACAGGCAATTGACTGGGGAAACGCAACCTAGAACTCCTGGAAGCCTTCGTCGAATCCATACGCTCCGTAGTCGAAAGTTCCATCTTGAGCTTCATACTCTTCTGGGTATTATTTTAAGTGTAGTATGTGAGTACATAAAGTATTCCGCAAGTCTTGGGAAAATGCAATAGATGCAAGGTTTAACAAAGGAGGGTTATATGGTTCTTTTGCACAAAGCAACATTTTATTTCAAATACCATTAAATATTTTTGAAGGCATTAATTTAATAAAGTAATTGCTTTAACAGAAACTATTGAAAACTTTATAGTGAAGGTTTCAACCACCAACACTAAACAACTGGCTAACCGCCAAAGTTCGAAACCACGGGTTAAACCACCCACACTAAACAACTGGCTAACCGCCAAAGTTCAAGGAAACAGGTTACACCACCCACACTGGCTTCACTCGCCAGGACAACTCCGGGAGTTCCAACCACTTCCGGCTTCCCAAAACTTTTATTTTAAAACCAAAAATAAAGATCTACCATGTGAAAGCATTCCTTGCCCGCCCTTGACCGTGGGCACGGCTATTCGAATAGTTTTACACTGCAGAGGTTGTACACTTTACCCACAAGAGACAAGTTATCCTAATAGTCGATGCTTCCTTAGGCATGAGACCCAGATAATTCATCACAAAGCCTTTACCTTACTCTAGTCTAGCTAGACACCACCCGCTGAGGTTTCACCGCTGAAGGGTTAACCACCCGCACGAAGCCCCTCTTGCGCCGTATGAGTACAAGAACCGTCCCTCATCGTGAATAACCAAGAACCACGGTATCCACTTTCCATCGGTGGTACCTAAACTAGTCTATCATAAGTTAATCAGCTAGGTCGTACCCATATAGACATGTGGTTGTACGGTAGTGCTCAGACTGGACAAACACAAGAGTCGGTCCTTAATTGACTAGGG
Source organism: Bonia amplexicaulis (assembly GCA_036346245.1). Classification (NCBI taxonomy): domain Eukaryota; kingdom Viridiplantae; phylum Streptophyta; class Magnoliopsida; order Poales; family Poaceae; genus Bonia; species Bonia amplexicaulis. The sequence goes on along the minus strand of CM070751.1, from coordinate 17,851,334 downwards.
CGGAACATACACTTTTCAAGATCTCGTGCTAACCGCACCAAACCAAACCAACCATCCGCCCTGGTCTAAAACAATTTTCACAATTTAATTCATTTCACATGAATAGAGGCAACACCATTTGCCATTCGATTCTGAATAACCAAAAGTCTAAATCATTGAAGTAACATTTCCCATTCCAAGGTTACCAAAGGTTATAAAGCATGTCTAAGCATTTCACTACCGCTACAACAATTACCAAAGATTCATAATAATCTCAATAATGAGACAAGGGAATTCCTAGGGTGTCAAAGGTACATGGTCGTCAAAGTCAATTGAGGGCATAACAATTCTTCGGTTTAACTATTACCTCTACAACAGAAACTATCATTTTATGTAACATAGCAATGCATTAACTTTTAAAATAATTTAAAAACATTTCTCAAACATAGGTTCAAGATGATCAAAGGAGACTTGCCTTTGTGTGCGGTGTCTTGACTTTCTTCTCATGGTCGACAAATTCTTCGGTGACGTCGGATTCTACGCGCGAAACGACGAATACAAAAGAATAAATAAAAACAAATAAAATCATAAAAATATAAAATATATACTGGAGGAAAGGTTAAGATTTTAGATGAATTTAGGAAAAAGAATCAACGGATTCGGAGTTCGAATGAGGGAGAACGGATATCTGGAAGTTTTAGATATCACATGAAATGATAACAAAATCCGAGAATTCCTTTTTGAACAGTATGGTGCCGATTGGTTGCGAGGTGGCGGCGAACGGACAGAATGGAATAATGGAGATGAGACAAAGGTAGTGACATGGTTACGGCGTCGAGGAACGACGGCAATCACTGGCGGTGAGGGGAAACGGCAGTGATGGCGATGTTGCGACAACGGCAGATTGGAGGGAGATAGTACCGGGTATGGAACGTGGAGATGTAGGGTGAGCACGGGCTAAAACGCGGCTTGGCAAAGCTAGGAAAATTGTCGTCTCAGCCGGAAACCCATCGGAGACGGCGCAATCGACGTTTGAACGATGTCGGGAAGGGAAAAGGAAAAACTTGATATCTTGATGCTCGGTGAGGCGAATCCAAAACCATTTGAAAGGTAGCTACCTGGGGTGGTTTGGCACGATGTGACGCGAACGGATTGGGGAAAACATCTCCGGATAGATGGGGACACGAGATGCCATCGGCGGCCATGGCGAGGTGTAGGAGGCAAAAATTTGTGGAGGCTTTTTGGGGAAACGGAAGTGAGCACGGCGTAGAACGCGGCGAGGCAAGTCTAAGAAAAATTATGGCACAGGCTAAAACTGAACAGAGACGACGAATCGGCGTCGGGAGTCAAAAACAGATATTTTCGCGGAAAGTTCAATTTCTGACAATTGGCTCCACGAAAAATTAAATAAAATGGTAGATAAATTTCTTGGAGGTTAGGACACAATATGACGCGAACAAAAATCAAAGCGCTTACCGAAAAAGTGGTGTACGCGCGAAGGCAAGGTTTCAGCGTCTGGCTCGACCAGGTCGATAAGGATTCGGGGAGTCTTTGAGTGACGGCGCTGGAAGCATGGCGTAGAACGCGCTGAGGCGAACTCAACGGTACAGACGGCTCGGCCAACGGACATCGGATGGTGGCAAAACACGACGGAGAAGACATTCGGCGACCGGCGGGTTGGCATCGGCATTCCGGGCAAACGGAGAGGAGTTAGAGGGTGAGGTTGGTGGCGAAACGAAGAGGAGAACGTCGGGAACACAATGCTCACCTCGGTTTTGACGGAACACCCACGGTCGGCGCGCAGCGAGGAGAGAAACGACGGCGCGGTTTGGCCACGGTGGTCCGGCGATGCTCCGGTGATGCTCCGGTGAAGGCGAGGGGAGCACCGCGTAGAACGCGAGGAGGCAAAGCCAACGGTGTGGTCAAAAGTGACCGGGCTACACTGTTGGAGGCGCAAAAGGCCGACGAACACCTTTCGGTTCACAAAAGTAAAATGGAGATTGTGGAGAGAAGAAAGGGAGAGAGCACTTGAGATTTTCGGGGGTGGATGAGGATGAGAAATGGCACCCGGTGCTCTCTTTCACAGGGGTGGAGGTGGACCGGAGAGGGAGATCAAACGAACGAATGTCTTTCGGTGGCGGTTCGTTTTCTCGTGAAAATGCGCATAAAGGAGTGGGGAAACGGTTAGGAATGGAATGCTCTTGATGAGAGGAAGTTAACGCACTTGATTTCACGAAAAACGGTTGAGAAAATCAAAAGATATGAAAGTTTGAAAATCCACGGCAATGGAGTCACCTCTGCGCGCTCGCGACGGGAAGAAACTGCTCTGGAAGATGAACAGTACCGCGCGGTACTGTTCATCCTCTCTCCTCTTTCTTTTTTTTTGTATTTTTGTTTGGGATTTTGGAATTGAGCTCAAACAATTTCCGAAAAATCTAAAAATAATTTCGAAAATACCTTGAGACTCAAAGAACTCGAATAAAATATTTTTAACAAATATTAATTTTTAATTTTATTTTATTAAATAAAAATTCTAATTAAGATTTAGTTTAAACCAAATAAATTCAAAAATTTCAAAAATTTGAAAATAGGGTATAAATGGATAGATTATAATTTTAGATGAATTTAGAAATTTTAATGGGCTCAATCGGAGTTAAAACGAAAAAGAACGGGCTCTCGGAAGTTTGAAAAGAGAGAAAAGAATAAACCGATTTTCTGGAATTATTTTTGAACTGAAAAATCAAATTATGACGTCATCAAGGGAAATGATTTTGAAATGAATTATTTTTCTAAGGAAAAGGAATTTATGACGCCAGCAAAGATTTTAATTTTCTGACCAAATTATTTTTGTAAAGGAAAATAATTTTATTCACTAACAGGTGGGACCGGGTTATCAACGAGAGAGAAGAGAGAGAGGAAAGAGCGGACGATCGGATGAGCGATGTGGCGCAAGGAGGAAATCGGGACCGTCGGATGGAGAGCGAAGGAGTTAGGTGAAGATGGACGCACGAGATTAGATCGGGCCGCAGAGAATTAAATTTGATTTAGATTTTCAGAAAATACCAGAAAATTCAATAAAGCTCGAAAAATATAAAATTAATTCCAAAGTTCCGAAACATTCAAAGAACTTCCGGAGACATTTTGGACTTAATAAAATATTTCCAACTCTGTTGGTATTTTAATTTTCATACTTAAAATACTTTTACTTTAAAAATATATTTTAAAACTCTAGAAAACTCGAACACCAAATAAAGGACAACTAAATCCAAATAATTAATTTGAATTAGGATTTTATAGAAAATCAAAATATCATTTTATTTAATAATATTTTAAGTTTTTTAACCTACTTTTCAAATCTAGCTTTCTTAAAAAGAAAATAAGGGCAAACAAAATTGAAATTTCACACAAACAAAACTCTTATTTTTATTTTAAACTAAATTAATTTTATTTTATATTTTAAATTAAATTTTTTTTTCTCCGAAAATTTGGAATAAACAATTTGGTATTCATAAAGAGCCACAACAAATACCATCGTATCTTCGGGTCTACTAGCTTGCTTTGATATCCTCCTACCTTATTCACATGAGCCACACAACCGAACACTCGCAAGTGGTGGACTGTAGGCTTCCGATTGTACCAAGCTTCATATGGAGTTCTTCCCACCACGCTTTTCATCGGCGATCGGTTCAAAATGTATACGGCAGCAGTCACGGCTTCTCCCCAAAATCTCCTAGGCATATTAATGCTTTTGAGCATGTTTCACGCCATAGCCACCATGGTTTGATGGTTTGATTCCTCCGCTCCACAATTCCGTTTTGTTGAGGAGAATAGGATGCTGTCAAGAACCTTTTAATGCCATGTTTTTCGCAAAAGAGATTGAATTCATCCGAGTTGAATTGACCTCTCTGATCGGTACAGAAAGCATTTAGTTTCTTCTCTACTTCATTCTCGGCCGCTACTTTGAACTTCCTGAATGCTGATAGCGCTTCGTCTTTTGTTTTCAGCAGAGCAATCCACATAAACCTGCTAAAATCATCAACAATTAGGAGGAAAAACCTGTTTCCAGCAGGTGTTGGAGGTGTGATCGGTCCACAAATGTCGCCATGAACTAGCTCCAACACTTGAGCGCTCTGAAACTTGAAGTTTGTGGAAATGGGGTCCGTTTTTGCTTCCCAACCAGACATCCGTCACAAACTTGCTCAACATGGTTCACAATTGGGAGACCTTCCACCATTCCTTCTCAGGCTAATTGCTGCAGCGCTTGGAAGTTCATGTGTCTGAATCGAGCGTGCCATCTCTAGTCGTCATCTCCTAGACGAGCCAAAAGACACACCCGTTGAGCCTGATCCAGGTTGAGTGCATACAACCTGTTTTGAGCTCTCTTGACGCGGATCAGCAGCTGCTTCTGACGATCGAAGACCTTCAAGTATCCTTCTTCGATTACCACTTTGTAGCCTCGTTCTTCCAGCTGCCCCAAGCTAATTACGTTGCTTGTCAGCGCCGGGATGTAATAGACATCCGTGAGTACTCGATGTTCTCCAGTGCGTCCTTTGATTAGAACGGAGCCTCGGCCTTCAATCCTAACAGCCGATCCGTTGCCAAACCTCACTGAGCCTCAAACTGATGTGTCAATTTCTGAAAACTGACTTCTGTTGCCACTCATGTGATTGCTAGCCCCTGATTCTAGGTACCAGACACCTACAACATCTTCCTCACTCACTCCGAGATGAAGTTGCACATTGTCTTCCACTAGCGTCACTTCTTCGGTGGAGTCTTCTTCTTTCTCCTCCATTAGTTTGCAGGCTTCAAGCATCAGCAGAACTGGAGATTCATCGATCTTCTCGGTTGCATTTGCTCTTCCCTTCTTGGGCTTTTCTGCACTCAGATGCAAAGTGACCAAATTCCGAGCAATTGTAGCATTTGATCTTCGTCTTGTCGAACTTCTGGTATGGCTTCTTTTCAGTTTCAGTTTTGTGCCATTTTTCTTGCCCACGGCCATGACCTCGGCCGCCGCTGCATCCTCCGCCTCTCTTTGCATTTCTGTTGTGGTATTCATTGTGCTTCTTTTTTTTGTCGCCAATGCGTCCCACTAGGCTCGAGATAGCAGCAACTGCTTCCCTTCTTCCTTGTCTTGGCGTCGCCCCTTCTGACTTTCTTCGAAGACTCGTAGACGGCCAACTGCCTCGGTTAGCATCATCTTCGTCATGTCTCTAAAATGCTTGATCGTGCTTATGATCTAGAGAAACTTGTTGGGAACAGCGCTGAACAACTTCTCGATGACTGATCCGGTAATTCAACACCCAAAGCCCGAATTTCGCCAGCCAGGCTCGTGAGCTTTTGAGAAAACTCACCAACGCCTTCGGTTTCTCCCATGATCAACCGATCAAATTGCTTCTTCAGCACCTGAGCTCTTGTTTTCTTGATACGATCCTCTCCAATGCGCATCTCTTTGATTGCCTCCCATGCTTCCTTTGCAGTCTCCTTTTCTGCAATGGTCATCAAGACCTCGTCGGGGACAGCCTGAGATATGGTGGCCAGAGCACCCTGGTCTTTCTCCTCTTCGACCGGTGCATTTCCTTCAATTCTCGCCCATACTCCCAGAGATCGCATGGTGATCTTCATCTTCACAGCCCACAGGCCATAATTCGTGTCGGTCAGCATAGGGAATTGGATCGGGACCAATCCCCCCTTGTCGGTGCTCGCAGCGGTGGAGGCGGCGGTTTCTTTTCGCCGGAGCCCTCGCCAGCCGCGCCATTCTTCTCTGTAGCCTTGCCATCCATCGCCTCCAAGCTCTGATACCAAATGTTAGCAAAATCACAGGATCGAGGCAAAACGCGGACGGGAACAGCAAGCGTCGCACACTTCAATCAGAGAAGAAATACACCAATTTGGTGGTGCGAATCACACATCACCTTTTCAGGTTTCTCTTCATTATATAGGTTCTCAAAAGTATTACAAAAGACCTACTCCTTTTCTTACACGGAATCAAAACAGAATTGGAGAATTAAAATGGAAAAACAGTCCGAGGCGGAAACAGGGCTTCGGACCTGTACTGCCGCAAAACTTCAGCCGGAACTACCGTTCACCGGAACTACCGGACCACTCATACCGGATCTACCAGTTTAGCTCAAACACCCTTCAAACATGGCACTCCAGCAGATGGACTCCTTCTTGGCCATTCCATGGAACAAGTTGCATGCGTCGTCCAATGCCCCCGTCCTTCGAGGAAGAGGTAAGCTATCACCGAGACGTGCAAGAGGGTCTGGGCGTCTCGCATTTCGTCGAACAGTCTGCGCGCAGCGACGGGCCGCGTGCGCTTACACGCCAAGCGATGCAGAGGCCGTCGGAGAAGGCCGGCTTGAAGGCGAAGGCGCGTCCAAGGGCGATGAGGGGGCTCCTTGAAGAGCATGTCCGATAGGAGCGCCAGGGCAGCGAGATGGAGACCGTATGACATAGGTGCGGAACACGGTGGTGGGGTTCGCGGATGAGGAGGAAGGCGACGAAGAGGTCGAGGCGGCCGTGGGCGGAGTATTCCCGATGGATGCGGAAGTAGGCGGATTGACGGAGGCCGTCGCCGGCGCGGATCGCCGCGGCCTGGAGCCGGCGAGCATCGCGGCCGGCAGTGAGGACCCGAAGCCATCTCCTGGGTGCAATTTGCAAATGACCACGGGTGTATTTTGCGAAAGGTCATCGGTATCATATTGCAATTTGCAAATAACGATAGACATAAATAAGATAGGGATATAAATGGAAAATGTGTCCAGCAAAGCAACTGCTGCATTTTTTACTAGATCTATGCCGTCAACTCTTGATCTAACGGTGAAGTGAAGTCCAAATCGGATCGCAGATTTTCTTCGCGATCACGTTCATTGGTACAAATAACACCACCAGTTCATTGATCTAACGGATTGCGAGAGATTGCTCTCCCCTATTTGGCTATTTCTAACGGGAATCTCTCGTCTCTCACGCGTGAGTCGTGATCTCTCCTCTTCCGAAGCCCAGGGCTCTCCGCCATGGACGACCACGGCGACGTCCACGCCGACGGCGTGATCGCCTCCGTGTACTCGAAGCCCCGCTACGGCGCGGCCACCTCGAAGCCTTCCTCCGTCTCCGGCAGCGGCGGTGCAGGCAGCGACGACCGCCTCAGCTCCCTCCCCGACGACGTCCTCCTCCTCATCCTCCTCCATCTCCCCTCCGCCTCCGCCGCAACCCGGACCAGCCTCGTCTCCCGCCGCTGGAGGCAGCTCTGGGCCGATATCCCGGAGCTCTCATGCCTCCTGCGCACCGCCGAACCCGACCCTGCAGCACGCGCCGCGAGTCGCCGCCCGCGCCTCACCAGCCCTCCGCCTCCACGACGCCCCCGACGCCACGGCCACCTTCCTCCTCCTCGCTGACCGACCGCGCCGCCTCGATCTCCGCCGAGCTCTTCTCCGACAACGCGACTCCCCTGACGTACGTACGTTTTGAGCAAGCCCGTCAAAACACTCCGATCGATCGCTGTGTTTTCTTAATCCGCTCATGCCTGAATCCCGAAAACTCTCGGCCCGTGGATGAAATGTTCTTGTTCTTGTATCACGTCAAACACTGCATCTAACATCTGCGAAGAAGCTAATGGATCGTGATGGGAACTTTCCACATCTGTGTTCTTGATCGCATGCAGTTTCATCTTTGCAGTGTTACATTAATTGTGAAGATTCTGAATCACCAACTTGATCCATCCATGTTCCTTAATTAAAAGCCCTTAGGTATGCATGACGGCATTAGCCCTTGGCTGCACTGGTTTGGCATCCCGCAGACAGGTTGGTTATCTTGCTCTGATCTCCACGATTTCCCTGCTTGACATCAAGAACAGAGCATGTGTGACAGGCGGAGCCACACTCCGGACAGGGTAGACTTCAGTTTGAGATGTGAAAAAATATATAGTATATAGCCTAGGTAAATTCAGTCCAGTCTGAATAATACTATTATGGTCTAGCCCAAATAGCCTAGATCACTCCACCATTGAGTTTGAGGCGTAACCAAATCCTAACTCCGTCCTGCTTATGCTAGGCGGTTAATTAGCCAATGTTTATTGTTCTGGTAAGTATGCATGAATCTGAGTCCCCGTTTTATTGTAGAACTAATGCTGTGATTTCACGGAACACGCTTGGTTACTATTTAATTTACGAACTGAGTCTCATAATGAGCCAAGCATTGCTGCCTTGTTGGGCATAGTACTAGCAAATGAGGGTCACAGTGTCAGTTGACTGATTTGAAGCCATAAATAGAAGAGTGAGTAGCCCTGTGGCTTTGTCATACAAGCGATCAGAAACAGGGATGCAAATTTGCCCCCAGGGAGGTCTATTGCATGATTTCACCTCAGAAAATAGTTATGCAATTTCTATTCTTAAGAGCTCTTGCATATTTTCCCTGAGTTGGTGCATGTAAAGTTTTTATGTTAGTCAGTCTGAGTGCACACTGCCGCTCTGCCTGTTTTGCTACAGAAGCGGCATATATATATAGGAAACAATGCTCCTGGCATGCACTACTACTGCATATACATGGTCTTTGGAAATTTTGTGTGTATACATCTGATGACTTTATTTACACCAGTTTTGATGCTTTTCTTTTTTTACCATGTCTTATTCTCTCTGTTGCACTTACATAGCTGTCCTTCCCATTGTCGAGATGTTTGCATGGTAAATGATCCTGCTCAATTTAAGCCATGTTCTTTTTGCCTTTTCAGCAGTTTTTAACTTCTCTCAGTAATCACTATTCATTAGACTAATAAGTTATAGTTAAAAATCATAAGTCACAGCTCAAAAGAACATACTTTAGTCTATACATGGAGGTGCCTAAAAGTAGCTTGCCTAATTCAAGGTATGGGCTGCTATGCTTTGCAAGCACATCCATACCACCAAGATGGCGCTCCAAGTGGTTTATATACTGGAGCTTACGGCTTATTTTATATTGTAATTGCTGTTGACTTATTCTGTGTAATTAAATTAAAAAATAAACCAAAAAAAGTTATATCTGCATAGACAATACAAACGAATAAGAGAAAAAAAACAAAAAGACCCTAGAAAGTCAAAAATCTAGAAAAGGACCAAAATCATAAGTTAGAAGTTAGAAGTAGAAACCATTTGGAACGGAGGGCAATATGGCAGAAAATATTTCTCCATTGTTAATCCATTACTTACTCAGCATCCTTTCCATCGCTTGAACTTTTTTTGTTAGATCGAAAAATCGATTTGTGCATATTCCCTGCAACAGTAGAATTATTGTAGGAAAATGTAGCAAACGTGAGGAAAACTAGTGCTTGTTTTCTTTCCTTAGATGCACATGTGAAGTCGTGCAAGCTACAGTGGTATGGATCGTACTGTATGGGAATTCACTGAGGAACATTGCAAGATGCTTAGATGCGTGTACTCTTTAGTTTTGTGTAAATTCAATTTTCTCGATAATTAGTCTTGGGTTCATGTTTGTCTTTTACAAAGCTGAAACGAAATTACTCGTACGTACTATATACTCTGTCTTTCTTGGTGCATGTCACTACGTCTGAATCGTCTGATGCTAACAGATGATGGCACTTTTTTTGTGACGTACATACATGCACAACAACACTGAGTTTTTAATCATATACGACGCTATTTGTATCCGTAATTACGAAAATAATAATATACATATTGTATTTAAAAAATGATTTTTCCGGTGGCCGGACAGTCACGTTGCAAAGCTGACACATGAACGTGCCACCGGCAGCAGGTAGCCTGCCGCCCCACCACCAGACGGCAGTGCCCTGCCGCCTCATGGGCAGACAACAGATAATTAAGCCGGCTTAATTACCTGCCTTAATTTTTTATATACTATTTTTTAATTTTTAAATATAATAAATGAGCTCAAAAATTACAAAATGTTATATGCAGCCTCTTAACATAATGTACTTAACTGTGTAATGTTTTGGTATTTTTATCCACTGTGGACATTACTCAAAAATTCGAACGATTATCAGGTAATGTTAGAATTTTTAAATATAGCAAATGAACTCGAAAAACTACAAAATTTTATGTGCAGCCTCTCGTGACAATGTAATTGATTGTGTAATTTTTTGGTTTTTCTTGCTTTGTTTAATCCGCATATGAACAAACAAAGTGGGCCGTAGATATTTGGCTCATATGAAAATTGAGCACTCGTACCGGAAATAGACCACCGAAAGTATCACTTGCGTCGCGTCTGTCTCCCCACGCGTAATTCACTCCCATCATTATCGGCATGTTGTTAGCGCACGCTTCGCTGTCGCTCTCACTATAATTTTCAAGTTACATGCACTCACATTCTCGTAGTCTCTTCGTTGACACTCCTCGCTAGGGGTGCAAACGGGTCGGGTTAATCCCGACTGATCCGCCACCGAATTCGATTAGTACCGAATCCGATTGGTACCGAATCCGAAGAAAAAATATGGGTTAGGATATGGTAACATCAATATCCGTCCGAATCCGATACGCCTTCAAGTTTGATTCCAGGTTAGTGCTACTATTTGACGTTTCATTTTCTTTTGCAATGGTAAAATAAAATCTTCCACATCAGCTATTAAGTAGTAACACCAAGTTCTTGACAGTACGTCCTCCTACTCCATTTGTTGTACTGCATGCATTCCTTACAAACAAGTAGAGGTGCAAACGGCTCGGGTTAATCCCGACCGATCCGACACCGAATTCGATTGGTACCGAATCTGGAGAAAAAATATGGGTTAGGATATGGTAACAACAATATCCGTCCGAATCCGATCCGTTTGCACCCCTACTCCTCGCGTCGCAGTCTCTTCGCTCACACTCCTCACCTACGCTCTTCGTACGCTTTCTTCACACCCGATTAAATATTGTTTAGTGCCATTATTAGCAGTCATATTAACAGATAATTTTTGTCGTATGAATTGTCTTTGTTAAATATGTATGTAATTAGTTGCAGTTATTTAGGTGTAATTAATTTAGTCCTAATTATTTAGGCATAATTAATTAATTTTTTATATTAATTAATTTTCTATTAGCAAGTATACGTTATTTAATTGTATATTTTATACGCTTTTATGTTTACTACATTGCACATTAAAATCTAACTACTAAGTGTAGCAATTAATTAAACTGTGATGCCAGAGGAAAGATTATATTAGAAGCATAAACAAGAATCTCTATCGAACTTCCTATTTCATTATGCATGTTGCATACTATTATACTAAGTAGTGTTACTCCTAACTCATATAGTATAAAAAAACTAGGTTTATTATCACATTACCTTCGGACTGTCCTTTATGGACACAAACATCACCCATACTTACACTACTATTTTATGATAGCATATCATTTTATTTAGTCCATAAAGCTAGTGGAGGGTACGATATGACAGAAGCCTATATATATATACATCAGATCTTAAGCCGAACTATTGCTCATTAACTTAAGCACTTAATTTGCTTGCTTTTGATCAAATAAGACCTAAATCTTCATTATCAAACATTACCTCCGTAGCTTCGAGGTCTGCAATAATTTCCTTGAAAACTGACAAGTGGTTCAACAATGAGGCACCCTCCGCTATCTTGTGGGAATAAAGCTTCTACTTCAAATGCATCTTACTGGTTAGATCCTTGGTCATGCAAATCTGCTCCAGCTTCAGCCATAATGCAGCGGCGGATGTCTCCTTGATAACCTCTTGTAAAATATTATTTGATAGATGAAGATGAATTTGAGATAAGACCTTACGATCTTTACGTTTCTTCTCATTAGCGGACAATGTGGCAGGCATCTTGTCGATCCCCAAAAGTGTATCATCTAAATCAAGTTGTGATAATACAGCTCGCAACTTGACTTGCCATAGAGAAAGCCTCGTGTCGTGATCCAATAGCAAAATATCGTATTTTAAAATCGCCATGCAGAAGAAATCAAAATTTGCTGATACGAATTTAGGTATATCTAGCAAAATTCTCACAAAAGAAAACTCATGTCTTGTCTCTCTCCCCTGCCTTCTTGCTCCAAAAACAAAACCAATTCTTGCTTCTGTTGGAGGCAAGTGGATCGAGGCGAACGAAGAAACACACTGGCATGGTGACTAGACGACCCGTGCGATGCTGCTGTTTTTGCGTCATGCACAGAACAAGTGGATCGAGGCGAACGAAGAAACACACTGGCATGATGACGTGCGCGACTGCCTTATCCGACTCTAAGGCGGAGAAAAACTTTTGGTTCCGCTCGGATTCGGCGAGAACACGTTGAGATGATTTTTTTTCTTCGATCTGTTCTCTTAACTCTAATCTCCTGTACTCTGATACTACTTATTACAAATAACACATAAAAAATAAAGATAAAAGATACGAATTTTTATATGAAAATCCTTGCTGAAAAAACCACGAACACTCAAAAGTAAATTACTATAATGAGAAGAGGTTACAATAGAGCGTTTACTCTTTCTATGAGCTATTGGGATACATATATAGTGTGAGGGAAAAGAGTCCTATACAGAGAGGAAACGGAATCAAAGTCGATTGCTACAGATTGACACTACATCTTACGCATGCACCTGCCATACCACGTCAGCATGAGACGATGAAGTGTCCTACACGAACACGATACAAATTCGGATCAACTTTAATATGTACAGTGCTTCAGTTATTTGCATTAGATTACAATTAAAACTGGAAGTTATATTATTCAATACATTGTCAACAGCTACTGCATGAGAAGTTATATTCAGTTTCATCTGCTCGAAGTCTGACGGATTGCTGCCGTAGAGTATTGGCAAGCTCCTCCATGCATTTCACCCCAGAGGCATACATATCTTTGGCTTTTGCAATTCTTCTCTCCAAATGGTAGGTTGACTGTAAGCAGTTGTATGATTCAGCTATTTTAGTGTACTAGAAGAAGGGTAGTAATCTTGAAAAGTGAACAAAATTAGTATTCTAATAGTAGTACCTCAGATTTAGCACAAAAGTATAATTTGCTTTGTTCATTCATAGACTCTAAAAATTGGTGTTGTTAACAAATCGATCCGACAGCTGTGTTGTGCAGAAGTCCAATAGTTGGCTCTAAGATTTTCTGTATATCTAAAGATAAAAAAATTATTTCTAGACACAAGTTCTTCACAATTTAACCCACGTTAGTTTAAACATGTTTCATGCACCACGAATACAATGATCTAGGACTCTAAAACTCAACTCATGACCATTTCTCATAAATATCCAAAACCTCTTGAATTCTATAAGACAAAATCGGTCTGATCGTCATTCAGGACGCAAGTTCTTCACAACTTAACCCACGTTAGTTTAAACATGTTTCATGCACCACGAATACAATGATCTAGGACTCTAAAACTCAACTCATGACCATTTCTCATAAATATCCAAAACCTCTTGAATTCTATAAGACAAAATCGGTCTGATCGTCATTCAGCGACTAGTGTGACTGCGCCGGTCAATCCGGTTAAACCCTGGTAAAATAGAGAAGCCAGTCAGACCGCGGCAACCATACCAGTCTGACCGCTGGGCCAAACCTGGTTGGTTTGCCATCCATTGATCGGTCGGACCGCTCATAATTTCTCTCGCGCACAAAAACAAGCACTTCTCTGAAAAAACTAGCCACTGACTAAAAACCAGTCGATCCGCACGGGCGGCCTGATCGCCCTCAAAATCCCGTTATACCGGACTTGCGGCCAGACCGCCCTAGTCTGATAGCAAATCTAAAAACTTGTAAACTTTTGTAAATTTAAATTTTAACTCGATATATATTGATAATAATTCATCACACATATTTATAGACGCTCTCACATGATCTCTCGTAAATCAACCCATGGTTCACATGATCAAATAAAATAAACTCAACAAGCCAGGACGGTGATAATTAAGATCATAAGATCAAGGTTGCCACATCTGCCGGATGCGACGGGCACCGTGCACAGCCATGCGCCTGCCAAGTTCTTCTTTACAGCGTGGTGATCCACATATGGATCGCGGAAGCCCGCACCACGTACTGTCCACTCTCCGCAGGCACTTGCTTCCTTTGTCCATCTTGCTAGCCCACTCATGGCCGCGAGCGACGCAACCAGTGCTCCGGTAGGCAGCGATGAAGCCTGCTGGATTATCGATGATAATTAGAAATAATAAATGATTGTAGCGCTCAACGAAAGTTTTTTTTCTTCAAAATTTACTGATTTTTTAAAGTCACAGACAGTACAAAAATAAAAAAGCTAGGAAAATAAGAAAATTAATCTCATATCAACGATGGAACCTGTGACTATGTTCGATTAGAGCAAACAAAACAAGACTTCTGTTGCACATAGTTCCTGTCTTCGATCTTGCACACGGATCGAAAAACTAGTTGAGCGCTTAATGAATCCATGTGCCAGACCGAAGCAAAGAGCATGGCACGTAAATAACTCCAGCCGCCACTCGTTTTCACACAAAAGGAAAACTCTACTCCAATACGCAGCCAATACTTAGTCCATCTACTAACCCACCTCATTAGCAAACCTCATTAGCCATAATTACTTACCATCCGGCCGCCGCTCACGACTTACCTGCATGCAGCGCTCCCGAGACGCAACGATCTCGATGGTAAGCCGATCTACGCGGTTTCTTTCCGCGCGCGAGACAGGGAAACTTTTTCATCAAATCCATGCATCAGCACCTGTATCCATCGGCACCATCACTTATACATGCATGCACGCGAGACGTATTATCCATCAACCATCATGTATACAAGCATGCAGCCGCCGCTCAATGTTCTTTTTTTTTCCCGCTTGATACCTCCAAGCCGCCGCACACATCTGTCTGGTTTTTATACCTCAAACTCTTGCATATTCAATCTCTACTTAAAACCTTAATACAACTCGTTCAACTAGACTTGATTCTTTTTATCTCAAATAGGCTTTTGACCTAATAATTTTCAAGGGACCTGAAATATTTCCCAACACGGGTTTTTCACACTTCAAACTTCGCAACTCATCACGTGTCGAAACCTCCAGGACCGCACCTCATGTAGCTTCTCCACGCACTATCCACCTTTAATCTCCACGTACCCCAAGCATGAGCCCGATGATCTCGCGTGACATCCTTGACCGCCTGGACCTCAAATCTTCCCATCCTAATCCCGGTCCTCCTCGTCACCGACCACGATCGTCTCAATGCTCAACGTGGCATGCAAAGACCAAAAAACATTCTTCCAGCACAAGTTCGTCCAAACTTTTTCATCATCAATCCGCACACACGCGACACAACTCGCATAACAACGCTAAACAAAATTACCAATTATTCATTATCACAAATTAACCATTATCAATTATTCATCACCAAAATATCATAGACCTAGTCGCATGGTCTAACAAAGCCACAACAAAAATATCAGGTGGGCTCAAAAGACTAATTTAATTTGAGACAAACATAATCTCGTACAAATTCAATTTCATACATGAATAAAAGAAAAACAAAACAACAAAGCAAAATACATCGAAAGTAATACTCTTTTCAAAATATATAAATATATATCAAGTGAGTAGCGATTTATTTTTATTGGCATACTCTTCAATTGAGATTCCAGGTGCCGGATCAGCAATAACACACTTGCTAGTGTAGCCCACAGAACTTGGCGGCCCAGCCTTGTCGTGGTTGGCCCAGACTTGTCGCGTCACAGCCCAAGCCAGCAGGACCAAGCCGCCTGTGCGCACGCGGCAGAGTCCCACGCGGCTCGGCCGGCGCTCGAGTGCGACCGGCATAGCTACTATTCCTCCGCGGCCATGGGAAGTAGAGCACAGGGGGACGAGTAGTGATCACGTAAATCTTTCCGCGGCGTTTCTACGGGAATACCCCGCAGCTCATCTTCGCCGCGCGCGCTCGCGGTGTAAGCCCCCATTCTTTTCGGTTTCTAAAGTTATTTTTTAATTTTACTATAGTAACTAACTTTTAAACGAAATATCTTTGTAAGATATGATCTACTAGTTAATTGTAGTACATACTGTATCGACTTCATTTATATTAACAAAAACTACATGTAACTTTCTGTTACTCTGTAATCTCTCGCACAAACAGTCCAAAAGCCACAAGCCACAGTCAAAAAGAACAGATCCGTAGCTGTGCGTGCGGCGCGCGCCGGGCATGGCGTCCACGCGTGAGAGCGATAGCGGAGCAAACTTGTCCCGAGTCCGGCCGGACTCGTCGTCCTCGACACTTCAACGCTTTAGCAAAGACGCCTCTCCCCTACTTTCGACCTTGACACTTTGGAGCTTTTTTGGTTCAGTTTCTTTACCCATGCCGTTCCACAAACAAACGAACTCTGTCCCCTCCCCGGTAGAGCACGCCTAGCAATTATCACAAATGAGGAGGAGGAGGAGGAGGCAAAGCAGGCCATTGCATGTTTGGGACGGAGAGAGGCGGTGCAAGGACACGCATGACATTGCTAGCGTTACGGCAGGGAGAATACGTACGAAAGATTTGCGCAATTAACAGAACGATTCCACGCTTTCGAATTCGCAATGGGGGACATGTACTTATTTAACTTGATTGGCGGTTCATCTACTACAATTTAGATCAATGCTGGTCCATGGCTCGTTTATCTGTTGACAAAAATGCCATCCTCCGATAAACTTTCTTGCCCTATGCCCACTCATTAGTAATGATTTTAACAGTACCAGAGAGAGCAATATGATACATTTGATCGATCCATTACCCTTGTCGCTCTCATGAAAGCTGAAATTATTCAGCTCCTCAACCGCCTTACTCACCAACATATTATATGACATGGCAGTACACAAGACTGTAGTAATTGATTATCTCCGAGAAATTAACAACAATTAATTTACATGAGTCCATGCCACCAACCATTGCAATGAGAGAACACAAACAGCAACTTCGACATGAATCATATGTAGGTTTCTTGCACAAATATATATAGAGAGAGAAGGTACCGCACTTTAACCTTATTTTTGCGTAAATTTTCCTTAGTGGCTAGTTGGTAGCAGCTGGAATCTTCACTTAACACTTGAGCACAGTGGCAACCTTTCAGCTTAGGTCATTTTCAGCATGGCTTCCCTTTGTTTTTGGTCTATAATGGCACGAGACAAAAGAGACCTTAAAAGATAAAGAAGAGGCGCAGGAGAGATACTAAAGCAATGCCGAAGCAAAAGCCACCGACCGATCCAATCCGAGCTAGGTGGTGACCATCCTGCTGCATCCTTAGCTTTTGCCTGCATATGGTTCAGATAAAAGAGGTAGATTCATGAATATGCCATGAACACTAGCAATGGTGAGCTGATATTAGATGAGCGAGTCAAGATTCAAACAGTTCTCAGCTCAAATTTGATATATCTTACCACCGACACCGCCGGCCCTTCTGACGAAGGAGAGGAAGATGATCACAAGGGCGACCGCCGCCACGAGGCCGACGATGATGGCAAGAGTCTTCCCAGATTCATCTTATGAACAATGGAGCAGAACAGGGAACTGTCAAATGTCAAAACTAAATCTACTCCATGTATGTGCCCTGCTGTGTTTGATATATCTATACTAGTAGTAGCTTTGTGCAAAGCAGAATGGTAAAAGGTTTAAAGCTACCCCGGAAAGCAGAAAAGGCTGAGCAGTACACTACTCACAGTGGGATACCAGAGATATACCCCTCACGTTTTCAACTTCCAATGATACAAAGCTGGATCGTCTTGAATCCACTTTGTGATATACTGCTTCAGAGCAAGCTTAATGACACCAAGAAAGTGAATCCACATGAAAGTCTAGCTAAAAGTTCAGAGAAAAAAGTGAAACGCAAAAGAGTCCTTTTGGTCTCTTTGATACCTTTGCAGTTTGCACACACCATAATTTGCTTGTAACTAGGCCATTTAGTATCATCTACCGTAGCATATATAATATATTATGTCTACGTGCAAGCATGAGAGAATACACCATAAGTTAGGGTTTAATTGTCAGCTTGTCAGTGTTACCAGTATACATACTGTAATGCGGCACGCTAATAACTTTTTTGCTATGCATTCAGTCGAAATGCTTAAGAGGCTAGCTGTTTCTATGATTGGGGTACATATAATTGACGAGGGCCAAGAAGATCATCAGAATGTTCTATTTGGCGCCTTAACCATTGACACCCTCATCATTGTCTATAGGGAAATGTGTGGGCTATTCAGAGCATGCTCTTTTCCTTCGAAACTGGTGTCTTTTGGCTTTTATTACAGTATCTAACGTTTAAACGGAGTATTTATAACCAGATTTGCACAAAAAAAGGTACACGGAAATCCCGATTTCAGCAAATTCTGCTCACACAGCAGGTGGCAGTAAGCCAGCATTAATCAAGTTTTGGACCATTCAACTGTGTTGTCACTCCCTAACCATGTAGCGTACTGTTTAAATTTGCCTCTCCACCAGAAGTGACCTCTCTCTCCAAGTTTCAGATGTTGTATTCTTTATTCTCAAATTGAACCAGTTAATCGCGTGAATTAAACCTGAAGAGAAGAAAGTGTGCAATGCGCTGCTAAACAATACATGTCTAGAAGGCCTAAAAAATAATGCCCCCTTGCAGTTCGTGCAGCCATCATGACAACACAAGAAGGAGTACCCTATGAGAATTTTAACGCATGAATCTATTTTCGGTAATTGGTGATCCTTAGCAATTGAATCGTACGGCTCTGTCAAAAGAAAAGAAACCATTGAATCGTACGCTTAATGCAGCGCTAATGTATGACGGTCCAGTGACCAGTTACGGTTGCGAGATTCAACAAATGTCCAGCATTCCGTAGAAAGTAACCAGATGTGGCTCTCGCATCAACGCCACTTCTTCAGTATCCGTGCCGATGTGATGTACGAAAAACTAGATGACGGTACACCCGGAAACATCCACGTTCGCCATGTTCTTTTCAACTTTTAAAAATTATTTTTCAACTTTTCTATACTAACTATTTTTTAAATAAAATATCTTTTTAAGGTAGAATCTACTAGTTAATTATAGTACATATTATACCGACTTCATTTACATAGGCAAAAATCATACGTGAGTTCTATTACTCTGTAATCTCTCGCACAAACAGCCGAAAAACCACATATCGTAGCCAACCATAAGCCATAGCTAAAAAGAGCATGCCACAATCATGCATCATCAAAAGCTAAGAAAACTACAGGATCGGCTAACTGAGCAAAGCAACCTTCAAAAATACAAACTGATGCTTGAAATTAAACTTCACTTTAGAAGAAAAACAAAGGGTGTTGATAAACATCACCCGTATGTTTACTTTCTAACTATCATTCAGATTTATGATCATTGGATTAGAGATCCAATGGCTATAAATTCTCCTTTACCCTCTTAAAAAAATCCGGCTTCTAAAAAAGGAATCGTTAGATCTTTAATTCAACGATTTTAAATTTGAATAATGATTAAGAAGAAAACATACGAATGATACGGAGACGCGCCAAAACTACGCTCGCTATGGTTACGTGCTAGTAGGTGTACTTCTCAAGTCAGCTCGTGGATTTACGACCACGTATGGTAGCAACGAGGGCATACTTAGGAAATGTCTAGAACGTGGCAAGTTTTCCCAATTTCTATAGAAAATGAACTGTTTTCTTTGAAATTACTGTAAAATTCTTGTAAAACTCCTGTGTTACGCACGCGTATGGTCACCTCTAGCGAGCACCCGTCGATCAGAATATATATCAAATCATGCGTACGGTCATTCATAATTCGTTCATACGATCTCTACACAACGACGTAGCTAATGGGTGGCGAGAGGTAGCTGTTTACCGTGGACTTCGCCGTACGTGTGCGGCACGAATCCATATGCGTATCCATTGCCTGCGCCCGCACCGCCGCCGCTGATGCCATTGCCGCCGCCACTGATGCCACCTCCGTTGCTGGCCCCGGCGACGGCGTTGGACCAGAAGCGCGCATAGCACTTGCCGAGGTACACCTCCCCAGCCGAGGCGTAGCCGCAGCCGGCCTTGAGCTGCGAGGCCGCGGCAGAAACGCAGTCGGAACACGCCTTGGCGCCGAGGTCCCCCACGCACTGCGACATCGCCTGCACGTACCCAGCCTCCCCGGCGCGGTACGAGCCCTCGTCGGCGGGCGCCGCGGCTGCCACGAGCGCGCCGAGCGCCGCGTCTCGCATGGCCACGACGCCGGCGTCCCCGCCCTCGCCGCCGCACTTCTTGAACAGCACAGTCGTGTCCTGCCTCCCCAGGAACGAGTCGTTCCCGTAGCGCACGAAGCACGCGCGCAGCTGCACCGCGGCGCCGGCGGCCGAGTTACAGAGGGAGGCGAGCTTGGAGACGGCCGACCTCACGCAGCCGCCGCAGATGGCGGCGGGGAGGTCGGAGCGGCACTGGTAGAGCCCGACCAGGCCGGTGGCGCCCGACGGCGAGGTGTAGTTGGCGTAGGCGGTGTAGCCGGCGCTGTTGGTGAGGGACGAGAGCACGGTGTCGACGTCCGCCGCGTACTGCGACCCCGCGTCGTAGCGCGCCTGCGAGCACCCGGCGTACACGAACGCCGTGTAGTCGTCGGCGCCGCGCGCGCGCGTGCACGCGCACAGGACGAGCAGCGAGAGGAAAGGGAGCGCTGCAGTTACAGCAAGCTTCGACATGCTTGTTGTTGTTTCCGGTTTCTCTCGTGTTTGATGAGTTGTACGAGGAGTTTCTTGAAGCTGAGGAGGCTCTGCACAGGAGGGAGGTGAGAGTAGCAAGATGCAGTAGAGGGAGGAGTGCGCTTGTGAGTGTGGACGAATGGGCTTCAAGGATTTATAATTGGGTAATTACCTGGATCAGTTTCAATGTTAATGGTGTGAATATTTTTGCCTCCACTTATAAAAGTGAGGTGCCTAGTTGTACTTTGTGGTTTAATCGTCTTGTAGTCTAATATTGCCTGCATCGTGCCAAATGTTGTCAACCTTACTACCAATGTGTAGTGAAGTATATTGACCACATGATATTCATATGAGTAGATTAATCATGCATGAACATACTTTCATATAATGCTCTTACATTTGGAAATTCACTCATGTGATGCTTCTCCGTTCCAAGCATGCCCATACATTCGGAAGGGGGGCACCTGTGTTAATTCTAAAAATCTTTGGGATAGCTACTATGTTTTCATATATCTCGTATTGTACTCTAAAATTTTATTGGAATTCCATTACTGCCTACAAGCAAACCATAAGTCCGGGAATTAAATCACTCAACGTGCATAGAACTATCATGTTGGAATAGCAGCCCGGGTACATCATAGGGTGGGGTAGCAAGCTAGCTAGACTGACATGAGGATCGACTTTACAAACTTGTCGCCGATGTGATCAAAACAAACTCTAGTTCCGTTTCCCGAGCTAACCTGGTTTACATGTTTGCAGCACTTGGTTGGGAACTAGGATAAAAACTTACGAGTCAACATGGCTTTTGAAACTTATTTTTATTAGGGAGGGAGAGAGAGAGAGAGGGGGAGGGAGAGAGAGAGAGAGGGAGAGGAGAGAGAGAGAGAGGATTGGAAATTGGTTTGGTCAGCTGCTAGCTATTGCTGTAGTGCAGGACCGCACGACGAGAGTACGAGAGCACGTTAGGTAGTGTTTGGTTTGGGGACTTGGTGGGATGGGATAGCTCCATCCCAGGTTTGTGGGATAGGATAATCCCACTTTTAGTTTGGTTGTAAGGATGGGTTAGTCCCTGTTTTTGTTTGGATGGAGGGATAGAATGGGATCTAGTAATCCTACCTCTTGTTTGGATGAAAGAATGAAGTGGGATAACTGCATACACTCACCTTCCTATGAATTTGGTAGGATTACCTTCTTACCAACTCAATTTTCATATGCATAGTATAAGACACATCTAAATATGCTCATTGCAATTTTCAGTAGTAATTGCAATATTAAACCTTACATATGGTTAAACCACAATTCATTGTCTAGTGGTACACACAAAAGTACTACTCAGCCCATACATAATTAGACCACAATTATAATAGTTCCATGTGGTAGAAGCAAAAGACATAACCACTAATACAACTCAAGCTTATGGTCCAGGAAACTTCTCACTAACAAACATTGCAAACCAGTTGATCTTATGGTTGAATGGCAGATTGTTGAAAGCTTTAGCAATGTGTGGGTTAGCCACCAAATAAGCATAGTAGAAGGAAACATGAGCCTCTTCAAAACCTGGAAGGTTATTCAAGTTATCAAACAAATCTTCTGGCACATCATTACTATTTGAAGCACCGGCCTTGACAATAGCATTGGCAAGCTTATCACAACCAGCGGTGAATGCAGCAATGAGTCCCCCATCTTCATCACTTGCACTTGTCCTAGCTTTCTTGGGCTTACTTGCGATGATGATGCCCCATTATCATCTCCAACACATCATGACTATTGTTTGCACCATTTTCATTGCCATCTTGTGTTTCATTGTCACCATCTTACGTCCCTAGAGTGAACTTGAGTCCTTAGCAAAGTTTCCGATAGCCATGCTATTTCCATAGATGGTAACCATCTCATCATAGTGTTCAAGGGTTTGTTAAAAACTCGAGATCGCCTTTATGATCCTACAATAGTACACAAGTGTAAAGGAACATATGCAATTTTCACAATAGAAGAGCAATTATCAAAATTGAACATTGTGATATGAATACCTGAATATAGCTATTGTAGTGTTCAAGATCAAGAGTAATAATGAAATTTTCTTCATCCCAACCAAAGACACTCAATCTTTTAAGTCTAAGTATTTTGAATACCTTTTTGCCAAGTTTTGAATGATTTTGATCCGCTCGTGATCGACCTAGTATTGAACTTCTCATTCACAGCTCTAGCACATGCAGAAAGATGGACCTTCTTGAATCCAGATGATGTCCTAGTGCCACTAGCCACCAAATTGGCTAGGTGAGATAGCATGAATGAAGACATAGCTGATGTCCATGAGGCATGCCCACTTGTTGCACCAAGTCCCTCAATTTCTTTCCCCAAATCCATAGTGTACCTAGGCAAGATATAAATCTAAACAACTTATACAAATAAATTTCAGCAAGATATAAATATCAACACATACATTTCAGCAAACATATAAATCTTAACACATACATTTCAGCAAGCTAGTAATACAAATAAATTTCAGCAAGATATAAATCTCAACACATACATTTCAGCAAACAACTTATACAAATAAATTTCAGCAAGATATAAATCTCAACACATACATTTCAGCAAACATATAAATCTTAACACATACATTTCAGCAAACAACTTATCCAAATAAATTTCAGCACGATATAAATCTCAACACATACATTTCAGCAAGCTAGTAATACATAGATTTGTCCATACAAATGAAATTCATATGTCCTTACATTACAATACATAATTGTTCATACAACTCAAATACATAATTGTTCATACAACTCAAATACATAATTGTTCATACAACTCAAATACATACTAGTTTACATGGTTGTTTTGTCGGTCTGCCCACATCGCATTAGCAATTTCTTGCCTCAAATTAACCATAAAAGCATGCTCACTTGCTTGCCCACTTGAAGTTGTTGAATAGTTTTGAGTTGGGCAATCAGACTCCGTTACAATTAGTTCATCAATCCCATCTTGTATGACCCAATTATGAATAATGCAGCAAGCTACAACAATATCTACTTGAGTCCGAAAAGGAAAAAATGGAGTGGCATTATCAAGAATTTTAAACCTCCTCTTTAGTGACCCAAATGCACGCTCTACTGTGATACGAAGAGAGGAGTGCCTAAGGTTGAACAACTCCTTCTCATTTTCCACCGGATTATTTCCCCATTCGTTCAAGTGGTACCGGACAGCACGAAAAGGAGGCAAAAATCCTGGTTTCGCTCCATATCCAGCATCAACTAGATAGAATTTTCCTAACATATGATGCACAAAGGACAAGTATGTCACTTTTTGGCATATTAACAATTGGCATGCAGAAAGAATGGATAGCTAAATTAATCTATTACCTTGTGGAACACGAAGGCCATTTTCACGCTCTAATGCATCTCGTAAGACTAGAGCATCATGTGTCATCCCCTTCCAACCGACCAACACATAGGTAAACCTTAGGTCAAAATCTCACCGCCATTACATTTTGAGTGGGATATGACTTTCTACCACGAAAGGCATGCTCCATGTTCTTAGGAACGGAGGCTCTTACATGTGTACCATCGATAGCACCGATACAATCCTATTTTATATTCAACAACATGGATGATGATTAGGCAACATACATGTCACATAGAAACAAATCGAAAATAATAGGAAGAACCTCACACCTTAAAGTAAGGATCCCATCGATGATTCCCTGCTATTTTGGTTGGGGTGTCCAATGAAGGTCGCCTAATTAGTTCATCTCGTAGCTCACCAACAGCACGTAGTACTATATTAAAATATCGACTCACTTGTTTCTCCCGATCTATCAAAATTAGCTCCAACTAACCTATTCCTAAGATTATGTCCAACCGTATGTAGAAACATAGCCACTTGTTGTTCCACACACACATGAATGGTATCTTGAAGCAATCCACGGTTTCTAAAATGTAACAAAACCGAAAAAAGCTAGCTCTAGTAAGTCTAAGCATGTTGATACATGTTGTATCATCCTTCCAAATTTTTTTGTTGAGGTACTCAATTCTTGTTCTATCCCTTTCATCTAGTGGTCCATATCTAATACCTTCTCTCCTTTTTCTTTTTCTAGACTCAATAATCATGGCCATCATTGACAACAAAATTTGCGCAGCGGCCGCAAAAATTAAAATCTTGGTCCTCTTTTCCATCTACAGATCAACAATACAACAAACATCAATATATTTCTACATATTGGGAATGGTTTCTGCAAATTGGGAATGGTTTCTGTCAACTAATCAACACATATATCAACAATACAACAAACATCAACACATACATTTCTTTACTGTCAACTAATCAACACATACATTTTGCTATCTCATGTCAGGATGCACATACAACAAACACCAAATGCTAACAACAGTCTGTGATTAATTGAAGTAAATACAGACGAAACTAGTATTGCTAATTCATAAGCAGATTACTCTAACAGAGAAGCATTAACAACAATTTATCTTATAGCCACAAATTTTCACATTGATATCACTTTGACCAATTTTCTTCACAGAATAATCTCACAGCCCACATAAATCATGCAAAAGGTTACCCATCACTAGTGATCTTAGCAATTCAGATACGAACAAACAAGTATACTCACAGCACCAAGTATACTCACAGCACCAAGTATACTCACCAAGTGCACAGCAGATCTGGAGGCCGGCAGTGGAGAGGAGGCCGGCAGTAGAGAAATACGGCGACGAGGACGGCGGCCGGCAGTGGAGAGGAGGCCGGCAGTAGAGAAATACGGCGACGAGGACGGCGGCCGGCAGTGGAGAGAAGGACGGCGGGGAGGACGCGCCGAGCACGGCGACGAGGATGACCCGAGCACGGCGACGAGGACGACCGGAGCACGGCGACGAGGTGGGCGACCCGAGTAGATCCGCACAAACCCGATCGACGAGGAGGGCGGCGGCGTGAGGAGCAGCAGGTGAGGAGCGCCGGCGCCCGCGCGTGGAGGAGAAGGCGAGCGGCGCGGGAGATGGGCGCGACGGGAGAGCGGCGGGAGATGGGCGCGGGAGGAGGCGCGGGAGATGGGGAAAGGCGAGAGGCGGCGGGAGATGGGGAAAGGCGAGAGAGCGCGCGGGAGAGCGGTGGGTGGGGAGTGATAACCTCACCCGTCGACGCGAACAAAAGTGGGTTGGGGTGGTTCGTTGGATTTCAATGACCATCTCAACCCGATTTTTGAGGAATATTCTCTTTTGGGTTCAACCCACTCCACTACATTTTACAACCAAACACTATAAAAAATGGGTTGATCCCTTTCCATCCCAGGATATACCTCAAACCAAACACTACCTTAGGCGCCGAGGCGACTTGGGCCCAATCTGATGCGCTCCGGGCGTGTGCCGGGCTGCTGCCCGCGCGCTCGTGCAAATTCGATTCAACTTTGGAGGTTACTTGGGCCGGCCCGTCCCTTCGTTTCTTGGCTTCTGTCCTCTGTGCTCCTCGGCTCGGCACCACTAGGTCCCTTCCGCGCTTCTACCGGCCCGCATTTCCGCCCGCCTAGGCCCCAGGTTTCGCTCGGGCCGCGGGCGGTTGCGGCTCGCAAGTTTCAACAAGCGGGGCCGAACAGCGTACGCTGCCCGTGCGATCCCCTCGCTGCGCGGGACTCGCCGTGCCACGACCGTAAACATGCCCGCGCGGCGCCGTCTCCGTTCTCCTTTTGGGCTAGGCCGTCGCAACGTTGCATGGGCCGGCAGTTGGGCGACGGAGAACACCGGCTTCTCCAGCTGCCTGGGCCGATAGAGTGGACGGGTCGGGCCAAGCGTATTCCGGTCAGCGGCTGCCTACACGGCTGGACCGCACGGATCGAGCATTTGAGCAGTGTTTCTTTGTAGCGGTTTACTCCCTCCGTCGACCTTAGCTAGGTTTAAAACTATATATACATAAAAAATATATTATTAGATTTATTGTTTAAAGTACTTTGACTATATTATAATTTTATTAGTACATGTTACAAAAAGTACCGGTCAAATTTGTATGTTAAAGTCCGTAAAAAATCAAAATATCAAGTAAACAAATAACAAAAGGGACTACCATTTTCTTTCATACCACACGAGGTTTATAGAGAAACACAGTTACTGTTTACACGCGGTTTTTAGAGAAACACCGTTACCATTGACACAAATATACTGTTAGAGCATGTACAATGGTATAAACATCAGTAGTCTATAATATACCTCTATGTCATCAATAGACAGAACTAAATACAACACATACAATGTGTTGACTATATAATTATCTGTAATAGCCTCCTATAATTAATGTGTTGTCTATATAGCTGTATATACAATGGTGTAGACAGTAAAAATCGTCTATAAGGCTGTCTGTTAAATAGTAGATATTATCTTTCTGTCTCCTCAACATCATCCAAAATACTATGTGGTATATATTTATAGACAGCTGATATATATTATTGTATATATCCTTAGATGAGCACAAAATAAGCAAACCTGCAAAGGGTCGTGTCTAGTATTGATAAGTGTGTCTTATTTATATCTCTTTTTTTAGAGAGAAATATATAGATGGTGAGGTGATACTAGATACTGCAGTACTGTTCTAGTAGCGATAGTAGCAGCATAGTTGGCGACAATGGTATGTTCATTTGGCTTTTCAATAGCTTTTGCCTTTTGGCTTTTTTAGCGATAACTATTTATTAGACTAATAAATCGTAATTAAAAGATATAAGTTGTAGCTCTAAAAAAACAAACCCAATGTAATACAAGATAACAGAAACATTGCAAGTTACCTTCCTTTCGAGAGAGAAGCCAGGTGTAAGTGTTTGCTCCATTACCAAGCTCTGTTTGAGAAAATGGCGTCCAATCTGGTAATTTTTCAGATATTGAATTGGTGTTAGGACAGTTTAGAGGCTAGTCTACCTTTTTTGAAAAATAGCTATCAACAACCGCAGGCCGGTACTACTGCTTCGCCTGGTCATACTGCGGCAGCCTTACCGGTATGACCGCCAACTTCAGACAGCAGTAACTCAAAATGCAAATACTCAAAATCAAACTCAAACAACAAAAACAAAACATAAACAATATCAAATACTCATCACTCTTATGTGGCTGCCGCCATATGGTCTTACAAAATTGTGGAACAATCTATGTGAATATTTTTTTAGTAATCTATGTCCAGTTCTACTAGCGGCATCTCTTTTTTGAGTAATCTGTGTCTAATTCTACTATCTGCTATGTTTCTAAAAAATTCTACTAGCTGCTGAACAGACTAGGAGCTGATGAACTTATGAAACTGATAACAAAGGAATGAATAAAAAATGAGTTTGAATCATCAAGTCAGCTATTTGTGAAAACATAAACAAAGGAAGACCAACAAATATGTAAAAGTAAAAGGAAATATGAACTGAAAACATCAGAGGCTAGCTATCACATTTACTGATTCAAACACACACACCACAATTTGCAAACAATTGCAATATCTGTACAAACAGACACTCAATTTTCATTACAGGAAAGATGAATCAACAAACACACAGAATCAAACAACAGTTTTCATTTACTGATCACCCACACCATAATTTACAAATACTTGCACACAATAACAAACGAGAGGGTATCCAGGATGCTCTTATCATTTCTTGTTAGCAGACTCCTTAGCATGCTTCCTCTCTTCCTCCAACTTTACAAACAGGCTGCCATCATACACTGCCCTGACAGTGTCCTTGTGGAGAAATCCTTCCTTGTCTTTGCAGAGAATGTACAGCACTTTCCACTCTGTGAAGCCACCCACCCTGCAATTTTTTCCCCAAAAATTGGGCTCAAAAGAGCACTAATTATATTTTCCATTGTTCCTAACTCCAGATGGAAACTTACCATCCTTTGAAATCTTTAGGCTCCCTGTTTCCTTGAAGCATCTCCTGCAGCTCTTTGCCTGTCAAGGCATCAGGCCTAGTGTGGGCATGCTTCTTAAATATCTCCTCAAACTTTTCTGGAACAAACCTTCAAGTCGACAGATTATAAAGTCAGCAAATCTGCAACCATGTTAGTCTATTGCAATGTTTTTGTACCTCTAGGTAAGACACGTGCTCTTGTTCTTGTCTTACTGAAACAAACAGTGTAAGAAAGTAAGAACAGTGACAGCCAATGCCTCAGAGTTGTAGTACTGTCTCCTTTTTTAACATTAGAATTGGATAGCTGGACTTTCCTAAATCATGGCAGTATTATCTATTGCATTGGACGTATAAAACTTAGACAGGTGTGGTTTGATAATCGTGCATCCATGTCTCATGATAAAAGTGGCGCTACTCTTTTGTTTTGTTTAGTAATTCACACCTCCTTCTTCGCCTTACTTTACGATTGACTACTGTTTTAGTCTACCTTATCTTGAGTAAAGTACAATCAGAAGTGATTAACTCTAATAAAAAAAACTAGATTCTTGCGTTAGTGGCAAGGTCTGTCTTAATGTTTCACACATGGATGGTGATGGGTCTATATTGTAATATAGATAGCTTACCTTCCATGGGCATCGTACACGCCTGAATCGCTTCCATGCTTGCCTTTGTGGATGTTCTTTACGTAAATGGGGAACTTGAAAGCTGGAGCCTTCTCGTTCTCCTGCAGCCACACGAGAGTAATGGGAAAACGAGTCAGCATCAGAGACGATCTTTGCACCTGAATCAATCCCCATTTTAATTCATGCCACGGTGTATCGAAGTCCTGCTGAAAAGAGATCAACCGAAAGGCGTCGTGGCTCTACTTTGTTCGGTGTTCGCAATTCACAGCAGAAATGCGGTAACATGTAGCATCTGTAACACATCCCCCACCCACCCATCACATAACATTAATTGGTTTCTGCTTTATTTTCTGAAAAAGAAAAGGGAGCGTCTTTCCAGCTGCAGTATGTGTTGGCATGTACATATGCTCACGTCAGGAATAGTTTTTTTTCATCCATCCAGTAGTTGTCTAATCAGTAATCAGATGGCACAATTCAAAGCTCTGAATCGCAAGATTTGTAGCAACGCTGTTATCTTCTACGACGAGGTACACTAGCTGCAGAAAACTTGCCGATTTCCTAAAGGCTCTCATCCCCCTTTGTCCAACTCCAAAAGGCTAGTTTGGTTAGGATGTTTGCTCCTAAATGGCCGTAGCTACCACCAGTTTTGGCATTATGAAAGAGGAATGGCAGTAATTGGCAAACGACCTTAGAATCTTTCTAGTTTGTGCTCTGTTCGTCTGCTGGAATCTTGTGAAGCAACTGAGCAACAATACCCAAACTGACCCGAAAACAGGTCTGAAGAATGAGAAAACATTCGCAAGAAACAATCCAAGTTTTGGCATACACCAATAACAGTAGAACAGTGTGTGTGCATACGGGTATCGTCTTGGGTCCGAGGAAGCAGTTGATGAAGACGGCGCTGGCGGCGGACAGCGCGACTCCGCATCCTATCGCGCGGAACCCTGCAAGGAAAATCCGCAAGCAAACAGTCACTTACCGGTCATCAAAAACGAGCTCGAGCTCGGTAGAAACTTAAGCTGAGCTCGACTTGAAGTCTAAGTCTGGACCTTGAGCTTTGTTGAAGCTCGATAATAATTAAAATAATTTATTATGCACTAATTTTTAATAATAAGAAAAATTCGAGTTCGAACTCGGCTCAAGTAAACTCGATAACAGTTAAAATAGTTTAAATATACACTAATTTTCAACAATAAGAAAAGTTCAAACTCGAGTTCAATTTAAATAAGCTTAGTAAAAATTAATATATATCATTATTTAAACTCAAATCAATACTTACGAACTATTCCAGGTTTGCTCGAGCTGACAGACTGAGCTTTTTTTTACAACCTTACATGCCGGTCTCACAGACAAGACATGCACGCCATTTAATTTTTCCAGTCTCTGATCCAAGAAAATTAGGTCCTACGTACTGGCATAACAGCACGAACGTACAAAACAAATGTGGGCGCACAGAGACGAACGGAAAGTCACAGACCTCCCGGCCGGCCGGCCGTACGCGCAGTGCTATATCGCTAGGCCACGCGATAAATCAGCACAAGCTCAAAAGGCTAATTAAGCAATTAAGCGCCATCTGGAAAAAAGCAAACAAATTCGCGAGAGTCCTGAGGGAACCGTTTCAGTTTCTTGCAGGGTTTCAGCGAAATTCCCGTGTTCCGGGTAGGTTGCAGCAGAAAATATCCAGATGAGAACCATGAGAATGACACGGATCGTTGGTCAGTGGTCACCTTTGTAGGTCTCGGAGGGGTAGATGACGCCGTCCTTGTTCCTGTCGAAGAAGGCCACGTGCCTCTGCAGCGGCGTCATCTCGGAGCTGTACACATCCGCCATGGACTCGCTGCTGCTCCCTAATCGCAGCACATGGAGAGTAAGAACCGTGGCTACAAACACGACAGATTTGCTGCGGAGAGCGTGCAAAGCAACGGTGGATGGATCTCTTCTTCCTTGCTTCCTATCTGGGGATGGAGCTAGCTAGGGGACTCACCTGCAGTGTCCGCAGATTTGGAGGAGGCCATGGAGATCGACGAGGAGAGAGGAAAAGTTGCAGGGGGATAGAGAAAGTTAGAGGTCGGAGAGAGGTGGCAGAGAGATGATGAGAAGGTGGCGGGGAGAGGGAAAGAAGAGGACGGACAGTATGCGATGGCTTGTGGGTGGCGCACTGGTATCTCGCGCGTGCGTGGGGTATGTGTACTGGCGCGGGAAAGAAGAGGACAGACAGTATGCGATCGCTTGTGGGTGGCGGAGTTAGAAGACATGTTTTACAAGTTCGTATCGTATTTATAAAAACAGTTATATATATATATATATTGTATTAATAAAAATATTATTTATGTTATCTGTGGGCAGACACCAACGCTCGTGAGGCGATACACGGTGCTACCATCGACGGCAAGCGCCTGCCGGCCCCTCACCAGATGGCAGGCAGCCTGCCGCACGGTGGGGCCTACCGTCCAGCGAGTGTAGCCGGCTTAATTACCTGCCTTAATTTTTTTATTTAGTGTTTATTTGAATTTTTAAATATATCAAATGATCCAAAAAAATTACGAAAATTTATGTACAATCTCTCGACATAATGTACCTCGTAGTGTAATGTTTGGGTAATTTTATCCATTGCGAATGTTGCTAAACAATTCATAAAAGTTTGATATTTTTACGAGTTTTTATATACAACAAACGAGCTCCAAAAATTACAAAATTTTATGTAAAGTTTTTCGACACAATCATAGTTATTATATAATTTTTTAGGAATTTTATATGGTCCGAATTTGCGATGTTAATTCATGAATTTACGGCTGGTGAATTTAATCGTGAATTTAATTCATGATTAAATTAACCCGAATAAAATTTCCAAAAAATTACATAATAACTATGACTATGTCGAGAGGTTTCATATAAAATTTCGTAATTTTTGCAGCTTGTTTCCAATATATAAAAACTTATAAAAATACCAATATTTTATAAATTTTTGAGCAATATTTACAATGGATAAAATTACCCAAACATTACAATGTCAAGTACGTTGTGTCGGGAGGCTATACATAAACTTTCGTAATTTTCTGAGCTCATTTGTTATATTTAAAAATTCAAAAAATATAAACAAAAAATAGGTAATTAAACCGGCTAATCAGCCGACTTATCTAGCGTGTTGTGAAGGTTGGAGCTCACCTACCCGAAGTGGGAAAGAGCTACCACTAGTAAATTTGAGGTGGAAGGATTAATTAGTGGAGCCAGTCCAATTAGTTTGGGCTTACTTCAACATAAACTAGAGGAGATCAGCAAGTCTCTGAACACCACGGTAAAAAGAAACTATGTCATTATGGTTTGTTCTCTTGTGCTCAATCTACATTCAAACAATTTACATTCATAGAATTAAATTGATTGCTTATCAACCATGTATTGCAAACCTTTGACATAGACTTAGGTTCTTGGTGCACTTAGGTGAATCTAGTTGATTTAGATCTTATTTATGCTAAACCTAATTGATTTACGCTTTCACATTATAAACTTGGTTTTAGCCAAAAAAATTTAAAACCTCCTATTCACCCCCTCTAATCGGCCTCCTCTATCTTACAACCCTTAATATTCCAACCCGTTAAGTGAGTGACCCTGTAGGTTCATGCATACTCTATCGTAACAGGAAAATCCTTGTCCAATATATAGTTTGTAGCAGTCCCTAGCAAGACATAATAACCCCTGAGCGTACATAAAGATCAAATTGGACTAACTTTATGCAATATGATCCATGAACAAGTCCTAGTCATTCACGACTAGTTTTTAACTCCTTACGAGCAATTTGTATCTTGTTACAACCAGTTCGTATCCCCTTACAACTAGTTCGCTGTATATCTGATCAGCCCATGACTAGTTCGTATCCCATAAGACCTGACCTGTTTGCATATTTTTCTTTTACCTCATGATACCTGATCGAACTCTAGGTGAGAAACGTGTCATCCATTGAGTTGTTCAATCTTTCCATGATCTAGTGATGAATAGCTTTGTGTGGTTGACTCCAACATCATGTTCTTTAACATGTGTCTATATTATTGATTCAATATTCACATATCTATGACTGATGAAATATGATTATCAATCAATACATGTGCTGGTCTATAAGTCAGAAGTATTCCAACTAGTGACCTTTTGGAATGATATCATACAACAAATAAAGAGTTTCACCAACAAGTCTAATACTTGCTAATCTCTATAAATGATAATTCATCCTGAGAACATTATAACATTTATTCATGAGTTCATAGATATAGATGTGATATAATCATCACTATGATTGTCTCTAGGACATATCACTAACAATGATGTGATTATTATTTCATCCTCATCGAAAAGTTCAATTATTTCTGCAGTGGGGTCAAATGAGCTGCACACTTTGTGCATCCCTTTCGTTTTATAGAGCCAATAAGAATAGCATAGAGAGCCCACATGCACATAATAACACAGAATAAAAATAGATCAGCCAATGGAAGGGGAATGATGTTGTGTAACCCTTTAGCTGTTGATACACAAAACAAGCACATCTGCTCATGCATACATGCTTAGCTGGGTTTACATTTATGATGGCGAAGTTCATTGTTTTTTTCTTTTTTCATAAAGGGAAAGTGGGCACATGATGTTGGATTAATAACTATGGTTGCATAAGCATAAATTAATTAATATTCCATACATATCTATTGTTGAGTATTGTGACTCATATCCTAATCGTTTAGGACATGGGGAGGTGTGCTATATGAATTCCTACATTCCTAGCTAATAGGATTAGGATTCCTATTTCCTTTTAGAGTATGATTTTTTACTTCTCTTTGAAAGAAAACTAGGAGGCTATATAAACCCAAAAGGTGGCTATGGATAAACCAAGCAAAGCAAGAAGCAACCCAAGCAAGAGGAGCTTACCAAAGTAGAGATGCACGAAAAGATTGGAGGCTAGACTATTCTTTAGTATTAGATTCTTGTATAGGACAAGAATCCAAGGGTCCTAAAATGTTCGAGAGGCTAATGAGAGAGCGATAATTCCTTGTATTATTTTGAGGTTGTGTTTAAAGAATTTACGGTTGGCTTCGTCAAATGTTTTCTCTCTCATCGTGGTTGCTTCGACGCTGTTATTTCAGTTCTTCTGCGAGATTTATCTACTCTATTTTTGATATTGTACATGCTCATACCATATCTCTCTAATCCGATCTGAGGTTGCTGCGCATAAGAAGGGTATCATAGTATAACATCTATCTATTTTTAAAAATGTGGTACGCTGCAACGGACTATCGACTATCCCATTTTGTCAACTTGTTGACACTGATAGGATATTTCGAGATAAACAAATAATATAAAGAGAAAATGCAACTTGCAATGGCTAATGAGCTTCAGAACTTCTCCCATAGAACCCTCATATCCTAGATCTGTAAACTCCGTAGCTGTTGCTCAGACCAGTAGGTCAAGCAGTGATAATTGCAGAAAGAAATATAAACATACAATTATTTCTTGATCCTCTTGAAAATTGCATGCCTAAAACCATATGAGAACTTTATAGGAAGATCCAGGAAATTAGTGAAATCAGGCTATATTTGGCCCCCTATCAGTCGAAAATACCGACAATGGCCACCCAAAGTACAAATTTGGCCCCCCGGGGCGGCCCCCGCCATGCAAGCCCCCTGGCGCGCCCCCCACCACGCCTTCTCTCCCGGTGCGGCCGCTCAGCGCGTGAGCCTTCCTAGCGCGCGAACCGCGCGAGGCTCCCACCCCAAAATTTTTTTAAAGAAAAATAATTGTCCTAATTTTGCAGGAATAGAGAGTTTAAAAACATACAAATTTTTTAAAGAAAAAGAATTGTACTAATTCTGCAGGAATAGAAATTTTTTAAAAAAATTGTACAAATTGTTAGGTATAGAAAATGAGTTGCAAAATAGAAAAATGATTTCGTGGAGCGCCGCATCACGTTTTTTTAAATAATGTACTTTTGTTCGAAATAACAGCAATATACCTTGGTTCAGCCGGTGGGCGACATGTCGACAACTCGCACACCGGTTCACTGATTTAAAAAAATAATAGTAATAATTTTTGGATTGATCCAATGGAAATTATTATGGGGAAATAAAGAGCAATTTTTGTATGTAATGATGTACAAATCTTGTTTATAGGTTATTATTGTTTTTTAGAAATAAAAGGGCAGATAGGGTAGGTTGATCTATCTATGATTTTTATAGATTCTGAAGGGTACAAAATCTGTTAGACTCACAATAACATTTAGTGATCATTGTATGTTGTTGCAGTGCGATAACTTTTTGAAGAATTTTGTGGGGACGATTGAGGTGTCAAGTGATATTGTGATGTAACAGGGAATTCATATACGGAGAACTTTCGATAAATGGCGTAACGATAACAACACGACAGTTAATCCGACAGGGGGTTACATGGCACGCAGGCTAACGAACCAATGATAGTACACGCATGTCTTTAGGGAATTAGAAATACATGAGGCATATAAAGGAAAAGAGTGGAACTACTGCGTTGACCACAACCATTTGTCCTTCCTCCTGAGGTCGACGATGTAGTCCTCGTCGGCTGCCATGGCCTTGGCCACCAGTTCACGCTTTCTCTCGCGCTCCTCCTCATAAGCCTCCCTCTCCCTACGCCTGCATGCCTCCAAGCGAGCTTCCGTCTCTTAGCGGATATGCTTGCTTCGATCTTCGGTGCGCCATCGCTCCTCCATCCTATCGCGTGCCGTCCATGCGTCCCACTCCTCGCAGTTCAGCTGCCATTGGTCGTGTGGGTGGATCTCACGATCGATCCATTTATGGCATGCACATAGCGAATCCAGAGACTACAGGAAGAGGGGAAAGCTTGTTAATGCGTGCCATATAAGAGAACTTATAGAGGAATATACTGTGACCCATCCTTACCAGTTGCCGATAGCGGTTCATGTCCCAACACTAGTCGGGATAGTCCCATGCATAGTTACTGCAGCCTCAGTAACGCATGCCCAAGCTCAACCTTTCCTTTGACTTGAAGAGCTTGCATGCATCTCTACACCAATAGATGGGGGGAAGGGGCGTCTCCCCATGGGTGGGTCCTGAGGTGAAAGCTCGGTGGGAATGTTTAAGTATGGGTTGGAGTTGGAGGTACGAAGGCATCGTTTTGGGGAGGTAGCCTCTTAGCACGCTTCGCTTGTTCGTCCTAGGCTGTTGCAGCCCTTGCGAGTCGGCTAATCTCCTCCCATTACTTCTCTAGGCTAGGGATGTGGTGTTTTAGCAGTGGTGCAGTGTCGGGACTTGGAGCAACAACTTCGAAACTTTCTGTGTTAATCGTACTATCCCAGGAAAAGCTAGTGCACACAGTGATAACAAAAACAAATATCATGCATAATAACAAACTTTATTTAACTAATATGAGCCTGATGGCCAAAGTTTACATCAATGGTCTATAAACCAAATTTAAATATAAGCAGCGGAAGAAGAATTAAATGAAGTAGCAGCCCATCCAGCCTTCCCACAAGGCGAATGACTGTAAGACGTGGCCTAAACGCAATCCTCACCGAAGTCGTCGAATACTTCCTCTGAAAGAGTTAAATTGAGCAACATGAGTACAAAAAGTACTCCACAAGTTACACCAGGAGGTTCAACAGAGTTAATGCATGCATATGGAATATTAAAGGAATGCGTAATATGGTTAATTTGTAAAAAAGGCAACATTTGAAGTAAATATCATAAAGTAAGTGCAAAAGCTAAATTTGATACAATATGTAAAATCAACATTGTAATCAAATAAATAACATTAGTGCAGGTCCATCCCCTACACCAACCTATCCACGGACATCCCACCCGGACCATATTTTCCAAAATGAACTCGTATGGATTCCATCCATCCATACGGTTTTTAAAATCTCTCATGGATTCCATCCATCCATAAGGTTTTCGAAATCTCTCATGGATTTCATCTATCCATAAGGTTTTCATAAACCATTTTCAAAAACAAAGTCTAATCCGTGAAAAACTTCTCTCAGCTTGGCCATGACCGTGGGCACGGCTATCCAGGATAGGTTATACAATCTGTAGAGGTTGTACAGCTTTACCCACAAGACATGATCATTCCTTTTTGCCACCGGATTAACACACTTCCTTAGGTGTGTGGCCAGGAGATCATGCCAAGGCCTTTACAATGATCCATTGTTAACATAACCACGTCGCCACTAAGATTTCACCACAACATGAATCCACATGTTGGAGCCCCCTCTTGTGCCATGTGAGACTTCTCACAGCCTACGCCGCGCGCATATTCAGCCTGTAGCGAGATTAAGTTGGAACTTCACAAATAATTCGGCCAGATCTGTCCTATACCAGACTTGTGGTAGTACGATAGTGCTTTGCAATAGTAGCTCACAGACCAGTCCCTTACTGACTTAGGCACCAACCACATAGCCCTTGTGCCTGGCAATCAACCTTGTATCACCAAACAACAATGCATGCCAACAAGCACCCCACCACTCTAACCATTTGCCTAAGTCTAAACCAAGTTTTTATACTTTGTTTAGAAATAATTTCATAAACATTTCTGACTCACCAAAGTCAAGATTAGATTTTATCAAACATCATTTTGTGTGAAACAATTCTTCCTACCTAAATTATTCTAAGCATGGCTAAGCAATTCTATAAAATTCCCAGTTAATACTAATGTACTAACAGGTTTTCAGCTATGGTGACAAGGCGTATTTGTTCAGTATCAAACTTGGCTATACACAGAGGAGTTGGGCATAACTAGAGTTTAAACTGAATTTAAACTAGATTGAATAAAAGTACGCATGCATAATAATTTTAAAAACAACATAAATAATTTAAAATAGTAGAAACAACATGATCAAAGGTGTAACTTGCATTGCTCAAAGTCTTGTTGCGATTCGTCGAAGTAAAACTCTCCGAATTCGTCGTAGTCTACATGCGAAGAACCAAAGGAAATTCAAACAAACTTCAAATAAAATTTAAAAATTTAAAAAGAGTCTAGAAATGGGTATTTTTATGATTTTATAAGAATTTAGAAATTTGAACGGGTCAAATCGGAGTTAAAATGAGAAAGTTATGGCTTCCGAAAGTTTAATTAGAAGAAAAAGAAAAAGATATATTTTCTGATTTATTTTCGTATTGAAAAAGGCTATTTATGACATCAGCGATAATTTAATTTTTTGCTGAATTATTTTTACAAAAGAAAAAGGATTTTATGACGCAAGGCTGACGTCAGCAATAATTTAAAATTTGAATTTTCTGACATGTGAGCCCGATCTACCGTGGACCGGATCCACGGATCGGGACGGAGGCCGAGGTGGCACGCCCGGCTGGTGTGGTGCCACGTGGTGCCCACGCGGCGGCCACGTCAGCTGCTACGCGTGCACGTGCGCTAACGCGGCATGGTCGACGGAGGCGGCAGCCGACGAGAGGCAGCGGAGAGAGAGGAGGCGGAGGCGGTTCGGCTCCTACCTGGTGCCGAGCTCAAGGAAGACCGGAGGCGGCCGGCGGGAGGAGAGAAGCGGCGGCGGCGGTGGCGTTGATGCGGTCTTAGGGAGAGGCGGGAGGCTCGGCCGAGGAGGGCAACAGCACAGGCGGGCGCTTCGGGCGGCTCTCCGGCGAGAAGGCTCGGGTGAGGAGGGGAGGAGGTGCGGCGAGAGGGAGTCTAAGGAGGGCCGGACTTGGGAGGGAATTTATAGGCGGGAAGGAGAGGAAGGCGGCGGTTTGGAGCTCACGGAGTTAATGCTGCCTGCGGTTTTGAGGGGATTAAAAGAGGGAGACGACCGGCGGTTAGTAGGGAGTGATGAGAGCATTCAAATGCGCACTCAATCGGGTGTTAAGGCGGAAGAAACGGCCAATTTTAAAAGCTCGGTTCGGCATTAATGGAGGAGAGGAGAGAGAGAGCTAGAGGAAGAAGAAAGAGATGACAGGTGGGGCCCACCCGTCGATGAGAGAGGAGATGAAGGGGTATGGGCGGCCGGATGAAGGACACGTGGCACAATCTCGGCCATTGAAGTGAATGAAGGGGTAAGTGGCTACGGGTGGCTAGGATTAGATCAAGAAATGGATGGATTTAATCCGAGCGTGACACTTGTCAACCCGAGATTAATCCGGGTTTAATTTTCGAATTAGGTTTTCAGAAAATACAGAAAACTTATAAATAATTATAAAATAGTAAATAATGTTTACAAATTCCATAAAATTTATAGAAAATTCTTGGAGATATTTTAGACTTAATAAAAATATTTGTAATTCTATTTGGCCTTTAGAAATTTTATAAAATACCTTTTTGGCTTTTAAAATTTATTTTTAATTCCAGAAACTTCTCAAAAATTCTATAAAATGTTGGGGAGCTTGGGAAAAATAAAATGAACTCTTTTTGGATTTCATAAAGTATTTAAAATACTTTTCTTGTTCTAGGCTTTGTAATAAAATCCAGATAACTCCAAATAAATCCCAGAAAAACACAGAAAATCCAAATAAAAGCCAAATACTTTAAAATACTTAATTTGAAATTGTATCTTTACAATATTTACAAATATATTTTTTAATAAAATTTTTATGTTTTTAGTTAAATTAATTTTCATAAAAGACTTTTTCTAAAGCTAAAAATAAGCAAATAAAATCTCTAAAATTTCAGCAACCAAAGAACACTTGTTTTATTTTAAATTAAATTAATTTAATAATTTTTTACTGAAATTTTGAAATAAACAGCTGGGCTGTTACATGTAGGAAACATGGTGCGGAAGGCGTAGTACTTATTGGCTGAGCCGTCACGGCGTACGCTTTGCAAGTACAGTTCAATTTGGGTAAATTCGCATCTGCAAGGCAGGGGCCCACCGGACGATTCGTGGATCAGTGTAGCATCACACCACTAAGCATGGGTCTTGTCAGTGAGAAAAGCTAATTCATTGGCTCATGTCGCTGTGAAAAGGTGACTCATTAGGTCACATAGGTGCGCAAAGTTGCCTCAAACTTCCACCTCTGGTTCTACATGCATCTTGAATGTCTTCATCAACTCCTTGCTTCGAAACCCTCTGTGGAAGTTCACCGTGAGATGCCTCATGCACCAACGGTTCGTCAGGTCGTTCCACGCAAACAGGGGCTACATCTCGTTCTGCATCGTGCTCACCTCGAACAGCAACCCAGCGTTATTGTCCAAGATGATGCACACATCCGCCCAGTCCTGAACCACCGCCTACTTCACATTTGCCCTTGTACTTCCCACATAGAAAGGTGTAGTCCATTGTCAGCACGGGACGACAAAACTTGAACCTGTTGATCGTTGACGGAAGGACCAAAACACTCTATCAAGAATGAAGCAATTTGACCCCTTCGTGGGATGTGGCCGCTGCACCTTGTTTATGCATGTCCCGGGATTTGATTCTGTAATTGGGTGGAGCAACCTTGGAACTAGGTCGTAGGCCTGTTTGTATGTGTCGTACATACGATCCAGGAGCTTCTGTTTCGCCGTCATACCTTCTTGTAGCTAACCTCGAAGCCCACCATGTTAACATTTGCCTATAGAAGCTTCATCCAAATAGAAAAATCTGCGAGGACCAGATGGCTGATTAGGCTTGCAATACGGGAGGATATCAAGTTGCGGTGCCTTCGAAGTGGCTCGGCAAGCTTGCACATGTGATCCTTCAACATCGTGATTCAGAAGTCTGTGGCCTCTCCCCTAGACCGCTGTGCACAGACCTTGCGAGGGCAGGACTCATCCACACACTTGACGATATAGGTGTTAGGGTAGCACTCTTGTTAGAGAAGCGCTGCCCTAAGAGTAGAGTGTCTTCGTTGGAGCCCCACTATGTCTCCTTTGACTGCGGCAGAACCAGCGATGCCACTGTGATGTCCTCCAACCTACAGCTGACATAAGTGTCATTGATGGTAACAATACCACTAACTACACCTTTCGCAGCAGCTTCTCCATCTCCCTCATCTGTATAACTAGATGTTGGCACGTCCTCCTCCTCGCTCTCCACTTCTTCCACCTGGTCTGTCAGCGTTAGGTACTCATGGCAGTCAATACGGGCTACCCACCATCCCTATAGGCCTTCGTTGGGCTCGAAATTGTTGGCACGACTCCTCAGGTCTCCATCACCAACCACCTCGCCTGCATCTCCACCACCAGCACCATCTACATTAGCACCGGAGACCAACCCAGGCACCACATTAGCATCGCCTTCACCGGAATCAGGCATGCCCGATGACTCCGTCCGCTCTATGAACTGAACATATACCGTCGATCTAGTATATATTGCAATAGTAAGGTTGTAGACAACCTCCATG
This sequence comes from Bonia amplexicaulis, assembly GCA_036346245.1. Taxonomy (NCBI): domain Eukaryota; kingdom Viridiplantae; phylum Streptophyta; class Magnoliopsida; order Poales; family Poaceae; genus Bonia; species Bonia amplexicaulis. Next base: position 17,809,974 of record CM070751.1, on the reverse strand, counting down.
TAATTGGCCCACGACGCGTCACTTGTCACCTTCATAAGTTGCCGTAAGGTCTCCCCTGAACCACCCACCACGGAGGCGTACAATGCCTCGATGCGCAGCTCGTTCCTTGTAATGGTGCAATCGAACGTGGAACAGATGCACCTCCTAAGCTCTGAGAGGCCTATGTCCTTCAGATCGGGCACTCAGATCATGGTCCAGTCACAATTTGATAGACCCGCCCCATACGATCCGTCACGTACGAGACGATCCCTATAGAACACGAACAAATCCTGAATGTCCGACATGGCATACCTAAAACAGGTGCACAACAGGCCCAGTTAGCTCACTGACATATTAACCAACAACTCTACGAAATTTCATAATTTTTGAGGTTTTTTTGCTTTTTAAAAAATAGGGTCTTTTGTCTTTTCTTATAAGCATTTTGGTCTTTTTTAAAAAATTTCTCTTTATTAAATGCTGTAAATTTCTGAAAAAACACAAAAAGCCATGAATGGTTATTTCAATATTATTTACATTTCTAGGAGTCTAAAGCATTTTTATTTTTATATTTTCATCACAATTATCACAATTTACTTTTCCAACTAAACTAACCTAAAAAATTCACAAAGTGTCCAGCATTGAGTTACATCATTTCGCACTACTTTTGCCATTGCTAAACTATGCACAACTGAGCATAGCACACATGTACCATCCTAAAATTAAAAAATTAGTCATAATAGTACTGCATAATATTTATAAGCAGACAACAACAATGATATTCAATTTTGAACATGATGGTACTAAGCACATAAAATGATAAGCATAATAAGTATTTTGAAATACATAAAAAATACAATCGTTTTCCCATGCAAACAAAATAACATACACGTAAGCTATGGAATTTATATAATTAGTGTGACAAATAAACATTTAACGACACTAACAACGATGTTTCTTCGACGTCAACTAAGGCCACTACCCATTTACACAAGCCTAACTACTACCATTTCATACTAACAAACTACTATTTTTTGTAATTACATGCTAATCATGTTGCTACAAAAATTAGCCCATGCCGATAAAAATTACCTTTCTCGAATGCTCACATGCCAATTTGCAATTTTATTTCCAAATACACAAACTTAAAATTAAAATTAAAAATGACTCCAAATCCGATGCTTGAATGGCCTTAGTTCCTCTCTTCTTTGTTACATCTCTCGGTTTCTCCCTCATCTGCAAAATGGTGCTCCTGCAAATTCGGACTTTCGTGGGGAGTGTTAAGGAATACAAGTCATATAAGGAAATAGATAAGAGTTCTTATCTATTTCGATAAGAATAGAACTCTTATCTATTTCGATAAGAATAGAAAATAGATAAGGACTCTTATCTATTTTCTTATATGACTTGTATTCTTTAACAGGGAGGACGATCATTGTCGGTATTTCCAATCGACGGGGGCCAAATATGGCCTGAACTCGAAATCAGTGAACGAAGTATGCTGGCTGATTAGGGAAGGAACGTCGCCGGCAGGCTAAGCAGGCTTCAGGACGGGCTCGGCTCCAGCGCATTGAGATAGCAAGAATATGATGATTGCACAATAAAAAACAATCTAGCATTCATTTTCAGATGCATTATGTAGAAACCACAAAAAAAGAGATAAGCATGACTTATATAAGGTAGAATGATTGCCTTGCATTATCACAGAACAATATTGACACTGAAATGGCTACATGTACATAAGTTCAAGCATTGTATGGCAACATTTGAATAATCCTATAATCTGAAGTGATCAATTAGAGCATTGCTTGCAAGTTCTCGTCCAAAGAAGGTCCCCAAAAACTCAGACATGTTAAAATTCCTGTACTTCGCTGGGTTTTCCAAAGAAACCAGCTCTGGCAATGGTCCATAAAAATCTGAGTCCCCTCTCTTCCCAGGAGTGAAAAAGACAGCAACTGAAACTCTTGCTTCTTCACGCGAATTCATTACCACCCGGTGTTCAACACTCATGTACTTATCATTAGACATTATCTGATGAGAGGAAAAGGATAGAAAAACAAGTTAGGTGCGGCAAGGCCATTACGAAGCTCCTCCGAAAAGCTTCTTAAAGCTGTGCACTTTATATGTATCTGAGTAGCATAAAATAGAAATTTTAGGCCAAAGCTAACCAGTACGCCAGCTAAAGCAATTAGAACGAGCCCTGAGATCCTAAATCCAAACCGATGTGGATTGAACTGAATTGCCACCACAAGGACGTCAGAAAATTAAAATACAACTTGGATTGGGTTCAATTTGGGCACCAAAGAAACGCATTTTACCTGCAAGAGGTCGCCGACATTGATCACGAGCGCGCCAGGCACGGGCTTCACATCGACCCAAGAGCTCTCCCCGTCCTCATCGATGCGCTTCACCTGCAGGCCACCGATGCGGTCCTGCGCGAGCACGGTGAGCACGCCGGGGTCGGTGTGCGCTACAATGCCCATGGTGCGCTCGGGCTCGGGGCACGCCGGGTAGTAGTGGCAGATCATGGCCTTCCCCTCCAGGCACGAGGCCGCCTCGAGCCTCGCGCCCCCGAGCCCTAGCCCCTCGGCGAGCAGCGCCATCACGGCGCGGCCCACGGCGGTGGCGTGCGCGTCCCACTCGAGGATCTCGGCGCGGCAGACGGGCGGGATGCGGGCCGGGTCGGGCCGCGTGGGCCCGAGCGTGAAACGGGCGGTGTCGCGCCAGCTCGCGGCCGGGGATCGGTACAGGTCGTAGTTGGAGGAGTAGGAGAAGCCGCCATCCGCGGAGCGGCCGTAGTGCGCGGCGCGCTCGGTGGGGAGCAGCTCGTGGAAGGCGCGCACGGCGGCGAGGACCCGCGCGGGGTAGTCGGTAGGGACGAGAGCGTGGTGGTTGACGAGGTGGAAGAAGCCCCAGTCGCGGGCGGCGGCCGCAGCTGCGGCGGAGGCGAGGGGCGGGGGGAGTGAGAGATCGACGACGGGGATGGAGACGCCGGTGGGTGCGAGGAGGGCGGAGTCGTAGGGGTCGGGGTGGAGGAAGATCTCGGGGACGGTGGAGACGCCGGACTCGACGAGGCCACGGACGCCGGTACGGGACTCGTCGAAGGCCTTGAGGAGGGCCGCGCGGTCGGGGATCGCCGCGGAGGTTGCCATGGGCACCGGCTTGTCGAGGGAGTGAGAAGGCCAGAAGGGTGGGTTTGACACTTTGACTGGGTGACCAGCGCGTCGGCGCGAGTTTTATACAATCAACTGTTTTTTCTTTAAACACTTTCGACGTGCACACATCACTATAGACGTGCACCCAAAATAACAAAGGCTAGAAATAAATAAGTGATTTCGTAAAGTTACTATTAAGACACATTTACATATGCGTGTAAAATAGAGGTGTCAACAGATCAAATACGAATTAAATATTCTATACGAATATCGGATAAAACGAAATATAATGATATGGTTGATACCCTTTGAGATTTAATGCATAAAATATGAATTAATTAGTCTTGATATGAATAATTTAGATCTAATTGATAATTCAGATCTGATCGACACCTTGCCGTAAAAGAAAACTGCAGTTGAGATTCGAGCAGATGGAGTGGAACACTAATAATTGCATCATCCCATCATGTGGTTCCCAGATCCAAGCACTTAGATAAGTGACACGTGTCTCAATCTCAACCCCTCCCTCGAAGCAGCCACTTCCATTAACTGTTGCCATGTTGGCTCCACCGGTCGATGCGCTACCGCTGCTTAGTGGTGAGGGTGAAGCAAAATGAAGGGTTGGCCAGGTTAATAAAATATCCGCAATACCCTTACTTAGCTTGGAAAAAGAATCCCACGTGAAATGAAGGTTGTTTCAATTAAGGGAAGCAAACAAGTTTACTGACCAGAAGAAACATGTAATTGCAAGCAGTTTCACTCCTCTGGGATTGGCAGCTAAAATATACATGTATCCCCTTGAGAATTGCGTGCCTAAAACCATGTGAGAATTTTAAAGAATGTTAGACCACGTGGATAGATCGTGAATTTAGTGATGATGAATAACTGACATGTGAGTTACATTAAAATTTGCGTTTATGAAAGTTTTGATCGATACTTTTTCGTAAACTGGAATTGCAGAAATATTCAGAATAAGTGGTCAGACCGCCATGTATTGGACGGTCTGACAAGCAGATCGACCATGGTTGACCACAACAGAATGACCATGGCAGGTCGATCACGGCAGAACGATCACGACAGATCGACCATGGCAGATCGACCACGGTAGGTCGAGCACAACAAGACGATTGGGATAGTCGGAGCTACAGTGAATTGGTCGATAGTTGATAGCTACAGTAACCAGTTGATAGTCGATAGCTATTGTACCTGGTTGGTACTCAGTGATCGGTATTCGGTGCTACAGTAGCTGATCGGTACTCGGTAGTCGGTGCTACAGTACTTGGTTGGTACTCCGTGATTGGTAGTCGGTGCTACACCGTGCCTGCACTCGATGGTCGGTGTTACAATACCGATCGGATCGGTAGTCGATGGCCGATAGCTACGATGCTTTGGTTGATGGTCGGTAGTTACAGTACATGGTTGGTTGTCGTAGGCTTCGCGATCAGTAGTCGTTTGCTTTGAGTGCTACAATTCCTGTGACTTTCGAGTACCCCGAGTACTCGTAGTCTTTGGGTATTCGTGTTGGGCCAGTGGTATGACCGGCCTATGCATGGCGGTCATACCGGTCCTTCTGAGTGGTTTAAGGTTGATTTTTGGAAGCGTGGAATTTGAGGTCGTGGTGATTTGGTTTGTGTTTAATTGTTTATGGATGGACAAAAGTGTGTTATATGTGCGTGAACTGATGTCGGTCAAGTTGGAGAGAACTTGTGCCAGGAAAAAAGTTCTTCGGTCTTTGCATGTGCAGGTTGGGCATGGAGAAGGATATGGCCGGTGACGAGGAGGACTGACACTAGGAGGGGAATATGAGGTCCATGCATTCGAGGATATCACGAGGTGGTTGGGTTCACACTAGAGCATGTGAAGATCATAGATAATGCGTGGAGAAGCTGTAAAAGGTGCTGTCTTGGAGGCTTCGACAAGTGATGAGTTGGAAGGAGTTATGGAAAATGTCCATAACTGGAAGATTTAGAGATTTTGAAAACCCCGTGTTTGGAAGTGTTTTGGGTCTGTTGATTTTCAGAATCGGTTAGAATTTCGTACCGTGTTGATAAAGACACGGTTTGAGATTCTAACATATAAAAGCAATAAGAGGTTAAGGGTTAACCTAGTGCTTTTGGTGGCTTTGGCAAAACTATCTGTTGTCCTTACGTCATATGTACCTTAAATATAGTTATGCTCATATACTTTGTACATAAAAATTATAGAGATATCTTTGTAAATGCAACTTTTACATATAATATAAAATAAAAATATTTAAATAAAATATACCATTCAACTGATAACTCGCCAGTCCGATTACCAGGTCAGTGACATGAGAACTCGGCCGGCTCAATGGTCGGTCCGTGTCTAGTAACTATGCCTGGAATGGGCCATGCTTCTCTAGGTCGACAGGAAGAACCCCGCGTCCACACGAACGGATGCACTGTGGGCGGTGGGACCCTGTCGCAGCCGCATTTCAGGAAAAGTACAAACTTTTCTGGTGATTAGCTCCCTTGCTGTTCGGTGATTAGCTTTTCTGGTGCTGCATTCACCTCCGATGTACAAACAGCACCACCAATTAACAATATCTAGTCAGGATTTGAGCTGTTTAATTACAAATCAATGCTTGAGGAGAATTACGAGCTAGAGTTCCTATTAAGGCATTTGCTATTTACATCGAATAAGAATTCCATAGTTATGGAACGAAATTCAAACAGCCGAATTCGATTGTCCCGAAAAACCGCAGTATCTGTACCACCATCGAGCACGTTGCAGGCTTGGTAGCTTGGCAAGCTACAAAGAGCGTCCGCAGATGCAATTACTTTGTAGCAAGAGCGTCAGCAGGAGCCACATTTGCAAGAACGTGAGCTGGACTACCAGCAGCCGACGCAAACGAAATCTTTTCAAGAGTTCTTAGCAGCAAGCAAACCAAAGCACATACTGAACCCAGCCAGCTTCAGCGAATTTTGACAATCGTGAATCTGTACTGCCATTTCCTCTGTTAGCAAAAAGAATCCGGTTTTACATGCTTGAATCCCAAACGAACTAAAAAAATGCAGGAGCCGTGTCTCGGCACACTCCGACGTTCTGATTCTGTGTTTCCATTCCGACGGCCAGGGCCGAGCACAGCCGGGAGAAGCCGTGGGCAGCGCGCGCGGCGGCGAGAAGGGGCGAAACGCGTGAGGCGAGAAGCCTACAAGGCGGCGTCGAGGAGCATCGGCTTGGTCGCGGGGACGAGGCGGTCGGCGCAGCGCTCGAGCGCCTCGCGCATCCACCAGTGCGGGCACAGCTCCATGGCCTGCTGTGTGGTGAGCCAGGCCCGCCTCCGCGCGGCCATCTCGGGCCACCGCTCCAGCTCGTCCGTGACGCGCAGCGGGAACATGAACCCCTCGTACGTCGCGTCGTACCGCCGGCTCCGGTAGCACCACCGCCCCAGCGCCGCCCCCATCTCGCCGCGCACGCCGGCCTCCTCCAGGGCCTCGCGCCGCGCCGCCTCGTCCATGGACTCGTCCAGTTCCCACCCGCCCTTGGGGAACATCACCCCCGCCCCGGCGCCCTTCTTCTGCGAGCTGATCACTAGCACCTCCACCTCGCCGTCCCCGCGCACGCGGTACGGGATGCACCCAACCACCATGCGCCCGCCCGTGCTCGCGTTGTACCGCTGCAGCTCGCGCCCCTGCCTCGCCACCATCACCGCCATGGATTCTTGGTGTCTTGGACCGCTTGCTCAAGCCTTAAGCTAACTCGTGATTGTATTCTCAGATATGGAATGCGACCGCGCTATCTTTGGATCTGCCAGTAGGAGGAGGAGCTGGATTTGGACAGGTGGGGGTGGGGATTCATGGCTATTAATAGGATTTGGGCGCGGTTGCTGTGGTTGTCAGCGTCGTTGCCGAGTGGGGGCCGGGACGCGAAGGTCGGGCAGGACCGCAGCAGGGAGGAGAAGTGGGTGGATGCCGAGGTGGCGCGCGGAGTGTGGACAGGGTGCACGGACTAGGTACCTCCGCAGTACCTGGTTTCTGCGGCGATGCCTGTGTTTGTTTGAGCTTCTAGTCTGTTTGATGTGTGAGTTGGGGGTTCTGATGGTTAGAAGGTTGTTTTGTGTTTCGAGTCGAAGAGTGATGACCTAGAATATTTGACTTTTAATTGAATTGATTCGAGATTCTTACTAGTTGTTACTTAATCTTCTTTCTAGAAGCACGGAAAAGTTGAGCGAGCAATTTTGTTGGAAAAGACCATGTATTATTTGTTGTGGATATTATTTCTAGCCTTGTAGCGTTCAATAGTATCATCAGACTAGTTTTAAATTTTATACATCTACTTATATATGATAGGGTGAGCAATGCATAGGTGTCGGTACAAATATCTAAAGTCTCCGTAAGCTGAAGAGCATCAAGCTCCTCTGCTATAGCGAGTTGCTACTCAGAATGAGAAACAGCCTCACGATAAGAATTAGACTCAGTGACAAAGAGAGCATGAGCTATCGGAGCAAAACCAAGATGATTAGGAGGCCGAAGGGATATCTGGCCATGAAGAGTATAATGAGGAGCATCATCAGGAGGATGATGTAGGTGTTAGCAAGATACCAGGAGAGGAGGCTAATCAAGGACAAGAACGTCTAGAGTAGTGAATATAAGAGAAACGAGATGTTGGTGCTGTAGAAACAAGAGTCGGTCCCACAGGATGTAGCACCGGAGACAGGGGTACAGAAGAAATCACTGGAGACAGACCAGGGAAATGCTATGATAGTGGAGAAATGAGTGAAGAGTTAGAAAGAGACAATCATGAGATTGTCTCAACAATAGAAACAGGACAAGAAGCCGAATCTCAATAGAAGAAAGGTCGAGATTCGTTAAAAACAACGTCTCGTGAGACCCTAATCTGTCGAGCAGAGGATCATAGTAATGATAACCTTTATACTCAGAATTATAACTAAGAAACACACACCCAACTAATCGAGCTGGTAGTTTGGTGCGCTCATGAGGCTACAGCAAAAAAAAACAGGTACGGCAAAAAATATGAAGGTGGATGCACTGGGAGGGTCGAGAGTAGAGATGCTCTATAAGACTGTATTCACCAGCAACTTCAGCCCAGAACTATGATGGAATGTGAGAAGCAAGGAGAAAAATGCAAGCGGTCTCAATTAGATGATGATGTTTGTGCTCAGCAACCCCATTTTAAGCATGGCACCATGATAAAAAGACTGATAAAGGGTATCCTTCTCAGAAAGAAACTATCTAAAAGTGCTAGAACAATATTCACCAGCAGAATCACAGCGAAAAATACGAATAAAAGACTCAAACTGAGTACGAACCATCGTTGCAAAGATACGATCACAACTAGACATAGGGAAAAGCCATATAAAATAGGAACAATCATTACTAAAATTTACATAGAATTTATACTCACCTTTAGAAATAATAGGTGTAGGTCCCCATACATTTAAATAAACTAAATCAAAAGGACGAGAAAACAAGAACTATAGCTGCATGTCCAGCTTACAATCCTGACAAAATATGGTCATGTCAAAAGTAACACATCCAAAAACACCCTGACATGCTAATGAAGAAAGATGATACCTATACAAGTGACCTAAACAATGATGTCACTATGCAAAAACTCCAGAGGTGGTGGCAGCAGTGGCAGGTAGATGTAAAGGTGATAGGAGCAATTGAGGTGGATGAAAGATAGAGACGGTTGAGGATATAGAGACCCTGACGATCCCTACGGTATCGGCTAGTCCTAAGTATTGTTCCTGTTTGTCGTTCCTGGATAAAACAGGAGTAAAAGTCAAAACTAACCTTACAACCAATATCAATGAGCTGACCCACCGAGAGGAGCTGCATGATAAGCTGAGAAATATCTGGAACATAAAAGTCAGTGGACAAAAGAGTGTCCGATAGCTAATAGATAGAGGAGTACCATTAGTTGTTTGAACAGTGATAAGAAAATTAGGAGGTTCTATTGAAGTAAGAGATGTAGAGTCCGGTGTCATATGGAAAAAGACACAAAATCTAAAACCCAAGAGATACCTGGAGATGACGAGCTGGGCTGACATAACCTGCTAAGATGTGAGAGAGTTACTGAAAAAGAGCCTGACAAAACTGCTGAATAGAGTCACCTCATTGAGAACCTAACATGCTGGTCTATCCTCCGGTAGAGAAAGGGCCTCCTTGCCCCTTTTGGATCATCCACCCCCATGCGCCTTGTTCCATTTTTCTACACTGCACAACTCTGATAGCCGTATATGAAGTTCTTGTAAAAGCTGCACTGAACCTAGTTGGTGCGAAAACAGGAGCGAAAACAAGTACCTAGAGAGGACTGAGGTCGAAACAGAAGGGGTAGCAAGCATAGGTGGAATGACTGTGTTGCTAACCCACGGTAACAGTCAGTCGTGGTGAGCGGCTTAGTAGTTGATCCCTGAGAAGATCAAACTCTAGACGAGGACAACAGATGAAGTCATAAAGGAGAATGTGGTCACGATATGCCTTTTGCACTTTATGACACTCTTGGTAAAGTGGAGAAGCCAGCTCATCAAGCTGGTGCCAAAGACTGGCCAGTGCTTGGTAGAAGTCATCGATAGAGGAGTCCTCCTAGTGAAGTATTTCCAACTCACACTGATATGAAAAGAACTGAGCATTGTTGCTCTGTTGGTATCGCTCATGCAAGTACTATTATATCTAACGAGCGGAACACATACCAATAATATCTAGCTAGATGGAGTCATTGACACTGACCACTAAAATGGCTTGAATACGAGCCTTATTAGCACACCAACGCTTGAAAACATTAATGGCATCTTGAAGACCTCATCGACCATGACCTCCTTAGCGACCACATCTTCCGGGAGGTGCGAAGTAGCTTTGCTGGGAGGAGGTCAACCACGGTGATGGAAAAGGTCGAGCATTGATGATATATCCCTAGAGGTGGATACCATCGAGCGTGATCTCTATCAGTGAAGACCACAACCTGTAGTTTATAGAGCTTTGTTCCCGAGAATAAGATCGTAGTTGATGAAACGAAAGCCATCGATAGGCGATGCTGGATAGCGTAGCGACCATAGCAACAAAGTCTAACAAGTGGCGCTGGATAGCATGACGATTAGATCGATGTGGTTTTTTTTGGGAAAGCAAAAGCTTATAAAGGAAAATGACTCTTTATATAGAAACCAATACAATTTCTATTACCAGAGTCAGTCTCGGTGATGACCTCTGTGTTGCCAGAGGACATAGCCAGCAGCAAAGGACTCGATTAGTGACACCACATCCGAAGTCGGTGAGGTCCTCGGCAGAAGGTGCCCGAAGTCGGCGAGGTCCTCGGTAGAGGGCGCCCAGAGAAGAAGTTTGCCTGGACGGCTAGGACGCGTCAGTGATGCGGCGCCCGATCCATGCGGGGAGGCGTTCAGATCTGGGCTACGATGGCCTAGGAAGGGTGGCAATGGCTTTGTGGTGGCCCAGCTCGAGAGAGGCAACCATGGGCTGGTGGCGGTGGCCTTGTGGCGGCTGGCAGCGAATGACGACGGCTGCAGTGATATGGCAGAGCAAAAACTAGGTTAGTACCTTAGCTCTGATACTATGTTATAAATATTATGTATGTTTTCATGAGACTCAATGGGTAATATATGTAAAGAGTACAAGGGACTATATGCAAAGACAACCTACACATATAAGTAAATACAAAAGGAATATGCCTACTCTAACAATTTATGCAACAATCAATGGAAAGGAAGATCCCACCATCATTGAAATTTTGCACACAATCTATCATGTTTCACTTTTTTCCTTTCCATATTGTCTTGCAATAAAACAACTTTCAGTTCAGAAAAAACAGAGACGCCAAATGGAGAGTGGACATTCTACAACCCATCGCCACTATCCCACTACACCCACAATCCTACAGCTCCAAAAGCTCCGAGATTCGTGTTTCTCCCCTCTTACTCTCTCCTCTCTCTCGTTGTCGCTCTGAAGGCGCACTACCTCTGGAAACCTCAGGCTCCACTGCCTGCCATCGTCACTGAAAACCTTATGAGGTTTCAAGGTTTCTGGCAGTGGGGTTTCGAGGTTTCCAATAGTGGTGGCTGGAGGGTGTTTTTGGCGGGGTTTGCAATGAGGGAGGGGTGGGGTTTGCGGCAGCGCAACACGATGATGATAGTGGAGAGAGAGATGTGCCTCCCCAGTGGTGGAGGAGCTGAGAGAGAGAGGGGAAGAGGGGAGAAGCACAAATCTCAGAGTAGCCTGGACTACCGGGATATCGCATAGTGGTAACCAGTTGCAACCTTGCATTTTTGTGCCAAATGCCGTATTTCTAAAAGAAAAATCACACGCCAATTTTACAAATGTTTTGCAAAAATTTATGGGATTAACTTTCTATGCTTAGCTTTGCTAAGTTAAATTTTTGTAATCAAGGCTACTCAAATTCTGTAGGCTACTCCTTGCAACATGAAAAGAAAGTGTTTAGGTTATTATATAGGCTAGAGGTCATGAATTCGGTTTCTTTTCATCATTTGACAGGTAGGCTTGCATTTTCTTCGTAAACATAACATACCCCAAGTGGCCCAATTCAGTACCCTGTGGTCTATGGACCGTGTCCACGCAAGCAGAGAGAAGGTAGGCGAGAGCATCTGTGCCTTCGCTCTCGCGTCGGCCTCCTGACCCTCTAGCTAGCCTCCACGCCCACGCGCTCCCCACACTTTTCTTCCACTCCTCACCTCTCGTCTCCTCTCATGCCGCCATGCCTGCCTGCCTAATCTTTGTTAATTTATATGACCCAAAGACAAAGCTACATTGCACGGCCAAGTCCATCCTTTCCCATTACTCTTGCACACGTGTGGATATATCGTTCATCGTTGGTTAGTTGTTTCCGGGTGTGCCACCGGGTCCTATTCTATCACCGGAATAGTGCCTTAGCAGTGGCGTCTCATCATTCGGAGTGTACATGTCAAGCAATTTAACCTGTGATGTGCTAGTAGTAATTTGCACGCTGCGACCGAGCGATCTCTGCGGAGGACGGACGTGTGCGTGAAGGCAACGGCGAGGCGCGCGCGCCGGCGCCGATGGCGGCGCGCGCGCCGGCGCCGATGTACGTGCCACACAAATTACGTGCGTTTGATGCGGAGATGCATGTGCACGGCCGAGTTAGTCTTCGGTCTATTCTCCTGAGGTAGCGCATGGCATGCAGCATGGGGTATATGCCACGGTCGTCGTCTGATTCTGCTGCCGACCAATAATTAAATTTAATCCCCCGTCGTCATCTCTAGGGCTGTCACCAACCACGACAAGGTTTGGCATTTGAGCAATTAACCAGCAGAGGATGGTGGAGTAGTTGCAGCACGTACTAGAGTCTGCTACACTAGAAGGATTAATCCAGCCTTCGTGGTGCCATATATACTAAGAAATAGAAATAGTGCCGTGCACGGACGTTCCAGCGCGCGAAGTCGGCCGCTCCTAGTGCAGACGTGTTATTTCCGCCAAGCAGCGTCATCTACCGATACACGCTAATAGAGGTTGGAGATGGGCGACTTTATCTGGGCCAGCCCAAGGCCCGGCACGGCTCAAAACGGCATGGGCACATCATGTAATGGGCCGTACCGACATGGCACGAACGGCGGACCAGGTCGGGCTTAGAAAGCCGGCCTATCAGACGGCACAGCACAACACGACGAATTGTATCATATTTGGGCCAGCCCGACACGGGAAGCACGGTAGGCACGGGTGGCATGGCGGGCATGGGCAGCCCCTTTAGTCCCTCCGGCGGCTGCCTCTGCTTCGGCCTCGCCTCCCGTCGCCATCCCATGGGCACTTCTCACGGTCATCCTCACAACCACAAGCCATCATAGACACAGAGCAGAGAGAGAGGGAGTAAAGGGGAAGGAGTAGAGTATACCGGAGCCCGGACGAGTGGACGATGGGCGTAGGAGGAGGAGCAGGGTAGCCAGAGCCGAGGGTGGCAGTCGGAAACTTGTCCCGCTCCGCATCCCCACACCGCCCGCTGCTGGCGTCGGTGTTGGCACCTTCGCCTACTCCGCAGCTCCAGCAGCCCGCCCGCCTCGTCTCCTGCGGCCCGCGCGGTCGCCTCGGCCTTGCCGGCACCGGTCATGGAGAAGATGGCAGGGGGCCGGGGAGGTCAAGGGAGGAGGGGTCGTCGGGGTCGTCGGGGAAGGTCGAGGGAGGTGGCGGGGAGGAGGGAGGCGGTCGGGAGGAAGGGAGCCATGGCCGCAGAAGGGCCCAAGGCAGCGTGACACAGGACCGGTGGCGCAAAAGAAGAGACGGGTAGAGGGACTGGCGGCGCGAGGGGAGAGGTGAGCAGAGGAGCTGGGGTGGAACATAACACCGAGCACCAGCGGCGCGACGAGAGGGAAGCCCAAGATCCAGATCGGGCGTGAGAGCTAAGAGGAAAGGAGGAGCCGAGGGAAAGAAGAGATGGGGAGTGAGGGGGAGCCAACTGGGTGAAAATGAAAAGGGAGAGAAGAAAAAAGAGAAAATAAAAAGGGAAAGGAAATAGAAAAATGAAGAAAATAGTGGAAATAAAAGAAAATAGGCTAAGAACAAAATTTTGCAAGTTAAATCCTATTAAATTTAGAAATACAAATTAAACGGGGTAATTTATAGAAATCTCACCATATAATTGTTCTTCGCAATTAAATAAATTAATTAAATGTCCCAAGAATTACATAATTAAATCTTATCAGCATAAAAATAATAGTTATTCTTGTAAAAGCTATCAGAGCTTTCTTATCAATTCAGGCAAGCATTCCTTTGAACAATTGTTTAGAGTATATGCAGTAAAACAAATATTTTCTTATTAGTCTAGAATCATTGTGCATAAAAATGAAAAATCTTTAAATCAAAGAAAGGCTATGAGCATGAAGAGAAAAGAGATAGACGACAACTGATGGAGCAGTTGGCCACTTAAAGTAATTAAGAAGGTGGGTAGATGTTGCCTTTCTGGGTAACAAAGAGGTAGGTTGGGACCTTTGTACTCACCATTGCTATTATTCTCTTTGTTTAAAGGATAGTCAGTTGGGATCTACTTATGATGGGGATGAGATCTACGCAGAGGAGATTTACTCCCAGTGGGAGGGAGATTGTATTGAGATCGAGCCGTATGAGGGTCACACCTTATACGAGAACTAGGATGACTAGAAACTTAGGAGCAACTCGAATTCGACCACCAGAGACCTCAAGCCCAGGATGGTGGAGGCAATCACATGGGCCAAATATTAGGAATTAGCTAAAAAGCGAGAACAGCATCAACTGGAGGATCCTAAAATCGTGCAGGCATACGCTGATCTCGAACGCATAAACAATCTAGACATTGATGAGTAAATACTATGTACACATGTTGTTATAGTTAGTATGTACATATATTGTTACTGTACTCTTTTCTTTTCTCGGGAACCCCATTCTTGGGCGTAAGATTTTTAACGTGGCAGTAACATTGTGTTTTTAAAATATCAAGAAAATTCTATTTTTTTCGAAATATTTACATCATTATGTGCTCATCTTTTTATGCAACTGATTCAATTTCAACTAGTTTTTAATGAGGCGGGCACGAGAGAAAGGAAGATGGAGGCCGCCGCCACCTTCGTCACCGCTGCCTTCGTTGTGTATAGTTACCTCGGGCTGAACTTGGGCTGACACGGCACGAACACCGACACGATGGGTTTTAAGCCGTGCTTGGGCCTGACCAGAGACGAGACGAGCCGGCACGGCACGTCACAACTAGATGACTGAACCGAACCAGTACGGCACAAAGCGATCTGAAGCACGATAAACCTGGGTCATGTCATGCTGACATGGCTCAACTCCTACACGCTAATATAAAGAGACCTAGTAGAGTTTACTTGCAAATTCACAGCTCATATCCTAAATGCATGGTGCAACAACCGAGCGCTAATACCAGTTAGCTACCACGAGCACGTGTGGCCCACACGAGTCCCCTGATTGGGAAAACCAAAGCTGAGCATGCATGCGTCCTAGTCTCCTAGAACTGCAATCCAACGGCGTGCATGCACCACCGATTGTGATGGCCGTTAATCAGGTGCCTCCCCCACCAAATTAGCATCCACCGGACAAAGCATCCAGCTAACGGTGGTCACTCTCGTACAAGTCACGTAGTACTAAAAAGATCGATCGAGCAGTTATCGCGGCTGCGTGCATATGATTGCACCGTGGCGTAACTTCCGATGCGATAGCTAGGGGTATCTGTCTCATCTCTTCAGGATTCATTAGTGCTCGTACATCTACATGGCCTGTCTGTGAATTGCTCCTTTTTCTTCCATCGAATTGGAGGAATTAAACGACTTTAGAAATTCTAAGTACGTGAATTCAAAATTCAAATTAGACTTTAAACTAAATTCAAATTCAAACAAAAAATTCAAATTTCTTTTGAGATCCGAAATCCAAGTCGTGGTTTGGGCCGAGCCCAACTCCTCCTCTGGCCCCTAGCCCAGCACAGCCTATTCCCTCGCCTTCTCTCCCTCCCTCTCTCCTCTCCCTGCTCTAGCGCCGCACTAGATATGTGTCGTGCACGCCCAGCGCGCATGTGTGTTCCTGAATAGCGTTGTGTTGCTGCAGCATTGTGTCGCCCTCTTGAACCGCATCATCATCTCACATACCCTTTTGAATGCAAAGTATTTTATCTGCAAATATCAAATTGCAGGCTTTACTTTGTTACGCAAATTATATTCACACTTGTTCATATTTAATTTTCTATGGATAATTGCTTAATTACACCTCACGAATTGGCTTTGAACATGAACCCTCGTGAAATATAACAAGTTGATTATCTCTTGTGGAAAAAGTGTACGACCTTTGCAGAGTAAAAATTGTTCGAACAGTTGTGCCTACGGTCATGAGCAGCATGAGAACTTACACGGGTTAGCATCTATTTCTAAAACTTTATGGGTGGGATGAAAAATCGTCTGGTAAATGTAGCCCTGAATTTGGATTTGTCCTAGGTGGATGTAGCCCAGTGATTACAATGGGTGTTTGTAGCCCTGGTAACAAAAAGTAGCATTTGGTGGATAGAACCATGTAACTGGTGGATGGAACCTTCATTACAATTAAAATTGCACACTTTTAGTCTGTTTAATAATAATATGGTTTAGTTAAAATGCTAAGTCATATGGAGTTTTCTACTTATTGTAGCTTTTAATTAATGCCTATTGCAAATAAAAGAACTCGAGCCTACCATTATTAAACCTTACATGTTTAATATTGTATTATGTGTGTTGGGTCACAGTGCACTGTTGTTTGTGTTCACCCTCACTCACTAAAATATCTTAGAACCTATGTATCAAGATCATTATGCGTACTACGATGCCCTAGGAGCTGATAGAGGAGAAGACGGAGGAGATTATGACTTTCTGTAGTAGGATAGTTCTTACCTCAGCTAAGCAAACTTTGTTGGTGACTGTATGCACATCTATTATCTAATTTCTCGGAAAGTAGTTAGGCATTCTTTTACCCCTAGTCAATCACTTGTTTGTGGTGAGATGTGTCATTCCCTTTTACTATCGCTTCCACTTGCGCTTTTGTTATATAAGTATTTGGCTCAATCGGCTTTTATTATAAACTCAACTCGATGTAGTCTATTTTAACTCTGATCTGTAATATTAATGAATGGTATAGTTTATATTATGTATAAAATGATTTAGTGATGTAATTGTTAGCACTATGTACTAATCCAGAGAATTGTACAATAATTTCATAAATAATTCTAAATTAACTAAATCTAAGTCTGATATTCTCCGATTGAGATGCTTACAAATAACTACACCTAAGGGACACTCGAGGTAAAAAAAGTCGGAATCACATGGCAATAAGCTTTTTTAGGTAATCAAGTTTCTAGATTGAGTCGGCATGTAGCATTAAGTAGGACTGTTGTCATAACATACTTGAAAGTCAAATTTCCAGATTGTTTGCATGTCAATTTGTATGGGTGATAAGGTCTTTTGATTTCTGAATAAGCTTTTTACAGTGCTCTATATTGTGACAACATCTAGTTGTACGACTATTAACTGTTGTTGACACGTACTGGTTACAAGATTCTAGAGCCTTCTCCCCGGACGTTTGACAAGCAACTCTATCAACGATGATTGGTCCGGTGATCAGACGGGCCGGGATATGATTCCGCGCTTCTGGAACGTGCCGATTTGGCACGCTGCGACCGAACCAACTCCACGGAGGACGCGGAGACAAGTAGTCAAACGGCAGCAAAGGCAGGCCGCGCGCGTGGGCCATTCCGCTAGCGACCGCCCGCGGGCGCCGGCGCCCCCTGGTTTTTTACGTCGGCTTTGGGTTGGAATAATGGAATCTGACGCCGCCGCGCGCGCGCGAGCGGGCGCTGACTTTGCCCGCCTGGGAGCGCCACATTATTTACGTGCGTTTGATTGGGAAATGGTGTCTCGTCTCGAGTCTCCACGTACGAGTGGGATGACCGCATCACCTGCTTCTGTACGTGGAGTGCTGTCACCAGCCGGGTAAAGGTTTGACTTCTGCAGAGTACAGATTCGTGAACCGGCAGAGGATGTACCGATGTGTGCATGCATACACGCAATAAGATGTTGAAGCATATGTTTCAAACAGTAATGACTTCTAATTTTTGGTTTTCGAGAGTCCAAAACTACTTTGAAGCTTTTTAGCCTAACTTTTTTTTTATTTTTCTTTATATTATCCACGAAGATATAATAATGTTTTCTATTTTTTATTTATTATCTATTTCTAAGCATCTCAGAAAAAGGTAACCCTCACTACAATACTATTTCAGCTAAAAGTTACAGCCAAAAACAAAGAATCACATGAATTTAGAACATAGCCGAAGTCTAACTCAAACAGGTTCTTAAAAAACTACTCAAACATGTTCCCTCCTTGAGCAAGCTCATGCTGACCTAGGTAGTAGGTTAATTAGCACTACTATATACAAACTAGAAATTTGATTATTATTTTTTTTGAAATGCAGTAAGGCCTATAAACAAATTTA
The DNA here is from genome assembly GCA_036346245.1 of Bonia amplexicaulis. Classification (NCBI taxonomy): domain Eukaryota; kingdom Viridiplantae; phylum Streptophyta; class Magnoliopsida; order Poales; family Poaceae; genus Bonia; species Bonia amplexicaulis. The sequence continues at coordinate 17,791,882 of CM070751.1, read as the reverse complement.
TTTTGATTGGCCAGCTAGGTATATATAGTTGGGTGATGTGTCAAGATTATTTTACATATAACGGTATGCTTTGGGTGCATGATGCGGATACATGGTTTAGCTAGGTACCTCTAGCCTGGGGATAAGTGATCCGGTTTCAAGAGTTTAGAGGAGCTAACATACTCGACTTTGTTGTATATAGTTGTCAAGCGAACTTCATTTTACGTAGAATGTGGTGGTTTCTGTGATTAATAATTAGGCAATCAAATGATAGAGTGATCCCACTTTTTTACACGAGTGATATCATACGCACGTACACACAAATCATTTTCTTGCGGAAGTACGTGCTAGCAGCTATATATTGGTCTGTTATCGTAGGTCCTATGAACGAACTAGCAAAATTTCATTCCTAGCTTGATGCATCGACTTTCTTTAGAAAAGTCAGTGGAAACTATACCTATACTAATATAAAAAGCATCAATTTAATTAAATTTTTTATCACTCAACCACGTTAATACCCTCCTCTCCTGACAGTTAGATCAACAAAATTCAATTACCAATATTACAAGTTGATCCTATCATCTAAATATCTGCATCGCTCATTCAGCTAATTCAACGTGTAGCATTGCAAGTTGATCTTGCCCATCCTTAATCAATGCTTTGCTCCCGTCCCAATCCACCCCAATCCCGCGCGCCGTCCCTTGCGGTCCGTCCTAATCCGCGCGCAGCACCCTACTCTAATCCGTCCCTTGCAGTTCCACCCCCGCGCCGTCGCACTGTCCCCATTCTAGTGCACCGCCCCCTGTGGTCCGCCCTAATCTTGGAACGGGGCTTCCTGTTCCCTCGCCTGTTCCTCGTGTCCCTCAATCGGGCGCTCATGGGTTCATCAACGGCCCACATCATATTTTCACTATTTGCTCATTTTCACTCGAAATTTAAAAATAAAAATAGGTTTAAAAATAAAAATAGGTTAATCCATCAGAAAGTTTTTATATTCATATTTTTTTAAAAAATAAAAATAGGTTAATCCATCATAAATAATTTTAAAAAATACAGGAAAAAATAAATTTTATTTTTTATGTATTTTTTATTATTTATGATGGATTAACCTATTTTTTTATGATGGATTAACCTATTTTTATTTTTAAATTTCGGATGAAAATGAGCAAATGATGAAAATATGATGTGGGCCGTTGGATGAACCGGCGAGCGTCCAGATTGAGGGGACACGGAGGGAACAGGGGCGGAGGGAACAGGCAAGCCCCGTTCCTAATCTTGGCACTGCCCCCAGCTTCAGCTAGACTACGCCACTCTGCCCCCACACCACCTCCCTGCACCGCCGCACCGTCCGCAATCCTGCGCGCCGCCCTCTGCTCCACCGGTCCGCATCGCTCCGCCCCCGCTCCAGCCCAACCGTGCCACTCCACGGCACTCCGCAGGCTTTTCCTCCCCATCATCCTCAAGCCATCGGTCGCGCACGCCGTCAGCCGTGCATGTCGTCGCAACCACTGCACTTCATCCTCAAGGCCGCCGGGCAAGCCATCGCCAACCGCTTCACAGCATCCTAAAGGTCGTTGCGTGCGTCGTTGCCACCCACTCCTGATCATCCTCATGGCCGGCGCATGTGGCATTGCCGCTTGCAGGCTCTTCCTACCACACGAAAACAATAGGTACTGCTTCAATCAGTATGCACTATAGGTGCTCGACAAAATTACCCAGTGGATGAACTGATCTATTTTGCCATGTATTCTTTTATTTTCTCTCCTATGTGTGACATATTGATCTATTATGTAGCTATTACATCCTCTTTGTTGCTTCTTTATTGCTACATCTGGATTATCAAGAGGACTATCTTGTACGAGCAATTTTTCATTTCTGTTTTATATATGTAATTGTTGGATTAACTGCGATGATGTTTGGATATTTCTTGGATTAATCAATCATTCTGTTTTAATGGTAAATTTGGGAGTGGGATTTCTCCTAGCAATCATAATATTTTTCACATGAATTTCTGTACCGGTGCATGATATTTTGCTCCCTTTGTGTGCATAGAAATTATTTCTGCAATTGCAACTATAGATTTTCAGGGCGTCATCTAGACTGACGTTAGTAATAAATTTATTTCTCTCTCTCTCTTTTCTTTGCTATATCATTTCAAGTAATGTGAAATTCACAAGTATTGAGTCTTGCAGCTAACTTTCCTACCGAGAACAATTTTTCATACTAAAAGGAGAGTTGTGTATGTGTCCCTTTTTTGTTATACCAGGTAATCACGAGCTCTGATGCTCTAGAGAAAATTTTTTCAAACTGAAAGGTCAATTATAATGGGAGTGTTCCATTCGCAATATTGAAAATGCTAGCAAGCATAATGGGAAAGACTGCAATATGTGGCCGGTGGCCCTAAGCACATTGGTGTGAAGTAGCCAACTGCCACCAATTCACCAAAAGGGTTCTCTTTCTTCCATTAAGCTCACTTCATTTGTGTATGATAGAGTTGGTTGGAGGATAAAATAAACTTTTGATTTTTTATCATGTATGCCATCTTTCATTCAACTCTTACAGTGTTATTCTGACATGTATTTTATGTGTTGATCTCAAATGATATTATCATCTATTCACATTATCAATCACCAGTACTAAATACTTCATTTTGGGTTTCTTTATATTTGAATTTATGAATCCTATTTTCTACATTAAGAGATTTGTTCACTGTATGTTGCAAAACATTGCTCTTATCCTTGCAATCTTATGACTCACCCATTGATTTATTGAAAGTTTTATGCCAAGTTTCTATGTCAAACTAAAGGTTACTATGAAAGCACTGATGAGCACGGAGGAAATACAATAATTGTGTAAAGTAACTAGCATGGATGCTTAACAAAATAGCACCTCATGTCAAGCACACATTCAGTTTGTGATTGCTTCTTGTAATGGTACAAACCCACATCCACTAAGATTATGTTCTGTTACTATTAAAAACTACTTATTGTTTTTGTAGGTCTCATATTGGTTCAGGCATCATTGGATATTCTCATGGACCAAAGCCGAAATGTTCACCCTCAAAAGTCTGTTGTTTCCCATATGTATGCCGTCTCACAAATTCGAACAAGGGGAAGCAAGGTTGATTGCTAGATAGTGAACAACCATGCTATTTGCCTAAACATGGTACTTAATTTGTGTTCTACTCTCTCTCCCTTGCTGGCGATTGTGACGAAATATGGATGGAGTCACAGAGCTACCAAGTAGCACAATCCAGTGAGGTGAATTGTACCAATTTAACTCATGTTCGATTAGAAGAAAAATTGAGAGCTTTCAGATGTCACAATCTGATACGATTTTGTCCCTTAGAAATGGGGATTGGAGGACAAGGTAATTATTGGGTTTCAAAATATATGGTGCAGATTCAATTTAATTTACATGTCACATTGGTTCAGACATCATAGCTTCCTTGTTTATGTGAAATAGGTGCTATGGATGGTACAGCGCCTCAACACAAGAGAAGAGGAAGGATGGTGAATCTAAACCTTGCTATTCAACTCCCGAGAGGTCACCAAAAATGATATCAATCCCACATGAAAAAACACAAAAAAAATATTGTATATAGAGATGTTTTAGTGTAATCCAGGCATGTGTCCCTTCCATGTATTTTGGAATTTGTTTCATTGTTACATAGATGTATTACTGTAATAATGCATTATATGTAATTTATTCTTTGAAATTGTTCAATTTCATATCTTTGTGGAGAATGAGAGGGCCATAGCATATATTTTATTGCTTTAATTTCAGTTTTTTTTTACTCTGACTGCATGGCGCATGCTAGTCAGACAAAGAGCAAGGGCATGCATATGTGATTGTGCAGTCTGTACTTGTTAAGTGGACTCCACATGGCCATTTTTTTTACTTTGACTCCTACTTTTAGGTTGTTTTGTAACCAAAATCACTTTTGTTGACCACTACGAGATTCAGTTTGTAGTATAGTGTGGTGTGGATGTGTGTGGTCATGTTCATCGAACATCTTCAATAGTTCAATAAAATCATTTTTATTGATACGGATGCAACCCTCAAATTTCTTTTGAATATTCTTATCTTCAATGTTTTGTGATGAGCCAATTGATGTTGTCAACTCTAAATGCTTCATTAGCTGTTGACTCAGATACCAGACTTGCCACAGAGAAATAACAATGCTTACGCTTCATGCATTATCTTTAAGGATAGCTTGTATTTTATTTGATTTAAAATGTAAAACATATAGCATGGGCTGCAGCTTGCTGTTTGATACCGAAGATACATGTTATTAATGTGAATTAACCTAGGTAGAATTTTTCTTAATCTTCAGGAGGCTCTACTGCAACCATGTATATTTCATTTTGCAGAGTATAATAAGGATAATTTGCAATGTTATGGAGCGACAAGGCGTGCTGAGTAACAATAGTAGGTACAACCTTACTAGCAAGGTATAGTTCATTGTAAAAATAAAACAGAACTCTTCAGGTTTTATCTTTGCTAATTTTCTTTGGTTAAGTACCTGTGCTTGGTATATCTAATACTTGTAGATTTTATCTCTAAGATTGCTACAAAATTCATTGTTTTCATTATGTTACTTATGAGTAACTATATGCGAACTACTTTTTGCACATGATTTAGTATGTGCTTAAGACGATTCATTTCTTGCAAATTCTGGAATAAAATGGATTTTACCTTTAATATTTTTGACGTGGATTCCACGTTCATGCTTACTCGTATGAACAACAGACATGTTTACTTCGAGCTGAATTCTAATGAAAACGAATAAGTAATACCCATTTTTAATTAAACTACCTTTAATTTATTAAACTAGTCCATGTGCAATTGATCTGCAAATGATCTAGCCATGCGTGCCAGGATAAGACGTTCTAAGAGATAATGTAATTGAGATTGGCGAATTAACCAACTTGTGACATCATGATCATGGATGCATCCAGGACATGTGATTATGTTAGTTTGTTGTGTGCCTCGGTAAATTAGATAACGTGTGACATCATGATCATGGATGCATCTATGATATGTGATCATATTAGTTTGTTTTCTGCCTCGGTGTGACGCTTCACGTTTTCCTAACTAAGCTAAGCGGTGAGATTAGGACTAATAATAGTAATCGAATTATTTAATTAATGTTATGAATTAATGCATTCAAATCTAAAGCATTGTGTAGAAGTTACAATTGAATGGCATACAACAAAGTGAACAATTACAAGTACTGCTATAAATCGCCAACCAAAATTTTATAGTCCGTTTTAATTATTACATTGAATATAACAGGGAGATAAAATTACATGGGGTTTATTTCATACATATATAAATACATTCGGAACAATAGAGAATGTGAATTACATATAGATCATCTCATTCATTCTACAGTTAACCAAAGTTAAGGAAAAAGGTAAAGTACCTACATAGCATCTCATACATTAGTTACTGAATTCCGAATCACAACCACACTACAGTTTCAATTGCGATTAGAATGGATTTAAAGAAGCCAAAAAAGACCGAACAAAAGAAGAGAAATAAAGGAAAGAATTGAAGTCAAAACCCTAGAGTTAATTTTGAGCTGGGCATTCCGCTCATAGAGATATCAGATCGTCTAGGGGCTAGTCGGCTAACATAAAAACCTACAACCGGCTAACATAAAACCTAGGAATCACACTAGTAGAGCATCTTTAGTGAAAACAAGTATCTCTCTATTAAATTATTATCACCCTACATAAAAAAGCCAAAACCATGTTTAAATTGGATGAGTGGCATAAGAAAGAAAAGAGGAATGATAGCAGTTGACTGATGGAGCAGTTGACAAGTAAGGTTAAATAAAAATGGTGGGCAGAGGGTGCCCTGGCAGGTGACAGAAGGTCATGATTGGGACCTCTGAATAAAAATAGAATATAAGGACTTACAAACTTCACTTGTGTAAGAGACCGTATTAATCATATCAACCATTATTCCATCTGAGAGCAGGCAGAATCAGTAACTCTATCGAGGTTATTACATTATCCACATGAGTAAGTATATAATTAGGGGAGAAACCCAGAGCCGGATAGAGAATCCGGGAATGGGAGATCACAGCTGCCAAAACTTAGAATTGGTACATAGGACAGAAGTGGAGGACGCAGACTGCAAGAACCTAGGACTGGTCCAAAGACCAGAAGCGGGGTACGCAGAGGCGATATATTACGCAGTGGAGTGTTGAGTGATTGTTAGACCACCCCAACCAATAATTATGTCGAGATTGGTGGCCGTCGTGTGAGGGCGAAAGATCGCCCCAGGCTGCCGGTTGATAGTAATTTGGTGGAGATATAATATACCGAAATAGATATAAAAGTTATGTACTCTAGTTTAGGTGTCGCATCTATGAAAATGCGAAGATCCATTTGCTATAAGAATCAGAGTGGCAATGGGTAAAGTGATACAAGATTGTGCAATACTATATAAATCATAAATTCATGCTTGTCTGCTGGAAGAGAGGCTACATAAACCAATGGAGGTTTTTAGCTATTTATACGAGTATTTAGTAGTTTTCTAAAGTTAATAAATCCAAAATCTTTTACAACATAAAAACAATTATTTTCTATATTGTCTAAGAATGAGCATGAGCATGAGCATGAGAATGAGATGTATCAAAAGAGATAGAACATGAGCATCCTATGCATAATTGCTAGATAAACTTGCTGAGTAATTCGTACTCATCTTTACTATAATTTTCTTTATTTAGAGGATAGCTAGCTGGGATCCACATTTGGGGCGAATGAGGCCTACGCGGACAAGCTCTACCTCGAATGGGAGGGGGATGGTATTGATACTGAGTTGTATGAGGGTGACACCTTATACAAGACATGGGATGACTAAGACTCTAGGAGCGGTACGGTCTCAACCCCTAGGGTATCAGTGATATTGGAGTATTGTATTTATATTCAAATTTTTTGTATAATTAGAATGTAGACTAGACTTCACTTCTAGTATTGTAATAAATTAGCTAGAATGATTGTATAAGACTTTAGCTCTACATGACTATTTGGATAAAATGGTATGTACTGTCTCTAATTATTACTCTGCTGCAACACTCTATAGGTATATTATTCGTTAGAGCGATATTTTATCGGTTAAAAACAAATAATAATCTATTGACTAGCGTTTTTACCCCGTGGTAGAAATACGGGGCATCACACTCGGCATATAATTAGCTAACATTTGATATTTTTCATGTTAATCGTGGATTGCTAGCTTCAAAGTGACTCAATTATCATTTATTTAGTGCCGAAAAGAGTAGAGGTGCAAACGGAGCGGATAATTTCTGTCCGTCCGACCGATCGAAGGCATGCGGAACGGATACGGAAGGGGTAAATGGGTATCCGGCATTATCTGTGTCCGACTCCGACTCCGACTCCGAGGAGAAAATATGGAATATGATACGATATAAGTGATATCTGTCCGTATATATCCGTATGTCAAATGATATGAGGAAGTCTGTTGTGACTTCACCTAGGAACAAAATAACATATATGCAATTGTCACATCTAAACAAGCAGGAGTACTGAGTGTTCCTCCTTCAACATCTCAGTAATTAGTTTCTCCATGTTCGCTCTGATTGTACCATACTGTCCAATGTCCTGTGCAAAAAAGTGGATAATTTCCGTCCGACCGACCGTCCGAAAGTTTATAGAACGGGTACGGAATGGAGAAATAGATATTCGATATTATCCGTGTCCGATTTCGACTCCGAGGAAAAAATATGGAATATGATACAGGATAAACGATATCTGTGCGTATCCGCTCTGATTACACCCCTAGAAAAGAGTACAAGGGTATATCTTTTTTTACTGCACACATACGAATGATCGTGATCACGTCTCACGTGAGAATATTGTTTGCCAAGATCTTGATCGAATACTTAGCCATGCTTCTTTTTACATTTGTAATCGCTTTCCACCTAGCTTGCACGTTTGGGATCCGGAGAAAATCGTGGCTGTTTCGATAATATGGCTTTTCATCATTATATAATATTTCAGAAAGGATTGAGAAGTTTACAGTCTAAATTGTTTTCTTCACGTTCAGCACCTGGTGAAAGACGAAACTATAGCTTTATCATTATAATGTTTTTAAAGAAGTTATATCCTTGTTTTAGGTGCACGTGCTCATTTGGCACAAGTTCTGATTTTATTACTATTGTTCATTATTTACTTGTCGTTTGGGTGATGACAAATATCTAAAATACACCTAGGACCACTATTTTTTATAGTTAGCAAAAGTTGTTAAATATATAATGATATGAAAATACTTATGATGGCAAATATGCTTATATCTTTTTCATGTGATAAATCTTTTACGTATATTAGTTTGGTCAAAGCTTTAAAATGTTAATTACACTATGCATTTTGGGACATCTATTTCATAACAGAGGCGGCATAACTTCGTGGATCGCTTCCTCTTAATCTATCACAACACCTTTTCGGAAGTGCATGTAACTCAAAATTAGCTCACTTCCGCCCAATAAATGGAGCTCTCCGCGCATGTGGAATTGTGTTTCTCCGTTAAGCCATTTTACTGATCCTACTCCGATGATTAGACGCTATCAGAGACGGCCCGACGGATAATTGGCATGTTCTTTTTATCTGAAACTAGCAGTTTTTAGTTTTTGTTACAATATCTAATTTTCAAATAAAGTATTTTCTTAAGACGGGGTCTACAAGTTAAACGATGTACACGTTAAAAGCCCAATATCTGTACCATCCAAAATCGCAAGTGAGTATCTCTCTCCGTAATCTGTACCGTAAACAGCCAAAATTCAAAAATTTCAGCCAAAACCCATAAGCTACAACCGTTGCCAAACAGGCCCAATGATAACTTTCAGGGGAAAAGGTAGCTCCAAAAGCTTTTGTTTCTAGCTTTTAGTTTTTTAATTTTATCTTTTTTGACTTTTAGTTTTTTAGGCTTTTTATCTTTTATTTCTTTGTATAGTTCGTGATAATTATTTTTCTTTTTTTTAAATTTAATTATGTGAAAAAAAGATATCAACAGCTATATAAAAAAATTAAAAAACTAAACTTATAAAGCCTTTGAAGCACTGTCCATATATGCCAATCCTTAAAAATTATATGCATGCGTCCTTATCCAAGTGCTAAAGCCCAAAAGCCAAAAACAGACTAAATGGAAGGATCGATCACGACTGACGCGGCACAATTCCTTCAATAATTAGCAGGTAATTATCCAAACATCAACACGGTGGATGCGTTTTGATCGACCGGTCGACCCGGCGATCGTGCTGTCGGTAGTAATGGACGGCGATCCATCACCGGCGCACGCAGCCGGCATGCTTGCACGGCACCGGCCGTTCTTGTGGTCAGGGTCAGATTCAGACGGGTGGCGGAATATTTACTCCACTGGCTGATGGAGTGGCCAGTGGAACTTATGAGCTGCATTCGAATTTTTTTATGAATAATCTATTTTTATTAGAAATAACAGAAATATATCTGCGTAATTTTTTTTAAATAACAGAAATATATCTGCGCAGAATTTTTTTATAAAAATAGGTTCCAGTCGCTCGACGGATCGGTGACTGGAACATATCGCCGAATAGCTGCGCGACACACAAGCAATCCACTGGCCGTTGGGAGAATTGATTGCGGTCGCCGAACCACCGGGCGACTGCTTCCAGTCGCCCATCGGTTAGGTGACTGTGCTTCCAGTCGCCGAAGGGTCGGACGACTGGAAGCATAGATAAAAGGACCGCGCGGCCGCTCGGTGAACAGACACAACAGAAAAGAAAAGGAGAGGAGAGGGGAGAAAAGGAGAGGAAGGAGGGGAGGAGGGAGGGAAGAAGGAGAGGGAGGGGAAGAAGGAGAGGAAAGAAAAGGAGAGGAGAGGAGAGAAAAGGAGAGGGAGGAGGAGAGGGGAGGGGAGGAAGAAGGAGAGGTTTTGTGATTCTTGTAAGGTAATTTTTTTGTTTGTTGTATTTTAAATTTTTTATAGGAAGTAGATAGTTTATTTAATGTTAGTATCTGTAGAAAATTGTAGATGTAGAAAAGAATAGTACAACTTTGGTATAGAAAATTTAGTCAATGTAGTTTTAGAAAATTAGCAGCCGTAGTAACCTGTAGTTGTATGAAATTTAGTGAACATAGTTGTAGAAAATTAGCATCCTTAGCAAATTAGCATCTATACAAAATTATAGTTGTAGAAAATTCAGTCAACGTTATATAGAAGTTAATCATCCGTAAAAAATTGTAGTTATTCAAAATTCAGTCAATATTTTTGTAAGAATTTAATAATTAGCTTTGTATAAAATAATAATACATACTATTTATGATTAATTACGAATGAATGTAATGCCGTACATTGGAAAAACATGTGTATCGTTGTAACTGGTATATAGCCATTTAAATTGATATGCCATGTAAATTGTCGAAACCATTAGGAATTATTTGCAGTAGAGGAGTGCTCGAGTAGCGAGAAAAGAGCAGCGTCGGTGGGTACTCTGACGATAGGAAGTTAATGCTATGAGGGTAGTGTAGTTGGTTACGATAGGCGAACGGTCGTTGAAATGTAAATTATAGTACATCAGTACTTTTGTAATGTGCGATGCGATTTGACTAGTTGCAAAATTGAAAATATATATAGGCAGACATCAGTAATGCCGATACCCACTACATTGAAAGTGCATTACGGTGTTGGAACCGTTCGTGAAGGTCTGAATGGTGTGAACTTGAGCGGTTTTGCGCAAGCCACTCTGGTACACCCGAACGACGAGAATATTCGAATCGTAGATGTGATGCACTGGCTTACCCGCAGTTTTTCGTTGGACCCCGATGTGTGCAGCATCATCATACAAGGGCTTTGGAGCCAGTCTCTCACGAATATCAGATAAAAGTTGAGAACATTGATGTGCACTGCTGCATGGAAGGGGTTTGTGCAAGGGTGCCGGTGCCGTGGATACGAATGCATGATACTTGTACAACCATGCCCAATACAAAGCTATACAAGGTCATGCGGATGGCCATCGTCTGGGAGGTGCGAGCAGCTCGAGCGCCCCGCATGTTGGTGAAGAGAAGGAAGTTGCTTGTGACGAGGTCGATGTGGTACATGGAGGAGAGGGAGAATGGTCACGCCATGGTGAGGGTACATGACAAGTTGATGAAGGGGAGCATATGGAGTACTTAGTGCATCAAATGGAGAGAGATGACCGTACGGCTTGGGCTGAAGAGGAAGATGTACAGGAGGACGATGATGACAGTTCGGATGAAGATGAAGCTCCCATTCTGCAGGAATGGAACCGGTTTGATGCTGAGGGTGTTACTGCACATGACGAGCACGAATTACCGTGGGAGTATCATGGCACAGAGGTTTGGTTGCATTCAATGTTTGCTGATAAGGCATCGCTACAGGATTCCATCAAGCTGTGGACCCTGTCTGTGCACCGGACTTTTCGGGTCGTGAAATCTAGCCTGAAGCAGTACATTGTGAAGTGCGAGTAGGTTGGTTGTCCTTGAAGGGTGCACGGACGTAGACCTAAGTATGAGACTCACCGGATTGTGTCGAAGATAGAGCCGTACTCTTGTATTCTCAGTAGCGTTTTGGTGAGGTATCGTAACCTAACGTCCGCCTTTATAGCCAATCTGATGTATAGAGAGATAGTGGAGAAGTACATGGAGGCCACGCACATCGTGCTAGCTATCGAGAAGAAATTCAAGTTTAAAACGGTTCAGGTCTTATGAGACCGCGTACGACAATCTTCCTCGTATGCTTAAGGTATTGCAGGACAGGAACCCGGGCACGTATATCGCTGTGAAGGACAAGCCATCTACAAGGCCGCTAGCTTTTACGGTGTTGCAGAGAGATTTCTTAGCATTCGATGCGTGCATCGAGGCATTCAGGCACATGTTGCCCGTGATCTCAGTTGACGGGACCTTTTTGACTGGCAAATACAAGGGCCAGATCCTTACTACCATTGTCACTGACGGCAACAATCAAATTATGCCGCTGGACATCGCATTTGTGGAAAGTGAGAATTACGACAGCTGGTTGTGGTTCCTTAGATATGTGAGGGTTGGAATTGTCGACGCTCGTCCTAGTGTGTGCATAATCCATGATCGCCATGCCATGATTATGAAGGCCATAAGAAAATTTTAGGAAGACTCTGAGGAGCCCTTCCCTTGGTCGGATATAAGGAACTGATGGTGCATTTGTCACCTAGGGGTGAACTTCTTCAAACAGTTCCCAAAATAATCGTTGATGAAGCTGCTCAAGAGGCTAGCTATGTAGAACCAGTAGAGAAAATTTGATGCTTTGTGGGCGTTGTTGGATGAGCACAACAGGAAGCACGTCGACGAGAGGAACAAGGGGCCAGCCATGCCTAGGACGGCACATTCGGAATGCCTGACAGCACTGGTTGAGCCTAACGCAGCTAGTTCGAGGAGGAGGAGCTCACGAAACATTAAGTGTTTCTCAAGTAGATCGAGGGAGAACCATTGAAAAAGTGGTTGCTGCTGCATGACACGGACGGCGCAAGGTACTACATAATAACGACTAACCTTGCGAAAGTGTACAACTGGGTTCTTAGGGGCCTTCGTTCTCAGCCCTTCGTTGCCATCGTGGAAGGTGTTCTGCACATCACAATTGGCTACTTCAGGGAGAGGCATGCGAATGCCGCACTTCATGCGGCCAACCCACGAACATTGTACTCATCGAAAATTACGGTATACATAGAGACGAAGGCACAGAAGGGCCAATTGCACATGGTGCATGTCATGCGCAACAAGGAGTATCGTTTCGACGTTTTACTCTGGGATAGAGCCGGATTTGGGACGGGTCGTGCCCTTGTTACCCATGAGCTATGTCTTGGAGATCATGTAGATGAATCTTGCTGCTCATGCAACAAGCCAAAACTGTTATACAAGCAATGCTCTCATGTCCTTGCTGCATGCGGGACTGTGGGCATGGATCCTTCGAACTTCATATCAGTACTTCTTCAAGGAGAGGGTGATGCATGCGTGGTGTGGTGAGCTCAGGGGGTTCAGGGTTGTGGGGAACTTCGCCATCTTGGATATTGCAGGGAGGACCTGGATTCCGGATGTTGACATGCTAAAGGGTAGGAAGGGTCGGCGACAGAACCAGTGTATTACAAATGATATGGATGAAACGCAAGCCGGAGCACCTGGTGCACGCTGCGGGCGATGCGATCAGGAGGGGCACACAGCTAGATGATGCAAGGTATGTGCTGATCACTAGGTAGACCAGCATGGTTTCTATAACTAGTTGTTGGAGACTACAAATAAATATCCGTTGTAAACTGTACTTTGTTAGTTGGCACTTTTAATGTGCGTACTGTCGTATTGTTTGTATCATACATTGCATGTACCGTTTGTACAATTGTTATGTTACTTCCCCCTTTGAGTAATGTAGTTGGTATTGTGCTGGTAGCCTAGTATTGTTTCCAGGGAGTCCTTCCGCCTGGCGCCGTGGAGGAGTACTATGTCTTCCCATCGACTCAGACACACGAGCTGTCATTGAGGTAGCTCTTACAGTTCTGGGTACGTGGCTGGCGCCCTTTCTGTTCGATCATGTATGCTCTCATTTTTGTTATTCTATACTAATAACTTTTTGGTTGCATTCAGGTCGAGCAGATGGATCCAGAGGCAAACAAGCAGTAGGTCTCGCACCACTTAGAGGCGTACTTATTGTGGCTATTTGGTTGGGTGCTCTTCACCACCAGCCACGAAAGCTCATCTCAAGGCGTGCACGCGCAGAGAGCATAAGGCTCGCAAGAGGGAGCACGAGAAATAGAGGGAAAATGTGACCAAGGCAAAAGAGGCCACCAAGTAGTTCAACGTTGAGCTCGCAAGGAAGGAAAAATGACCTCGGTCCATGCAGTAGGTCATACGAGCAATTGGGTTGGTTGGTTGCACATGATGCTCTATGTTATGCATGTAATCAAACCCTATGCGGCATGTTACTCCCAACTGTATTATGAAGTCTATTTTAATTCAGACAAACTCATCGCCTCGTCTTTTTGCATTCAATTATTCCCATAGAAAGTCATCCAACAACATTAACAAACAGTTCTCCTCCATGTACTAATTCCCGGTAACATCACAATATCACTTACCCTTGTACTTACCGATCGTTCTTATTTCAATCATTCTTAAAAAAAGTTTCATGAATTTTTTTGCACTACAACAACATACAACGATCATAAACTCTTATTGCAAATCTAACAGATTATCTACCATTCATAATCTACAAAAATCACAAATGGATTAACCCACACTGCCTCTTGTTTGCAGTCGCTGCACAGCCGAGCGACTGCAATTGCAATCGCCCAATGCCTTATGGACAGCTTTCGTGTCACGCGACCGTTGGGCGATAGGCTCCAATCGCCTGATGGTTAGGCGACTGGAGCATATTTATGTAAAAAAATGTTCGCGAGGGTATATTTTTGTTATTTCGAATAAAAATTGGAATATTCATAAAAATTATTGTTTCTTACTGAAAAATCAATCGTTTTTTACACTGTTGAGTCTAGATCCAACGGTTCACGTTTCTCTTCGATGACTATCAGTGGCGGAGACATAATTTTTCTAGAGTCCGAGCAAACCATCCACACGACATTCGGCTCTCCAGTTCACACCCACGGGACGCCCAACTCTCTGTCCACACAAAGTCCATGCTCGTCACTGGTGAGCCTAGGCAACCACCCAGGCTCGTCAGGTGGTGGCTCTGCCCTTGATGACTAGTACTACTTCCTTTTCCTGATCTCATTGATCTGCCTCCCAATCGATCCCATCTCGTAGCGCCGCCGACCTCTTTCCTCCTGACCACATCCAGCTGCCTCGCTAGCGTCAGAGGCGATGTTGGCGAGCCCCTCCCCCTCTACTATCGCCTACCTCCTCCTTCATCTCTGCTGCTATGACTGTCATTCGCTTCCTCCTCCCTCGCCAAATGCCGCCGCCTTCTTCCTCATCTTTGGTGGCTACTTTTGTCGGATCTACCACCACCTCCCGCTGCCTCTTAATATTCTCTTGGTCTTCTCTTCCCTACCGACTTCCACTGCCCACTGCCCTTCTCTAATCCCATGGCCGAGGCGACGCCATTTGTAGGATCGAAAATGGCAACAGAGGGGGTGAATGGTGCCTTCAAAAATTGCCCCCGAAGTATCCACAATTTTTTTAACTCCGATAGCTATGATAGCTATGAAGTAGAAAAAGAACGAGCGCTAGCCAACATAAAGACTACAGAGCTCAAAGCGAGTTATCAAGAAACGGAGCTCAAAGCATTGTCATGGCAACGAAAACATCGGTGAGAATATTACCACGGCAGAAAAGCAGTTAAAGCAATGCCACAACAAGAACTTGCGATCACGGTAAGAAGACGGTGGAAAATGTTGCCATGGCAAAGAGAACCGTACGCCACGGCAAAGAACCGACCGAATGCGATGCACAACCAATTTTGACCGCATGCATTCACAACAGAAAACAACTCAAATAAGCTAGCCTAAAGAGAGCTTCACTTGATGCCAAGACTCAAAAGAAAAGGCAAAAGGAAAATCAAAAGGAGAATCGTCCTGCTGCGTGGAACCGAAAGAAAGAGTCGGCAAAAATGAGTCACCGATGACATCGCAAGCATTAGGAAAGGAGCAACTAAAAAGCAAAGGGAAGGCTACCCAAAGCTAAAATAAAATCAGCAAGAGTCACATGCAACCGAGAGACCCATGAGTTGCCGAATCGCACACAAATCACTGCACAACCGGCATTGATTTGTCTTTGAAAAGAGGAGGCTGCAGTGCAAATAAGAAATCAAAGCGGAAAGAAGAGCTGCACATAACACACCGATTTGGCGAGAACGAATTCACTCAACCGAAAATAGCGAAGAAGCAATCTTCATAACCAAATGATCGAGAGCTTGTTTGGCGAGAGAGTCAAATAGAAGCAAAATGATTGTATGCTTGTTGTCCAAAAAGACTTTCTTTGCCTAACACGAGAACTGAAAATAGGAACGAAGAAATTACTATGCGACATGAACCTAAACTCAAACCATAGTAAATACTACAAAGAGAAGCCAACCAAAAGATCCCAAGATTGCGGGGCTTCTCGGGGCAAGAAATCCAATCTTCAACCTAAACATCTAACCCACTTCGGAAGAAGACTATCCAAGTCAAAGAGAACGGAAAAACCAAAATCCGATTTTGGCGGCGAAGCACATAGAGAAGACTGAATGATTCATAATGAAATAGTTTACATCCTTCTCGCCATCTCTCACATACGGAGAGAACCTCACACAACAAAAACTCAAAAAACACCAACTCAACTTAGAACGCCATTCAATTCATCCAAAGAAAGACAACGAAGAGAAGAAAAACTTCAGATTTCATTCCAACCTAAAATTACAAAGGAGTCCCTATACGCATGGACATTAGAACAAGAGGCATGATTACAAGATTCTCAATCCATCCTCTCCATCTCAATCCTCAAGAACACCAAGAGCCTCACATGCTACTTGGGAGGAACACACACAAAATGGAGAGCAAATGCACAAAACTCTCAAGGGGTATGCAGCCCCAACACCTATTATAGCCCTTGGCTAACGGGTCTCCAACCCGTTCGCCGGCTAAACCCTAACGGAGTCGTCTCCCGCTTGTGCGACCTTGCGAATTCTGATTCGCCATCCCGCACCTTCCAGAAGCTTCCGCCCTTGTCATTCACGTATGACCGCACTCGACTCGACCGATCGACCTCCGACTCCTCCCGAGTCTAGTCCCGTGCATGCTCCGTCCGCACACGACCGCAACCGGTATCCGACCGTCTCGAACCTCGACTCCTCCACGAGTCTAGTCTGGTCCACCTCGCCGCCGTCGTGTCCCTCTCCGGCAGCCTCCAGCCCGGTTCCTCCTCCCGGCTCGCAACCACCTCGGCCTCGATCATCTTCGACGCCTCCGACCGTCTCGACCTCAACACCTCCTCGTGCCTAGTCCCGGTCCTCCCACGCCTCACCATGACCTAGCTCAAGTCCCGCATCCACACGCACAAGCAAACCGTCACATAGCACCGCATTTAAACAAAGATAATCATCATTAACCATAATGAAAGGTGCTCACGCATGAAATAACTAAATCGACCGATCGAGAAAGAAAACAAACGTCCTAAGCACTCCCGACCGCATCGACCAAGTCCGACCGGCCGCTTTGCACCGCGCAACGACATGGTCCGAACCAACCAACTCAAACTCGACTTCCCTAAGCCGATGTCAATTACTCATCATACACATGGGATGACCTCACATGGTCTCTCACCATTGCCGCCTCGACGCACCATTGCCACTACCGCCCACAGCCGATCTGCCGCCACCCTGACATCCCTCTAAGTCTGGTGGCTACCGGTGAACCCCAACCCTAACCGATGAACCCTAACCCTAACTCGACGTCCCTGTTGAAGACACCGACGGCGGCGGCGGCCGGAGAAGAAGACAACAAGGAGCCTTTTCGGATCTTCACCTGAGATGGAGATGGAAATGGAGGTGAGCGGGAGAACGAATCTTAGCACAAATCGAACAGTATAAAATTTGACTAATTTTCCTCCAAAAACAGCCGAATATTGTATAGCACTTCCGTACAAATTCTACTGTGGTAGTTAGCCCACACGTACTACGGCACTAGCGAACCAAAATTGTGTGAGCTGTACATAACGATGCACAAGTGTGGCTCTATTTTAACCAAGGACCGCATGATTTACTGTAACATCCTAAATTTAGGATTTTAAAAAATTTTATTACGCTTTAGTGTTATTCGATTTTGCTAAATTTTTTTATTTGGATTTTGACAAACCAATTCAAATGGTAAAGATAAAAATAAAAATTAAAGATCAAGAACCAAAGCAATTGAAAATCAAATCGAACAAAATTTGAAATTCAAATTCAAATAAAAAATAGAAGGGTGAAATCAAATCAAATAAAGACAAAAGGAAAGGAATATTGAACCTCGCATTCAATTGAGCCGAGAATTCAAATTCAAATTCAAATTTCAAATTAAAAGCTCCGAAATCCAAATCTAAAATCGAAACCAAATTTTCATCTAGGCTAGCACTACTGCTTTTCTATTCTCGGGCCCAGCCCATTTTCCTCTCTTCTCTTCATCTCTCGAATAGCTTGGCCCCATTCTTTCTTCTTCTCTTCTCTTCTCTGTTCTTCCTCCCTCCCTGTTCTGCTCATGCATGCGCCCCGGCCTGATTGCCTATGTCGCCCATGCTTGCCGCCTAGCACTGTGCCCACGCCCCGTGCTGCACTGCGCGCTGTACACGCCATCCATCACACCAAGCCACCCAACCACTACTCCGCTAACAGCGCAACACCGCCCCGCACTGCTTCCCCCGAATATAAATAGCCCCGGCTCGCCTCCATTATCCCCCTCCCACCATTCTTCAACCACAAACTCGATCTCGCGCCCGTGCCCTTGCTGACCACCACCACTCGCCATTCTCGCCTCTCCGACGAGTTTTCCCCAAATCGACCGTGTCATCTCGTGTTCCCATGCATCCTCATCTCTCCAACCCATTTAATTGAATTTCTACGCCTAGAGCTCTCCGCGACGACCTACTTCCCCAAAACCGGCTGTCGCCACCACCACCGCCATTGTCTCCTCTGCGGCGCCCCTTGGCTCAATTCCTCCTAGCTAGAGCTTCGCCTCGACGTCCACGACCTTCCCCAACCATCGGTCGGAGCTCTCCATCGCCCGAGTGCCGCCTTCATAGTGACCTCCCTGCGACACCACTGGCTCACCCCGTCAGCTCATCTCAGCCTTCCCCCGGCTCCTCCGACCACCCTGATGAGTTCACTTGGATTTACTCATGCCCGTGCTCCCCTCCTTTCCCTTCCCCTCTCCTTCCGATGCCAGCGTCGTGTTTGGCCGCCACCTCTGGGCGTTGTGCACTGCCCCAGCTTGCCGTGGTACCCACTCGGCCCATGCTGTCGCCTCCCCTAGCCTCCTTATCTCCCCGGCGTACCATTTTGATGCTCTCCATCACCATTCTGGCTGCCGCTCGGCCATGTGCCACCCGCTCCCCTGCTTCCACTGTTCTAGTTCGATTCTCTTTCCTCTGTTTTCTTTTGTTGCCTTCTATCTCTCTCCTTATGACATGTGGGCCCAGCTCAAGTAGATGGCGGCAAATAAACTAGTGCCTCTAGTATCCAATTCAAATGCTGTTGGGGAGTGGTTTAGACCTTGGTCCAGTTGGCTCACTGCACCTCTAGTATCCAATTCACATGCTATTGGGGAGTGGTCTAGACCTTGGTCCAGTTGGCCCACTGCACCAAGAGCCCTGATAGGTATGTAACAACTGGGTTGGCCCAAAAAGGGTTGTACATTGAGAAAATGATATGTTTGCCCCTACAATTATAGATCTCGATATGAGCGTTTATGTAAGCAACTTCCTCGTGGCTATAAATATGTATCTCTGGATGCCATGAGAAAGGGGGTCTCATTTTTTACGAGATAAGCTTATGTAATATAGTCTTCTATCCCATATCTTTATAGTTTATAAGGCTCCAGCTAGCCCTCTTTGTGCCCTTCCCGTACTTTCATTGTTCATTATTTGGTCTGTAACCACAATAATTGGCACCTTTCGTAGGGGAACAACGTAAAAGCTATGAGCCGAAGAAAGAGTGTTAGGACACAATAGCTCCTAAGATGACGACGACATCGACTCTTAAGCGGAAGAGGAGCACCGCCACCAAGACCGCCACTGCGAGGGCAAGGAAGCCGGTCCATGAAAGCCCTCCGCCCCCATGGCAATGACACACTGGCGCAGTGATGTCTCGACCCATGATAGATAACGAGGATGACACTTCGGTAGTTGCGTCGACGACGGAGCAGGAAGCATCGCAAACAGAGGACCCAACTGTCGCGGCCAAACAAAACGTTGAAGTTCATACTACCCAGGAAGTGGTCTCCGCCAGCATCGACACTGTCGTCGTCACCATGCAAGGAGTAGGAGACGTCTTCCCTCCGGCGCCAAGCAATGGTGAAGGCCCCTTTGAGGCGATCATCGGAACACTACAGCGAGAGTTGGCGGACTTGCAAAGAGCCTTGCACGAGTTGCAGGAGAGTTGGAGTCAGCCGATCCCCGCCATAACAAGGGTAGAGGCGGCCGTAGAAGGGACGAAGAGTCACGAGGCCGATGCTGGAGCCCGCAATGTCCCTCGACGGGTGGACCCCAAGTCCTCCGTCTGCACAGGCTTGCAGCTGAGCGCTTAACCGGAAGACTTCAAGATGCCTAAGCGGCCCAAATTAAGCATGGTTTTTGGCATATACAAAGAAAATTCTGGCCCATTTATGAATTGCAGCCCTTGACAACCTTCAGAAGAAAAGAAAGCTCACAATTGCAAATTTCGAAAGGGATTGGTCATGTTCTTTTTTATTTTTGACTTTGGTTATTACGGAAGTCAAAACAAACAATGTAAAAAATACAGTCAAAAGCCATTCACCGTAGCTAAGTGATCATGACCTATTCTCTCCCAGCTTGTCTCCCTATGGTGTGGAGAAGTAGCTGGTGCCTTGCATCAGCTCCGCACCGATCTGCTCCAAATTTTGGCCCCACTCCAGCTAACTTATAGCTTTAAGCTTCTGGCTGTGGCTTTTTGCTTATGATTGAAATTATACTATAGCGCCTGTTAGATTTTTCTAAGAAAAAATAAAGACAAAATAGAAAAAAAATAAAAAACTGTTATATTGTTACGGACAATGTACAGGAATAAGAGGGAAAAAGAAAAGATAAAGCTACAAAACTTTAAAAAACTAAAATAAACTAAAATTAAAAATCGGTATATTTTAAATAACTTATGGCTTAAGTAAATCAAAAACCAAAATAAATAAGAAGATAGAGCCGTTTGGAGCCGGCCTCGTTGCCCTCTCCGCAATTTTCAAATCTCTCCTCCCAAAACCCCCCACCCACCTCCTCCACACCCCGCACCATGGCGCCCGCAGCGGCCGTGGCCGGCGCCGGCGCCGACGAGACGAGGCGTGTCGTGGGCCAGGTGGCGCGCGTGCTGGACGAGTGCCGCGCCTCCCTCGCCGTGCACCCGCGCATGCTCCGGGAGCTCGCGGCGCTTCGCTCCTCTTCCGGCGGCCGCTTCCTCCCCGCCTTCTGCGCCGCGCTCACCCCGCTCTTCGACCTCCTCCGCCGCCTCCGACCGCGCCGCCCGCTTCGCCGCGGCGTTCGCCTCCGCCTCCGCGGCCGGGGGCGGCGACGGGTTCCTCCGATTCCTCCTCGGCTCCTCGCCGCTTCCGCCGCCGCACACCGCCCCGCGAGCTTCCGCGCCTGCCAAATCATATCTGAGGTATGTGGAGGAAATTTGTGAGAAGTTGTCTCAATTCAAGATTTATTTATTTTTTTCTCTAGATGCGAGTGTTTGTTTTAGCTAACTTTAGTTTTCGATAGTTCTTGAGAAATTTGTATACTTCTTGTTACAGGCAAGGTTAATGTTGTGTTTAATTGCTAACATTTGCAATTCTCCTTGTAGAACATAATGCGTTTGCTGGGTGGCGCTGGGGTGAGTTATGAGATTTGGGATGAAGTGATTGATGGCATGAATGTTCGAGTTCAGGATAAAACCCCTGCAATTCGTGTTTTCGCTGTGCGTGCATTGTCTCATTTTGCGAGTGACGGGGAGGATGGTGGCATCGTTGATCGCTTTCTTGAGACCCTAGAAAAAGAACAAAATGCTGTACGTCAGATCATTTTAATACCCCTAATATGAATGTTGGATTCGTTATTGTTGCATCTGATTGTGGCTTCGTTTCTTTTGTGAAGGAGGTCCGGAAGACAATAATTTTGTCTCTTCCACCTTCAAATGCTACATTGGAGATAGTCATTGAATAAACGCTTGATGTCAGTCAGTTAGGAGAGCAGCATATTGTGTGCTTTCAACTAAATTTTCCCTACAAAGTCTTAGGCGAGTAGTTCTGTTGACTGGAAGTAAAAAAGACCAAATGACCAATTCATATGTATGAAATGCACAACTTTTATTATGTGACTGAAACTGAAATCTGAATTGATGGTTTTTCTTTTGGTTCAGCATCAAGCAGAGGACAACTCTCCTCCACAGGGTTCTCTCCGATAGGTCTGCATCAGTGAACAACGAAGGCTTGAAGATGCTGAAGGACGAGTGGCTTGCAAAGTATTGTTGCGGAGATGCCATCTCCCTTCTCCGGTTTCTTGATGTCGAGACTTATGAGTCTGTTGGAGAATCTGTGATGGGGGTGCTTCTGAAAGATGGTGCGGTGAGACTGTGAGAGTGCAAGATGGGCAGACTATTAGGCAGTACTTCACTGGAAATACTGAGGATGAAGGTAAATCTGAACAACACACGGGCCTTTTTCCTATGTAGTTTAGTCTTTGCAGATTTCTGTTAACTTACTTTTTTTCTCAAATTGATTTGTTTAAGTAAAGCGTATACTAGAAGTATCACTTATCATGTTGATGAATTTTGTCTCTGGTCATAACTCTTCCTCTGCTGGTTGATATCATCATCTGCACTATATTTTCAGCAGAGCAAGTTTCCAATGTTCAGCTCATGCATGCTGAAGTTGCTCTTTACTGGAAAATCATGTGCAAGCATTTGCAAGCTGAAGCTCAGGTAAGCATCGGACTGTTAGCTTTGTTATGCACCACATTTATTGAATAATTGCTCGTGGCACTCTTGCAAGAAGATAGTGATGAATATAAACATCACTGTTCTCAATTTTTCAAGCTTACAAAACGCCTGGAAATCACTTATAAGGAGATTTATGAGAAGGGAGTTCTGGATTATGTATGCTGATTTCCCCCTTTAACTTGGTTGTCATGTATGCCGGCCGCTGGGGCTGTTCGGTTTGTTGGACACTGTGCTACACTCAAGAACTATTTTTTATCTGAATTTGACCTTTCGTGACCACAATTTGGTTGACAACCAAAGTGCCATACTTTATGTAACTTCTGGCGGCCATAAAGGTATGGTATGCGGTGTGCCAAAGTGTGGTAGTGAACTAAATAGACCTGTATAATGGAGTTTGTTATGGTTAAAAGTTAACATTTAGTGTTTAATACGAGTTGCTTAAATAAATGATCCTGTGCAAACTGCAAACATCATTGGTCATTTGTCAAGGGACTCCTACATGTTGTAATATCTCGTATACTAATGTTATTTGGAAATTTGCCTCTCGAACGGATCAATAGTGCTTGTGATTCATTAGCCAATTGCCAACTTCTCATATTACTGCTGGATGTAATTTGAGTGAGTCTGAAAATACATACTTTCTGTTAATTTTCAGAGGATATGTTGAAATTCAGCAAAGGGTCAAGGTTGTCCTACTGAGAACTGACTGATACTGGCTTGTTCCTGGATGAGAATACAATAGCTTAAAAGTTAAAATAAACATCAACACTTTATTTGGTTTGTGAAACTCTGAAACTAGAGCAAGTGTCAGAAATTATTCCTCAGGTCAAAGGCTCGGAGGCTGCAACAACTACAGGTAAAGAGGCAGCAGTATATGCTTTCAAGGCTTCCGATAAAAATGATCTTCTAGATGGTGTCCTTCCTAGCACAATTTCTCAGTATGTTGATTTGGTTAAAGCGCACCTTTCTGCTGGTAAGCTTGAGTTATGATGAGCTGGATTTTCATCAAAAAAATAGAAATTGAGCATGCTCATATGTACTGTCACGCCGTGATCTTAGATTATATGAATGTGTTGCAGGTAGCCGAGATTTGGAGGCGATCGGGTGCCGTCTTTGGAGGATCGTGATCGAGACCGTAGACGTGAAGAAGTCACGCCGGATGCAGTGCAGTGGTCTGGCCGGGGATCTAGGGTTTCCCCGGTTGGACCGCTGGATATGGGGCGGTCGGACCGGAAGGAGGCACGGTCAGACCGGAGAAAGAGTAGGGTTGGATAGAGAAGACGCATGATTGAGGTAATAACTTCTTCATACCTTTATTAATAAACCTCTCCCCTTTATATATAGAGGAGAGTCCTCTTGGCTAAGCCAAGGTTACATCTGAACCCTAATCCGAATATAACTCCTATTCATAACCGACTCTGACTCTGATTCTAAACCCAAACCCTAACCTGTTGTTCCTGCCGCCTCAGCACTTGCCGTCGCCTGCGAGGGCTGCACGGCATGAGTCCTTCTTGCGTAAACTTGCCCAAATCTACCAGCCCTGACATTTCTCCGCTCCTCGACAAACAGCTCGTCCTCGAGCTGGAAGAATGGATATTGGCGACGGAAAACCTCCAGATTCTCCCAAGTCGCCTCAAATGGAAGGCAACCCTCCCAATGTACCAGAATCTCACGCACCCCAGTATTCCATCTAGCCCGTATCACATGATGTGGCACGGGAGCAATACGAACATGGTGAAGTGTAGGCAGAGCGGGTGGTTGAGCCGGAGGGTCTCCATAGTATGGCTTGAGTAAACTCACATGAAACACGTCATGGATATGGGTTTTAGCCGATAATTGGAGGCGATATGCCACATCCCCAACTTTGTCCATGATTTGATAGGGCCCGAAATAGCGAGGAGCCAATTTGCGGTTCCCATTGTCGGCGATGGATAAGGCTTGGCGGTGGCGAAGATGAAGCCATACCCATTGGCCGACATCGAAAGAGACCTCGCGATGTTTGGCATCATAAACTTGCTTGTGATGCTGTTGAGCGAGAAGGAGGCGGTCCCTGATATCGGCAATTAACTGGTCCCTCTCCAGAAGGAGCTGATCAACGGCTTGTAAGCGAGTAGACATGGGTTTATATGTTTGAAGTGTCGGAGGGTCTCGGCCATAAACCACTTTAAAAGGTGTTTCTCGCAATGAAGTCTGGAATGAGGTGTTATAGCAATATTCAGCCCATGGTAACCAACGAATCCACTGTCACGGCCGATCCCCCGCGAGACAACGGAGATACATTGTAATAATCTTGTTGGTAACTTCAGACTGGCCATCTGATTGGGGATGAAAAGCTGAGCTCAAATTGAGTTTAGTACCCGTCAAACGGAAGAGCTCGGTCCAGAAGGTACTTGTGAACACTGGATCGCGGTCACTGACAATCGAGCAGGGGACTCCATGAAGGCGGACCACCTCATCAAAAAATATCCTGGCCACTGAGTTGGCAGTATATGGGTGGGCTACTGGAATGAAGTGTGCGTACTTAGAAAAACGGTCAACTACCGTAAGAATGACTGATTTGCCATTAACGCGCGGGAAACCCTCCACGAAATCCATAGCGATATCATCCCAAATCCGCATAGGAACTGCCAACGGCTGCAGAAGACCTGCTGGATGGAGATGGACAGATTTATTGCGTTGACAAATTTGGCACGAGCGAACGAAGTCCTCGACGAGGCTGCGGTCACTTGGTATATGGAAGTCGGCTCGAAGACGATGCAAAGTCTTTTGTACCCCTCATGGCCGGCTGTATGTGTTGTACTTAAAATGGACGGAAGGGACGGTGAAGAAGGCAAGACATGTATGCGGTTATTTTGCAGAATCAACCCATCGACAATCTCCCATGGCTGTCCCAAAAGTCCTCCCTCAATCTGTGATCGCAGCTTGATTAATTCCGGGGTCGCTGCAGTTTCAGTACGCAGGTCTCCAAAGATAGCAAATTGAGGAATTGAAACTGCGCAGATGGATCCCTCTTCCTCGACACGACGCGATAATGCATCGGCCACAATATTCAGTCGGCCTGGTTTAAATACCACATGAAAATCATAGCCAAATAGCTTGCTAACCCAACGATGCTGAGGAATGGTGGAAAGACGTTGATCGAGGAGAAATTTGAGACTATAATGGTCAGTCCGGATCTCAAACCGTCGGCCCCACAAATATGGTCTCCAATGCATGACAGTGAGCATAAGACCCATGAGTTCCCGCTCATATGCTGCCAAATACGCATGGCGGGCAGCCAACACCCGGCTGAAATATGCAATGGGTCCTTGGTTTTGATGAAGGACAGCCCCTATACTGGATCCTGATGCATCGCATTCCACCACAAAGTCGACATCAAAACTTGGGAGTTGCAGCACAGGGGCAGTAGTGAGCGCAATCTTGAGGGTCTGAAATGCACCCGCTGCCTCGTCCGTCCAGGCGAAGGCATTTTTTTTAGTAGCCGGGTGAGTTGTTCCGCAATTGTCCCAAACCCTTGTATGAACTTGTGGTAATACCCTGCCAGCCCGAGGAATCCACGAAGAGCCCGATTTGAGGTTGGTTCTGGCCAATCATGGACTGTCTGTACCTTGGTTTTGTCCATAGCATCTCCTTCTGCCGAGATGACATGTCCCAAATACGCCACAGTTGATTCGCCAAAGAAACACTTGGAGCGTTTAAGGAAAAGCTAATGTTGAGTCAAGAGCCGAAGGACTGCCCGAACATGACGTAAATGCTCCACCCAAGAGGGACTGTAAATGAGGATGTCATCAAAGAACACCAAGACGAAACGACGCAAGTATGGCCGAATTATACTGTTCATGAGGGCCTGAAATGTGGCCGGAGCATTTGTCAGACCGAACGACATCACTAGAAATTCGAAAAGGCCTTCATGAGTGCGGAAAGCTGTCTTTGGGGTATCCGGAGGGTACATCCGCACTTGGTGATATCCGGAACGAAGATCCAGCTTTGTGAAGAATTTGGCCCCCCTTAACTCGTCCAGGAGCTCGTCCACCACGGGAATTGGAAATTTGTCTTTTACCGTCTGGTTGTTGAGGGCGCGGTAATCGACACAAAAGCGCCAAGACCCATCGTGCTTCTTTACAAGCAGGACTGGTGAAGAATAGGCCGAGGTGCTTGGGCGAATAATTCCCTGTTTCAACATCTCTCCACATTTCCGCTCTAGTCCGTCTTTGAGAAGTTGAGGGTATCGATAAGGTCAGACGGCGATAGGAGCTGTTCCCGGCATGAGATGTATCCGGTGATCTTGTTCTCATGCGGGTGGTAACCCCTGTGGCGCGGCGAACAAGTTGTCAAATTCCTGCAGCAGTGTGTCCATCAAAGTTGGCCCGGCGTGGAACAGACTTGCCATGGCTGAGGTGCAGTTTGCAGGCCGTGCCACTGAACCTTGTGATCGCTCCGCCAGAATGTCATGCTCAATGTATCAAAATCCCAAAGGATGGGCCCTAAGGTGCGGAGCCACTGTACCCCGAGAACCAAGTCAAACCCATCTAATGGAAGGGAGTAGCAATCCACGATGAAATCCTCCTAGTTGATCCGCAAGCCCACTGATGGCAAAAATCCCGTACTCTGTACCCAATCTCCATTGGCTACCATCACCCGCAACCCATGATGCGGTTGGACAGAGATGTTGGCGCGTTGAGCTGGTGCAGTTGTGATGAAGTTACGTGTCGAGCCTGAGTATAACAGAGCAAGCAGGGTTACTCCGCTTGCGACGACCTGAAATTGCATAGTTTGTGCCGCTTGTGGAGCAATGCCTGTTGCCGCGTATAATGAAATACTCGGTTCTATGTCATCCGAAGCAACTTCCAATTCGGCCTCATCATCGGAGCCTCCGCTGGGAGCAAAGAGCAGGAATAAGCGCTTGCAGCGGTGGCCGAGAATAAATTTCTCATCACAATTGAAGCAGAGGCCTGCCGAACGCCGCTGTTCCATCTCCTCAGGCGTTAGAAAATGGCGCTGAAGTGCCCGGCGAGGTTAGCATGCGCCCTGCGCTGTTCCTGCGGTCACTGGCGCTAGGAGGGCGGGTCGGCTTGGTGGTGTCAGGCGGGCCGTAGCTACCGGAGCCGCCCCTGCTGCCTTTATCCTGTCACTTGCGCCCGTCGCTCGTAGGCTCAGGCGAGTGCCATTGCCATCTGTAAGTTTGCCGGATTTTGGAGCTCTACGTCAATGCGAATGGGTTCCCGCAGGCCTGGGGTAAATAACTGTACTTGCTGCCGTGGTTGGAGGTGGTCTGTTCGGCACAAGATGGCAAGAAATTTTTGTTGATATTCCTCCACCGTTCCAGTCTGTGCTAACTCCTTGAGTTCACCTAATGGGTTGTGCCGGATGGAAGGACCAAAACGCAGATTGATGTATTCCTTGAAGTGCTGCCAATTTGGTTCCCCTTCATCCCTCTCCAACTGGAAATACCACTGCTGTGCCACCCCAATTAGGTGATAAGATGTGAGCCATACCTTCTCGCTGTCCGGAATTTTCTACCCGCGAAAAACCTGTTCGCATCTCTGCAGCTAGCTTAATTGGTCTCCTTGTCCGTCGTAGGATGGAAACTCTAGTCGGTGGAAGCGGGGAGGTTTCTCCGTTCTTGTCGCCAACCCCGCTTCCCAGGCGCTTGTCATTGGAAGAATTCCACCGGTGTCGTGACCCCATCTCCACGGGGTCGCCTTTCCAAAGCCGCGAGTCGGTCTCCCAACTCCTTCCCTCTGCTTTGATGTTGATCGAAGCGTTCTGTCAAATCATCCATCCGTTTGATCAGACCGGCTGTCAGCTCTGCCATCTAGTCCACAATTGCTTGGAGTCGATCGTCTTCCATGGGCTCTAATACCAAGTTGTCACGCCGTGATCTCAGATTATATGAATGTTTTGCAGGTAGCCGAGATTTGGAGGCAGTCGGGGGCATCGTGCTGGAGGATCGGCGGTCAGACCGGCCGACAGGAAGAAGTCGCGTCGGATGCGGTCTGGTCGGGATCTAGGGTTTCCCCGGTTGGACCGCTGGATATGGGGCGGTCGGACCGGAAGGAGGCACGGTCAGACCGGAGAAAGAGTAGGGTTGGATAGAGAAGACGCAAGATTGAGGTAATAATTTCTTCATACCTTTATTAATAAACCTCTCCCCTTTATATATAGAGGAGAGTCCTCTTGGCTAAGCCAAGGTTACATCTGAACCCTAATCCGAATATAACTCCTATTCATAACCGACTCTGACTCTGATTCTAAACCCAAACCCTAACTTGCTGTTCCTGCCACCTCAGCACTTGCCGTCGCCTGCAAGGGCTGCACGGCATGAGTCCTTGCGTAAACTTGCCCAAATCTACCAGCCCTGACATGTACGGACTAATTTCATCACCTACTTGTTCCATGTCAGGACCAAATTATCACTTTGCATCACGGCAACTTTTGTTGCTTGGTGAAATGCTTGACTTCTCTGATACTATGAGCAATAAAGTTGCGAGTTCATTTCTGTATGAGCTTCTGATCAGATCTCTTGAACATGAATTTGATGAAGAATGGAAACCAGATCGCCATTGGAGATGGTGCGAGCCTTGGAGGGGACAAAGAGTGGGCCAAAGCAATATCAGAATTGGCCAAAAAAGTCCATGCTTCTATTGAACTTGAAATGGTGATTGCCAGTGTTGTTGAAGCGCTGGCTAGACCTTACAGGGAGAGAACTGCTGACTTCATGCAGTGGATGCACTGTCTCGCAGTGACTGGTCTTCTTCTAGAAAATACTTCAACCCTGTGGAGCCTTGAAGGCAAAGCGATTAAACCTCCAGAACTGCTTCAATCTTTGTTGCTTCCTGCAGTAAGTCCGATTGTTCTGTAGTCCTCTAGGTTTATAGTACTTTATATGCTTTGTATGGCTCTTCTACTAAGTACATGTGCTCTTAGGGTTCATCAGTAACACTGGTTCTGAATTTGCTGCCCTTGATCTTATTTGATGCAGGCAAAGCAGAATCATGTTTGTTGTGGCTACTGACCAAACAGTAAAGTAAAAAAGTAGTGGAGTGGATGTGATGGATGAAATATGCCCCTCCTCATCCCTGTCCGGGACGTATATATATATTTACATGAAGTGCAATTACAACCTTGCTCTTACAATTGTATGTCCTTCTAAGGGTATACATGTCATTACATATGTTCCGTTGGGCCTTACAATTCCCTAACAGGCCGGATGGGCTTAGGTGGGGGCTACCTCTACTACAGGAGCCTCTCATAGTAAAGGGCTTCTCATAGGCCGAAACAATGCCATCGAGCCCTTTGGCCCCCTCCGTCCCTACGGGCTGTGTCGCATGTCTTATCGGGCCGACGTCATCGTTTTGTCTTCCTGATGTTGTAGCGTTTGTCTGCCATGGTGGGACGCGTGGCAAAATTTAGCAGGCGCGTCGTGCGTTGGCAGGCGCTGTTTGACCACGGTCGCGTGGCGTCAATTTCCGTCTGCGGTGTGAGTGATGGGCTTGCCTTCCCGAAGTCGAAGCGCCTCGCGGCCGTAGTGGGATACGCGGCCAAATTTCACTGGCGGGTCGTGCGTTGGTAGGCACCTTTGTTTGCGATCATGCGTCGGCGCCGCCACCGTGGGACACATGTTCGAACGCACTGCTGAGAGGTCGTCGCGCGTCGCTTCACGGTTGAGCTTCCCGATCGTGGGGCAGCCGAACAGGCTTTAAAAGGGGTGATCGCGTCGTGTTGATGTCCCTCAGTCTCGACCAGTTGCAACAACACCGCCTTTCACCTACTGCTTCCATGCGCACTGTTGTCGTACATACTGATTTTCGCCGCTGCCCGTCGCCACATTTCTCCATATCGCCGATCCCATTTGGCCACTGGTGCCGTCGCGTTGTCGTCCGCGTCTCGTCATCGTCTTGTGCCCGTCGCTTAGTGTAGTACAACTGAATGGCTCGTGGTGACGATCGCTCTCACCGGCCAAGCGGTGTCGCTTCATGAGCCGCGGTGGTTCCTCTAGCTGGCGGAGCTCGTTGACGACGGAGATGGAGTACGAGCTGGTGGAGCGCGATCCCTCGATAGCGAACAAGTGGCGGAGCGCGGCGAAGAAGCTCAACGGGCAGGACTTCGAAGAGCGCGAAGGCCTGCTGCAGCAAATCGCCGCTCTGGAAGACGAGAAGGCACGGCTGTCTGCAGCGGTTGCGAAGAAAGACCGAGCTCTGGGCGATGCCTCGGTGGCGGCATGGAGTTCGATGGAGGCTCTGGAAAGCGCGCTCTCGGACCTTGCCGTCGTGGTGCTGCCTCGCGCCTTCGGGCCCAAAGACCTGTCAAACACCCTCCAGAGGATCGGAGAGGCATCGGCGCTGGCGCTAAGTGCCGCGCGGTCATTCGGCAACCACTGCTCGCTGGTGACGACGCGGATCGTCCTCGGCCTTCTCCACCACCGGGGCTGCTTTCACGTTGGTGAGCTGGCCACCCCGCAGCTGGAGCTGCCTGCTGGGAGCGGGGTCATGTCCGGAGCGGTGCATGCAGTCCGGCATTCCGCACGGGCATTTCACCAGCGCATCTGGGACTATATCGGCGAGGCCGCCGCGAAGGTCGCCATGAGGGGGAGCCTGCAAGTTGATGGCGACCTCGATGCTTGGCTCGACGAAGTCCCGCTCGTGACGAAGGTGGTGCCGCTGGCTCTGGACATGGCGTCAACCCGCAGGTGTGACGCCGAAGCCCCGCGCTCGGTCGTACAACTCGTTGTGTCCCGCGTCAATGTTATGTAAAATAGCGGTTCGTGCCGCCATCCCTTTTTGGCAATGCAATAAAAATTTCGAAGTGTCGTTCTTATACTCTATGCTTGTGGCGAGCAAGTGCTTGATAGGGGCCGCTTGCTAGTTTCGGATCTTATGGTCCGGCGGCGTCTTCGACGTATCGAGGGAGGGAGAGACTTCGAGGCGAGAAAATATTAGAATAAAAGACGTATCGAACGAGTAGTACTTCTGACTAAGTCCGAACAAATGTACTTGTAAACGCTACCCCGCGCACATCTATATTGAAATATTGCCCAAGGCGAATAATTTGTTCTCCGTGTCCGTTTTGCAACCATGTTCGCTTTCTGATAATAATTGGTGTGGCGAGGTGTCTTGTTAGATCTTCGATACGCAATACTCCGGAAAGCGAAAAGAGTGGAGCGGGTTGTAGCCTCCGACCGCTGGAACATAACACGTGCGTCCCTGACCCTTGAAAGTGGCGATAACAGAGGTGGCAAGTGGGCAAAGTAGACGCGCGAGCGCCCGTCCCAACTGTTCGAGTGGCGGCGTGAAGTCAAGCGGCTAGACGGCAGGCGCAAGAGTACTCCGTACCTAACCCTTCGAGTGGCGAGCAGCGTAGCCGGATGCTAGACGGTGACGCGCCGAGCGCTCAGTCCCTAACCCTTGAGTGGTGGCGTGAGTGGCGGCTAGACGGCAGACGTCTTGCGCCGCCGTCCCTAACCCGTCGAAGTGGCGGCAGTGGCCGAGGCTAGACGGCAATGCTGTGCGCTTTTATACTCCGAGGCTAGACGAAGTAGGTGCGAGGCCATTATGCGATTTTTTGATACTCCGTAGAGTGTAGACGGGGGGCTCACCTCCGCGTCTTGTTTATACTCCGAAGACGTAGCAATCTTTACGACTACTCGAGGATCCCTACGAGCACTCCGTGACCACTAGGACCACCTTCTATAGCCGTATGACCACACTACCGGTTACGACCACGTTCAGTGCCACTGCCCTGGCCTTCCTTCGACCACAATCAGTCACCCATGTCGTAGCTCCCTACGGCCACACAGTGATTCTACCGATCGTCGTGGTCGCAATGCTTTACGGCCATGTCTTCGTGCTGTGTGGGCGTGATCGTAATGCTTTACGATCACATGCTCGGCACCTGCGGACTCGTCCGCTTCATCGTCGTGGTCGTGCCACTACTTACGACGATATGTGTGATTGCACAATGAAATTTATACTTCGAAGAATGCACGTGGAGGCTCGCCTCCGCGCGTCTTATTTATACTCCGAAGAGTGCACGCGGAGGCGAGAGATTGCACACGGAGGCCCACCTCCGCGTGTCTTATTTATACTCCGAAGAGTTCACGCGGAGACTCTTCTCCGCGTGTCTTATTTATACTCTGAAGAGTGCACGCAGAGGCCTCCGCGTGTCTTATTTATTCGGGAACTGTCGTAATGAACAGTGAGCTTTATTCACTACCCGTTTGCGCGGGCTAGCAGCTCCCCCTATGCATAGTATCGGCGCAGGCGATCTGCATTCCATGTGTGACGGAGGGTCTGGCCCTCCAGGGTCGCCCCCTGTGGTAAAGCTGCCATGACAATATATGGGCCTTCCCACATCGATTCTTACTTGCCTACCATTGCCGCGTGCAGCGCCAACCTAAGGACGAGGTCTCCTGGCAGGAACTGTTGCGAGTATACCGTACGATCGTACGTGCTCGCCGCTTGGCACGCGTACTTGGCGATGTGTTTGGTGGCACTGGCTCGGTCGCCATCAAGAAGATCCAGAGGCAGTGCCCGCTCTTCTGTCGGAGCCTGAGCAAGGACTCTCCTCGACCCGGCCTTTATTTCTTCTGGGGTAACAACCTCGTCGCCAAAGAGGAGCTTGAACAGCGTAAACCCTGTCGGGTGCGTAACCGCTATGCAAAGGGACCAAAGCACGTTGGTAAGCTCCTCTGGCCATTTGCCCTTCGGGAGGCCTGTGAGACGTTTCTTGACTCCGGCAGAAATGGCGTCGTTCGCCCGCTCGACCGCCCCATTGGATTGTGGGTGTTCGACCGAGGCGTACCGGAGTGTGATGCCTATGCGATCGCAGAACTCCTTGAAGGACGCGGAGTTGAACTGAAGACCGTTGTCGACGGTGACGTCACTGGGCACTTCGAAGCGGCAGATGACGTTCTACCAGAGGAATTGAAAGCAGATGAGATTGCGTGGAATGTGATTGATAGATTGATTTGGAAGACCTAGGTACATATATATAGGAGTGAGGAGATCTGTGGTTTATAGAAACAACACCTAAATGTATCTCCTCAAATCTCTAACCAAATCAACACCGCCTACCGGCGGATAATGCTGGCGCAGACCCACACACACGCAAGCCATATAAGGCTTTCTAACACGCCCATGATCGAATCGTCGGTTGAGCGAGCGTTTAGGCGGATCGAACTCCGTGAAGACCGACGACGGCGATCCTTGGTGAAAATGTCGTGAACGGGATGTCGTGGGGACATGAAGAACGCGGACATCACCGAGTGCAACACGCTCCCGAACGAAGTGTAGATCGATCTCTACGTGCTTGGTGCGTTGGTGCTGAACGGGGTTTGACGACATGTAGACTGTACTGATGTTGTCACAATACACCAACGTTGTCTTGCGCAAAGGAACATGCAACTCAGACAGTAGTTGGCGTAACCAGGTGGCTTCGGCGACGGCGTTGGCAACAGCTCGGTATTGACCTCGGCCCGAGGCGAGAGGTAGATTCGACACTTGGGCGACCGGAGACCAGTTGTCACCAAGAAAGACCATAGCGGAGGTCGACTTGCGCGTATCAGGGCAACCGGCCCAATCAGCATCAGAGTAGACCACCAAGTCTGACTGGGGACAGGAGCGTAATACCAAACCCATGTGCGAGTGCCCGTGCGTGGCGCAGATGCGCTTAAGGGCGCAAGATGTGGTTCCCGGGATCATGCATGTGTGAGCGGACTTGCCGAATCGCATATGAGATGTACGGCACGGTGAGCGTCGACATCTTGAAGAGCACACGCAAGGCTGCGAAATCCGTGGGATCGATCACGAGGTCGCCATCTGCGAGCTTTGATTGACATCAGCAGCGTTGAACACGGTTTGCGATCGACCATGCCGGCCGCGCTCAAGGATCTCAGTCATGTATTGTCGCTGGGAGAGAAAAAGACCCGAGGGCCTATGCTGAACGTGCATACCCAGAAAATTATGAAGGACGCCGAGATCCTTCATGGGGAACTCGTGCTGAAGAGTGCCAATGGTGCGCCGAAGTAAGGCAGTGGAAGATGCTGTCAATATAATGTCGTCAACATATAGCAGGAGGTAAACGGTGTCGGCTCCACGGTGATAGACGAACAAAGACGTGTCGGATTTGGCCTCAACAAAACCAAGCTG
Organism: Bonia amplexicaulis; assembly: GCA_036346245.1. Lineage (NCBI taxonomy): Eukaryota > Viridiplantae > Streptophyta > Magnoliopsida > Poales > Poaceae > Bonia > Bonia amplexicaulis. The sequence continues at coordinate 17,757,095 of CM070751.1, read as the reverse complement.
CAGAAGATGGGAAGCAAACCTGCTGTGCCAAGCGCGAGGTGCCTGCTTCAGTCCATAAAGAGAGCGATTAAGGCGGCACACGTAATCAGGATGAGCAGCATCTTCAAAACCAGAGGGCTGAGCACAGTAGACAATTTCGGACAAGGTACCATGCAGAAAGGCGTTGTCGACATCGAGTTGATGAATGGGCCAGCACCGTGAAAGAGCCAAGGAGAGAACAGTCCGGACAGTAGCAGGCTTGACGACCGAACTAAATGTTTCAGCAAAATCCACACCGGGACGCTGGGTGAATCCTCTAAGAACCCAACGCGCCTTGTAGCGCTCAAAAGACCCATCAGCTCGGAATTTGTGTTTGAACACCCATTTGCCGGTGACCACATTGGACCGAGGTGGCCGAGGAAGAAGGTCCCATGTGTGGTTGGACAGCAGAGCGGAATGTTCAGCTTCCATAGCAGCTCGCCAATGTGGATCAGCGAGAGCAGCACGGTAAGTCCTGGGAACCGGAGACAGCGGGCGGGTCATGCGAACGATCTTGGTGACGAAAACCTTGCTTCCCTCGAGTGACCATGGCGTGCTGATTGGTCACGGGGAAAACGGGCACAGCGCCCGTAGGGAGGGGCGCCGTGGTGCGCTCCATGGGCACAGACGATGGCATGGGCGCGGGCGCCTGGACCTGTGCCATGTGATAGCGCCGGGCGTATCTGACCGTGACGCCGAGGGGTCAGAAGCGGATCGTAGCCGGAGGCGGGGGCCACCAGGACGGCAGACGCGTGGCCGGCCGGCGGCGGCAGTGGTGTGGGCGAGTTCGCCCACCAACGTAGTCCGACGGGAGCGGGGCCATCGAGGCAACCGAGCGTGGGCGCGGATCGGGAGCCGTGATGGCTGCAACCTGCCCGGCAGGGACGCCGGGGGTGGGGAGTCCGGAACGCCAAGTGCCGCACGTGGCTGTGCGGTGGTGCCGTTGGCCGCACGAGGCTGTGCGATCGGAGTTGATCCTGCAGGTAACAAACAAGGTGTCGGTGCAAAAGGAACCGGCACAGAATTAGTAAACTCCTCCAGAAAATCAAAGGCCGCTCGAGTGGGAGGTGAAGGATCCGCGGAAAAGGGAAAGGAGGACTCTTCAAAAACCACGTGGCGGGAGATGATGATACGGTTTGTGTGACGATCAAGGCAGAGATAGCCCTTGTGGTGGAGAGAGTAGCCTAGAAAGACACACAGGGCGGAGCGAGGAGCAAGCTTATGAGCAGCGGTGGCAGAAAGGTTGGGATAGCACTTACAACCAAAAACGGAGATGTTCATACGATGGTCGTGTCCCAAAGAGGGAGATGAGGCGAGAAAATTTATCGCTTTGGTGGGAATAATATTCAGAAGATAGGTGGCAGTGCTAAGAGCCGCAACCCAGAAGGTGGGAGGAATGCTTGCCTGGAACAGGAGGGAGCGAATGACATTGTTTGTGGTGCGAATAATGCGTTCGACTTTACCGCTTACGAGGTGATGTGTGGGGCATGACATACGTGAAGTGTACGCCATGGGAGAGAAAGAACATGCGGGCACTGGAATTATCAAATTCCCGGCCGTTGTCGCATTGAACCCCCTTTATGGTGACACCGAACTGGGTGCGAACATAGGCGAAAAAATTAGAAAGAATGGAGAAAGTGTCAGACTTGAGACGTGGCGGAAGCGTCCAAAGGTAATCGAGCGGTCATCAAGAATAACCAAGTAATACTTATGACCAGAGACACTGGGAATAGGTGAAGTCCAAAGATCACAATGGATTAATTGAAAATTATGAATGGCACGAGATGACGACGCATGAAAAGGAAGACGTGTATGACGACCAAGTTGACACGCATGACAAAGAGAGTCACTAGCACGTTTATTACAAGGGAGACCAAAACTTTGTGCTAGCTTAGACAAAACTTCATGACCAGGATGTCCGAGACGCTGATGCCAAAGCGAGGAGGAGGTGGCGGCATGGAAGGTGGATGCCGCAAGCTGCAATGGGTAGAGGGGACCGGAGCTGTCACACCTGGCGATCTCTCTCCGAGAGGGAAGAGCCTTCACAGAACAGCCAAAAGGGTCAAATTCCACAGGCGCTTATTGCTCAAGTGAACCGATTTAACGAAATGAGATTCTTAATAAGGTTCGGGGAAACGAGAACATTATGAAGATGAAGGTTATGAGGTAAACGAGCGACACCAGTGGTGGTAACAGCGTGGTTGCCCATTGCCGACAATAATGTGAGGTGGAAAAGAAGGTGAACGAGTGGGAGTAAGTGTACCGGCGTCGGCCGTCATATGATGTGTGGCGCCGGAATCAAAATACCACTCGTTCTGTTGCGGCTGCGGGAGTGACATCGTCTGAAAGTTGGCGGCGAGGGTCTGCTGATCCCAACCACTGGGGGGAGGAACACCCCACTGGCCGCCCATCGCCTTGAGGTCCCGCCCGGTGAGCATCGGTGGTCGCCATGTCTTGCGGAGCCTCTGGTCGAGCCACATCTGGATGGACCCGGACCAGGGGTTGTAGAGGGTCGGCCACGGAGTGCCAGGGCGCGGTGCAGCAGGGGAGGTCGCGCTAGCGCCCCCGGAGTTGAGGCCGCCGCCGGGTTGGAAGCCGCCGCCGCCACCGTGCTTGCCCCCACGCTTGCCGCGCTTGCCATGCCTCCGCGTCTGCGCACTTCTTCTTGGGGGTTCGGGAGGCGGTGCAGCAGGGCGGCCGGGACGAAGAAGAACGCAGTGTCGCCGTGGTTCGTGGCGGCGGCGAGAGCCACGGCGGGGGCCGTCTTCGCCATGGTCAGCTCCTCGAGATGGAGGTCGTCCCGCACTTGGAGAAAGGTGGGAGGCGGTTCTTTGCGCGCCAGAGGTGAAGGCCGAGGCGGTGGCGCTCGTTTAGGCCGCGGATGATGTTGAGGACGGCGTGCGGTCGGAGATGGGCTCGCCGAGGTCGCGGAGGTCCTCCGCCATGCGCTTGTAGCGTCGGCAGTACTCGGAGACGGTGAGGTCGCCTTGGGAGAAGGAGCGGAACTCCTGGTCGGCAAAAAGTGCACGCGTCGCTCGATTTCCAAGAAATTGGGACTCGATGGCGAGCCAGGTGGTGCGAGCGGTGGCACCGCGCTCGGAGATGGCATCGGCAAGGTCGTCGGAGATGGTGCCAAGGAACCACGTCCGTACGACGCAGTCCATGCGCGCCCAATCTGGAGAGTGGGGTGCGGCGTCGTCGGAGAGGACGTGCTGCTGCAAGGAAAACTTGCCGACGGTGAGGAGGAAGGACTCACGCCAGCGTGCGAAGAAGGCGGAGTTGATGTCGAGGACAAGGGGCACGAGGCGCGGAAGTTACGCGGCCGGCCACTTGTGCGTGCAGATTGAGAAGCGCAGCAGCCTCGTGGTGAAGAAGGGCCTCGAGGAGAGGGGGGTCGCTGGTGGGAGGGCCGGCGTTGGTGACGTCGTCGCCGCCGTCGTCATCTGGGCGGGCTCGGCCGCCGCGTGCTTTCGCATGCGAGCGCAGCGCCGGCGCTCGTCGGTGACATCAGCTCTGTTGGGCGGTGGCCTCGCGCTCGGCCTCCGAACACGGACAAGAGCGGCGTTGCGGGTTCTTGCGCGGCCTCTTTGGCGGCGCGGGCATCCTCCGCGGCTGAGGCAAAGCGAAGCGGCATCGGCATCACGGCATCGAGAGGACGGCGGCACCACGAGAGGAGTGCTGGAGGTGTAGCCATGGAGCGGCGGCCGGGTGGGGCGTCGCTAGAGGAAAGCGGCGGGGGGAAGGCGTCGCTAGATGCGGAAGAGGAATCGGTGATAACCTAGACTCGTGATACCATGAAAGCGTATGAGATTGCGTGGAATGTGATTGATAGATTGATTTGGAAGACCTAGGTACATATATATAGGAGTGAGGAGATCCGTGGTTTATAGAAACAACACCTAAATGATCTCCTCAAATCTCATTAACCAAATCAACACCGGGCCGACCGGCGGATAATGCCTGGCGCAGGACCCACACACACGCAAGCCATATAAGGCTTTCTAACAGGAATCGCTGCGTCGCTGCGGAAGTGATCTTGGTTAGTGCTGCTGCCTCGAGCTACCTGGAAAAATACTCAAGGGCGACTACGACGGATCGTAGATCCCCTAGTGCACGCGAGAGTGGCCCAAAGACGTCGATGCCCCAACGTGCCAATGGCCAAACCGATGGGATGCGTTGCAAACTGCTGGGAGGTCTGTGAATGACCCATCCCATCCATTGACACCCCTGGCATCGACGCACGAGGCCGCGCGCGTCTGAAGGCTTTGCCAACAAGAGCTCGCGGTGCGAGGTGCGAGCCACAAAGCCCTGCATGAATTTCGGCGAGGAGCCGTTGTCCTTCACTGTGCGAAAGGCATCGCTGTAGCGGGGCGCAAACTCCCCGCTTGTAGAGGACACCAGCCATAACTTCGAAGGACTTGGCGCGGTGCTGTAGGTGCCACAGCTCAAGAGGGTCGTTCGGCTCAGCTATGCCCTGCAAATAGCCGTAGATGGGCTCCCGCCAGTCGGCTTGCTGCGCGATTTGGTGGATGAGGGTTGCGTCGCACTTGTCCTGCTCGATGGCCGCGGTTGCTAAGACCTCGGTGAAGGCCCCTGCGGGAGGAGGGATCTGCAACGAGGCGCGTAAAAGTGGTGCATGCGTTTATGAGGCCGAAGGGCATCCTGACGAAGTAGTACGTCTCTATCGGCGTTATGAAACTTGTCTTGACTTCATCGTCCTTGGCCATATGGATCTGGTGATAACCAGAATATGCGTCCAGGAAGCTCATGAGCTCGCATCCCGCCGTGGCGTCTACTAGTTAATCTATGCGAGGCAGCGGATAGTTGTCTTTTAGACATGCCTTGTTGAGGGCGGTGAAATCGATGCACATGCGCCACGCGCCATTGGCTTTCTTCACCAAGACCGGGTTCGCGAGCCAGTCCGAGTGCTGAACTTCGTGGATGGCCCCGGACTGGAGCAACTTTGCTACCTCTGCTTTCACCGCCTGCTGACGCTCGAGGGCATGCGCCAAAGCTTCTACTTGACCGGCTTGACATCAGGGCGGACCGCGAGAGTGTGTTCGATAATGGCACGGTCTACCCCCTTAATGTTGGTTGGCGACCACGCGAAGACGTCCGCGTTGTGCCGTAGCACTCGGAGTAGGTCCTGCTCGACCTCTAGAAGGCCCTCGCCGATGGACACCTGCTGGTCGGCGTTAAGCAAGGGGACTTTCTTGACTCCGCCATCCGGCCTGGGCTTGGGTGTCCACCCTGGGGCGGAGGGTGTAGCTGCGCCAAGGTTGTCGGTTAGTACATGCACCTTCCGATGGGGGCCTCAGGAGCCAAGCTCTATTTGACGGGCAAGATCTTGGTCCCAAACACGATAATGATGTTGTGCGGTCCCGAGAACTTCATGCAGAGGAAGCTATGGTGCAGGACCGCTCCGAAGGCATTGAGGGTCGGGCGCCCCAAGATGGCGTTGTACGGGTATGGAAGATCGACAACATCGAAGATGACGTCCTCGCTTCTCGCATTGTCGCCTTGCCCAAAAGATACTTGTATTTGTATCTAGCCTAGGGCTTTCAACAGTTGACCTCCGAAACCCTGAAGCGGGATTCCTAAGGGACCTAATCTACTCTGGGGAATTCCCATTTGGTCAAAAGCTGCCACGAATAAGATGTCAGCCAAGCTGCCTTCGTCGACCAAGACACGCTTGACGTTGCAGCCTACGATGGCAGCCTGGATCACCAGGGGATCCTGGTGAGGAAAATCGACACCGTCTGTGTCGGCAGCGGTGAAGGTGATGTCGTGTTTCGCCCACGCCGGCGGCGCCCGAGTGGGGTATGCCGCCACATGATGCAGCCGACGAATGTAGGCTTTGTGCTGCTGTGCAAATGAAAATTCTAGCGAGGAGCCCCCCGATATATGTTGATGACGATGCGCTGGCCTACCTCCGGGGTTTGTATTTGCAGAAGGCCTCCTTGAGGTTGCTGCACGTGGGCCACCCCTGGTGTCCCCGCTTCAATGGCTCGGTCCCTAGCAACGCTTTGGCGAAGCGTCGCAATAGTAGGGCATGTCCACGTCAGATGGTCGCCTTGGCCATGCACCTCACACCACAGCCCGTGTTGTTGGCGTTCCTCTTCGCCACGCGTTCCATCGTCGCGGCCAAGACCTCGCCCGCGACCTCTGCAACCCCGTCCTTGGCCCGTGGGGGCGCTGTCGTCGGAGCCGCCTTCGATGTCGAAGACGTACTGGGCCTTCTGAGGTTTGTGCTGCTTGCGACTGGATTTGTTGTTCGACGGGTCTTGTTTGCTCGGAGGTGTCCTTCAAGGAGTCTTGCTTGGTCCGGGAGGGGTTCGCCGGTGAGTCCTCTGCCTGCTTGGTGTCGGAGGTGTCGCCTCTGCGCCGCAATGCGTCTTCTTCTGCCCGCGCGTACTCCTCCATCTTATCGAAGAACTTGGCCACCGTCTTGATCGGCTTGCGCACGTTATATTCGGCCAGTGGCCCTAGGTGAAGGCCTTGAATCGCTGCGTTGATGATCGTGGTCTAGTTGACGTCCTTAACTTGGCAGCGAACTTTGGCAAAAGGTTTGAAGTATTCTCAGAGCTTTTCCGAGGGCTTTTGCTTGATGGCGAAAAGTTGGTATGCGTCGACGCGTTCGATGTAGTTTCCTTGGAAGTTGTTGTACAGCTGGTCGTGGATCTGCTCCCACGCGTAAATGCAGTTCAGCTCTATGGTGAAGAACCAGGAGAGCGCTACTCCTTGCAGCGCGAGCGGTAGGCCCTTCACCTTGGTGGAGTTGTCCCCGCCGGCGGCATCGATGGCCGTCTCGTATACGTGAACGGACTCCCTAGGGTCCATGTCGCCCTTGTACGGCTCAATAGTGGGAAACTTGAAGTCCTCCGGCCACGCCGACTGCTGCAGGCCGGCAGAGAGCGGACACTCCAGATCCACACGTCGGAGCGCAGGTGGGGGCATCGTGGCTGTCCCCCCGATCAGGCATGGCCTCCACCACTGCCGGCGGGATTTGCTAACTCTGAGCCTCTTGCATCTCCCGCACGGCGCCCCGAAGGTCTGCCAGCTCATGTTGTAGCGTGCCGAGGGCCACCAGCAAGGCGTTCTCCACCGTTGAGACAATTGCACCTGTCAGAGCAGTATCGTGCGCCACCGGGTTGCTGGCGACTACAGCCTGCTCGCCAGAGCCGTTCGACGCAGCAGGACGACGGGTCTCATGGTCGATGATGAGATCGACGTGGCCCCGTTGGGGCCACCTGTTGGCCCCGCGTTGGGTCCCGGGCCGTCGGGCCTGCCGACGCGAATGTCAGTGCCGACGCTTCCACTGGCTCGAGCGCCATTAACAAAATCAGTCACTGCACCATCGGCACTCGTCCTGCCGACGTCGCCTTCTGTACCTGCGCCCGACGCTGACGCGGGCGGCGCACTAGCCGAGGCCCTGGCGTTCACGATCGCCGTCGTCGTGCTTCGCTTCTTCTTGACCGCCGATGAAGCTTTCTTGGGTGCCATCATTTCTTTGAACTCCGCGGCTTGCTCTCTGTCATCCCCACGGATGGCGCCAACAACTCTTGTGGCTACTGACCAAACAGTAAAGTAGGTGAGTAGTGGAGTGGATGTGATGGATGAAAGATGCCCCTCCTCATCCCTGTCCGGGACGTGTATATATATTTACATGAAGTGCAATTACAAGCTTGCCCTTACAATCGTATGTCCTTCGTAAGAGTATACACATCATTACATATATTCCGTTGGGCCTTACAATTCCCTAACAGGCCGGATGGACTTAGGTGGGGGCTACCTCTACTACAATGTTGATGTACAAAGGGCTATCTTAAGATGCCTTTGTCTTTTTGGATTGTTAGATAATAGACCAAATGCAGAGTTGGTGAAGCAGTTGTGTTTATCTTTCATCAATGGACCTGACCTGGTTAGTGCCATGGCATGGAAGGCCTTGATTGATCTTGTGACTTGGCATGGTCCACAAGAAATAGACCAAGCCATTGGAATTGAATTGCCGGATTATAACCATGAGAAGACTCAGTTTACTCCTGTGGACATATCTGATTTGAATGATGATGATCTGGACATCGGAGTTCTCAATATTCTATTTTCTGGATTTCATAAAGATGACTAGGAATTCAGCTTAGAGGGTTATAATCATGATAATGTCCCAACCATTCTTGGTGAAGGTTTTCAAAAATTCTTCTTCTGAGTGAGAACTATGCAAGCATATCAGTGGACTTGCATCCAGTTATCCTAGCTCAGCTTGTAAGATTATATTTCCTGGAGGAAACTAAAGAGCTCGTGTCACACCCCCGTTGCCAGGGGTGATGTGAGGACACGGCGTTTCGCAACTATTCACGCATGAACAGTTATGAAACGTCACAAGCGAGTATACCATTGCGTTACAACAAAAAGACCAAAGATATATTACAAGATAAAGTTTAACAACCCGCTTTACAACAATGGCATTGCAAGCCCGAAATATATTACAGCACAAAAGAATTTCCAGGAACTCGAGCGTATTTGAGACCTAAAACCACGGATCTTCATCGGGGATCGGCTCCTCCGGCTTCCTCTGAGCAGCCCTCACCACCTCTTGATCATCGATGTGTTCAACAAGCCGTGAGCTAACCAAACGACAAGCCACAATGGAAACCTAGCTTAACTATTTGCACGATTCAACAAAGGTTGGGAGTATACTTGGTTTATTACTTATGTGGATGCAGTTTTATTTGATAAAACTTTTGGAAGATCAAAACAAGACTACTTCTTAATTCACGGGGGTTTTCAAAGTTTGATTTACCAACTAATCAAGTTAAACATACTTGTGAAAACTACTTAAGCTTCGTAGTTGGAAATCACCCAATTGACATAGCTTCATTAACCGGAAGCACGGCGTATTCGAATACCATCTAATTGACTCTGCAGAGTTGCTCAACTTTACCCACAAGCATTCTTAACCCTCATGACTGAGTTAAGAAACCAGGTCTTTTCACCGCCGCACTTTCGCTTACACTCTACCCGATGGGTTCTAATCCGCATACCCTCGGTGTCCGTAGGCAAAACGAACGCCAGCCCGAGTTATGGGGACCTATCGTTGTTGTGTATGGGTTCTCTCGTCCCTATACCAATATCCCATGTAGGGTTCCACTTGGGTTTGAGTACTACTAAACCGTGGTTGACACGTCAACACTGGTGGTTGAGCGATCACTATGTCATGAGCTCGGCGTAAGATTTTAATCCTTATATTTTCTCATGAGGTTCACAACCTCCACCTCAGGGTAAACGGTGGGCGAAGACCGTCTCACAGTTTCCCACGACACTCTTACCCTAACTTTCTGTATACCAACATCACCGACCTAGGGTACGGTGTCCCATACCACCCTACCCTAGCTTCGGGTTTTCCAAATCTACTACCACTAACGCAACTTTAGAAAGTAAAGAATTGTATGATATAAATATAACCTACAATTATTAATTCATAATTTAGATACTTCTAGGGTTAACAATGGGATGGTACGCAAGTTTAACATGGCATTTATCGGTGGCGGTATTATCTATATCACATGTCATTCTAAGCATTTTATTTTACATAAACTAGCATTTTACAACTAATAATAGTGCAAATAGTGTAAAGACATAATTTAAAGGACATAGGATTCGACATGATCAAGGATTGCGACTTGCCGTGAAACTGGACGACTTCGGCGATCTCGTAGGCGGCAGCTCCTGAATCTTGATCTTGCACCGAGATCTCCGGATTTCGACACTAAGCGCAAACACATAAAATAACATAAGTCCCGCTCAAATCTAATTAAGCAAGGCAAAATAATCTATAAAGGAAAATAAAAGAAATAAATTGCATAAAAATATCAAATGAAAAGGGTTCTTTGAATTTTTAGATTTTCTTGGAGAAGAATTTTGAAATTGGAATTTGGATGGATTCGTAAAATGAAAGGAGTATTGTGGTGAAATTTGGGAATTTTTAGGATTTTCTGTGATTTTCTAGAATTTATTTGGATTTTTCTGGATTTTGGAAATTGAGAAAATCAGAAAATCCGATGAATAGTAACGGGTGGCCCGATCGCAACAAAGATCAGCCCAAGATCGGTCGTTGCTCGGGTGAAGCACAACGCCCACGGCGAGCGGCTATGCCCAACACAGGCGTCTTCCCTCCCGACCGATGGTCGACGCGTGGCTCGACGCCTCGGCCGAGATGGGCGGAGGGGGCGTTCCGATCGTCTTGGGTTAAATGAAATCGGACGGTTGGGGTGCAGGGTTATGGATCGGACGGCGACTGGCAGAGATCTTTACGAAGATCGGACGGCTGTCTGGGAGTATCATCCGACGACGCACTTTAAAAGATAACGATTGGGAAACGGTGGGGATACGGCCACGTCTCTTCGCTACCTCGCGCCCGAGTTCTCATGGAGAAACAGGAGCGGTGGAGGAAAATGATGCGGCAGCTCCGGTGGTTCCCAGCCGAATCGGAGGGTGGAAAAAGGTCCTTGGGGAGGTAGGAAAACTGTTTTGGGGTTGAGGGGAGGGTGAGGATCAAAGATGATTGCTGGCGACAGAAGGGAAGACTTTGTCCTCACGGTGGCGCAACAGCTCACCGATCGTCCCTGGGCGAAAAGGGGGGTGGTTTTATAGTCTTTGGAGCTTGGTGCTTACAATGGCTGAAGTGGTTTTAGCTCGGAAACTCCCAGGAAGGCTGGCCACGGGAGGGTGATGAAGTCGGCGGTGATCTTCAGTGCTAGACTTCCTCGGTCGATCACCTGACCAGGGAAAGTTGCAGAAGTTATCAGAGGACAGAAAGGATGCTCAGAGCGAGAAGAATCGAATAATAGAAGAGAGGAGCCGAAGATTGCCCTGTGGAGGTCGCTGGCTCAGGGGAGGGCAATGCCGGAGTTGGAGACGATGGCGATTCAATCGGCAGCTCTGGGAGAATGCTGAGGGTGGTGGGAGGCTAAAGGAAAGGTGGAAGGAGCTCTGGAGTGCGGGAGTGTGGGTGGCGACGAGTGATCGAGTTCCTTCGGCGGAGGAGAGGAAAAGAGGAAAAAGGGAAGGGTGTCGTGGCGTGCAGGCGGGAGAGTGTGACACGAGTCCATTGAGCGACCGGATGAGACAGGAGCGAAAAAGGAGTAAAGAGGGGTGAAAACGTGTGGGGCGGAGAACGACGATGTGGGCGGCGTCCGCCTGAGAGGGAGGAGCCGCGGCGATCAAGCGGGTGGGGTCCCGGCGACCGAAAGCACCGAGTCACCCCGAGACGTGGCGCGAGGGCGCGTTCCGGGTGGCGGCAAGGCCAGGGCGAGGGCGAACCACAGTCGAGCCTTGCGCGGGAGCGAGTGGCGGCGAGGCGGCAAGCGGGCCAGATGGCGTGTCGGGTGACACGTGGAGAGGTGGCGACCCGGCCGGACCGGATGCATGGCGGGGGGCAACCATGGTGGTCATCCCCCGGCGCGGGCGAGGCGTTGCCAAGAGAGGCGGGAGCGGAGGAGGCCGAGAGAAAAGAGGAAGCGGAAAGAGGAAAGGCGCCTTCAAGAAGAAGACAGCTCGGCCGAAAGAGAAAGCGGAAAGAGCCGAAGATTTCCAAATTAGGAAAGTTTTCAAAAATTCACCAAAAATTCAGGAAAAAATTAGAGAAAAATTTTGTTTGAAATTTTGGGGTCTTTCAACCTACCCCCCTTAAAGGAATCTCGACCCCGAGATTCAACTGGTCCAGGGAGTAAGTTAGGAAAATCTCGCTGTAAGTCTGATTCTCTTTCCCAAGTAGATTCATTGGCCGTATGATTCTTCCATTGTACTCTGTAGAATTTGACATTTCTGTTTCTGAGCTGCCTCTCTGACGTTTCAAGTATATGTAACGGTTCTTCTGGATAGGTCCAATCGTCTTGTAGCTCAATGTCTGACAATGGTACTTCATCTGTCGGCTGTCGTAGGCATTTTCGAAGCTGGGATACATGAAATACGTTGTGTATTCTGGATAAGTTGGTGAGCGCACTTTATATGCTACTTCCCAACTCTTTCGCTTATTTGAAAAGGTCCCACATATCTTGGAGCTAATTTCCCTTTGACTTGAAATCTCTTGACGATTTTGAATGGGGTGACTTTAATGTAAACAAAATTTCCAACTTCGAAGTTTAAATCTTTTCTGCGGTTGTCAGCATAACTCTTCTGTCGGTCTTGTGCAATCTTTAGTCTGTCTCTGATAATTTTGACATGAGCCTCTGAATCTTGAACAATTTGGGGACCCACAAGTTGACGTTCTCCGGTTTCTGACCAATTCAAAGGCGTTCTGCATTTTCTGCCATACAATGCTTCAAATGGAGCCATTTTAATACTAGCTTGGTAGCTATTGTTGTATGAAAGCTGAGCAAATGGTAGGCATGTATTCCACGCTGCTCCATATACAATAGTGCAAGCTCTCAACATGTCTTCTAATATTTGATTTGTCCTTTCTGTCTGACCACCTGTTTGTGGATGATAGGCTGAGCTGAATTTCAGGTCAGTGCCCATGGCTTCATGTAACTTCTTCCAGAATTTAGATGTAAATTGTGCTCCTCTATCTGAAACAATTCTTTTTGGGACTCCATGGAGTGTTACAATCTTTGTTAGATACAACTCGACGAGTTTATCCTTCCCATAAGTTTGCTTGATTGGGAGGAAATGAGCCACTTTGGTTAATCTATCGACAATGACCCAAATAGCGTCAAAACCTTCACGAGTTTTGGGAAGCCCAGTGATGAAGTCCATGCCAATACTGTCCTATTTCCATTCGTGAATCGGTAAAAGTCAGAACAACCACGAGGGTTTCTGGTGATCTATTTTGATTTGTTGGCAGATATCACATTTTGCTACGTGTTCTGCACTTCTTTCTTCATTGTCTTCCACCAATATCTCTTTTTCAGGTCTTGGTACATCTTGGTGCTTCCTGGATGAATCGAGAATTGAGAGGAGTGAGCCTCAGCTAGGATCAATTCTCTCAACTCCTTCTTGTTAGGGATGCAATAGCGACCACGGAAAATGAGAATCCCATGTTCGTCTATTGCATAATCTGTCAACCCTTCCTCTTGAATTTTCTTTTTAAATTCTTGAATTTCTTCATCTTCTTCTTGTGCTGTTTTGATTTGATCTGTCAATAGAGGTTGAATTTCTAGTGCTGCTTCATCACCTTCTTCTGTTATGATTAAATTCAGTCGTTGTATATCTTTTTGTAATTCTGAAGGATATTCAACTGCCTTGGTTTTATTTTGACGGGTTTTTCGGCTAAGGGCATCGGCAACTACATTTGCTTTGCCTGGATGATATTGAAGATCCACATCATAGTCCTTAATTAGTTCCAACCATCTTCGCTGCCTCATGTTCAACTCTGGCTGAGTGAATAGGTATTTCAAACTCTTATGGTCAGAAAATATTTCACAATGATTTCCTAGCAAGTAGTGTCTCCAAATCTTGAGAGAATGAACTACGGCTGCTAGCTCCAAATCGTGCGTTGGATAGTTCTCTTCATGCGGCTTTAACTGTCTGGATGCATAAGCAACAACCCTTCTATCTTGCATTAGCACGCATCCCAAACCCTGTTTCGAAGCATCACAATAAATTTGGAATTCTTTTTACGGGTTTGGCGTAATCAAAATGGCGTTGTTGTTAACTTGGTCTTGATGTCGAAAACTCTTCTCACAGGCACCTGTCCAAATGAATGGTTTGTCTTTCTTCAATAATTGAGTGAGTGGACGAGAGATTTTTGAGAATCCTTCTATGAATCGGCGGTAATAGCCTGCCAATCCAAGAAAGCTTCTCACTTCAGTCACTGTCTTGGGTTGGTTCCACTTCATAACTGCTGCAATCTTCTCTGGATCAACTTTGACTCCTTCTTCTGAAATAATGTGACCCAAGAAAGCTACTTCTTTTAACCAAAAACTGCATTTCTCAAATTTGGCATATAGTTTGTGTTCTCTGAGTCTGGATAATGCCATATGCAAATGTTGTTGATGTTCTTCTTCGCTTTTGGAGTAAATCAAGATGTCATCTATGAAGACTATCACAAATCGGTCCAGTTGGTCCATATGCACCAAGTTCATAAGATTCATGAAATATGCTGGTGCATTGGTCAGGCCAAATGGCACAACTGTGAATTCAAATAATCCATATCTGGTTGTGAAAGCTGTTTTCTCTCGATCTTGTTTTCGGATTTTGAGTTGATGATAACCTGAACGTAGATCAATTTTGGAAAATACTTTAGCTCCTCTGAGTTGGTCAAACAAGTCGTCAATTCTTGGTAATGGATATTTATTCTTGATTGTGACAGCATTCAATCCCCGATAATCAACACACATTCTCAATTCTCCGCTTTTCTTTTCACAAATAATCTCAATGACCAAGGTGAAATACTTGGTTGAATAAACTTTTTCTTGTAATTCATCCGCTTGTCTCTTGATTCTTTCAATTCACTTGCTGACATCCTGTACTGATGTTTGGCGATTGGCTTGGTGCTTGGAATCAATTCTATAGCAAGTTCTATTTGTCTGTCAGGTGGTCTTCCCGCAATTCTTCCGAATACGTCAGGTACTCATGCACCATGGTACTTGATTAAGTGTAACCGATGCATTGAGTACATGCTTCTTGGTTTTCTTTATCAATTCTCGATCTGCTTTTACCACTCTTGTCGACCTTCTCGGTGACTAACATGACTGCTTGGATTCACAGTCTACCTGGCCTTTATTTTTGGCTAGCCAATTCATACCCAGAATGGCATCTAACCCTGTCATGTCTAGTTGCAGTAAATCTGCCTTGAAATCTATCCCTTGTATTTTTACAGTAAGTCCACCACACCCTATATAGGACTCCATTTTAATCCCAGGAGTTTGGACTACATAAGGTTTTGGCAAGGAAATAGATGGCAACTGATTTCTCGAAGCAAAACTCTTTGAAATGAAAGAATGTGTTGCACCAGGGTCAAATAAAATCGGTGCGGTATGGAATTAATTGAAACATACCATAATGATGTCGCTGCCTCTGCCGCGTCTTGATGATACATGGTTGACTCTGGCTAAGAAGGTAGGTCGAGAGCGGCCTCTGCCTCTGTCTGCAGCTGTGTAGTTTGCTATGCTGGCTGGTGACTGAGGTCCTGCTGGCTTTATCTGTAAGAATTCTCCTTTTGCAGTGCCGGTGCCTGTCTGTGGTTTCATTTCCTGCTGCTGATTGAGAACTTGTGTCTTAGCTACCTCTGACGGCAAATTTTTCTTGGGACACTGGTCTCTGAAATGACCAATTTCTCCGCAATGGAAGCATGCATTTGTCCTTCGCGGACAATTGCTAGCTAGGTGATTACCACCACATGTGAAGCACTTAATGGACAGTGGTCGAGGGGCTTGATTTTGTTGTGACTGATTTGATTGAGCTCTTGGAAGAATCACAAGCTGTCGTGACGATTGGGGTCGATATGAAGATGACCCCATTGTCCGTCCTCGTTGAGCACCATGTGAAAATGACTAAGGTTTATACATTGCTTTGCGTTTCTTGAAATCTTCCTTCTCATTTCTGGCTTCTTCAGAGCTGATAAGACTATCTACCATTTCAGACAGATCTTTAAATTTTATTGCAGAAATGTGAAACTTTAATGACTTCTGTAATCTAGTTCTGAATTTTCCCATCTTCTTGTCTTCATTGTCAACATCATTTGGAGCAAATCTTGAGAGCTGATTAAACTGATGTAAATACTCCATTACTGTATTATTTCCTTGCTTAAGTGCTAAAAACTCTCGGCGTTTAGCCTCGATGATCCCATCTGGGATATGTGCTTTACGAAAGGCTTTGGAGAATTCCTCCCAAGTGATTTCTTCATTTCGCTGTATACGTTGGTAGTTGATCCACCATGTCGATGCAGGGCCTTGTAATTGATGTGATGCATATAATACTTTTTCTTTATCATCACATTGTACTGTTTGTAGCTTCCTTTCTACATCCAGTAGCCAGTCCTCTGCTGCTAGAGGATCAGCCGATGTAGAAAATATTGGTGGACGAGTTTTCTGAAAATCAGCCCATCGAGAGGTAATTGGGGCACCTTCTCGATTGACATTATTCCCACCTTGTTGACCTGGGGATCTGGTAGCAATCTGTTCAAGTAGTCTAGTGTGCTGTTCTAACACTCTGGCCATATTCTGCTCTGACTGATATCTGTTCTATTCTATCATAGCCAACACACTTGCTATCGTAGTCGATCGTGGCGGTGTGCACCACCGCATTGGACCGGACTCGCTCTGGCCGTGTTGGGTCCATCGTGAGAGTCTGCCAATTGGGAACTTGAGATTAGCTTTACAGCAGCTTTGGTAAACAAGAATAGATAAGTAAGACTTGAATTTTTCAAGGCAAGTATAGGATGAAAAGGGTAAGAATTAAGATGAATGAGGCAGAAGAAAGCTTTGAAGACAACGAGAGTACTGATAATTAGATAAACAACATAAAAGATAGTTAACATAAAGATTACAATAAGCAGGTGGTATACACACACCACTTAGGGTTCATGATACAACTTGCATTACATTACCAAAAGTACCACTATTACACAGGGTCAGACTAAACTAACGGATACTAACTACACCTCCCTAGCATCTGGTGCTGGCAAGGCGCGAGGGGCTGCAGGGCGAAACCACGCACGGTACTCCCTAGCAGTCGGCCTGCGCCTCAGCGGAGACTGTACAGAGTCGCATGAGGAAGCGACGCTGGGGGACTCTCCGCAGTCCGACATCTCGCCTGCCTCAACTGCCTCATGGTGGACGAGGCGAGGCAGAGCTGCCGCACCTCTGACGTGACTCGCAGCATTTCTTCTTTGAAGGGTTCGTGACTCCTTCACGGCCGCCGTCTTCGAGCTCTGCCGGGCCACGATGTTGGCGACCCCCGGCAGACGGGGATCGTCTCCCTCGCGAAACTGGGGAACCATAAAGGCCCTCCCGCCATCCAACGATCGCGGGATCAAGTCGAAAGGAGACTCGGCCAACTCCAAGTCGTAGTAGTCACGCAGGTAGATTGCGGCCTTCCTGGCCACATCCTGCAGGGCGTCCTCCTGACTGATGCGGCGAGCAACGAACCTCCGCTCCTGGTCCGGGCGGACAGGCAAGGGGATCAAGGTCACCCATGCCTTCCACTGCACCTCTCACAGTCGTGAAAACAATGACAAGATGAAACACGGGGTGCCACCGGTAGTCGCTCCCAAAACTCCGCATCTCCCAAAGCTTGAAGGCCAACCTCCATACGCTCGGGACGAGAGTGGATGAAGTGCACCATCTGCCGAAACGAAAATTTTGAAGTTAGACAAGTAAAGTAATAAACATTTTGCAAAAGTAAAACTTAAGCTGATTTAAACTAAGACAGATAAGATAGCAACAAGAAAGAAGAAAGACAGCAGTAATACTTATATTTTTCATCAATTTCTTTTTAGAATTTAAATTAAGTTTTGCGAATAAATTGCCTCCTAATTGCCTTAGGTCTCAACCTACGGTCAAGTAACCTGCTCTGATACCACTTCTTGTCACACCCCCGTTGCCAGGGGTGATGTGAGGACACGGCGTTCGCAACTATTCACGCATGAACAGTTATGAAACGTCACAGAAGATATACCATCGCAGCTGACAAAAAAACCAAAGATATATTACAAGATAAAGTTTAACAACCCGGTTTTAACAATGGGCATTGCAAGCCCGAAATATATTACAGCACAAAAGAATTTCCAGGAACTCGAGCGTATTTGAGACCTAAAACCACGGATCTTCATCGGGGATCAGCTCCTCCGGGGCTTCCTCTGAGCAGCCCTCACCACCTCTTGATCATCGATGTGTTCAACAAGCCGTGAGCTAACCATTCGACAAGCCACAATGGAAACCTAGCTTAACTATTTGCACGATTCAACAAAGGTTGGGAGTATACTTGGTTTATTACTTATGTGGATGCAGTTTTATTTGATAAAACTTTTGGAAGATCAAAACAAGACTACTTCTTAATTCACGGGGGTTTTCAAAGTTTGATTTACCAACTAATCAAGTTAAACATACTTGTGAAAACTACTTAAGCTTCGCAGTTGGAAATCACCCAATTGACATAGCTTCATTAACCTTAGCACTACAGTATTCGAATACCATCTAATTGACTCTGCAGAGTTGCTCAACTTTACCCACAAGCATTCTTAACCCTCATGACTGAGTTAAGAAACCAGGTCTTTTCACTGCTCAGACTTTCGCTTACACTCTACCCGATAGGTTCGGAATCCGCATACCCTCGGCATCCAGTAGGTTAAAACGAACGACAGGCCCGAGTTATGGGGACCTATCGTTATTGTGTATGGGTTCTCTGTCCCTATACCAATATCCCATGTAGGGTTCCACTTGGGTTTGAGCAGCTACTAAACCAGGGTTGACACGTCAACACTGGTGGTTGAGCGATCACTATGTCATGAGCTCGGCGTAAGATTTTAATCCTTATATTTTCTCATGAGGTTCACAACCTCCACCTCGTAGTAAGCGGTGGGCGAAGACCGTCTCACAGTTTTCCACGACACTCTTACCCTAACTTTCTGTATACCAACATCACCGACCTAGGGTACGGTGTCCCATACCACCCTACCCTAGCTTCGGGTTTTCCAAATCTACCGGCCCACGGCCGCAACTTTAGCAGTGTAAAGAATTGTATGATATAAATATAACCTACAATTATTAATTCAGTAATTTAGATACTTCTAGGGTTAACAATGGGATGGCTGCAAGTTTAACATGGCATTTATCGGTGGCAGGTATTATCTATATCACATGTCATTCTAAGCATTTTATTTTACATAAACTAGCATTTTACAACTAATAATAGTGCAAATAGTGTAAAGACATAATTTAAAGGACATAGGATTCGACATGATCAAGGATTGCGACTTGCCGTGAAACTGGACGACTTCAGCGATCTCGTAGGCGGCAGCTCCTGAATCTTGATCTTGCACCGAGATCTCCGGGATTTCCGACACTAGCGCAAACACATAAAATAACATAAGTCCTGCTCAAATCTAATTAAGCAAGGCAAAAATAATCTATAAAGGAAAATAAAAGAAATAAATTGCATAAAAATATCAAATGAAAAGGGTTCTTTGAATTTTTAGATTTTGCTGGAGAAGAATTTTGGAAATTGGAATTTACAGATGGATTCAGAAAAATGAAAGGAGTATTGTGGTGAAATTTGGGAATTTTTAGGATTTTCTGTGATTTTCTAGAATTTATTTGGATTTTTCTGGATTTTGGAAATTGAGAAAATCAGAAAATCCGATGAATAGTAACGGGCTGGCCCGATCGCAATGCAAGGCAGCCCCAAGACTGCGTGGCTCAAGGTCGGCGGCCTGCAGGCCCACGGCCGAGCCGGTCATGCCAGCGTCAGTGCGCTCCTCCCGACCCGATGGTCGACGCGCGTGGCTCGGCGCTTACCGAGATGGGCGGAGGTGGGCGGTTCCGATCGTCGGGTTAAATGAAATCGGACGGTTGGGGTGCGGGGTTATGGATCTGACGGCGACCGGCGAGATCTTCTGAAGATCGGACGGTCCGGAGTATCATCCGACGACAGACTTTAAAAGATAACGATTGGGGAAACGGTGGGGATACGGCCACGTCTCTTCGTCTACCTCGCGCCCGAGTTCTCGCCGGAGAAACAGGGAGCGGTGGAGGAAAACGATGCGGCAGCTCCGGTGGTTCCCAGCCGAATCGGAGGGTGGAAAAAGGTCCTTGGGGAGGTGGGAAAACTGTTTTGGGGTTGAGGGGAGGGTGAGGATCAAAGATGATTGCTGGCGACAGAAGGGAAGACTTTGTCCTCACGGTGGCGCAACAGCTCACCGATCGTCCCTGGGCGAAAAGGGGAGTGGTTTTATAGTCTTTGGAGCTTGGTGCTTACAATGGCTGAAGTGGTTTTAGCTCAGAAACTCCCAGGAAGGCTGGCCACGGGAGGGTGATGAAGTCGGCGGCGATCTTCGGTGCTAGACTTCCTCGGTCGATCACCTGACCAGGGAAAGTTACAGAAGTTATCAGAGGACAGAAAGGATGCTCAGAGCGAGAAGAATCGAAGAATAGAAGAGAGGAGCCGAAGATTGCCCTGTGGAGGTCGCCGCTCGGGGAGGCAATCTGGGAGTTGGAGACGATGGCGATTCAATCGGCGCCTGGGGGAGAATCTTGAGGGTGGTGGGAGGCTAAAGGAAAGGTGGAAGGAGCTGCAGAGTGCGGGAGTGTGGGTGGCGACAGTGACCGAGTTCCTTGGCGGAGGAGAGGAAAAGAGGAAAAGGGAAGGGTGTCGTGGCGTGCAAGCGGGAGAGTGTGACACGAGTCCATTGAGCGACTGGGATGAGACAGGGAGCAGAAAGGAGTAAAGAGCGGGGTGAAAAACGTGTGGGGCGGAGAACGACGATGTAGCTGGGCGCGTCCGCGCTGAGAGGGGAGGAGCTGCGGCGACTGGCGGGTGGGGTCCCGAAGTGACCGAGCAGTTGAGTCACCCCGAGACGTGGCGCGAGGGCGCTCCCGGTGGCAGCGGGCGCTAGGCGAGGGCGAAACCTGGCCTGGGCCTTGCCTTGGGAGCGAGTGGCGGCGAGGCGGGCAAGCGGGCCCAGATGGCGTGTCGGGCGACACGTGGAGAGGCGCGCCCGGCCGGACCGGATTGCGGCGGGGCGGCAACATGCGCCGGTGGTCCCCCGGCGGCGGGCGGCGCTGCCAAGAGAGGCGGGAGCGGAGGAGGCGCCGAGGAAAGAGGAAGCGGAAAAGGGGAAAGGCGCCTTCGGCGGAAGAAGACGGCTCGGCCCGAAAGAGAAAGCGGAAAGAGCCGAAGATTTCCAAATTAGGAAAGTTTTCAAAAATTCACCAAAAATTCAGGAAAAAATTAGAGAAAAATTTTGTTTGAAATTTTGGGGTCTTTCAGCTCGGAAGGTCAATTACTCATTTTGTACCCTATGTTGTTTCGGATTTTGTCTTGCAGCACCCTCACATGCGTTTATTTATCCAGATTGAAACAGTGTCTGTCTGTCTTCTTTCAGCATTATCCAGCGCTTTCAGACAAACACAAGGCAATTTGATAAAGCATACCATGCATTATAGATTAGAATTATGTTATGTTAGTTAAGTTTTCAAACTAAACTTAACAGTGCTCTTTTTATAGAGGTGTGTCTCTGGAGCATTTGTACCAGTCATCAGAGCCATGTGGCCAGGTTTATCTGGTAATGTTGGGGGTAGTGCACATGTTGTTTCAGAAAGGCGAAAATATGCAGTCCAAGCTGCTTGCCTTACGGTTCAAATGGTACACACTCCGGTGTTTTCAACGGAATCTATGGAGCAAGCAACTACAAGTCCTGAAAACCTTTCAAGTTCACCAGATCCGTCAAACAATGTTGACATCAGTGAGGAAGGGCTTGCCATCCGTATTGCAGTGGAGGTATTACCAATAGCTCTTAAAAATCTAGACATGCTTCTACTATTGCGAGACACGGAACTAAACATGCATTTCACCCGTTGTCTCATGTGAATTACACTAAATTTTGGTAAAGAATATCTACTGAGATATTAAAATAGTGGGGAAAAAACTGACATGAAATGCTTGGAATGCTCTAGGTAGCAAATTGCCCAGATAAGAAGACCGTAGCTGGGAAAGCATATGCTTTGGCATTGTGCAAGGTTGCTATGCTTCCAAGATTCCGGCAATCAGAACAGAAGGCCATCAAGTGCATGAAAGGGTTGGTGAATTCATTGGCTGCTTCAGCGGCTTCTGATAGGGACCTTGTGAAGGAACTCACTCAAATGGCATCACGGCTTACATCACTTGATGAGTGCCCGGAAGAATTGCCACAAGATCAAGCAGACACCATATCCATACGTAGAATGATTCGCATCATACCGCACTAACAGAGTTTCTCATTCTCGCAACCTCATATTCCTAATGATTTTGCATCGTACCTTGTTTTCGTTGTCTCAGATAAACTAGGATTGGATGGCGGCTTCAAGTTGGACACTAATCCAGTGATGCCACCAGCACAAGCACCACGGTCAGTCCGGGCCGCTCCCACCAGAAGAGCGAGACGAGAACCATCCTCTAGTGATGACAGTGACGCAGAGAGTGAGGAAGAGAATTTGAATGTAACATCGGTGAGTAGGGTTCCGGCCACTCCCAGCATGACCGTGGCACGTTCTCAGAGAGCAAGCAAGACGGCCGCTATGAGCAAGATGCTGCGAAGCCTACCGTGGCTTCTTCCGACAGCGAGTCGGACGACCAGCCCAACGTGACAGCGAGTCCGAGCGATCATCTCGCAGTTGCAGTTTCTGCTGGCGTTCTTGACTGGTAGAACCCAGTAATACCTATTTAAACTATGATGATGACATACGGTCACCCTACGATGTATTATTTCATGCGCGCGTACGTTCGCAATTGCCATGTTCGTTTGGACTAGAACTGTATTAGTGGTCAGATTAGGAGCTGCATAATAACTCATGCTTGGCAGGGACCAAAGTTGTATAGTTTGTGCTGTGATCGTGTTAGTTTCCACCTTCCCAGAAATTCCCGAACGCTTGTGATTTGGGATTTCCAATTTTTGGTCCAGCTTCCTGAGGCTTAGGCAAATTCCGCAAGGTTTTACAAGGCATGTCTCTGATTTGTAGTTCCAGCTTTTGGTTTGTTTGGCATTGGAAACTGAATAGGAATCCATGAATTTTTTACGTCAGCCTTGCCACAAACTCCACTTTATCGTAATCCCAATGACAAGCTTCAAAATAACAACAAAGTTTCATACAGCAAATTGACTATTGTGGATTGCGAACGTTTCAAAAACAGCAAAATTTCCTGGCTGAATCCATGCAATAAAATTATCGATTAAGCATATAGAAAGAAAAGACATCGAAAAGCCACGACAGTTGAAAGCATGGCTGATCAAGCAGTTATTAGCCGATTACAATATCACGGCTAGCCTAGAACTTGAAATTGCAGTTGAAATTTCATCTTAAATGAAGACATTTCAGACGTGCACACAGCTGAGACTGAGAAGGCCAAAGGTAACTCGGCAGCAAAAGCAAACATAAAACAAGCTCCAACTTCCAAGCCTCAACCAAGTTCCAACTTCCACACGATTGGTTGCAGCATCTTTAGTCAACATTCATTGCCCCAGAATGATAGTTGTCCAGCTCCTTGTCCAATTGCTCAGCTGATTTTTCCACAGGCCCCTTCTGTCCGTAGCCATGTCCACGCCCCCGACCAAAGCTACGTCCATGACCACGACCACGGCCTTGTCCTCCCCATCTTTGAGCAAAACTGTTGCGCTTCCACCTGAACGTGGCAAGATGTGTTAGCAACAAATAGATTGTCCATTGATGAAATCTTTCATAGAACTATGGTACAGAAACACTGCCTCCCATTGACAAAAGAGTCCAGACAACCTCAAAGATGCCCAAAACATTTGGTAATTGGTGCTCTGCTCAAGCAAAAAATCAAACAGAAAATTTTCAAGGCATATCAGTATATCACACTTTACAGTTTGAACTGGCCTGGATGGGAATAGTTGCCAGCTCCTATCATGTAGTACTAATCGATGCACTGACAGCCAGGTGCACAAAACCATTGCCCAAAACCACACATGGGGAAAACAGATAGCAATATCTACTGCTACAACAGAAGGTTCCCATGACATACGAAGCACAACACCACTACTGAACAGAGAACAAAGTTTCCCACAGTCGACTAAAAGATGATTTGGAATACAAGCTTCATTGCCGCCACTAGTTGGCAGACTTCTCCTAAATGGCCATTTGAGGGTAACTTGTTTACTGGTCAAAGCCTCATAGGAGGGAAGCTGAATTACTTGTAATTTTATCCAGGGTAAGAAAATTAAGAGTATATTGAATCATGAGAACCTACCCAGGAAGGAAACTAGATGAGCCAGCCGCACCTCGACCGAACCCACTTGAACCAGGCCTGAAAATAAAACAGTTGACATCATGACTATCAGAAACAAAAAGCAGTGTGTTTCGACTGCAACAGCATGATTGGTAAATCCACTTGCAACAGGCATCCTCTAACTAACGCATGCACTTGTAAAGAAGAGCCATACATCATTACAACTTCTCTCTGTCCTCTTCCCCTTGCACTAGGAACACTAACACGGGGTGCAGAAACAGCAGCCAAACCCAAATCTGCTCCAATCACTTCGATCTTCATTGCCTTTCCATCAAGGCACACATTATTATATCGTTTCAATGCTGCAACAGCTTCACTCCTCCTAGTAAATATCACCTCAGCTGAACCCTGTTCAAGAATATCCATGAAAACATGACCAAATAATTTTCAGGCATGTAGCAAAACAATCAAGTAGAAATGCCAGAAATATTCTCTGTATCATATGATCTGTCATATTTTAACAGAAGCATTTTCATACTTTTATTAACTTTCGGCAGGTACAGGTTGATTGATCAATGAAATTATAATATTAAAAAAGTTGAATTAAATAAACGGACAATGCTAGTCATTGGCTTGGGGAATTAGGGCAAAGAGGTAGTCCAATGACTCTCCAAAGTAAGATTCACTGAAAAATTAGGACTGTCCACACAGATCTTGTGTGTGCACATGTGAGTGCTGGGAGATTAGGGAATTGGGGGCACATGTTCCAAGATCAACATGCTATACTGGCGATACACCAAGCCAACATTCAGCTTTGTACAAACAACACCAATGTTTTACATAAATAAATGTACGTTATATGTTGCAGGAACTAAGGATAAATACCCTGTTCTTAGTTCAACTTCAATGGTACACTGGACTAATTCTAGGCTATAGTATTAAGTCAATCCCATCAAACTTCATTACAAACAATTACTGTATTATCCTATCCAAACACCAAACATGCGAACAATAGATGCATGACCCAGTATGTGTTAGGGTAGAAGGCACTTGCTCCGTTGCTCAGTATTTGGATGTTGGAACATAACATGAGAAGGTGTGGAAATGTGAATAGACATGGGAATAATGCTTAATTATAAAATATGCATTTTGTAAAAAAAAAAGTTTTGTAAGAGACTTACAGTTGGGCGCCTATGATTGTCATAATGAACAGCACAGTGCTTCAAATGACCCATTTCAGAAAAAAGTTCCTGAAGCAAAGTTGTGGACAGAGAAGATCAGCTTGAAAAATGTCAAACATGAATGGAGCTGTCAGATATTCTAGAATGCAAAATATAAAGACCCAGCTACCTGTATATCTTCTTTTGTCACTCCATAGTGCAAGTTTGAAATATATAGCTTTGTACCAGATTCTATTCCAGAAAGCCCAGTAGCCACCATGCTATCCTCAAACAGATCATGTCTCCATATAAAATCCTTGGTTTTGTTAAATGACTGATGATATTCCACAGCATGCATACCCAGATTGTGATGAGAAATTGTTAGCATAAAACCACAGAACACATCAATCCATGGTACTTGATGAGTCAACTAGCATCAGCAAAACTATAAAACCCTACGGCATTGCATAAAATGGGTGCTAGCTGACTAGCTCTGTACGAATCAAAGACCTTATCCACAGAAAGCATCCACAGATACAAGTATTCAATCGGTAAATACATAGCCCACCAGCATGCTGACGACGAGAAGATACAAGGTTTTGAGTTTGAAGCATTAGCCAGAACAAACCAACACAAATCTCGCCACAACATGCTCAGCAGAGAAGGGCCGGTTCTCAGGGCACTTTCAAAATGAGAAACCTCTCGGATCCTCTTTGAAGTTCCACAGTTAAAATGTAGCAGATATGGCCTGAATTGAGCCCATGGGCTGTCCCATTTTATGAAGTTCATAGCCACTTCTTGTCATGTATCTACCGTAATTCGGATTCTTGAAGGTATACAGAAAACAGCGATAGTTTTGTGCTTGCCTTGGCAATAGAATACGATGACAGCCGAGTATTAACACCAAGTGGCCTTCGTGAAGGCACCCCTACTCCCCTTCCACGGAAGGTGCCAGCACCACGTCCACGCCCTGAACCATGGCCCAACCTTTGGCCACCACCTCTGCCTGTACCCCCTACCTGCCCCCTTCCCCTTCCTCTTCCCCTCCCACTTCTGTTCTTAATCATATCATCCAATGACATATCCAAAGATGCCGCCATTCTAATGAAAACTTGAGATTCAAAATGAAGAAAGCACTGCAATCAGGACAAACAACTTTAATATTGTCAATTGTTCAGTTGTACCACAGTGGTGCAAGCAAGAACAGTAATACACGTGCACAGGCAGATAGAGAAAATCTCAATTTTAAGGTCATTTGTATTTACTAGTTTTAAAAAAAGATAAATATTCCAGAAGCAGTAGCACAACTATGCATTTACAATTTAGAAATGTTCAAGCTCTCACTTCATATGATTCTTCTACATGAACTTTTTAGATATGCCCTTACTCTTCCAAACTTCCTATCATGTGAGCTGTGCTTGGCCCACACATACACCACTTTGCGAGCCAATTATAGGCTTACATATTTCAGCTTTTTAAAACATTTAGTCAGTGTTCAGGATGACACAAACATTCAGGTCTATGACTATCAGGCATCCCCAAAACATAGAAAGTGAACTACATTGTAGAACAAATTAAGTTCGCTACGTCAACCTCGCCAGATTTCTACAGTCACTCTTCTAATAACTAATGACAAGCGACCAGTCTGAAAACACTCGGAACAAATTATTTGTGCCATGGGAGCACAGTCATAGAACCTAACCTATGCAGCCTCACTCTCGAGCACTAGAACCTAGATCACACCACAATCTTTGGATCAGCAACCCGCAATCCCCACAAACGGGACTGGCCAAAAAAATCGCGCACTAGTTCACGCCAATTTCTACATCCACCGCATCTACCGAGAACTGACCAATCTCGCAAGATCCTATCGCGCTAGGGCTTCGCGCTTGCCAGAGAGTGACTGACAGAAGTATTCCCTAGATTGATCTTAAGGAAGACTAAAGGAGCACGAGAAGGGCCCAGAGCTTAATTACGAGGGGGATCTTCTAGGGTCCTCTGGCGGCGGGGAGATCCGGCGATCTGTGAGGCGTTCTCGTCCTTCCTCTTCGGTCGGAGGACGCGGCGAGATTTTAGGGCTTCGTGGCGCTGGCGGCTGCCAGTGGCTTCGCGGTGTGGGGGCTCGTAGGGTTTCTCGGGTTTGGCCGGCGCCGGTGCTCGCGTCGGAGGTGGTGGCGCGCGGCGAGGCTTCTCTCCGTCGAGGGCTCGAGGGGATACCGGAGAGGACGACTTTGGTGCGGGGCCCAGGAGATTGGGTTCTCTTTGCCGCCTGGATTTTTTACGATAGGTGAGGTCATAGGGGACTGGGGAATTATAAAGGGAGATTGGAGCATTTGCCCCATATATAAATATGGAATTTGATGATTTGTCCTATTTGTCTCATTGACATGTGGATCTTGGACCCACATGTCATTGAGACATCACAGGGCAAATCATCAAATGCAATGAAAGGTGTGGCAAAAGATCAATTACCTCAATTATAAAAGGAAACATATCGTACAAACACACGTCAACTGCCACATTTTCTTCTCCATCAGATTAGGGGCAGTTTCGGCCGAGTTTTTTTTTCCACTCATAACTAAGGGCATATTCTTTTCCTTCGAAACTGATAACTTTTGATTTTGCTATAGTACCTAACTTTTAAACAGAGTATTTTTTCAAGACGGGGTCTATAAATTAAACGATTTACACGTTAAAAGCCCAACATATGTACTAGACAAAATCGCAAGTGAACATCTATATCTTCGTAATCTGTACCGTAAACAGCCAAAATTCAAAAATTTCAACCAAAAGCCATAAGCCGCAGCCGCGCCCAAACATGCCCTTAAGCTTTATGACTTAGCTTTTAAATAGTACGTTTTTTAACACGAGATTAACAGAAAAATTATAGTATACCTTTTTTTAACACGAGGTTAACAGAAAGATTATAGTAAAAAGTGTACTAAGTTCAGCTATACCAACTAAAATCGCATGCGACTATTTTTCTCTGCTTACTGCCTCTCGCGAACAGCCAGAATTCAAAAATTTAAACCATAAGCCACAACCCAAAAGAACCCATCCGAATCTAACTTTTGGCTTCTTGCTCTGTTTTAAAACAATAAAAGTTAACACGAACATTCGGTTTCTCGGAGTGGCTTCTTTACTTAACTCGCTCTCGTCTCGCTCCGTAGATAAGACAGGGGATCATGAGTGTATCACGCACCCCACTCCTCTCGCTTCCGTCTCACACGCGCTCGCGCCCTCCTTCTAAAAAGCCATTTCTTTAATCAACTATTTATTTTCAGCAAAAAGTAACTAGTCACAGTCAAAAACCATCAGCTACAGCCAATACGAACACCTTGTGCCACTCACACATCTTAGTGCTGGGTTTGGAACCACTTTAGCTTTTGTTTTTCATTTTTTGCTATAACAACTAGCTTTTAAACAGTGTGTCTTTTTAAAGTGGGGTCTACAAGTCGAATGTAGTAGACACTGTATCCAGTTCAGCTATACCGCCTAAAATTGCATGCGATTATTTCTCTCCGCGTATTATCTCTCATGAATAGACAGAATTTAAAAACCATAAGCTAAAAATTACAGCCAAGACAAAAAAAACCCACCCTAGATCATGAGCTACGGCGAAATAGTACATGGATTTGAGCCACCGAACTCACATGTTTAGAACGAGGGTATTGAATTGTTTACATTCTTCCAGTTGATCCAACAAAAATGTAAAATTTAATATATATATATATATATATATATATATATATATATATATATATACCACTCTAATATATGCAATTGGGATAATTCCACACCATATGATGAAATTAGTAAAATGCAACTTAAAAAGTAATTTTATTTTTCCATTCTCACCTATTTTCCTTCTTTTCCAGTTTTCCCGGACGTGAAGTTTCTGATTTGCCCTTATCTATTTTCCTTGAAGTATAGGTATCAAAACCAACCAAACAGACCACGAGACTGAGCAACTCGACGAAGGGTTGAAGAACCCTAGAGTTGCTTAGGTCTTAGCCATCCCTTCTTTCCTATGGCACAGATTATGCCACGTCAACATTTTCAACTAATTATCTCATCTGGTAGATTTTTAAACAAATTAATTATTTTCAGTTAATTTCTTTTCGGATGCTCAATCCAAAACACCAACGGCAAAGAATTGACAATGCAATCTTTTCTTCCAAACTTCATGCCTCCCATTCGTGCGAGCGGATTACTCCACCGGAGAAAGCACAATACTACTCTTCTTCTAAGTACCAATCTGACGATAGCAAACAAACAGGGCATGTTCTTTGACGGATTCTAAAAACGGATTTTGGTTTTTGCTACAGTATCTAACTTTTAAATAGAGTATTTTCTCAAAACGGGGTCTACAAGTTAATTGTAGTACACATTTAAAACCTAATATCTGTATCAACCAAAATCGCAAACGAGTATCTCTATCTGTAATCTCTGTCACAAACAACTAAAGTTCAAAATTTTCAATCAAAAACTATAAGTCGCAGTCATATTAAACATGCCTATAGACAGCTAGAAGGGAAAGCACAACACTTCTCTTCTTCCAAGTTCCAATATGACCATAGCAGACATATCTAACCATAGAACGGCTAGAAGGGTGCCGCTCCCCTGATGCGGCTATTCCGGCAACCACGGTCACCAATTTCACTCGAATTCTCAATGTAATGCTCCGGGACAACCTTATCGTCGGTCATTTAATTGCAGCTACTAGGTCATGGCGTGTTTCTTGAAAGAAGAATGCGGCTTATCAGGGAGGAAACGAGTAAATGTGCGGAGCAGGAGTTACGTGGCATGATCTGTGTCACAGGACAGAAGGGACGGCGGAGATTTGGGCAAATCCACCCGGTGGAGATGGGCAGCAACACTAGGGGATCTGCATCCTCGACAAAGCATTGCATAACTGTAACATCACAAAAAGTCTAAGTTTTGCCAAAATTAAAGTAAATTATTATTTTCGGGATCTTCAATTTTTTTGCGATGTTACTGAATTTTCAAAACTATTTTCTACTTTCCCAAAATTAAAAACGATTTCTGTAATTAGATAAAAAAATCAGATAACTATATGCTATTTGATTTAAAAATATTAAAATTAGCTTCTCTTTTTTTTGGAATTTTCATTAGGTATTTTTGGAGTTGATTTGAATTTCCAAAGTATTTACAAAATAAACAATTTGTTTAATATCCAAAATTCCGATGGACCAAAACCTTTATGGCCCACCTCCTCTCTTTGATGGCGCAAGCCAGCCCGCACCCTGCAAACCCTGGAGAGCCTTGACTCATCCACTGTCGACCCCTTCCTTCATTCGCTCGTCCTGGCCTGCTCTGTGGCTTGGGTTGCTGACAGGTAGGGTCCGTTTTTTGAATTCGTCCCCTACGCGGAGTCTGCAACCCACACACCTATAGTGTTGTCGCCTTGAAGTACGTGCTCTACAAACAGAGCTAGTGTTGAGATGAGGTATTGGGAAAAGCTTTGTTACATCTTCTGGATCGTACGCCTAAGGAAGCGTATTAGAACCATGTAAACGAATCATATCTTATGAGCAAAGTTATACACCTCTGTAGAGGTAGAACTATTTGAATAGCCTTGTTCGCGATCATGGACATTCTCGAAGATTTCATACAGGAGGTAGATGCTACAAAATAAAATGTAGGAGGTGGGACTATGTGAACTGGATGGATTAGCTTGGTTCTCATATATTTCAATACTTGTTTATTTATTATGTTGTTTTTAAATTATGTTTTTTCAAATCTACTTATTACATTTCAATGCAATTTTTGCTTTATGCAAAATAAGCCGTAGAAGCCATTTCCTTTGTAATAAGTATTGGTGACTCTTATCTCTTACAAATAATTATCTGCAAGTGCACGAAATTCGTCATAGTATTTCACCTTGGAGTATTCCAAGGTATGGTATTTTTCTCAGAAAAGCTATTGGTTTAGAGATATCCAGTTAAGAATTTATCTAAACAACGCCTGATCTTTCCGGAACAGGGATAAGAGCGTAACATCCTGAATTTCGTGTTATAGTTCAATTTCACGAAAATGCCTAAAATTTAAATTTTTGGATGCATCTTATTGGCATTTGGATTTTTCTAAAATAGTATTTGGGACTTTTCTGGAAATTGAGTTATGAAAACTAATTCAGGAAAAGATATGCAATTAACAAAACTAATTTCAATGAAAAGACGAATCTGAAAAGATGATCCATAAAGTAACACGAGAGAATTTGCAGTGAAATTAATTCAAGGGGGACTTGGAGCAAAGTTGAAATTCAAATTCAAAATTTATTTCTTTAAAACAATACATGAGTTAAAATCAAAGGAAATAATTTTGGATCAGGAGATTGAATCGAAAAAGCTCCTATAATTTAAATCTTAAAATGTAAACCATTTTTCAACTCAAGTCCAAATTAAACTCAAACATGAGTTCAACTCAAAATTTAGAATTTAAATTCAAGAAA
This sequence comes from Bonia amplexicaulis, assembly GCA_036346245.1. Lineage (NCBI taxonomy): Eukaryota > Viridiplantae > Streptophyta > Magnoliopsida > Poales > Poaceae > Bonia > Bonia amplexicaulis. The sequence goes on along the minus strand of CM070751.1, from coordinate 17,725,562 downwards.
AAATCAAACCCTAAATTTCACACTTAAATTCATAATTTAAAATTTAAATTTGAAATCCAAAATAAAAAATCTGAAAAATAGTTTTGGGCCCAGTCTACCTCCTTTCTCTTTCCTGCTCTCTCAGCCAGCCTGCTCCGTCCTCTTTCTTCTTCCTCCCCAGTCCGGCCACGCCCACCGCTCTCTCTTCCCTCTCTTTGCTCATCGCTTGCTCGAGCCAACCACGTCGTGCCAACGATCGCCGCAATCGCTGACTGTCTCACCTCTGCTTCACACGTGCCACACATGCTCATGTCATCATTGTCCCATCCCACCTATCGCCTTCACTCATGCCATGATGCCGCCTGCCACATTGCCACACCTCCGCTCCGTCGTCTCGTCGCCTCGGTAGCCATTTTGACGATCGGCCGAGAGAGAGTTTCCTCTGCGCCTACTCGTGCCACCTCACCACGTGCACCTCGTCCCATCGCCGCCCATGTGGCCACGCTATTGTGACGACAACTGCTACTACTCCGTTGTGTCATGCCCTATTCGTGCCAACAGTGCCCATGCTGCCCCGATCATCTCCATCAACTATAAAGCCACCCGGAGCCCTGCCCTGCCTCCTCACACCTCCAGCTCTGCTCCCTTTCACTCAACTGAGCTTCCACTTGCGCAAATTTCACCGGAACCATCATCGTCTTCCTCTTTGGCCGTAACCGACCACCGCACCGTTATTTCCTCACTGGTGAGTCTCAGGGCAATTCTTGGTGCCTGAAGCATTCTCTCCTCTCCCTCCCCTTCCACCTTCACTCAATTTGGGTAGACCCTGACCACGGCTCGCCGATGTTGTGATCCTCTATTGCGCCATCTCGAGTCCTCGTTGCCAAACCACCTCGATCACCCCTGAGCTTCGCCAACCTCTCCGGTGAGCTCCCTGCTCCCCTAGATGCTCGCAAACCCTTTAATTTTGCTTTTCCCACCATCGGAGCCATGGCCGCCATGATGGCTAAGCTTTGTTGTCACTGTGTGCTGTCATGCTGCCTTGGTGGATCGCCACCAGTCACACCATCTCCACCCATGGTCCCAGCAACCCATTTTGGAGTTACTGAAGCCCGCCATCGCCTACCTTACCCATGACGAGTGCGGAAGTGTGCCTCCTCTGTGAAGCCGAGGAGGAAGCACTGTAGCGCAATTAAAATTAATGATGGTAATTAGTTTAGGTTAATAATGTTCATTAGTTTAAACTAAATAGTCATTGATATGTGGACCCAGACCATTAGAAAACTAATTGAAGCTAGTTTAAATCAATGAGCCACATACATTTGGGTCCTCACTGTGCTCCGATCCACTTTCCAGTCACACCAACATTTTCCTTAAGAAAAGTAAACTAAAAAGAAATAAAATATTAACGGTCCCACATGTTAGTCTCAATAAGGTTTTCTTAAGAAAAATAATTGAAAAGCAAAATAAAACTCGGCTGGCCCAACCTGTCAACCTCTAAAGTATTTTTTGAATATGGAAATAAAAAAAAGTAAAACCAGTAGGCTCCAGCTGTCAGTGAGACAATCTCTTTCCTCTGTTTATTTTTAGGATTTTCCTAAAATTAAACTTTGGAAGGCATATTCTCACTCGCTTTCAATCCAAATTAAATGAAATGTGATTCTGAATTCATATAAAATAAAGATATTTCTTTTGGGGGTAAATCATGAGTTTTGAAGTTCATTTGCATTTCCAGTTAGATTTATTTTGTATTCTCTAGATATTTATTCGATTCTCATCGCAGTCTCTTGATTAGACTATGAAGCCTAAGAAAAGCAGCAATTTGAGCCAAGTCAGGACCCTCAAGATCAAACAGCTTGTGAGTAAAGTGAGTCAATACTATGATCATTTTGTGCATACTTTTGAATGCAAGTTATGTTGATTTAAATTATTAAAATTACATGCTTTAATTTATACATAAATTATATTCATGTTATGCTCATAGTTAAATTCCAATTAATAATTATGCTAATACACCCACTCCTTGATTTTGGATATAAAACCTTGTCACCCTAGAAATAATGCTAAATATACTGGTGATAAGTCTATATCTAAGCACCATACTTAGTCTTGTTTAGATACTTAGGGGCATTAAATTGCTCTAACATCATTTCAAACATGAAACTTCTATTTGGGCAGTCATTGGATAGAAATGACTGGTATTTTGAGTTGAAAGGATATTTTGATCCCTAAAGCACTAAAACTATTTAAATATCTGGGCGGATGGTAAGAGTGGCTGGTGCAGATAGAGCACGAGAATGTGACCTATGATGGAACCACCCAGATAACCCTAAAGACTCAATTTTGTGATGACCTCCTAATGTAAAATAGTGCAACAACAAGTCTATAATGCATACGACCTAGCCAATTGATTTGTATCAACCTAGCGCTGGATGTGTCATTCTGTGGCATATAGTCAAGTGAACTGGACAGAAGCCTTTGACATGACGATGCAAAGGGAGGCTTTCAGAGAGAGTGGATAGGACCCTATGGCGGTGGAAGCCTTAGTGTGTGTAGCCTCGTTGGAAAGATATATTATAAAGGCTTTGTGGTAATCTTCTTGATATACATATCTAAGGCAACATATGAAATATAACAAGTTGGTTATCTCTTGTGGGTAAAGTATACGGCCTCTGTAGAGTGGAAATTGTTTGAACAACCTTGCCCACGATCATGGTCTAGCGTGGGAACCTCCTCGAATTAGTGCTTATTTACAAAATGATCTTTGTGGTTAGAATGAAAAAACACAAAGGTTGGATAGAACCCTCAGTATTGATTCCCCCTGGGTGGATAAAACTTAGTAACTATCATGGATGGATAGAACCCAAGTATCAAAAATAGCATATGGTGAGTGGAACCATATAACAAGTGGATAGAACCTACACTACTATTATTATTTCACACTCTTATATTCTTTAAAAACATGGTTTAGTTAAAAAATGCTAAGTCTCAGAAATTTCTACTTACAGTAACTTTCAATTGAAGCCCTTAGCAAATAAAATAACTCGAACCTCCTTTTGTTAAGCGATGCATCTATATTATTGCATTTTGTATGTTGGTTCACGGAACATAGTTGTTTGTTCTCACCCTCGCTAGTAGCGCTGGGAACTCGTGGTAACACTGGCTGGTCGGTGTTGTGCCTAGTCAGCCGGTGTGGCATGGCTGAGGCATGGCCGGGTTCTAGCCCAACCGAACGTGAGTTCCTGCGGTGATTTGCCACAATAATGCTCAAAATTTGTTTTGGTAAAAGGGTTCGCCCCCCTAGGATTTTTGGTTTTTTCGAAGAAGATCAATTAATCCCAGAATTTTTTGTTGATTTTCTATGGTATTTATTAGCATGAATAAACTTGTTTTTGTAATTTATGAACTTTTACAAAAATTAAAATTCAAATTATTTTAACAGAAAACTTTAAAACCTCAGGTTACCTCCCGGAAGTGCTTGTTTAAGGCCTTTATCTTGACCATCTCATGTACCTTCAATTATTTATGCCAGCCCCCGATGTTAGAGATGCCAACAGGGTTGCTATAGCGTTAATTCCTTTTTTGACCCTAGAGCCTTCTGTTGTCCTTGCCATGGGTGGTGGTAAGTAATGATCTGCACTCTTGTATGCTATTCTTGAGCAATTCTTTGTGCGAGGTTTAAATGTAAATGGCTCTATCTTACCATTGATGATGAAGTGGATTTCTCCCACACCAACGTTGATGTTGGCATTGGTAGTACTCAGGAATGGCCTTTCTAAGATTATTTGTGTCTTTTTGGTATTAGGAAGTCTCAAATTTTTACAAGGATGTCCCCACTGATCCCAATTGGATATCTAATAGTTTGATATGCAAGCTGCAAGCACATAGCTATTGGGGTAAGTTCTAAAAAACTTACCCATTCCTCCATCAATTTGACCATTTCTGAATTCGGAACCGGCCCTTTCGGCCTGGCTAGCTGGTGGGCCCTATAGCCCATTCCAATGTTGTGCTAGGCCAATTGGCTGGCCGATCTATGGTTGGGTCAGTCAGCCCGCTGGTGGGTCTTGCTATTGTTCGTCATTTTCTTGATTTTTCTCTGTTTTTACGATTTTCCTGCAAAACAAGGTGACACGCAATACATATGGAAATCATTGCAAAATTGAGCTTGAACATAGATTAAATCATCACTTTACCATGCCTTTTGCAGGATTTCCAGGAGTAAAATATGAGTAAAAACCACTTCAACAATAAGCCTTGTATATGTTTGCACAACTTGCTGAGTACTCCATATACTCACCCATGCTATGCATAATATTGATTAGTTTATGGAAATTAACATAATGCTGACGATCTATTCCTTGAAGAGTACATTGGTCCTTGAAGACTTTGAGAACTAGGTCACGCTTCACCACTCGATTGTGTATCATATAGAGCAGGCTTCATATTGGAGTTATCTTTGTTTTTCCACTGCTGTTTATTTAATTAGTTAGCTTTGTGAGGCAAGATTGTAAGACTTTGACTATAAGGTCTTATAACTTTTGCTTAATAATAATTGCTACTTTATTAGTTGATTCGTGTGAATAGGTAGTGCTTCACCAATGTCATAACTATATGCACTAGCTTAATCTTAGACTAGCGCAGAAGATACATAAGGTTCGGATTTGAAAATCCGGGTGTGACAATAACCAAGTGATGAGGAGGGGAGGGTTAGTGGTGATGAGCAGAATATGGTGGTGATCATTTTGGCTTATTTTTGGTGGCTTATGGCTGAAAAGCATCAGAATGGTTGAAAAAATCATGGTGACGAGGCTTATTTAACATAATTAAATTTAAAAATTAAAAATATAAAAAATATGTTAGCCCATCACAGACAACGCAAACGAATACAGGAAAAAAAGTTAAAAAAAATCAAAAATTCAGAAAAAGACGAATATATAAATAATAAAAAATAAATCAAAAGCCAGAAACTGAAGCTGAAAGGACCACAGCCTATACTTCAAGTTGACCTGCACGAGCGAAGCTTTAGTTTGAACTTCTTGTGCGAAAAGAGAAAAACAAAATTGTGATGTCAGAATATACAGTCTCTACACATATTAAAATATCTTCCGTTTCTACCTAAGGAATTAGGTATGGAACGAAATGGCTTTAGATGTCGTAGATGCTTCCGGACTAAGCAAGAGAAGTCATAGTGGTTCTGCGTACATCAACCGAAATAAATGCATGTTTTCCATGGAAATTGGGACCGTACACTTCAGTGCAGAAATGCTAACGCCTCGCTCATCTTTTTTACAGATGCTCTGTTTTGAGTTGAGGTTTATCATCATGCTAATTCATCTCTGTTATATTGTGACACCTTCATCAAATTAGCCCACATGTACAAACATGAAAAAATAGCAACTGAGCAAAGATATCCTGTCTAGCGTCTCTTTTGTATTTCAGTCATAATTCTTACCTCTTCTAATTTTTCTAATGTGTTACTTAAATGTAGATTGTTTTTTTATATATTTGTTGGTTTTGCAATTCACAGGTTGGGTGAGGTGCAGATCAGTAATTTCTTTGTCAACTTTGTCTGACTTGGGTTCCATGGGTTCGGAGCATTGTCATTTGAGCCCAATCTACTTTTTCAACAATTTTAGCATGCATTTTTCTTGGTTTTTTACTAATTACATTCATAATGTCACATGGGACTGTTCGCCAGCACTTTAATGCTTTCGAGGAAACATCAAATGGACTCCTTATGCTTGGTGGATTTTCACCTCAAGTCGGTTCAGTTAGCCAGCCCATTTGATAGGTACGTGACTTCCTAACAGCAATGTAATGGTGATACATTCATGTGCTTCTGCTAGATTATGCACATGTTACTTTTGTGTCTTACCTCAACTACGCACTGCAGGCTATCTGTTGTGGCTAGGGGTGGAAAACGGTAACGGATAATTCATTTTATCCAATATTCGTATCTGAGAAATCATGAATGTGGTAAGCGAAACATGTATTCGAAAATATTCGTATTCGTATTCGAGAATATTCGTATCCGTATTCAAGACTATTTGATTCGTATTCGATCCGTTTCTAGAACCCATGAAAAAATCGTACGAATTTTGTGATTCAAAATTTGAATTTATGCGGTTTAAAACCAGTAACCGGTCAAAAACCGGTGAAAAATCGGCAAAACCGATAGGAATCCATTTTATCCGATATTCGTATCCGAGAAATTCCGTATTCGAAAATATCCGGATTCGTATTCGAGAATATTTGTATCCATATTTGAAAATATTCGAATTCGTATTCGTTTTAAAAATATAGATTCGTAGTCGTATTTAAGACTATTCGATTGTATCCGATCAGTTTCCACCCTAGCTGTGGCCAGTATATTTCCAAGTCTTATTGTTACACTGTCTTCGCACATGTATATCAGCCCTCGAATCCATCATGCGCATATAAGATTAAATTCTTTGCGTTGCACTGACTATATTTTTTTGACGGGAATGTTCTGACTATATTTCAGCATGTAATTGATATGCGCTTTTACAAACAAGGTGACAATCTATTCCTTTTTTTACATGGGTTCTGTGTTGTTCTTAATCAAACAAATTACACCTTTTTGTATTTGATACATGATCAAGTATGTCTCTGTGATAAGGAATGCCTATTGTATTTTTTATTTGCCATTATCCACGACTCCACTGTAGGGCTATACTGCCAGCCTCAGGTCTTCGTGCGCAGTACAGACTTACAACGATTTTATCCTCACCGATGCGGCGTAGCGCCCGCCCTACCTAGTTTTATTCAATCGTGAAGCGTTTCATGTCGCAGAAAGTTATACCTCAATACCCTAAATCTAGTGACCAACCAGAATTTGGTTACGTTCCAAGCTCAGTGTTAGAATGATCTATATTATCTAGGCTGTACCATAAAAATATTACTTAGATTGAACTGAATTTACCCGAACTATACACTAGATATTTTTTCACATTTCAAACTGAAATTTACCCTGTCTGAGGTGTAGGTCCGCCCCCGCCTAAACCTAAATTTACACTAGTAGTAATAATTGAACTATCCTCTGTCGAGTCCCTAATTCGACACGCTGCACACGTGCATAAGCCTACATTACTTATGGCTGAACAGTAATAGCTGAACTGATGGCTATCACAATGAATATTATGACGAACAGTAACCTTAACCGCTGAACTGTCATTCGTTTTTATTTTGAGTTTTGGACACGTGCTTCACTGGTGAACAAGACGCTAAACTGCAATGCTGAAAATGATGTATAGAAAATGAACGAAAGGATAAAAAAGAAAGCAAAATAACAGGGTAGAAGAAAGTACCAGACGAAATGTATCTAATTTCCGATCACGACTCAAAAATCCAGGCACCATAGAGTTTCCAAGCCCAAGTACTTATGACAACTTAGTATTTTCAATTTTTCATCTCAAAAATCAATTTTTTTTGTTAGTTTGGAGATAGAATCACCAATTAGAGAGGAGCACAAAGTTCAGAATACTTGTGAAGAAAAGAAAAATACATAGGAGTTTTTTTAAATAAGGCCCTGTCTTAAACACAGAAATTTCACAGAAAAATTACCGTACTCCAAACGGGACATAAAGAGTGGGGGACTTGGAAAAGGTTCTGTCTACTTGCATTCCTCACAAGTCTCGAACCGAGCTAGTATCGACTAAAAAAAATACATAGGAGTATATATATGACTAAAAAAAATATCTTCTCACCATGCCGCCATATTCTGATAGAATCGACTAAGTTAAGTTGTGATAAGGGGTGATCAATTAACACTAGAGATACTTGCATTGCGAAAAAAATTACGGCAGTGATGGGTTCTTGCTATTTTGCTTAAGTAGACGTAGAGCTAAATTTTAGTTAATAGATACATAATTTTGTATGTATATCTAGCCGAACGTATTTTAGTGCTTTTGGTTGTCCTCTCAGTGTGGCTCCGCCACTGTGAGCACGAGCACACTATTATCTTTACTATTATAAAAATTTAAGTTGGTGATTATCGGTCCGTTCTCCTTCCTTTTTTCTCAACCGTTCGATCAGAGATCTTTACTATTATAAAAGTTTGAGTTGGTGATTGTCGGTCTGTTCTCCCTCCTCTTTTCTCAGCCGTTCGATCAGAGATCAGCCGTCCAAATCCGCATATAAGTAGTTCTTTCGCTCCTCGTAGAATGATAAATTTTAAAATATGTAGTATAATAAATTTTAAAAATCTATAGCAACACACAGACATTCAACTACTAATAGAATTATACACTAATATGGTAAGATGCCAGTGACATCATGTTCGTGGCCATGTTACTACTTCAGCTCCAAGACTGCATCGTTTGAGTAGGTTGCAAACGAAGCTCAAGCGAGCCGCAGGTACTCCTGCATTGATCCAAGACGGGCCACAGAGTAAAGCATCCTTGACACAGTGCAAAATCACATCTTGTGGTCTTTCAGACATGACATATGAAAAATACTCATTTGTCGATACTACCTTTGTGTCAAAATATAAGTGATTTTAGATTTGTGCAAGAGTGGCTAAAATGACCTTATTGCCCTTAATTATTTTATATTGATAAATATCTCATTTGTTTACGAGAGTGATAGGATTCATTTAGCAAAAACATAAGAGAAAAAAGGGGGTAAATAAGTGTCTTGAAATTTTAGAATGACTTATATTTGGAGAAAAGTTGAGAGGATTCATATATATATATATATATATATATATATATATATATATATATATATATATATATATATATATATATGGAGGATGTCTAGTGCTAATGAAGTATTGGGTGCTAACATGCTAATACCGACTTGGGCCATTGGATCCTCCTCGGGCGGCCACGATCGAGGCGGGCAGAACCGCTCAACCACTTATATTTTTTTTCCAAATAACCCCTCGCGCGCGGCCCTTAGCTCACCTCCCTCGCATTGGCAGCTCTCCTCCCTTCGCCGCCGCTCCTTCTCGCCCGCCGCCGCTCCCCTTCTTACCTGTCACCGACGGCCTCCTCCATCCTCACTGCGCAAGCGCTAGTACATTCTTCCTCCCCGCGTCGGCGCCAGCTTGCCCTCTCGTTCCCATCCCCACATGCACTAGGGTTAGACGCCGCCGCCGCTCTCCACCACCGCCGCGCCACCTCCCTATAGCATTGCGCTACACCCCTTTTCCCTAGCCATCTTCCTTCATGGTCACCTGTCCACGCCTACCTCCCACTCAGCCTCCTCCTCGACACCTTTCTGCGTAGCACAGTCGGCCCCAAGCCCCAATGAGCCATCGTCTCCCCACCCATCGTTGTACTGCTTTGCAATTCCATCGGCCTTGAGACCGTTTTTTTTTTCGATTCTTGATGCGATTATCGGTCAAGGAATTGTAAGGCTGTTTTGTTTGCATTTCCATATTGCTAGTTGAGGAATTGTAAGTTTGTTTTGCATTTTCAGATTATCAATAGTAACGAATCAGTGGAAATGTTTGGAAATCTCAGTGATTTGTAAGTTTGAGTGTATGAAATTTAGGGAATGTTTGGAAATCTCAGTAATTTGTGTTGCATTTTTTATGCAGGCATACTCAAGTTGCAAGGAAAATAGGGAACTGAGAAGAAAACTGCAACAGATGAGAGTAGATCCATGCGGTTGTGTTTATGCTGCAAGGGAATAGATGGATGTAGCTGTTAGTCGATGTTAGTTTCGGTTTGAGTGTTTTTTGGCTAGTGGCCAGATGACAGGGGCGGACCCACAGGGTATGCCGGGTGGGCCACGGCATACCACAGGGCCCAACCAACAGTTCATCTGCGATCTTGACGGTTACTTCTTTGCACACGTCGCCTCGATTCATTTACAAGTGTTTTGGCTGTTACAGGATTGTCTGTAAGCAAACAAATCTTGGGAGGGTGATGGAAGCACATGGACCAGCTGTTAGGATCATCTTATAAGCCTACTATGCCCAGCTCCGGTTGCCGGCCGCCAGTGCCTAGCTCCTCCTCCTGCTGCTTGGCGCCGTAGCTCCGTCGAGCTACGCCTCGCCCCAACGCCGTCGTGCTCTGCATGGCTTCTCCTTGGCTCGTCGGTCAGCGCCATGCCTGCTCCTCCGGCCGCTCCTCCACGTCGGCGCTTCTGGCTGCGCCTTGGCCGACCTCCTTCGGCCGTCGCCTCCTGCTGCGCCCGGCCTCGCCTTTGGTCGGCCGGCGCCCTTTGCTACATGCATGGCTCGGCCTCGGCTCGGCTTCAAGCGCCACAACGCCAAGATGACGCCAAGGCGCTCCTTCTCCTCCCTCTTCTTCAAATCACTCAAATGACCTTTGCATGTAAAATCTAATTGGATGGATAGAATGCTAGAGTGATGGAGAATACAGTGGCATGACATGCATTGAAGCTTTCATGGTTCTTGGTGGTGTTTGGGAGGAGAGATGTTGTGAAATGAACATGTACAAAGAGCTTGTTTGGGGGTGACTAGAAGTGAGTTCTCTGTTAAAGAGCAGAGAGATGGCATGAGAGAGGGGGATGACAGTGAGTGGGGAGGGTGCTTATTAAAGAAAGGAGGAAGATTACAGCTTTGTTGTTTGAGGAGATGAGAACTAAGATGAAAGGGGAAGTGGCTACTGTTTGGTTGGGGAAATGGCAGTGGGGAGGTTGTGCATGTTGGATAGGGATGGCAATCGGGCGTGGCGGGTACAAGTACTCGTGATGAGGTTAATATGGAGTTGCTCTCTTGTATATCGGCCTTCAATCCTTTCAACTCATTTGCTCTCTTGAAGAACTCATTCCAGTTAGAGTTGCAAGAAATGAAAAACTCATTCCAGCAAGAAATGAAGGGCCTTGTACTTGCACTACTACTACTTAATCCTAATTACTGGTATATTTTATCCTTTTTTCAATCTTTATAACTATTCACAAATACAATTTCTAATTTCATCACTAAGTTTGCTAATTTTGGTGTGCAGATAACTGCTTACATATATTTATGGGTATTGGAAGGCACATTATCTATTACTAAGGTACAATCTTTGTTGTATTTTGTATTTTTATTATGTTTCTATTCTAATTATGTGTGATTTTGGATTGCAAAATATAGGTCGCTTTATGTTTAGTGTGTTTATCTTTTGTACATTATGTCTCGCTAGACTATTAGTATGGTGTTTGAACTATTTATATTGTAATTTGTGTAAGTTTTCAACTTAATCCTTGAATTTAAGACTTATCATATTATTTAATGCCTGTATACCGAATTACGGTGCAAATTTTACAATTATTTACCAAATTGGCAAATGGTTTTACCGAATTGCATATGAAAATTTTGGTACGGCATACCCTTTGGTAAAATCCTGGGTCCGCCACTGCCAGATGACTGAATTTTTTTGGCTACATGTAATTTTGTTTCAGTGAACTCCTAATGTTGTATGAACCGCTGCCAAGTGCATGCTATTGTGCCAGAAATGAGATGAGCCTAATTCATTTGAAGAATTGTTGTATGTAGAAATTGTTGTCATTGATCAATCAAAAATTTATTTAATGCAAATGTAAATGAATAGTGTCAGATTGTTGAATGTAGATGCAAGTTTCAGTGATTGTTGAAGTTTTGGTTTCAATGTCAAATTTTGGCCAGACATTTCAAATTTCAGTGATTGTTGATAGAGCTCAGTTATCTCAATCTGGCCAGATATTTCCTGAATCTATTGTATATTGTCCATTCTCACTAAACTAGTACTAAACAACTACAATATAAGCAGGCATCCCCTTACACAATGAGGAGTTCCAGGCAGGGAGTTCCAGCTCAAAGTAACTGTTCATTGTCTAAGAATCTGATATTGTTCATTGTCCAATAAAGCTTCTAGATCTTCACCCTGGAGCATCCATGGTTCTGGCATGTACTGTGAAACAGAAACTGGCTCTTAGGCCCTGTTTGTTTAGGCTTTTTATCTGGCTTATAAGCAAAAAAAGCTAAAGCATAAACAAAGAGGTGCGTTTTTTATCTAGCTTATAAGAGAAGTGCTTTTTTTTTACTTTTGCGGAATAGAATATCTCTTTGTCACTCAAGTTCACAAAAATTACCCACCAAATGCCATTCATATATAACTCCAAATCCTTTCATTTTTTTTCTTCTTTTCTGCTTTCCACTATGTTTTCTTTTTCCTTCGGCTCCCTCACTATCTCCCTCTCCCAAGGACTCGCCCGATGCTGCCGTTCTCCCCCGCGACGCTCACACCACCATCCTGCTCCTGTCGGTGCCGTCCCCGTGCCCTAACTCCGTCAACCTCCCTCTTCCCCGCTCCCGACGCCGCAGGCCTCTCTTAAGCCCGTGCTCGACGCTGCTGGCATCCCTCTTCCCCACGCCCTCCGCCACGAGCATCCCTCATCCCAGCACCCGCCACCGCCGTCCTCCCCCAAATGGCGTCGCCTCCTCCCCTAGACGGTGCCGCCTCCTTTCCCCAGATGGCATCACCTCCTTCCTCGACAACGGTGCCACCTCTTCCCCAGACTCTACCTCTTCCTCCCTAACTCCGACGCTGCCTCCTCCCCCCAGATGGTACTGCCTCCTCCCCCCAAATGGCGTCGCCTCCTCCCCTAGACGGCGCCGCCTCCTTCCCCCAGATGGCATCGCCTCCTTCCTCGACGCCAGCGCCGCCTCCTTCCCAGACTCAGTCCCTTCCTCCCTGAGAGCCATCACTGTCACCCTCAACCCCATTGGCCAGATCTGGCTAACACCGTAGTCGCCCTCATCGTCGCTGAGAAGAGATGGAGAGGAGAGAGAGCGAACGGATAAGAGGGAGAAGGGGGCCGTGTAGTGCTGCATGTAGGTAGCTTGGCGGTGGGGAGGGCGACGGCGGCGCCTAACCCTAGCACTTGTGGGGATGGGAATGAGAGGGCGAGGCGGCGAGCTGGTGCCGCCGTGGAGAGGGAGAATGTACTATCGATTTGCGCGGTGAGGATAGAGGGGGCTGGACGTGACCAGGAAGACGGGGAGCGGCAGTGGGTGAGAAGGAGGCGGTGGCGAAGGGAGGAGAGCAGAGCTGGGAAGAGAGCTGCCAATACGAGGGAGGTGAGTTGAGGGCCGTGTGGGTTATTTGGAAAAAAAGCTTAAGATTGGGCGCTTCCGCCCGCCTTGATGGTGCCCACCCGAGGAGGGTCCAATGGCAATGTTTGGGTATTTTTGGCCCTGTGCAGTACAACAATACCAGAAGTAACATCTGGTTGTATGTAATATCATTTCTAGCCCCTCCCAAAGCGCGGGACTCCGCCCGATCAACACGTGCGCAGTCCCTTGCCCCGGTACCGTAACACCCAAGTCATGCAGTCCAGAAGCGCATTATACCCCCACATCGCTCTTCCCGAGCCCCAGCGCCACTTCGGTGAGCAATCACCACTGCTCGGGGTCGCCTCCGACTTCACCGACGACCGTGTGAGCTTCACCACACTTGGGGGATCACCATCGACCACTTTGCCAAGCTCGGTCACCACCGAACTCCCCGACCGCCGGAGCCAAAGCGCCGCCGTCACCCTCTCCTTGTGGCTCATGACCACGGTCGCGCACGACCGCAGCCGCTCTGACCACGACTGTTCGACCACGATCGCCTTCGACCACCTCGGCTTTCGACCGCTACTGTTTTTGACCACCTCCGCTTTTGACTGCAATCGCTTTCGACCACCGCCTCTTTCGACCACACCTATGTTCAACCATTATCTGTTCCACCACCGTCGCTTTCGACCACTGCCTTGCTCGACCACTGCCGTATTCAACTACGACAGCCTTTTTGATCACATATAGCCTTAAGACCACTGCTGATTTTGCCGGAATCATATGCTTTTGGACCGCATGAATCGGGTGTTGCGGTACCGGGGCGTGGGACTGCGCACGCGTCGGCCGGAGTCCCGCGCTCTGGGAGGGGCCAGAAATGATATTGCATACATCCGGGGGCTACTTCTGGTATTGCTGTGCTGCATAGGGCCAAAAATACCTAAAATTCTCCAATGGCACATCGGTATTAGCATGTTAGCATCTAATACTTCATTAACACTAGATATGCTCTCATATACACACACTTTGTTTTTATTTGTACAGTTGGACGTAATGCTTTGATTGTGTCTGACCAAAAGAAGTGATGAAAGACAGAAGGAAAATGAACCTTGGACTTTTATTCCCTGAAGTCGAATGTGAACCTAGTACTGTAGTACACAGTACCAGTATTAGGATCGGCCCTAGTTTCAAGAAAAAAAGATTTTAAGCCGTCATCAGTCTTAGGTGCTACTCGGTTGGGCTAAAATTACACTGTAGCTAGCTGAAATTACGCTATAGCTATTGATGGCTTATTTGACGGAACTAAATTAAGAAAACGTAAAATAGAAAAAATGAGTTAGCCCATCACGGACAACACAAATGAATATGAAAAAAAAGAACCAGCAAAAATGCCAAAAAATAAAAATAAAAAATAAAATTTAGAAATAGTAAAAAATAAATCAGAAGTCAGAAGCACAAGTCGAAACGAGCGGGGCCGATCAAGCAATCAAATTATCACCAAATGGCAAAACATATCTTGATGTGTGATTAATGCGTGTATTGTCGTGTCTAATTTTTCGTCAGTTAAAAAGTAAAGCTGAACGGCTATGTGTAAACTGCTTTTAGCAGAAAAGTATTTTCTTAAGTTTTTCTCCTTATAGGACTAACAGCGGACACGGTGAAAAAAGTATACAAAAGACAAACGTACCATTGTCACATCGAAGCTAGGTATGAAAACAAGATACTCGTTAGAACGGCATGAGCATCGTAACTTTCACTGTGTAATATAAGGCACTCATGATGCTCGTTACTGTACTTCGTTACTAAGGTAGATAGAGTTGTTAAATGGAGTTTAGAAACAACTACTCTAAATAGTTTGTATCTTTAGTTTGTTACTGAAATTTGAAAGTAGATGAGAGAGATAGACCAGATTGGAATGAGATGGTCCCACTAATTTCTTGATCTTTTAATAAAATTCATTACTTGCACGGTAACAAGCACATATCCTTTCTTCCTTCTCTTTCAATCCTTCGCATCATAAATAGTTGATATGATATAGCTATAGTAACTACTGTAGAGACGACTCTTATTGCTTCACATCATAAATAGTTGATGTGGTATAGCTATAGTAACTACTATAGAGACGGACTGTTATTTGGATAAGTTCAAACACCAACAGGGATAGAACCCAACACCAACCTACAAGTACCCCTGCACTGATGGAAAACAATACAAATCTACTAGCATCCCTGTTTACCTGTTTAGAGAAGTTAATATGAAAACTTAATTTTTCGAAATGTCTTTTTCACTTCTCTCACTCTTGTCTCACTCCGAAGATAAGATAAGGGATCATAGCGTATCACGCATCTTATTTCTTTTGCTCCCATCTCATGCACATATCACGCTCTCACTTTTCCTATCGCTCGCTCTATCCTCTCCGCTTATTTTGGCTTCAGCTTTTGGCTTCTGGCTTATTTTTTACTATTAATAAATTTCGTCTTTTTCTAAATTTTTGGCTTTTTTGAGCTTTTTTGCTGGTTCTTTTTTCGTATTCGTTTACGTTGTCCGTGATGAGCTAGCATATTTTTTTTTCTTTTTTTTAAAAAAAATTAGTTACGTTAAATAAGCTAGCTTCAGCTACAGTGAAATTTCAGCCACTACAGTGCAATTTCAGCCATAACCCACAGCTTTTCAGCCCAACCGAGCGGAGAAAATCATTTACTTTTACCACTACTATTTATTTTTAATAAAAATTTATCAATTATAGTAAAAAACTATTAATCATAGTCAACATGACAACATGAAGGGACCTAAAACTAAAACTAGACTCGACGATGGTGTCCTCCAAGAAACCTATGAAGAGGTTCGGATCGGCTGTGATTGATTCTTTTTTCTTTTTTTTTTGGAAACAAGGTTGCGTGCTCTGATATTCATTTCACCGAGCAGAGAAGTATTGGTCATGTTCTTTTCAGTTTTTAAAAGCTGTTTTTTGGCTTTTTTACAATAACTAATTTTTTAAATGAAATATCTTTTCAAGATAGAGTCTACTAGTTAATTGAAGTACATACTTTGCTGACTTTATTTATATCGCCAAAAACCGTACGTAAGTTTCTGTTACTCTGTAATATCTCACATAAATAATCTAAAAGTCATAAATCACAGCTAAAAATCATAAACTACAGCAAAAAGAACAGACTCTATATTAGCCTTATAGAGGCTACACCGAGGACACCAGTACCGGCCCCTAAGGAAGGGGCGAATGATTTAGTACTCGTTATGTCTGAAGTGGAGTAAAAACAAATAAATACTAATGAACAAAGGAAAGTGCAGCGAGAGCCATTAGATTAATATCGGCACAAAACGTCCAATCAAACACAGGACTGAGAGCATTACGCTTTAAGTACAAAACGTCCAGACAGGAAGGGCCATGGGCCATGGCCATTACCGTTTAATTAATGTGTTGCTACTTCGTGGATTGACCGTCCGGTGCAAAACGTCCAATCGGACGTAGGACTGAGAGCATCACCCTTCAATTAGAAAACGACCAATCGGGACGTATTCCTACTTCAACTACCTTATTATAGTTCGATATTTGTAATAGCATGGCAGATTTTCTTTTTTCCAAAAGAAGTAAGTTATTGGATGGGAGAAAGATTAGGCGCCGCTATAAAGAGCTTAGGTACCTGATTTTTAGCTTTAACTATTAACTTTTAATTAAAATTAAATTGTAGTAGTTATTAGTTTTTTATTATCATTTAATTAATTTTTAAAAAAATATTATATCATTACAAACAATACAAGGAATAAGAGAGAAAAAAGAAAAAAGAAAAAAACCAAAAACTAAAAAGCTAAAATAAACTGAAATTAAAAATTAATACGTTCTAAATAGTTTTCAACTTAATAAATTAGAAAAAAACTAAAAAATGAAACCGTTTGAAGATAACTTTCACATTAAACTTATCGACAAGCCAGCGAATTAAAAGAACTCCCTACTAGGTGTCTAGGCCACCACTTGATGATTAGGCCCTTCTCGGTTGAGATGAAAAATAGTGGTTTATGACTGAAATTACACTGTAGCTGTTGAAATTGCAATGTAGCTGAATGTGACTTATTTGACGTAATTAAATTTTAAAAAATTTAAAAATACGGGAAAAAGAACTGGCAAAAAAAACTCAAAAAAGCCAAAAATTCAGAAAAATACGAAATTTATGAATAGTGAAAAATAAGCCAGAAGTTAAAGCCTTCAGTTATAGTATAATTTTAATCAATTATAATATAATTTTAATCATAAAACATTATTTTTAGTCCAACCGAAAGGCCTCAGGCAGTGAAGAGTCGAGTAAAGAGGCAGATCCTTCCAGAAAGAAAACAGAGACTCATGACTGGATGACCTACACACGTACAGTGCTTTTATTGGCGGAATCGGCTATAAATAATGCCCTAACCCGAAGCGCTAGATCACGCCCGCACAACACTAATCACAGAAAACACTGCTAACAAACGCAGCAAAACGAACACGAAACCAAAGCTAGCTAGAAAAAAGCCTTGAACACCCACACGCAAACGAGCAGAATGAGCTCGTCACCTCAGACCAAGCGCCTCAAGGCCGTGTACCAGCGCGTCGTGGATAACTTCCTCCTCGTCGTTAGCGTGCCGCTCGCCGCTGCCGCTCTCGTCGCGGTGGCGCGGCTTGGGCCCGAGGAGCTGGTCGACACGGTACGTGCACTCCGGCCCGTGCACCTCTTGTTGGCCGGATTCCTCCCGGCCTCCGCGATCGCCATCTACCTCGTGCTCCGGCCCCGCGCGGTGTACCTCGTCGACTACGCCTGCTTCCGCACCTCGTCCAACTGCCGCGTACCCTTCGCCACCTTCCTCGAGCACGCCAAGCAGGTGACCGTCGTCAACGAGCGGAGCGTCCGGTTCATGACGCGGCTGCTCGAGCGCTCGGGCCTCGGGGAGGAGACCTGCCTGCCCCCCGCGCACCACTACATCCCACCGTACAAGTACTGCACCGTCGAGGCAGCGCGCGCCGAGGTCGAGCTCATCGTCTTCTCGGCCATCGACGACCTGCTCGCCAAGACCGGAATCGCCCCCGACGCCATCGACATACTCGTCGTCAACTGCAGCTTGTTTTGTCCCACGCCATCCTTCGTCGACATGATCATAAACAAGTACAAGCTGCGCAGCGACATCCGCGCCGTGCACCTCTCTGGCATGGGGTGCAGCGCTGGGCTTATCTCCGCGGGACTTGCGAGGAACCTCCTGCAAGTTGCCCCCCAAGGCGCGCATGCGCTGGTTGTGTCCACAGAGACCATCACGCCAAACTACTACATCGGCAGCGAACGCGCAATGCTACTACCCAACTGCCTTTTCCGCATAGGCGGCGCCGCCGCACTGCTGTCAACGTCCCCCGCAAAGGCCCGGTTCCGCCTAAAGCATGTCGTGCGCACGCTCATGGGCGCACAGGATAGTGCGTTCCGGTGCGTGTTTCAAGAAGAGGACGACAAGGGCAATCTCGGGATCAACCTTAGCAAGGACCTCATGACCATCGCCGGCGACGCGCTCAAGGCCAACATCACCGCCATCGGCCCCCTCGTCCTGCCGGCCTCGGAGCAGCTTCTGTTCGCCCTCTCCTTCATTGCGCGGAAGGCAATCGGCAGGCGAATCAGGCCGTACATCCCCGACTTCCGCACGGCGTTCGAGCACTTCTGCATCCACGCGGGCGGCCGCGCGGTCATCGATGAGCTGCAGAAAAGCCTCGGCCTTTCCGACGAGCAAGTGGAGGCGTCACGGATGGCGCTGCACCGCTTCGGCAACACGTCGAGCAGCTCACTGTGGTACGAGCTGGCGTACATAGAGGCCAAGGGCCGCATGCGCAGAGGCGACCGCGTTTGGATGATCGGGTTCGGTTCGGGGTTCAAGTGCAACAGCGCGGCGTGGGAGTGCATGCAGCCCGCGCGCAGCGCCGACGGGCCGTGGGCCACGTCGATCCGCAGGTACCCGGTAGACATTCCCGACGTGCAAAAGCACTAGCTACAGCCACACAGCGTACAGAACAATGGAGATCTCATGCGTATATATGGCTATATGCATGTCCAAGCCAAAGTTTCAACTATGGTTTAGTGCGTTTCCGTAGTAGTACTGCAGTACCCTCTTCCGGTCAGTCAATAGAATGCGAAGCTCTTGGTCTAAGAAAAAGTCAGACGCAAGCTCCGTTCTTGAATGCGTCCAGTCAACACAACAATTAAATTTAGGTTATATTTTGCAAATAATATGACAGTAGAAATTGTTCGTCATGGTTATATATTTTAGAGACCATGTTAATACGTAAAACGGCATGTATCTGTTAGTTGTGGCTGGAGCGTGTACACATATATCATGTGGGTGTGTACGGTGAAGGCTTCAACCATTGTTCTCTGAACGTGGTGTCTTGCTTTCTGATTGTACTAGTGCCATACGTGCATGTATGTTCTCAAGGCTTGAAACATTATTCCCTGAGCGTTTTGCTTGCCTGGCTGACCGGCTGCGTACTCGATCGACATGGACATCGCCTGTATGATAATTTAGTCCCGAAGAACTGAACGTCCGAAAGCCCTTGCGCTAAGAAGAGAAGTTCGGGTAGAACGCGGTGACATTGCCGGTAAGATTACGATGTGTGGTTTGCGCGGCTAACATGGCCATTTTTAGCCATGTTTGCCGAAATTTTTTGAAAAAAAGGAATTTGCCGAAAATTTACTTTTTTTCTCTTGTTGAATAATGCGAAATCAAATCCAAAGAAAGTGGCCGGCCTTCCATCGCACGTCTGCATCCCTCCTGTCTCCTGGCCGCCGATTCCCCTCTGCCCACTTTTACCATAGGTGTGCTACCTTATCTTATTGTTTATTGAGATTGTCATGAATTACCAAAAGAGAATATTATTGAATCTAGTCCCTCCATTATGTGTTAATGGTGAAGTTTGGTAATTGATGACAAGTGTTTTGTGGACTAACATTTTCTATGAGTTGAATGAATAAGTTAAGTTCCAAAAATGAGGATGACTTGGGATGACTTCATGTGTTGAAGATCATCAAGTCAAGATGCTAGATGGAAAATGGCTTCATATGTTGAAGACCATCAAGAGAAAGATGCATCATGAGTTGATGCATGTCCAAAAAGAGATGATCATGTGTTGATCATCAAGCTAAGTGAAGATCATCAAAAGGATGCATCATGAGTTGATGCATATCAAGATGATGACTTAAGGCAAATATATGACTAGCTAGGGCTAAGAATGTATTTCTAGTCTTTTACTGGTCTGGTGATTGGTTGGAAGACCGGATTGCTAGTATAGGTTGTTGTACCATTAAAAGGGATCATGTCTAATAGTTTGAGTCTCATCATGTGTTGATGGCTCAACCTCAGTTGCACTAGCTCATCTTGGCATGGGGTTTGTATTTGCGAATGTGTTTTGCAAATAGTTGAAACTCATGTGTTGAATCATTGCGACATGAGACTATACATTGCAAATGCGTTTTGCAAGTGCTTGAAGTTCATGTTTTCATTCTTTGTGATATGAGGCTTATATTTGTAAATGGTTGAAGCTCATATATAATTTTTTGTAGCATGTGTGTCAGACCCGGATTTTTCAATCCAGAATCTTCTGTGATTACGGCATTATTCCACGGATCGAGATAATGCCCACGGTACATTGTCGTATCATGTCATACATCGCTAAACAATAATATTACAGACCATGGTTCCAAATTAAGCCACGTCGGGTAATAGTTTACAAAAGGGGGCACTTTGGCCGAATGACAGCATCACATGCGAGCAGTGGAAGAAAGCAAAAGTAGGGCCATAACCTCGAACAAGCGATCGGGGTAATGTGTGCAGTATATATTACCTAGGATAGATAATATACGTGCACACAATACCTTAGGTCTAACTTGTCTAAGCTCAGAAAAATACGCAAGACGACCTAATTCCCATCGTCCTTCTCTCCTCCCGAGACCGGGCATCTTCATATGCATAATGATCCTGCGTCCCTGTCTCTTTTGATAATGCGAGTGTGAGCACACTAACCACCGTGCTCGTGAATCATCACACAGAATGCAGTAATAGAATGTTGGCTGATCAAGGGAAGGCTCTAGGTTTATTTTATTTTGCCAGAAACTGCCTTTTCAATACAGTATTATAGCTGAATGAGGGGCTGCCGAAGAACTTCTGAATAAATCTCCCTTGCGGTCGCTGAGTGGTTAGCTTGCGTTTCCGACTGACCTCCAGATTCTTCCTTTCATTCTCCAGAATTATAGCCTTGTTCACCAGCTGGTGGAAGCTGGTGAAGTCCTGCACAATCAGTTGCACCCTTAGCTCCTCATTCATGCCTTCAAGAAACCTATCTATCTTTTCTTCTTCATTAGCTATGTCGACGAGGCATAACGAGCAAGTGGGTAAATCTTGTGAGGTATTCATTTATGGTCGAGCCTCTTTGCTTAAGATTGCGGAATTGTTCTTCTTCATCCTTAGAACTCCCACCGGGACGGTTGGCTTTGAAGGCTGTCTTGAACTCCGACCAAGGTATGACCTCCATGTCGTTGTCCGAGGAGGTCTCCTCTTGACCTCGGGCTGCAAGGTAGTTCTCCCACCAATTTGCAGCTGCCCCCTGAAGCTGATGGGCTGCAAATAATACTTTGTCTTCTTCAGCACACTTGGCCAAGCGCAGCTTCCTTTCTGTATCCCGAAGCCAATCTTCGGCTTCGAGAGGTTCATCGGCCGAGGAAAAAGTGAGGGGCCGGGTCCTTTGAAAGTCGGCCAGTCACTCTAGACCTGCTGGGCCACCTTGTTGCCCGGCAATATAGCTGCAGCAATTGTGTTTTCGCGCCATGACTTGCGCCATGGTGGGGTTGGTTGGAGGCGGAAGGTTGGCTTCCTGATCGTGGGTCTGCTCATGCCCCGAGGGCATGACACCGGGTGTGGAGTCCACCACCCCTTGGTTGAGGGTGGCATTAGCCTCGAGCCACAGTTACCCTCTCGGCCGCCATCTGCAGTTATATTCATACATACGATTGACTTAGCACTAATGCTAGGCAAAGCAAAAGAAGACTGCCAATTCAGCAAATAAAAGCCATCAAGATAAACGACAAAAGAAATTTTTAACACGAGGCCGGTTCCATAGGATAAAGCACCACATAGCCGACACTGGCCGGACTTACAATTACAACATAGTTAATTAGTGTTCGACGAAATAGTTACTACGATACAAAGGTCCCGGATACAACAACGGTCTCGGCGCTACACCCGTGAGTCGGCGCTACCCTACCTACTCCTCCATATCGCCGACGCCGGGCTAGAGGGGTGTAGTCCGCACGAGGCGGGACTGCTGCCCGAACTCGGAGGGGTCGGTGTCGAGTCGAGGCGAAGCGGTGCGGCTCTGGCGTGACCCTCCTCGGCGAAGAGCCGACTGGGCTCGGAGGTCGCACGCTCTTGCGTGCGGTCGGTAGTCTGAGTCCACCGCGTCCACGGTGGGGGCGGGGGAGGGCTGGAGTAGCAGCAGGAGCCGGGACTCTTGCCGCACCTGCCGGCTGCCGCCGCCTCTGCCTTGGCAATGCCAAGGCTTGCTCGCCTGGGCGAGCCGCTTGCGCGGAGGGTCGCCACCTCGGTGTGTGTGGCGACGAGGTGAACCCGAGGGCGGTGATCTCCTCCGTCGGCGGTGTGGGCGCTCCCATGGCCCTGGTCAGGTCAACCTGATGCGTAAGCATCGGGTTGTTCTCGTTCACCGGCATGTAAGTCTCATTGTATCGCGCATTCTCCTGGCGCGATGGGTAGTAGCAGAAGGGGGTGCGTCGAAGGCGGGCCTTGTAGATGTCGCACATCCGTGCGGCAGCAAGGCGTGCAGCGTCCTGAAGTGCCACGCTCCGGATGGTCCGCCGGTGCTCGTCCGAAGGCGTGGGGCTGGTCGTGCGCGATCTTGGTAGATGAACACCTCGATCGCCCAAGACTCCTCTCCTCCGGTTGTGGTCTTGAGACCACGGTACACGGCCGGTCCGGTAGCCTGGTAATGGAGGAGCTTGCGCAGAAGCGGCAAACTCCCCTCGTACACTCAGTGGGCGATAGTCCCATCACCCTCATCTCCGACTCGGCCATCCGTAATTTAAATTTCTAGTGTTAGTAACTTTTCAAAATATCAATGAAGGATAGAATGTAATGTGTCTAAGAAGGATAGAGAAAGAAGTAATACACTATATTTTGGAAACTCTTTTTATAAGTTTGATAAAATTATAATCCTATCCATTGTCTAACGTCCATACTAAGGCCTTTTACCCTACAGTCGTATGCTCGATACCACTCATCGGACCGGATTTTTCAATCCGAATCTTACGTGATTACGGCATTATTCCTGGATCGATAGATAATGCCCATAGGTACATTGCGGTATCATGTCATACATCGCTTAAACAATAATATTACAGACCATGGTTCTAAATTAAGCCACGTCGGGCAATAGTTTACAAAGGGGCACTTTGGCGAATGACAACATCACATGCGAACAATGAAGAGAAAGCAAAAGTAGGGCCATAACCTCGAGCAAGCGGTCGGGGGTAATTTGTGCGATATATTACCTAGGATAGATAATATACGTGCACACAATGCCTTAGGTCTAACTTGTCTAAGCTCAGAAAAATACGCAAGACGACCTAATTCCCATCGTCCTTCTCTCCTCCCGAGACCGGGCATCTTCATATGCATAATGATCCTGCGTCCTGTCTGCTTTGATAATCGAGTGTGAGCACACTAACCACCGTGCTCAACGAATCATCACACGAAATGCGATAATAGAATGTTGGTGATTAAGGAAGGCTCTAGGTTTATTTTATTTTGCCAGCAACTGCCTTTTCAAAACAGTACTTAGAAATCCCTATGACCTAGCAGCTTATGAAGGACACAAATTTTACTGGGAATAATTGTATTAATAGTGCACAGAGTCCATCCACCATTACATGGCCTCTGCACTTCACAGTACCTTTTAGCATTATAGCTGCCAATCTTACCACTGGGACGACACCCAGGACAAATCCAAACTAGGGCCTTTCCTGCCCTATGTCTTTCCAATTTACCCACGAAATTATTTCTGAAACAGAACTATATCTGGTTAAGTCCCCATGTCTGCCCATGACCGTGGGCACGGCTATTCGAATAGTTTTGACTCTGCGAATTTGTACACATTCCCCACAAGAGATCGCCAACTCGTTGCCCCACATGATTCCTTAGTCATATGGTTGAGCGGGGCCGTCACCGTAACCTTTCAAGATATCTAGCCTCTTTCGTCATCTCACCCTATGGGCTTATCCCACTTGCGATGGGTCCCATACGTTGCACGGGATGTTTTCCACGATTACTAACGTGGCGGGCTCCACTTCCCATAACGCTTAGAACAGTGGAAAACTTCACCTCCCTTGGTGTCCCTTTAGGCCTTCCTTACCCTTGCAAATCCACGCCTATCCACTACCAGTGAGATGAGTCCGGGGGTTTCGATAAATCTACTTAGCCAGTTGTAATTTACGACTTGTGGTTGTCTTGTTTACACTGCTAACATGACAAGATTCATCCTTAGTGTTATCCGGTGGTTCTACCACATCCCAAACTCTTTGTGCTTCCCCTGCACCACATACCAGCCCCCAAATCATCCACCCAGATATTAAGCAAGTTTGAGGCTTTTGGGATCATAAAATAACAGTTCCAAATTTTCTCCAGTCATTCCCACCATGACTGCCCAAATTATCGTCATATTTGCAAGTGAAATATTTTGGGATAACTAGCATCCCCGTTTATCTAGCAAACTAAGCAGTACGATATATCATCATTCTTATTTGTGAAAAAGTACATTACGCTAGTTTTGCTAAGGCGACAAGGTTCACATATCTCAAAGGTTTCACAGGTACTACTAACAAACATAGTATTGGGTCTATATCTAGAATCTAAGAAATTTGAACATACTTTAGCACATAAAATAATAGCATGCACTTGGATAGTTTAAAGAAAAGTAATTTGCATAAACAAGGGTTCAATATGATCAAGTGATAACTCGCCTTGGTCAAAGTGCTCAGAGGGTTGGGGGTTGGGATCTGCAGCTGCTGCCTCGGCCTCTTCTTCTTGAGCCTCGTAACACCAGAAATTTGTGATAATTTAATCCGTACGCGAAAATTTGCAATTGAAAGTAAAGCAACAAATCAATCCAAATAACACCAGAAATTCAGATAAAATCTAAAAATTATGATTCCAGTGCCATTTGATAGATCTTGAATTTAGATGAATTTAGAAATTTTCCTCACCCGATTTGGAGTTAAAATGAAGAAGTTATGCATTTTCAAAGTTCTCAGTTCAAATAAATTGCTAAAATAACTAAAATCGGCGGTGGGGACCACACAGTTTATTTATATTTTCCCTTTCTTTTCTTGTCACCGACCGGTGGGACCTGCTTGTCAGCGGTTCGGGTTCGCCTGCGCTCGCTGACGGGTGGGGCCCATCTGTCGCCAGCCCACGGACCAGGTACCGACAAAGGGGCCCACTGTCGGCCGGGAAAATAAAAGAAAGGCTCAACCAGCCATGGCCGGGCTCGAACGCCACGGAGCCGGGGGAAAGAATGCTGCAGTAACTGTGGAGGGAGGCTTTGCCTACCCTTAAGCATAAATACCTCTTAAGGTATCTGTGTGGCGGGTGGCAAAGGTGGCCGAGGTCAAGTCGGTGGGCGCCGGGAGGGGTGCCGGAGAGGTGTAGGCGGCTCGTGAAATGCAACCCGGTCGAGGTGAAGCCGAGGACGACGGCGGGGACGTGGGGCCTGGAAGGTGGCCGGCGAGGGTGGCGATGGCGGGAGGGCGTCGGCGACGGTGAGGTCTGGCCGGGAGAGGTCCGGGAAGGCCGGGGCGGGTTCGGGCGTCCGGGAGGTGGTGTGGGAGGAAGGAGGGCTCGGGGTGGGCGGAGCTCATGGCGGGGTGTCACCGGAGTTGGGGAAGGGTGAGGCGGAGGCGATTCTTGGGGGTTTAAGCGCAATTGCCAGGGGAAAATGGTTCTGGGGTGTGTGGGGATGTGTTCGGCGTGCCCAGGGGGTCTTATAGACACGCGCGAAGAGCTGGCATCGGGCGCCTACCCGAGTGGTCACGTCGGCGAGCGGCGGAGCAGGGGTAGGGGCCGAGTTGCCTCGAGGGCGCTCGAGTACGGGAGTGGCTCGAGGAGTGACGGAACCCGAGCGGAGCAGCAACTGAGCCGAGCGGCGCGGGAAGAAAAAGAGGCAGTGGTAGAGCGTGGGGGTGGCGTGCTCGGACAAAGGGATTCCGACAGGCGGCGGCGGACCGGTCCGAAGGAAATCCCGGTCCGGTCGCATGGATGGGCCATGAGCGGGCGAAGCGGCGCGGCGGGCGGCCGGATGGGGCGGCGAGGAGGAGGCGGGAAGATAAACAGAGCGGGCGCGGGTGGTGGCGGGAGATTGGTCGGCTCGGTGGTACCCTACCTGATCCCGATCCCCTTTTTATTTTTATTTTTATTTCATTATTTCATTTATACACAAAGATACATATATATATATATACCTATATATTTTTACTCCTAATTTTATGAGGGTTTTGCCTACAAATATTTCTTCATTAAAACCCTTTTTGGTTATTTCCCTTTTCCCATATGCAATAGTTATATTTACATATATACTTGTCCAATTATTCCCCTCTCTCATTGCTTTTGTAAAGATTTAACCCTATATATAGTCCATTATTTAGGATCCACTATATTCTTTTTGGCACTGGATCATCTTTTCAGATTCTCCTCTTAATATTTTATGTTCTATTGTTCTATTTCTTTTGCCTATTGGAAATCCCCAATTCTTTAATTAGGAAAAAGTTTCAAAGAGAATCAATTTCAAATCAAAACAACAGCAATTAATGCAAGAAAATTTTATAATCCAAAATTTAACTTTTCAGGATGTTACAATGTGACTTAGATTTGCGAATGTGTTTTGCAAATATGAGAAGTCAATATACTAATTCCTTGTGTCATAATTTTAAAAGTGTGCAAATATGTTTTGCAACTTGTTGGGAATCATGTTTGTTCCTTGTGCGTATGATACTATAGTTTGCAAATGTGTTTTACAAAATCTGTTGAGATGTCTGCACTTGTCAGGAAAATCGGAAGTACCGGCTCTGTGTAAGCGGTACTACCGGACATCGGAAGTACCGCCATGTGTTGCGTGGTACTACCGGATGCGAGTTGCCTGAGTGGCTCTAGATGAGCAGTTCATCCGGCCGTCGAAAGTATCGGCTCTGTGTGCGGTACTACCGGACTTTGGAAGTTCCGAAAGGTCGAGCAGAACCTTTTTCTAGAGAGCGCCAACTCTCGGCCTCGGTTCAAGCGGAAGTACCGCGCCGACTTTGCGGAACTTCCAAACATCGGAACTACCGGGATATGTACGGCAAGAGTTCCGCGCCGACTTCCAATGGCTAGTTCAGAAGCTCTGAAATAGTCGTTACTGCTGTGTCAGAGCAGGTGTGGAAGTACCGCATGCCAATGCCCTGATTTTTCAGGGGTTTGACTCCAACGGCTAGTTTTATTGTGTGGGGTATAAATACCCCCTTGTGGCCGGTTGGAGAAAATGTTGATTGTCTCATTTCAGTTGTCTTGAGCTAGTGTGAGCCTCTCCACTCAAGAGTGCATGTGTTGCACTATGTGAGCAAGGAGAGAGGATCTAGATTGCATGTGTTGCATCTAGAGGTTGACTTAGTGTCCATTTGAGCTTGTGTATTCGTTGCACGTGGTAAGAGTCAAACGAGAGGCTTGACTTGTTACTCTTGGAGATTGCTGACTCCTAGACGGCGTTGGAGGCATCGTGCACGGTGATCTTCTCAAGAAGGTTGTGAGAAGGTCCAGCAAAGTTGTGAAGGTTGGAGCTCACCTACCAGGAGCGGGAAAGAGTTACCACTAGTGGATTTGAGGTGAAAGGCATAATTCGTGGAGCCGGTCCAATTCATTTGGGCTAACCTCAACGTGGACTAGGGGAGATCGGCAAGTCTCCGAACACCACGGTAAAAAGAGACCGTGTCTATTGTGGTTTGTTCTTCTTGTGCTCAATTTACATTCAAATAATTTACATATATAGAATTAATTTGATTGCTTGTCAACCTAGAATTGTAAACTTTGACATAGCCTAGTATTATTGGTGCACTTAGACAAACTTGTTTGATTTATGATTTATTTGTGCTAAACCAATTTGATTTAAGCTTCCGTATTATATACTTGTGTTTAGCCAAATAGCTCAAATAGATTTTAAAAGAGAGAATTTTAGAAACGACTATTTGATCTTACAACTACCAACTCATTTTAAGTAGTAGAAACATACGTACGTACGTATGTACGTACATACATACATACATATACACACTCGTATGGCACTGTTACAATGTTTTTTTTCCAATTTTGGCTGCGCTATGGTAGCCGATAGGACCTGGTATGAGAGCTCAGTGGAACGACGTGTCGAGTTCGTCGGCCGTGCGAGTGATTAATTAGTGCTAATGGAACTTAGTGTTAATCATAATTAGTGTTAAGCATTACTAAAATGGCTCCTACATGGCAAAGCGGCAGGTCTCCTGCCAAGGCGTGACTGCTTGGCAGGGCCTACCGAGCTCTGGTAGCTCAGTAGGTCCTACCGAGTCGAGGCTAGAGCTCAGCAGGTCCTACTAAACTACTGTAGCATGACAGACGATATGTATCACATGTCGCGCCTTTCAAACTTGGGGAGGAAGCTATTTTTATAAAATGGTGTTAGAGGGTCAAGATTGAAAAATAAAAGTTGCAACATTGCTAGATACGTCAATAGTTTCTTGCTTCCGGCTCAAATGATGTATTGGGAACCACTTCTGGGTAGGGATGGGATAGGTGAGGGAGTATAACTTCGTTCACCAAAGTTTAAATCATGATATCTTTTGTATGTATATGTGAGTGCTCTTCAGTATAAGTTTTGTGAGGGTCATATATTTATTTTCAGCCTTCGTGTTTCAAGACATACGTTAAGAGGATGTACTCGTGTGCGCATGGGCGGAACCACGTTGGGGGCCCGGTGTCACAGGACACCGGGTCCAAATTTTTTTAATAGGGATTAGCACTTTCGTTCCATGTGTGAACCCCCTAGACTAAACTCAATGCACCCGGTTCTACCCTTGAAACTCAATGAAGGAAACACTAGCAACCCAAATTCCCAGTAGCTAGCAGCAGTCCACGAGAAGCCTCCGCTTCTGTCAATCCATGAGACAACTGCAGCAGATTGAGCTAGTGTAAGAGAGATGACTATAACAGGCCATGACGTCCATTTGATGATCCCAATCATGTCACCTCGCAGCAACCCTCGACGCTTGTTCGCCTCACATGGTCGGTCAGGAGATGTGCAGCACGTCCGCCACACAGCCACACCTAGCTAGACAGCTACCAGTCGCCGGAGAAGGGGAGAAATCAGTGCCACCGGCCGCCCCCGCCTACCATCTCACCGTGGCGTCCCTGGTCTCTATTGCCTAACGCCCTCGTCGACCGAAGGAAGCTTAGGTCTATCCGATCAATATGTACATTGTTTTAAATTTCTCTCAATTGTTTCAATTTATGATTTAGTATTTAAATATGATGATTGCTAAAGGATATTTATCGAGTTATAGGCTTAAGACTTAGGGTTTTAATTTTGATTTTTGGAATACCAGCCTAACTCGTTGCAAATCGGAGATAAAATTATAGTATTTGATCGTAATGTCAAGTGAACAACATGACATATTTTATATTATATTGTTTTTAAACTATTAAACATATAAATATCTAATTGACTTTTCAATTAATTGGTAATAATTTAATGAATGATATACTTATTTGCTATGTGGAGAAATATGAATTGACAAAAATTACTAACGATATTATGGTTCGTTGCTTTGTGAACTTGAACGAACGTAAATACTAACAATAATGCATTAACTTACATTTAATTGTGTTAAAGTATTGATGCTAAAAATTACCGAATATATTACTATTTAGCATATTATCATTTGAAAACTATATATATATTATTATATATACGGTGAAGGAGTGAACTTTAGTCATGTTCCTTCTAGTCCGCCCCTGCATGTGCCGATGTGCGCGCACGCTAGGTGGTGTGTGCGTTCCGAAAAAAGTGACGTGTACGTAGCACCGGAAAGAGACTCGTATATAATCGTATTCCGCGGGGTGTATCCCTTGGCTTCGAAGGAAACAACGGGGCCGCCCGACAGCTGCTTAACGCAGCACATGACGAAGCGCTCCGTGTCCTGTTGCTTTTGCTCTTTGCGACTTTAATCTCCTAGTACCAACTCGATATGTTAAAACATTCCTCACTTGGTCTTCGAACGCTCCCCAAGACCAAATGTCGTCAAAAAAAAAAAAAACAATTGCAAGATTTCTATCTGCATTTTTTCCCCATCAATCACTCTGGTTAGTGATACATGAGAAAATAAACAATTTTGTTATAGAACGGAAGCAAAAAAAATGGAACGAGAATAGTAATACTCCGATTAGTGATTTCAAGGTGGGATTAGGTGCAGGGAGTTGTTGAGGGCTCGCATCGCTATCCACTAGCACATTTTGCACGCCCAAGTTTGTCCACGGGTACTTGACACTCACGGGCCCGCTTTGGCTTTTTAGTTTTTAGTTTATTTAAATAAAAAATCATTTAGAATACATCGAGTTCTAATTTTAGTTTATTTTAATCCTTTTTTGCTCTTTAATCTTATTTTTTTTGCATTGTCTATGACGATATAACGATTTTTTTATTTTTTCCAAATTTTTCTATATTTTTCTTATTTTTTAAGAAAAAGCTAACATTTGTTATCGTGCAATTTCAGTCAGAAACCAAAAGTCAAAGCCCACAGCCGAAGCCTGAAGCCGGATGGAGCGCCACCGCAATTGTTACATGAGTTTGAAACATCTTTGAGATAAGAATGATGGTACTATTGAACCGTTGAACTCAAGTCATTTTCTTACCCAGTTGCCTCGTCTCCATGTGCATGCGAGTGAGATCCGCCTATCATTGCCATGCTGGTGCCTTGCCAACTGTGTTTCATCATGGAGGAGGCTAGCTAGAGCCACTTCACTGGGGCATATTCTTCAGATGGTTTCACATTTCGTTGCCCTAAATCCCGGTCAAAGCAGCGAACTCCAACCTGGCAAGGATAATTAGCTGTCCTTTGCATCCAACTTATCTCTAAAGACCAAAATACTATGTGCCCAAACATGGTTAAAATTCTGGAGCAGACAGGAGAAACCGATTCGACTAATACCAGGGCAAGCAATACCATAGCCTTGTGGTTTTGAAGGGTTACTAGTGTAGCACCTTACATACCAATATGAGATATTACTATGAAACGTCATCGCTAAAGTAAAAAATAATAATAAAAGCAATAATAGAAATCACGAGAAAATTAAAACTTTAAAAATACTTTAATAGAGAACCAACAAAATCTAAAATAAATATTTGAAACATGTGACCGGTCCACTTCTAACCAAATAAAGAATAAATAAAATAACAAATGGTGGCAAGATACAATGATGAAAACTCGAGTGCTCCTACCCATGCATGATGCTATCACTCCACTAACCTTTTACCTGAGAATGAAAAGATCAAACGTGATATTTGAAAATCTCAGTAAGTATTCAACAATGATCGCAACACGGTGAGTAAAGGACAGGTAATGCAAGCAAGATATGTAAAGGACAAGCAAAACAAGCAAGCAAGCAATTGACACAAGTTAAGTGCAATGAAACTAGGTTATAAAAAACACTGATACGGATCGGAGATAGAGATCACAGGAACAGTGGCATTAAAGTTAAATGTTATTTAGCAAGTTATGGCAATGGCGCTGGCGATTACTCCTCGCATACCCGGTTATACGAGAATAGCCAGGCACAACCTGTCCTCGACTGTATAACCGCATACATGGTGTAATATCATGAGTAACGAGAGTGTACGGGCCCCCCGTACGTTACCAAGTAGGTGAAAATCTTCCCTATATTTGCATAACCCCAGATCAAATAACAATTATACTATTAACATGTAACATCAAGTAGTTAATGGATCATGGTATCAAGAACTAAAATATAGCAGCCCTAATAAAAAAGTGCTAATAATTATAAACATAAATTAAATATGTTCATATGTTACCTTCTTCATTAATGGTTGAAGCATTACTTTTAAATCACTAATTAAAAGCATGAAT
This sequence comes from Bonia amplexicaulis, assembly GCA_036346245.1. NCBI lineage: Eukaryota > Viridiplantae > Streptophyta > Magnoliopsida > Poales > Poaceae > Bonia > Bonia amplexicaulis. The sequence continues at coordinate 17,693,348 of CM070751.1, read as the reverse complement.
TCTAAAACATAATTAACCGAACATTCTAATAAACATAAGAGCATGTGAAACAAGATAAACAATATTAGAAGTCTATAACTAAACAAGTATTAGTAATATAATAATAATTAGGCAATCATTGGTGATGTGATAATAACCCGGTAAGGTTTAGTAATATGCTAACAGTCAGATAACTTTAGTGATATGATATTAGCCAATTAATTTTGGGTGAGATGATATTAGCCATGTAACGTTAGTGATATGATATTAGCCAGGTAATTTTGGGTGAGATAATATTTGCCAGGTAACGTTAGTGATATGATATTAGCTAGGTAAGCTTGAGTGATATGATATTAAGTGATATGATATTAGTTAGATAAGCTTGAGTGATATGACAATTATACTTAATGACAAGTAATCTGGAAGAATGTGATACGTGAAGCGGAAGGGTCACGGCCATGAGGTACTTGATTTGAGTATGTTCGGCTGACACGCTGTATAAGAGATTCAAGGTGTGCAACTGTCCATACACTTTTTCAAAAGTTACGTGTGAACCTGCGAAGAGGAGGTAGAGACGAATCAGGCGAGGCTGTCCTATTTTCCTCGGCTGCCACCTACCACAGCATATGTTCGTATTCTTGTTGCACTGATAGCTGTTACTTAGAAAACTTCTAAACAAGCACTGACCATAAACAAGCATTTCATGAGAAGAATATCTGTAGGCTAACTTCGCGAGGGATTCTCTGATGACTTTGCTTCGTAACGTTCATCCGATTCTAGATCAAAGGTCCAGATTTTTTTGATTGATTTTTTGATTTATAGTTTTTAGTTTTTTATTTTATTTTTCTAATTTTTTCTTTTTATATTTCTTTATATTATATGTGTTAAAATATTTTTATTTAAAAAATAGGTTATTTTAACACAGATAATATAAAATATAAAAAGAAAAAATTAGAATAAGATAAAAATAAAAAAACTAAAAACTATAAATCAAATAAACCAAAAAAATCTGGACCCTTGATCTAGCTTTGAATGGACGTTACGAAGCAAAGTCACGCACGTCAGAGAATACGCGCCGAGGCTAACTTAAGAGCTCCCACGGAAAATTAACATTTGGGTGTAAGCTTCATTTGAAACACGAGGATTTGTCAAATTTCTGATGAGAATCGAACTATTATTTTTATATAAATTCTAAGGAAGAACTGCATCTAGTGTCCACGGCGTTACGTGAAAACGAGAAACTGAATTCGAAATTTTCAGGAAAGATCGACAATTGTCATCATCTTACGGTGTTCAGACCATCCTCACCCGTCGACCGTCGTCGATCCCTCTCGCGGAGGGCAGCCGCGTTGAAAAGCACATCGCGGAAAAAGCCAAAAAAAAAAAAACCCATGTGCGCATGAGACAGCTCCCAGCTGAGGCATGTTCAATGATATATAAATACAGGTCTATATTATTTATAAATAGAATTAAAGAATAATTATACAATAAATTATCTATATAGTCTGTAATGATCTTATATAATTAATTGATTATCTATATATTTGCCTATACAATATTATACACAATGGAAAACTATCTATAAGACATCTGTTAAATAGTAGATAACACCATTCCCTCTCTTTCATATCACCCAAAATCGTATTGACATTGAAGCCAGAAGCTAAAAACTATTTGTAACACGTTGGCTTCTTAACATGGCATTTTTATCTTTTTTTATCTTTTTTGTATTATCGATAGAGATATAACGATACTTTTCCTATTTTTTATTTTTTTATAATTGAATATCCCAAAAAAAATAACAACCATTATGATACTATTTTAGTTAAAAAAAAATCAAAAGCCATAACACTTCGAAGAAGACTATAAACTTACGTAGGGCAGTCCCATACTGGACACTGCTATGTTATTTTTATATTTTCTACATCGTTAAGGAATAGCTATAAATATCATTAAGTTTAGTTGATGGTGTCCATCAATAATACTAGATAATAAATTTTACCATAGTCCCCGTCCCCGCTCGATTTGGTGAAAATCATGGCTTATGACCGAAATTACAACATGTGCGATGAAATTTCACCATGGTGAAGGTGGCTTATTTGACGTAATTAAATTTAAATAAAATAAAAATAGAAAAAATATGCTAGCTCATCACGGACAATGTAAATGAATACGGAAAAAAAAGAATTAGCTAAAAAGCTCAAAAAAAACAAAAAATTAGAAAAAAATAAAATTTATAAATAATAAAAAATAAGTTAGAACTGAGAAGCTGCAGCCGAAACGAGAGTACTCTCTTTTTGATAGTGTTGGATTTTGTGTTTGTCAGACCAAGTGATACGATAGACATGGCTTACGATAGGATCATTCAGAATGCCCGTATAGCTGACATGTAACGTGGCAGGTGCCCCCGCAGCGAGGGAACTCCTCTGGGGTCTGACCCCATTGAGAGGAAATGGGGACATCGTCGGATGGCCTCCACGTGTTCCCCCCGCACGAATCTCCGCACGGCGCCTCCCGTCTTCTTTTCTCCGCGAGCTCCTCTTCCTCGATCGCCGCCGCCGCCGCCGCTACCCGATGCCACCGCCAGTATCCGCCAGCGCTGCCGAAGTCGCGCCACCGCCGCATCCTCCGCCCATTCGCGCCACCTCCGCGGCCGCGCGTCCCGAGATCAACCCCATTGACCGGTCGAGCTCGGCGAGGTTGGGGCATCTTGGCGGTCGGCGGCGGCGATCGAGATGAGGAAGAGGAGCTCAGCGGAGAAAAAAGCCGTGGGCGGGAGACGAGGAGGTGAGGTGGTCGACGGCGGCGACTCCGTCGTCCCCGGGCGATCACGGTGACGAGGCGGAGAGGACGGCGGCCATCTCCTTCTCGGCGGCGGTACTTGTCGCGGCGGTGGACTTGAGCGCCTCAGGGCACGCGCACCACCGTGGTGCTCAGCCAAGACTCTCCGCCGCAGCGTCTGCGGAGAGGCCGCGAGGGTGGCGTTAGCGGCGGGGCGAGGGAAAGATCGAGGCGGGAGACGGAGCGATGATCGAACAGCGCGGCGGATCCAGGCGGAGGATGCGGCGGTGGCGCGACTCGGCAGCCAGCGGATCTGGCGGTGGCATCGGGTAGCAGCGGCGGCGGCGGCGGACGGTCGAGGAAGAGGAGCTCGCGTGGAGAAAAGAAGACGGGGAGGCGCTCGCGCGGAGATTCGTGCGGGAGGAACACGTGGAGGCCATCCGACGATGTCCCCATTTCCTCTCAATGGGGTCAGACCCAGAGGAGTTCCCTCCGTCACTCTGTCCCCACCACTCCAGCTCGTCTGCTCGAGGTTCCCGGAAGAAACAAAACAAGAAATCCAAAAAAAAACAGATGAAAAAGACCAAAACCGAGACCAAAACAGCAGCAGCGGAAGCAGCAGCCGGAGGGAGGCGACCACACGGACCAGCCGCGCCGCGCAGCCACCCCACCAAAACCAAACCAAGCCCACCACCTCCGCCTCCGAGCTCGCACCAGGGCGCAGAGGCGGGGCGGCGCCGCGGGGGCCGCCATGTCGGTGTCGTGCGGGCTGGAGTGCGTGGTGTGCCTGGGGTGTGCGCGGTGGGCGTGGAAGCGGCTCACCTACATCGGTGCCTACGACAGCGAAACCTGGCCGCCTGCCGCGCCCGCCGACTTCGAGGCCGTCCCGCGCATCTGCCGCGTCATCCTCGCCATCTACGAGACGGACTTCTCCAACCCCAAGTTCGCGCCGCCAGGCCACGGCTACGTCGACGTTGACCCCAGCTGCATCATCAAGCGGGCCACCTACGACGACGTCGGCACCGCCTGCCCGCCCTACATCGTCTACGTCGACCATCGCCACAAGGAGGTCATCCTCGCCGTCCGCGGCCTCAACCTCGTCCGCAACGCCGACTACAAGGTCCTGTACCGTAAGCGATCCCCGATTCCAAGAACGGAGAATTGCGCAGGAATGTGCCGGGATTTGAAGGGACGAGTCGATTTCTTACAGGTCTTGATGGATAACAAGCTCGGGATGCAGATGTTCGACGGCGGGTACGTGCACCACGGGCTGCTCAAGGCGACCAAGTTCATACTGGAGAGGGAGACGGAGACGCTGCGGGAGCTGCTGCGGCCGCACGGGCCAGAGTACAAGCTCGTGTTCGCGGGGCACTCGCTGGGCTCCGGCATCGCCGCGCTCATGACGGTGCTGGTGGTGAACAACCGGAGGGAGTTCGGGAACATACCCAGGAGCCACATAAAGTGCTACGCACTCGCGCCGGCCCGATGCATGTCGCTCAACCTCGCCGTCAAGTACGCCGACGTGATCAACTCTGTCGTGCTGCAGGTACGGGCTGCTGTTGTGAAATATTAGCTGTTGAACTTGCTGCCTTAGAATAAGTTACCTATCGGGATGATTGGGGTGAGAGGAAAGGGAGCAACTTGGTCAAATGTGGTTTGCTTGTGGCATGATTGGAATATCTGTAAAAGTCGAACTAGTTTGATTGTGCAGAATGGTAGGAATTGTTAAGGATATTAGAGATAGAATAGGAATTGAATTATTCCTTTCCTTATATGCCTCCCTTTTCTTATCCGCATATGACATATTCCCCTGTAATATCACTTTATACTCCCTATATATATTGCTCATTAGACTTCTTTAATACATATACAATATTCATAACATGATATCAGAGTTTAGGTTAAAACCCTAACCTCAATCTACTTCTGCTCATCTTCCGCGTCAGCTGCCCCCGGGAACAGAGATCGATCCTCCCGGGGGTGGCCACTTCTTCGCTGGCCGTACGTCCCACTGCCGGATCCGTGCGGATCCGCCGCCGCCGGCATTCTCGGATTCTCGTCGATGGCCGCCTCGCGCTGGTGACACCGTCGCCGCTCCTGTTGGCCAACCCAGTCTCCGCCGCCTGATCCGTCCGAATCCGGTCTCTCCGACACTCGAGCCGTCGCTCGCGCGCCTGCGCCGCCGCCTCCGACACCGTGAAGCTCGGATCAGACTGCCTCCGGGCCGAATCTGATCGCTCCGTCACCCGAGGCCGCTGCCAATGCCAGGCCGTCTCCGCTCCGACACCGCTCCATCTCGGCGCGGATCCGGGCTCCTCGCACGGATCTGGCCTCGCCCCGCCTGGATCCGGCCGCCTCTGGCCGGATCCGTCGCTCTCCATCGCTTGGCCTCCTCAGTGCCGCAGCCTCCAAGAGCTTCGGATCCGGTCGTCACTGCTCGAGCCGCCACCGCTGTCCTCTTCTTGGACCGCCGCCTCCGCTCGGCTCTCTCGACGTTGGCCGGTTGACGCTGGCCTAGCCTCTCCTGGACCCTCTTCGGGCCGTCGTTGCTCTTCCTGAGCCGCTGCCTCTTTGCCCACCGACGGCCTCTTCGCTCGGATCCAGCCGACCGTCAGCTACCTCTTTGCTCGCCGACGGCAACTTCACCTGGATCCCACCGGCTCGTCTTCACCGTATCTGGCTACCCACGGCTGGCTCTTCCTCGCTGGCCGTCGGGCTCTTCTGCCGCCGCCGCCACTTTGCTCTTTGCGCTCTGCGGCCATGCCGCTGTTTTAATGGTGCGGGAGAGAGGGAGAGAGATGGGAGGGAGTGGAGTGAATGGTTGTTTTTGACGGATGGAATAGGAATTGTATCTCTAATACCCTTAACAGGAGTCATGTTGCTGGAGTTGTGCTATGAGGATAGTAGCTTATAGGAGGTTTGTTGATATCGGTTGATGATGCAATGTTTGATTCAAGAAGCAAACTAAGCAAGGTAGCAATCCGTGACCTGTTTGCCATGTTATTGGGTGAATTCAATGGATGCAGCATGTCAAGTTATATTTGGTAGAAGGTGTATTTTCGAAAAAAAAACTTGGATAATGCTCCTGACCATGTAGTATGGTATTTGTGGTGCTGTAACTTGTGCCACTGCTGTATGTCCATTGATGTTTCTACTTGTGCTATTTTACTATTGTGATCTTGTTTGATGTTGTATAAGTGAATAACTCATGAACTCAACTAATCCTATGCTGTCGTTTTAATGTTAAAATTTACCATCTATGGTACTAATTACAGTATTATCTCTTCTCAAGTTCATTATCTCACTGTACAATGTCTTTTGCCAGGATGACTTTTTACCAAGAACGCCAACACCACTGGAGTACATTTTTAGTTCTATATTCTGGTAATTTGTCCCCCATTCACTTTCTCCAACTGCATATGTAGTTCTATACTTCTATTGTAGTTCTATACTTCTATTTTCTTTCAGTAAAAAAAACTCCATGCAGTGGTTGAATTTTTCACCAGGCCTTTATGCTTTTGACAGCTTGCCCTGCTTGTTATTCCTCATTTGTTTGAGAGATACATTTAAACAAGACAAGAGAAAATTTAAAGATCCTAGAAGGCTATATGCTCCTGGTAGAATGTATCATATTGTCGAGAGGAAATTTTGCAGGTAATTGGTTCTATTTTATAATAGCTAGTTAGCTGCTAGTTATTACTTAAGTCATATCAGTATGTTTATGCTATAAACAATAAACCTGCTATTCATGCTCTTGTAGTACAAGGAAGCTTCAGGCTGTTTGCTTGTTCATACTAAAGCCTTTTTCATGCTTTAAGAAAGGATTCAGTCCTCATGGTTTTTTTGAAAAAGCAAGCAATAAAGCTTTAGGGCCTGTTCTTTTCCTCCGAAGCCGGCGGCTTTTGGCTTTTGCTACAGTACCTAACTTTCAAACGGAGTATTTTTTCAAGATGGGGTCTACAGGTTAAACGATCTACACGTTAAAAGCCCAACATCCGTACTGTCAAAATTGCAAGCAGTATCTGTTTTCCGTAATCTGTACCGTAAACAGCAAAAATTCAAAAATTTCAGCCAAAAGCCATAAGCCGCAGCCGAAAAGAACATGCCCTTAGTCTGTTTGTGCTTTAGAGTAAGGAAAATCCCGTCTTGAGAAAATACTCTATTTGAATGTTAGGTACTGTAGCAAAAGCCAAAAGCTGCTTTTAGAAGCCAAAAGAACAGACCCAATATTCTCATTCACTACATGTATTTTCACAGCTAATGAGGAATACATCAAAATGTATGGTTTTATGTTGTTTGATTAAACAAAGTTTAGCCAGATATTTTTTAACTTTTTTGTAGATTTTCCTTCAGCAGCAAGGAAAAAAAAAGAGAAATCAAACTCTAAGAAAAAGAAGGCATAGAGTACAGAAGCATAGAACACAGGATATTTCAAAATTGGTATGACAAAGATGACGATCTGTCTCATCACATTAGCTATACATAACCAGATGATATAGGTTGTTGCTTTTATCATGGAAAATGATTCATGTCAGTACCTACTATTGATGTAGCGCAGTCTGCATAATACATGTATTAGCAGTGAAATTTGTGTCTCCAAATGTGGTGATTATAATACGGAGCTTTGTCAATTTGAGATTAACTACATTATTGCACATCTGTAGATGTGGAAGATTCCCACCTGAGGTTAGAACTGCTATTCCAGTGGAAGGCCGATTTGAGCATATTGTGCTATCATGCAGTACCACTTCTGATCATGCCATTGTTTGGATTGAGAGTGAAGCAGAAAAGGCTTTAGAGGCAAGTGCACATTATACTACAGATTGCTGATTTCTTCTAGCAAATATGAATGTATGGAAATGTTTGCAATAGTTTGCCAGCTGTGATGCAGTTGTTAGCATCACAGCAATGACATAATTATTTGATTGTTAAATCTAGTCCTTTTTATGTTTAGATGTTGATATGTTAATCTAATGTTTTGACATAATTATGTTGTTAGTATCTTGAATCTGGATCTAATAGGTTCAAGCAAGTTTCAGGACTAGAAGGAAGAAACTAATGACAAAAATGTATTATGCTGTGGCTATATACTACTCCTGTTGCATTAACTAAAGCAGCCACATCAATGAATGAATTGGTCGTCTGATATGGATGGGTAATAGGTCAAAGTACACTGTTTCTTGCTTCATTTTTTTTCCGGATTAGTGGTTAGGCCTTATTTGGTACTTCATACTTAGCACTTAGTGTCAAGTACATCAGATGGGTTTGTAGGATATATTGTGTATGTGATTTGGTATAATTCAAAGAGATGCCTACTTAGTAAAGAAGATCACCTTTCCATTGCATATTGTTAGATAAGATGGATGCACACACGCACCCTGAATAACCTTGTGGGGTAGCAGGATCTCGAAGCATTAGTTTCCTCATTGTCTATTAGGGGGTTAGGAGCATCAATCACTAAATTTTTGATAGATAAAAAGGATGCAAACAAACCCACCTAATATTACTGATGTTGATTTTTCCTAGGCTCTGCATGTGAACATAATAAAACTTAAAAACGAACATGCAATTTTATGGATTCCTGGTTTCTTCTGTACCTAAGTTTGGATTAGTAAACTTGAAGTGGGGCATACATGTTTGAGATTTGACTTTGCACATTTATCCTTTAAAAATATATTTTTCTCTTCTGCATGCTTTGCTTCCGTAAGATAGTATAAGAATTAGGAGCTAAATTTTGTTTGTCGTGATGGTGTTTAGTAGTACATTATTTGAGGAAGACACTCTTATTTTTACTAGTATTGACATGCAAGAGAAAGGAGGAATAGGTTTCAAACAAAATATTCAGAAATACACATCTCTGTAACAGCAAACATCTGTAAGCTCCTATTGGCAACATTAATGGAGGACTACAGATAATTAGCGTGCATAATTGCCTAATCATCATTGTCATGGTTCTTCTCACTATTTTCCATTGGCAAGAATTAAAGAGCCTACAAGAAAGTAATGAGGTTCGCCGGAACTTACAGTTGCAGCAGTGATTTGCTAAGCTCCACGGTGAATATTTGCTTATGATACATATTTTTGCAGCTAATGATGGAAAGTGAGAAAGCAACAACTCCACCTGCTCAACAAAAGATGGAAAGACTGCGAAGTTTTGAGGAAGAACACAAGAATGCCCTCCAGAGAGCAAAGACCCTAGACGTTCCCCATGCGGTAGACCTGTCTGAAGAGGAAACCAACGAGGGTGCTAGCCCTGCACCACCCTCTGATAATCATAGCGAGACGACGTCAGAACGAAAATCTGCAGGAAGAACCAGTTGGGATGAGCTGATGGATAAGCTATTCACCAGGGATGAAGACGGGAAGCTTGTTGTGAAGAGAGACATCATAGCAAGGGATATTGTTATAGAGTAATGAGTAGTCTCAAAAATGAAGACTCCTTTTCACATGGCGATTAGTTCTTTTCACCGGCTGTATACAAGATTACATTGTGGTGTATCATGTCTTTACCTTCGCGGAAATGTCTTTCTGTGATTTGAGTACAGGTTTTGTATATCGTTTCTGGGCAATGAATCAGAATTTATTACATATGCTCGCTTTACCCGTAACAATCCACTTGAATTGTTCATTTGGTGATGAAGGATGCGTACTTGTGGGCTCTTGGAATTTAGGACCAGATTCTGTGCAAGTGATGTGGATATCGTTTGACTAAATGCTCCATTTCCTTAGCATTAGGACTCGAAATCTCGTTACTCGTTCGGCTTCAGCGTTGAGCCTTGCACAGATCTTGTCCTAGGTCAACTTGGAGCATAAACCAAATGAGTAGCCTGTGGTCATTATAGAAAATGTGCGTAGAGAAGCCCCATCCTATATGTGTATTGTTTTTCCTATTTTTATGGTCCGTTGCGCCTCGAATGTTGAAAACAAATACACTGTTCTAGCTGATCCGTTTACCCAGATATCGAACAATAGAAATCGTTCTTCAAGGTATAAAAGACAATTGGAAGAAGTAATCCTAGGTCCAATGACTATTATAATTATCGTTTGTTTTACCTTGTTTCATTTTTCTTTTTATTCATTACACTGGCCTTGTGAAAATCCTGTAGATGAAGCTATTCAGGCGAGAATACTCCTATATTAACCGTACGGACAGAACCACGTCAGCGATTTTATGAAAAGGTTCTTTAGTTTTTTAAATTGCGTACGAGTCCTCAATTTTTCCAAAAAACAGCGCTTTTGTGAAAACCTCCTTCGCTTTTCCAAAATTATATATGGGTCCTCAATTTTTTCAGAGAAGCCCTCCTTTTACGTGATTAAGCCCTGCACTTTTTTTGGAATTATGCACGAGTCCTCTACTTTTAAGAAAAGTCCTTTGCTTTCTCAGGAAATACGTTCGGGTTCTTGATTTTTTCAGAAAAGCCCCCTACGAATTGTGAACCCTACGTAGGTAGAAATAGGCGATTAAAAGATCAGGAGATATGAATTTAATGTGAAAAATTTTTACAGAAAAACTACAGACATACGAAGACATAATTCTCTATATGAACAGATATTACAATGAGACTCTTGCTCTTGCTATGGACTACTATCGTATATATATAGGGTGAGGGAAACGAGTCCCACACAGAGAGAAAATCGAATCAGAGTCAGTTGCTACAGATTCACACCATGTCTGATACAGGCTACGCATAGCTCTGGCACTAGTCATGCCACGTCTGGCATATGGCGATACTATGTTCTACATGGACACGGTACGAATTCGGATCAAACTTTAACAATCTTCACCTTGAACCGAATTCCCTCTAGTAGTTGAAAAAATGCAATAATCTTCTCCAATCAAATCAAGATGAACACCTTGTGCATCGAAAGTCCGTTGAACTAATTTTCAACAAAAAAAGATTAGAACAGTCTTATCCAAACGTTTCTTGCGAAGAAAAAATGAGCAAACCACCAATAGATCGAAACACACAACTATCAACAAAGCAGACGAACAAATCTGGGTTTTCCACAATTCATAACTCCAGCAAAGTCTGAGTTTGTACAAATGACTTTCTAAATCAAATACTCAATCATCGAACGGTATAAGCCAAAACATTACATGTGGCGCTGGATAGATAATAAATAACCCATTTAATGGAATCTGACATGCTCTACCTGGAACACAAAACTCGGCCAAACTATGCTCATTAAAAGGGTAACTTTTACATGTGGCCATCACGTACATCAAACTACCAGCTTGAAAGGTAATTAAATACTATGACATGGTTAAAACTGCTCCTGTAAAATTGTCCGGATGAAAGTAACTCTTGTACCGTCAATGAAAAATAAACTGCATTAGACCCCTTGTATCGAGCTATATCAACTGAAAATGTTGTAGTAACCAAGCATGGATGCCGCCAATAATAGGCACAACGGTCCGAATTGTAATGAACTTTACCTTTAGCAAAAACATGGAGAGCTAACGACATAGCTTCTTCATGAAAGATGATGATCGACTGAGGCAAAAGATCATCAACGGAGATGGTGCAATATGATGCCAGGCAATGGTGTTGACAAACCTGGTACTGGAATAGTCGTTGAGGTAGAGTGCATGTCAACGCTCAGTAAGGAGTCGAGTTGTTGAACAATGTCAAGGCGAATCGAAATCACCAAGTTGGAGCTGAATCTTGGTACACTGCTATGTATAGGAAGAAATGAACTTGGGGCTTCACTGTAGACTTCTCGTGTGCACTTAGCAATTTGTTGGACCTGTATTTTATAATCCAGAATCCTGTGTGATTTCACCGCACTATTCTCTCGATCAGTAGATAGTGCGCATAGATATATTACTGAATATCAAAGTATATATCATGCGGAAGTGTAAATATAATAGTATACTTACACATGGGCCGATCAAGCCAAAATCAATAAAATGCAGTAGCAAAAATGAAACACACAGGTGGGACCCTCAGGACGTGCCCACAGACAGCCAACTAGGGTTCGCAACCTAGTTCTTAACCTCTTCATCTTTTTCACCATCATAACCAAGTGTATTGCTGAAGCGTAGCGATCTGACTCCTGATTTTGGATTAATTGAGTGAGCGAGGGTGAGCATAAATCACCGTGCTCTGTGAGCCATACATAGGATGCAAATAGATAACTTGCATAGCTTACCAAAGGAGGCTCGAGTTGTTTTATTTACCATAAATTGCTTTTAAAATACGATACATAGAAATTTCCTGAGACCTAGCAATTTGAGCTAAAACATGATATTTGGGTAGAAAGAATGCATTAATAATAGTAGCACATATCCCATCACTGTTACATGGATCCTACACTATATGCTAACCTTTCAGCATTATAACCACTTATCTTATCACTAGGGCGACACCCAGGGCAACACCAATCAGAGCTTTTCACTGCCTGCCACTTTGCCAATTCCTCTTACAAAGTTTTTAAAATAGAACTATATCCGGTTAAGTTCCCATGTTCACCCTTGACCGTGGGCATGGCTATTCGAATAGTTTTTGACTCTTCCATCATCTCACCAATTAGTCATGCGGTTGAGTAGACCATCACAGTAACTTTTCAAAATACCTCGTCCCTTCCATCATCTCACCCATATGGGCTTCTCCTACTTGTGATGGGTCCCATAAGTTGTACGGGATGTTCTACCCCCAGTGACTAGCCTAGCTGGACTTAGAGATGGCAACAGGCACAAACCCGCTGGGTTTTGCTATCCCAAATCCGTGCCCATGAAAGTTGGACGTGCCCGCTAAAAAATCCATGCCCATGACGGGTGCAGTTTTTTGCCCAGACCCATGCCCACTCGGGTAAAGGGTACCAACGGGTCGCCCATGCCCGACAACAGTTGTGCAGATTGCAGACAGTGTAGTGCTTAGCAAGTCAACAATAAGTTCAATTTATATGCTACTATGCATGAAACAAGCAACGACAAATCCACAATGCACATCACTAGTTCACTCTATCAATTCTCAGTTCATAGTTCACTGGCATAGCATATCATTACAAGTTCACAGTTCACAACTCAGTTAAAACCAAAAGGAGAGACATCAACTGCTCCTTGTACTTGACTAATGGGCTATGGGTCATTGGTTTGCTGGGAGGCTGGGAGCCTGGGTTTATAACTCCTATGGATCGGGTTTATATTACCCATGGGTTTACGGGTTTGGGTACTATAGGAACGTAACCGAACCCGGCAGACCCGATGGGTTGGGCTTTTTGCCCATTAAGAGACCCATGAGTTAGAAAATTGACTTAGACCCACGCCCTAATAGAGTAAAAACCCACCAGGTATCGGATTTAGGGTACCCATTGCCATCTCTAGCTGGACTACCCACACCGACTAGCTTGCTATGGCAAACTTGACCCACAATGAGTGTCCCATTCAAGCCATCACACAGTCAGCATTTGCACTACCCCTCTTCCCCACCGATGAGATAACTTTCAGGGTCAAGTAAATCAACTAAGCCAAGTTGTACTTTACAGACTTATGGTTGCACTTATTTTACATAGGAGGTCCCGACAAGATTCTGTCCTTAGGGCTATCTGGGCGGTTCTAACACTAACAAAACTCTCGTGCACCACTGCACTAGCCCCTCTTACCATCCACCTAGAAATTTAAGCAAGTTGAGGTTTTTAGGAGTATAAAATATTCATATCAAAATATACCAGCCATTTCTACCCATGACTTTCAAAATTAGTTACTCGTGATTAAAAGTGATGCTTGGGGTATTTTGGTGCCCCCAAGTACCTAAGCAGTACTAAGCTAGGGTGACAAGGCTGGAAAGCTCAAATGTTCCAAGGGAATATAGTTGGTATCATATCCGCAAGATAAATAATACGCATGTAATTAGAATCTTAAAACAAACATAGATTTGCATATGAAATAACAGCATGCAATTTTATAATTTAAAACGGAAATAATTTCCAGAAAAATTAGGTTCAACATGATCAAAGTATTAACTCGTCTTGCGCGGTTTACCGCGGTCTTAAGCTCACTCAAAGCTTTCTCGTTCGATGGTCTGAGCTCCTGGTCTTCATCTTTATCTGGATCTTGGTCTCACTTGATCCATTGATGCTTTAGGACTCTAATTTCTAATTACACGCTAAACAACTGAATCTAAATAAGGAAAATAACTTAAAAGGCCTAAATAAATCCAAATGAATTCAATTTTAGTTTTATTTTGAGTTAATAGGTGATTTGAGTCAAGGTTGATTGGGTGCGGAGTATTGACGGAGTCATACGGGGTTGGAGCGGAGTGATGAATGGCAGAGAAAAATTCGCTGAGAGGGATGACAAGGAAGGTTCATCGATAAAGGAGTATTCACGGAAATATTCTGCTTTGGATTTGAAGATGGCTATGTTTAGCTGATGGTAGAATACCATAACTCGATCTTTCTAATTTAATAATTTATTTTTATTATTTTATATTTATTAAGGAAGTTCCATGAATTAAGTTAGACTTACGGACAGATGTGAGACTTTAGTTGGGGTATCGAGTGTTATTTTTGTCAGTGTTAACATTTAAGAGTTAGGGCACGAGTTCTGCACATAATGTGTGCAATTTTACTTTATTGAATCAATTTTTAGAGTTCGTAGTTCTTGTAAATTCAGGATATGGTATTTTATGGTGTTCTAATTACCAGTTAGTCGGATGATTAATTTGAATGGTTGGCCCCATAATTTATTAAAGCATGAGATTACTTACCCAATTATTGCTATTTAATGGTTAACTTCAATTAGATTACTATTTATTACTAATCCGTGACTTATGAATCATTCTAGGGCTTAAACGTATATTGGATAAAATGCACTCCTAACTATGCCTGGTATCACTGGACTTCAAATTATATATTAATGAGAATATTTTAATGACCTGATGACCCTGGGGTCATTTATATTCTATGGACACGCAAGGCTATATTTCAATACGTTCTTTAATTTGAGGCGCTCTCGAAATTAAACTTCATTGATAGTTTGTGTACCTTTACTTAGTATCTAGCGTAACTTAATTTTAGTTAAAATCTACCTATGTGAGCCTAGCCTGCTATGTGCATTTATAGTTTTATATCATTAAATTTATCATTAAGATTTGGTTATCGGTCGTATACTAGCGACAAGGATTATCTTTTAATCACGACCTTCTAATGTAAACACACATTTCATTTTAAATGGTTACAACATATCGGTTAATTAATTTTATGAAACGGCCTGATTTGTCATTCACCTTATTACCTTTGGGTTGGGATTTTTATTAAATTTGGACACTTCACCAAAGCCATCATTTATTAATGCCCTTTATTAATGATTAGATTTTAAATAAATAATCAAGGCACATTAGTTGCACATCTAGGATAATTAATCCAATATTAAATCTTTAATAATCCTACTTTGCATAGTACTTTATTCCATCTCTATAATTAAATTCTTATCTCTATTTTTAACTGAGTTTATGATAATTATTTAAATCTCACATAATTATTTCCTAGTAAAAAAATTAGTGGACATAAACTTGGCCTTACATGGATTATAATTTGAATGATCATTAACTAATTGAATTAGCTCTTAATTGAAAGAGGGCCCACCTGTCATATATATATATATATATATATATAGGACGCTGAAATGGGACACCATGGTGCCCGGGCACCATGATTTCAAATGCATCAATTCCATCTAAATTTGGGTATATTTTTTAAAAATATCAGTTTTAGGGTATATACTCATCTATAACAATTCAAATGAAACGTATAAGTTTGAAAAAATATACTCAAATTCAATGTTTTGAACGAATTTAGATCACATACTTTGTTGTAATCAGCATATACCTATAATCAAACTATCATAAAAAATGCAACTACAATTCAAAATTTAGTTCAAACTTGTTTGGACTAGTTAGTAAACTAGTTGAACTTGATATCCAAGAAATTTTAAAATTTTCGCACATGATACATACCTATTTTAGACTATGGTGCCTAGGCACCAAGGAGCATATATATATATATATATATATATATATATATAGACACACAGAGAGAGCGGGAGCTACTCTAGCAGGGGAGGAAATTGGCCAAAACAGGGGACTTGGGCGGCGGCAGGCAGCGGCGGCTTGGGAGATGGGGACCAGAGGGGTGCGGGTGACTAGTGAAATGGGTTGTAGGGAGGAGGCGTCGGCGGTCAGCGACGGCTCACGGCGGCCGGCCATGGAGGGGAAATGAGGCGGCACCAGCGTGGTGGGACAAAGGGAAAATGGAGGTGAGCACGAGCTAGAGTGGAGCACAGGGAACTCACATGTGGTGGAGATTTCTATTACATCATCCAAAATTTTTATTAATCGAATCGGGGTTACCAAATTCTTATACGAGTCTGAATTTCCACCACATCTTTATAAATATAATCTCAGGTTCGTTATCTGCCAATTTAATCAGCTCTTCACTCTAATAAAAATCTAGTATCCTTTATTTTAGATCCACCGATATCTTTTGTATCATGACTTCCTAATAATCCAATCTTTTGTTATTGATTCAAAATCATAATTTGCTCCTCCAGTAACCAACCTAAATCTGTACTATCTTCTTCCAACCTAATTCATTATTATAAACATCCACCGGGAATAACATCATTAATCAAGTCTATATTCTGATAATTGTTATCACATCTCCAATTTCTCAAAAATTCAATTAATCCATCCAGTAATTGATCATATTCTATTATTCCACTATTGTAAACATCTCCCAAGAATTATACAATGGATCAATGTTGTAATATATTAATTATTTTCACACTTCCTACTCCAAGAATCAGTTAATTCATCTATCTAGTCAATCTATTCATTTAGGCTCTACCCATTCATTTATCCAGAATTCACACTATCATTTTCTTACGATGATCGACATTAAATCCACCAATATTTTTGTGTGTTCACCACAAACATCTATCTTCTTTACTTACGACTCTATTTATCCTTCTCCATTCTTTTTTTTGTAAGAAAAGAAGTGTTTTTCTAACCATAGGTAATAAAACCAAACATGGAAAATAGGTTTTTATCAACATAACTCTTTCAGAAGTAACACCTCAAGGTTAGCCTTAAGCTTTATTTTTGAAAAACAAGGTCCTTTTGAGGGAAGAGTTTTTGAGAAATAACTTTGTTTTGGACTGTATGAGAAACCAAAGTGATTTTTTCAAATAAGTTTTGGTAAGTAGTTTGAACCTATGAAGACTTCCTCGGAAGATCAGTTTTGTTAAAAATGAGTTTACACCGTTGCCGAGCTTTGTTCCACCATGTCATGGCTCAGCGGGGAGCAACGGCGAGGTGAAAAGAGGCAGCGTCGGAACCGGTCTCTTGGTAGCAGGACAGTAAAACATTTTTGGTTTTACCTGCTGCTCTTGGAATGTTTTGCATTGGACGACAATGTTGACGTGATATTTGCCGTTCGTGGAACACGGCACTTGACCCGCGAAGCTGTCTCGTGATCTTAAGCTTACTTCTTCGATTAGGATTGCTCATTTGCACGGACTCGTGAGATTTTTTTTATATCGAATTATCAGCTCGTGAGATTTAATAGAACCCAGTCGACTCTTGGATGCCCATAGTTATGCTTTTTTGGATAGTAGAGTTCTTCCCGGGGAAAAGAAGTGCATAGCCTCTCCCGAAAAGCTTCCATCCGCTGAAAAGGCTCTCAGGGCAACAGTTTGACCGGCGACGTCAGAAAGAACACACGGAGACCGCAAAAGTGCATTAAGCTTTTCCAATACTGTAACATTTTTTACTCGCCCGCTTATTCACAAGTCCACATCCATAACTGTTCTTTTTTACTATAGCTTATAGTTTTTAACTACGACTGATAGCTTTTAGATTATTTGTGCTAGAGATTACAGAGTAACAGAAACTTACGCGTGATTTTTACCGACTGAGCCCCGCTATTACCGCATCATCAGCCCCACTGTAATTGCAATACTAGCAGCACATGCTGTATGTCCCCACGCAGTACGCAAGATAAAAAGAATGATGGATTCGATAAAATATCTTACCACATTCCTCCACAGAAAAACATCGATAAAATGCCCCAGGTGTGAAAAAACAAGGGTCAAGATTTGATTGTTTTTTCGATCATGATTGTGTGGTAATTGCACTTCTCGGTTCTGTACCAGGAAAAAGATCCAAGAATAATAGCTCACAATCCCTTCAGAACAACAGGGCTAACAGGAGTCAAATCAAATGTCCATCCACCACGCCAGTTGAGATTTTTTTGTGACAGAAATTGGAAGCAAACCAGATACTACTGCCTCCTGCCCCGTCCTTTCTTTGATTGTTGTTGTTCTGCATGTTCCTTCCCCGAAACATCACTTAGATCAGCTTCACAATGGGAAGGAATCCAAATTAGTGAAACAATTTAGAACTTGATATACACTAACTGTAGCCCTGGAGAAAACAATGAAATATACCATCAGGTCCACGAGTCATGAGAGCAAAAAAGATGTTGTTCAGCTTTTCCATCTTCTTTGCATCCTGAGCTTGATCTGTCTTAAACTTCAAGCACTGCAGTTATTTCGTTTCAGTCAGCAAAGCAGGAGTGCTTTATTTCAATCAAATATCATACTATATGCAGCTGACACCAGAATATTAGAGCAGTTGGTGATTAATAACGGACAGCATACAATACAAATTCGCTGCTACCAACATAATGAAACATTCATTGCAGGATGCCAACACACATCTATAATTGAACAAAAAAAGAACAAATCCATATATGGCCTTTCAAGAAAGTGGTAATAAGCTACACTTTGAAATTGTTCTGTAGTATAATCAGCTGAACTCCACAAGTGCACAATTGCTTCTATAAGAAACAAGCACAACGCAATCTCTCTGTATTCTACACACCCATGATACAACCCCAGATTCAGATTACCAGATTAAATAAGAGCAAGTTTAAGGTTTTGCCTTTCTTTACGATAAATGTCAGGAAATAAGGCCCACATTCCACTGATGATGCAAAAAAAGTCAGGATAAAATACAAGCTAAGTGAGGCAATAACAACACCATGAGCTTATGCCTTACATGAGTCAACATATCTTAATGCACGACAACCATTCTGGACAGTTAGTTGAACACTACAATAAACACCACAGGTCACAGGGCTTTTGTTGCAAAAACTTAATGCAGCATATTCAAGAGAACAGACAACGTGAAGCATATGCATAGTCTTTCTAACAAACAAAAGGTCAAGAATAGTCATCTAAAATTTATTTATTACAAAGGCACTAGTACTAATATTTCATATTGTACAGGTCATCAAACAATATTTTCACATCAAAATATTCCATGATCCTCTGTCAAACTTTCTTCCTAATATGGTAAACCAATCTCCAACAATGATATTGCAATGCAATTGTAAACAAAATATAGCTCTTGGTGCCAGTTATTTAACAGGTATTAACTAGTACAAAAAAATGGATATCCAGCCTTTACAACCCTAATTATCAGTTAGGTAAATTGTACTTCTATGAAACATATTGCTTGTACGAAACACAATGGTGACATATTGCTTGTACGAAACACAATGGTGACATTGCATTGGCCTATAGATCAAAAGCACAGAAAGCATGAAACAGTCACTAAGTAGCATCGCATTCCTTAGTTAAGCACAACATTGGTACTTGCACAGAAGTGCCATTACCCTCAACATGCACATCGTATGAGGCTAACATTAATAATGCTCATAATTTATAAAAGTTGTTAAAAACTAATGGTATGTGATGGGCCTCATGTGACAAGAAAATGCAGTGCATTTGCACCTATTTGGGCTAGAGATGAGAGGGAGGTTGGCCCAAGTGAAGGATAAAATATGGTTTCAACCGACATGCGTTGCACTCACTGTTGTCGCCTAGGCGAGGCGACGCCTTGGCATCCAGGCGCTGGAGAGGATCGTCTCCCCTTGGCCAAGAACGCCGTCCGCCCGTCTCCTCTTCGGCCGCCGCCTCCCTCCCTCCTTGCGCCACCTAACTCCCGCCGGCTTCCTCTCCAGCTTGCTCCCGCCGCCGAGGGAGGGAGGCGGCGGGGAGGCGTCGGGAGGAGGTCTGGGGAGGAGGTGGCGGGGAGGACGTGGCTGGGGAGGAGGCAGCAGGCGGTGAAGCGCCTGGGGAGGGGAGGGCGTCGGGAGAGAGAGAGAGGCAGCGTACCTGCGGGGAGGCGTTGGGAGGAGCTTCAAGTCGGGAGTCGGGAGAATGCGAGACAGCGAGCGTGAGAGTCCGAAGAATGCGAGACAGCGAGAGACAGCGAGAGAGAGAGTCGGGAGTTATATGGGGAGACAGCTGAATCGAGTCAGGAGATGGGGATACTGCATCGCCGCCTCACCTAGGCGTCGCCGTGCGCTCACCAAGGCGTCCCGGCGCCTAAGAGGCGCCGTGGTCGCCAATTACGCCGTGACAACCATGGTTGCACCTCTGTCCATTGAGTTCTTACAAATTTGTGCACAAATTCAGATGGATCTAGTGTGCACAAGATATATATTTCGAAAGCTTATCAAGTCTACTTTCCAACGGATCAAACAAAGCTTGATTTGAAACTTTCTACAAAAAGTTGTGGCAATTGGAGTGCATGCTGAACAGGCAGTCTAGAATGGCGCACATAAGTTGCCAAACATGAGGAGTCTAGGGTTTGTATAATATCTTTGGGTGATAGCCAGCTATGCCACTACTTTCTAAAGGTTTAGAAGACTTCTTTTTTCATGTTATCCACATATTCAAATTTGCCAATGTAAGGAAATTGAAAATAGTAAGGTTTTAACTCAATTCGAATTGAACGTCACAACCAGCACACCCGGTTTAGAAATGTCATAACTTTTGCATACAGAGTCCGATTTAAGTGTTCTTGTATTTGTTAGAAAGCTAACTTCGAGGCCTAAAAAAGTATCAAGTTCCAAAATCAAATTCCATCTGTGCACGACGCGGCAACCAAACAAACCGACGGCTTAAATTTCAACATTTCATTTTTTTTTGTGCAAGTTATCTAGAGAGTTAGTTTTTTTGTGTTAGGTGTCTTAGGAGGGCTATATAAGCCATTATAAACATCCATGCAACTCAGACTCAACATTATACATATTTGTGCTCTCACCATTATCTAGACCACGCGCTTGTTCTTCCTAACCTTTGGCACAACCACTTCTAGAGAAGAATTGGGTGTGCTTCTACCAAAGGTCGTTCCTGCTTATCCGCTAGGAATTGAGGGTTCGATGTTATCCACTTCGTTGTCGGTGGATTTATCTTCAAAGCATGTGCTTGGGCGAATTTCAAAGAGTTGCATGTCTAGCAGGTGAGCAGCTACGGTTTGTCAAGTCACACGAATTATCTTTGATACCCTAAAATTTACGTCGTCGGTTTGTACTTGTTACGTCGTGCACATATGGAATCTGATGCTAGAACTTGATCCTTTGTCCGGGCCTTGAAGTTAGCTTTCCAACGAGTACAAAAACACCTAAATTGGACTCCGTATGCAAAAGTAATGACCTTTCCAAACTGGTGTGTGCTGACTGTGACAAGTTCAATCCGAATTGACTTCAAACCTTCCTATCTTCAATTTTCTTACTTTCGCCAATTTGAATCCGTGTAAAACATGAAAAAGGAAGTCTTCTAAACTTTTAGAAAGTTATGACATAGTTGACTATCACCCAAAGATGTCGTACAAGCTAAGGACTCCTCATGTTTGGCAACTCGCGGGTACCGTCCTAGACTGCATGTGCAACATGCACTCCAATTGCCATAACTTTTTGTAGAAAACTCCAAATCAAGCTTCGTTTGAACCTTTAAAAGTAGACTTGATAAACTTTTCAAATATGAATTTTGTGCAAACTAGATCCATCTGAATTCGTGACAGATCTTCAGGAACTTGATGTATATAACTGCAATGCATGTTGGTTGAAACCATCTTTTATCCTCCACTTAGGTCGACCTCCCTCCCCTCTCTAGCCCAAATAGTTGTATATGCACTGCATATCCTCATTATCATGGCTCACGGGTGGGTGTCCTAATTCTAACTCTAATGTCACCCCACCTTTACGTGTTAAGTCTCTTTCGTTCCATCTCAGCCAAGCATCTAATGAACTCCACTGTTACACGGTTGGCCTTTAAACTTAATACACTAAAAAGAAGCTTGAAAGAAAGAAAAAAACAAATGCCTCATTTCAGAAGTCCTGTCAGTCAAGTGCTTTCAAATGGTTGGTATCTACTGCTTAAATGTCCGATAGCATGACAAAATACCCTTTCAGCCAACTCAACAGTACATCATAAGCTCAATAAGATTTCTAATAGAATACTTACCCATTCGAAGATTTCATCCCAAAGTGAATCTTCCTTGAGAAACTATGACCATTCCATCATATATTGTGGGAGATCTATTGCAGCAACGCAATGTCCATGCACGAATTTGCTGGGAGCAATATTTATGATTTCTCAAATTGTAGGGCACAATCGGTTGCACAACTACATGGTTATATTTGATTCCAATATAAATATGCCAGAGGGGCTATGTTCGAGAATAGTGAAGTAACTAACAGTACAAATGGTAGTATGACACCGCACAGCACAGTTAATATATAATAGCTGCTCAACATAGTCACTGCAGTTGTTTATAAACAATTTGTCAAATAAATCTGAAAAATCTACTACTGGTAAAAATATATGAACATCTGATGTAAGACAGATACTGAGTACACTAAGATATGATTCGGACATGTGTGTTTAGAAGATGAAGTAACTGATGGTGTATGTGAACATGCAACACCAAAGGATTCCCCCATAGAATAGACATCTTTCAAGTTTCAGGTCAACAAAATAGTAGCCTTCTGCACTTTACTATGTTCGACGAAATTTTGTACATGCCCTAATTCAATTATCAGTGGCAAATATGTACATGTACGTGTTCAAGTAGAAAGGAAAGCTCACATGCCCAAATTTGGGTTACTGTTGTGGAATAGAAATATTCACTAATGCCCGCTAGTGTTTTTACATCTTCCAACAAAAACCACACACACTCAGATTTGGGATTTCAGGCAACCATTGCAGATGCAATCAAAGACTCACTATATTTTCTGTGACAAGCTTATTATGGAGTATAACCTTACATGATGGGCCCAAAATTAAAAACAACTCGTTAAAAGAGAGGCTACTAACGCATTTTCAAAATGCTGCATTTCGTATAGCCCTGCTAGCGCAGTATTCTCTCACGCCACCTGTTACTAGCCTACTACATACCAAGATATGTCGCAATCCAAAAAACCAATCGATAATCTAAATCAACACAGCAGACCATCTCATGCCAGACACCACATAAATTGCTCCATGGGAAGCCGCATTTTTCCAATGCACAGAATCTACCCAGAGCCCTCGATCGGCTCAACTCTAGGTCGTAACACGCATCACGCCGTGGCACCCGTGATCGGCATCTAAAATACACCACTTCCTCGTCTAGAAATAATGAATCGAGCACAAATCTAGGCAAAAAAAAAAAGTTTGGGCGCGGTACCTCGCGGTCGTCGGTGACCTTGAGCACGAGCTTCCCCTCGCAGTGCCGGTACTTCACCACATAGCGGGTCTGGAGGCATTCGCAACGGATTAAATCGAGAAGCGGATAGGGAGAAGTAGGGGGATTTTGAGGGAGGGGGGGATCGGGAAGGAAGGAGGGAAGGCTCGGGGCGTACGGCGGTGGGGTCGGCGCGGAAGAGCTGCACGGACCGGTCGACGAACTCGTCCCACGAATCGAAGTACACCATCGCTGCGGCAGCGCAGACCGGCGGGGAGGGCTGCGGCGCGACGCTGCGGTGGTGGTGTGGTCGGATCTTGGGGATTGCGGGAGAAGGCCGCCGAGTTTTAAATAGGATTCGCTACTCTGATCGGATTGGCGGGTTGGACTTGCGTGCGGAGCGAGCGATGGGTTCCGCGCTGTCTTCTTTTGGTCAGTTTGAGCTGTGGTGCTCTCTCCTTTTGTCAGTTGTGTTGCGGTACTCTTGAATCTTGGTACTAGATAGTAGGAACCAGGAACTTAGTAAAATTTTGCAATAAAAACTTTTCTGATAATTAAACGAAATTTTTGATCTTTTGCCCCATCTTTTATGTGCATTTGATAAAATACTCCGTGATATCTTACTTACATGTGAATTCAGGGTCCGTATGGAAGTGACACACCACAGGGTATTTTATCAAATGCAATATAAGATGAGGCAAAACATTAAGGCCCTGTTTGTTTTAGATTCTAGGCAAGCTAGCTACTTCTAGTAGCCAAAAGCTCCCCTAAACAAATCCGACTTTTAGGCTAGCTACTGAGAATCTGAAAATCAGGAAGGCACAATTGTCTTGGGATCAAGAAGTCGCAATAGCCGAGCTTCTCACGATTCTACTGACTAATGCCACTTAAATTTGAAGTTATTTACCATAAATGCCATTGAATAAACCCTCCCCGCCCACCACCCCCGCCTCCCGCCTCGATTTCGCCCCACACATTGGCTCGCTCCCCGCCTGTTCCTCCCCAACCGCCTCCCCTCCCAGCCCGCCTCCCCGCCTGCTCCTCCCGACCCGCCCACCCGCCCCTCCTCCCACCGCCCACCCCGCCCTCCCAGATCCCGTCGCCCCGCCTCCTCCTTCCCCGACTCTCCTCCCTCCCCGCCGCCGCCACCCCGACACCCTCCCTGCCCCTCCCGGATCTCCCGCCGCCCCGCCTCCTCCCCTCCCGCCGCCCACCCCTGCCCCTCCCCGCTCCCCTCCCGGATCCCCGCCGCCCCAAAATTATCGTCAAGGTATGGCAATGCTTCCATAGCTTAGGATTGTATTGGTAAGATTCATGACTATTTTCTCTTGATGACTGAGGATCATTAATACATATAAATATCCCATCGATGGACCAAGATTGAAGCCAAATATTGTTTTAATTTTGATATAACCATAAACCAACTTAAATCTGGTAACCTAACAAGTATAATTTTACTCTTCCCATCTTCATGGTGAGCAAAGTTCAGACTGTTAGATTTGGCTAATGTTTTGTTGCTAGATTGTATATCATACAGTCATGAGATGCAATGCTTTCTGAATCATATAAGTATATAATAGGACTGTTGTGGTATAGTTATATTCAAATGAGCAGGTCATAAACCACCAAAACTATATTTTGACAGTGTCTCGTGTTCTTATATAGTTTATCGCCATATTACATCTAGATATGCTAGGTAGCTTTCTTTTCCTATGAACAAGCTCACCCTATAGTTTGAATTTATTCAATTCATCATTCATGTTTCAAATAATCTTGATAAAGCAATCTGTGATGGTTTTGCATTTTGTTACTTGTATGTACATATACAATAACCGAGGAGCTATTTTTTCATTGTTTTCTCTTGTTATGGGCATTATTAACCACATTTTGTTGTTTACAGGCTTGAAAGAGATGCTTACCCTCTTTTTAGGACACTTCGACAAAAGTATAAGACAAGTACAGATCGTGACCCTGTATTTGAAGAGGTGGCATCTTTATCGAATATATTGCGAAGCAGTGTGTATACATGAAAGATGATGATGTTAGATCATTTAGGGATGTGACACATCTTGTACATTTGTATGAAACTAGATGTGACACAAAACTTCAGCATCTTTCATGTAATACTGGTATGATGTTGCAAGACTGGAGCTGGTAAAAAAAGACTCCCTGTTTTCTCCATGTAATACTAGCATGGCCCCATTCTTTGTACTTCTAGAGGTAAATTACCTCGCTAGTCATGTAACCTTCTCGTTTGCTTCAGGTTCTTCACAAGTTTGGTGGGTACGAACCATATCTTGGCTTTCACGCCAAAGTAGTCAAGTTGATTGTCGCTGCCCGCAAGGAATGGCAGGATAAGAAAACAAAGAAAATGTCTTGCGATGCGATTGACAACTCAAACTATAGAGGGCCACTCAGTCACGGACCTACTTGATTGACTGAAACTATCTAATGTGTTACTGGGCAAGGAACGATCCCTATGCTTCTTGTGTTGTATACTTGAATGAGATATACTCTGTGATAAGTGATATAGGAAGTATATTAGTTAAGTGATATTTAATAGAATTTGATCATAATTACTTTTTCTATTGGAGACAAAAATGATCCTAATAATGCCGGTTATCATAATTACTTTTTCTATTTGAACTAAGTACTATAAATTTACAGCATGGATATCTCTTCTATCAATACATAATCAGGACATCAACTCACCTAAGGGCATTTCAGTCAATACATCTATCAGGATACCAGCTGCATAGCTAGAATCCAGGATGTCAAACATGCTAGCTACTCAGACCAGCTGCTACTCAGACTAGCCAGCTACTCAGAATCTCCAGCTAGCTATTCAGACCAGCTAGCTACTCAGAATCACAGCTCCTCCAAACAGGACCTAAATCCTCCTAATTAAACACCCCTAATTTATGTTAACAGAACAAGTATGGCAAAGTTCCCAACGTTACACAGAATAGTTGATGTTAAAACTTGAGAATGAGGTAAATAAGTTGAAGGCGTCGGGGTTAATGGAGATGTGAAGATTGGGCCGCCGACACCATGAATATACAGTGGATTTGTTGGGGATCTGAGTAGGAAACTCTAACATTGTGGTTTTGTAGAGGGGAGGAGGAGGTGAAGAGCACCAGGGTGACGGAGATAAAACGCCAGGGCCACTAAGGGAAGATGTTTATTAAAGGAGAGAAGGCGAGAAGACACCAAGGGAAGATGTTTATTTAGGAGAGAAGGCGAGAAGACCTTTCAAACCATTGGAGAAGGACAACAAACCGGCAAAGATCTCAGGCGGCATTTCTGGTGCACAAGAGCAGTTTGGTGGACATATCCACTCCGGGCCATCCATCTTGATATATGCGGCTAGGATGCAGCATCCCTCCCACTAGCTCCATTTTGCGAAAACACCCCAGTCGTCAATCAGTATTGCTCGACCTGGCCCTCCCCCCAATTCCCCAATGCTCATGGTGAGCTAGGGTTAGAATTCTTCAAGCCCATCCCCATTAGTGCACCGCGTCGCCACCGCCCCTACGTCGCGTCAACGCCAAGTCGCCTGCACATAGTCTCCACGCAATGGCCCCGCCGCCCCATCTACGCCGCTCCAAGTCGGCTGGGCCCACTGCGCCCCCCACCGAGTCGAGGCGCCGCCCGTCGCCCCACTTGCGCCTCGGTGAGGCCTTGTGTGACGTAAGCAACCCCTCCTTCCCTTGCACCGAGTCCCCTTGGTCCTCTTGCGCTTGCGGAATATTGATAAATTATTATTATAGTGTAAGGATCACCAACAAACATTTTTGGCGCCGTTGCCAAGGAAGCAATGGGCAAGGATATTTCTTTATGTAGGACCAATATGGCAACAGAGGGGGTGAATGGTGCCTTCAAATTTTTCTCCAAGTATTCTTCTAATCTTTACTCCAATGGCTATGAGAAACTATAAAGATCAAGAAGCCAAAAATCCAAAAGTTCTCAAAACTATTGAAAATTTTGGCCCATGAATAGTGATTTCATCAATATTTCAAATCCAAAAAATCATGTAATTTTTTATCCATCGATCCAAAAGACCTGAAACTTAAACCAAAGCTATTTCATGACCTTAAGAACCTGTCCCAATAAAAAATACTTGAAAGAAATTGAGAGATTTGTGATATTTTGGTTCGTGAAGCTCTGCTGCACAAAAACCAGCCCAAAACCTAAAATTGAGCTAACCTTCAAACTAAAACTCCAAATCACTTGAAATTTGGTATACACCTTCTCTAGGATGTAAAAAACATATTACAATCAATAATTAAGAAAATTGTTGCCAAAATTCTCACATTTTTCCATTTGAATGCAGATTCCACCAAAAACAGGTCAAAAACATAAAACGGTGAATATGATTTACTCGTGGGTGGACGATGGATAGGATAGTTCTATATATATTCTCACATATCTCTACAAGTTAGAACATTAAAGAAATCAAGCCAAAAACCCTTAAATCAAGAAATCACTTGCATGATCAAAACCATGCAAAAACCAAGTCTCTCGATGAACTTGCTACCAAAGTGTTTAAATGACTAGAGAATGATTTTCTGAGATTATTTTCATTTCTTACACATCATTGGCACAACAAGATCAAAAAGAAGGATGAGAAGAGATCAAAGCCAACCAAATCAAAAGTAAATCAATCAAAACAATATATTGCCATGGAGAATATCAAAGATTGATGTATTACCACTTGAGGAGGTAAGTTTTACAGTCACTCCACCTTGGAGAACAGAGAGCACACCACAAGCACTAAACTCTCAAGCCCTAACTCTAAAACAAGAGAGCACACAAGAGAGATAGGTTGAATGGTTCAACATAAGTCTTCATCTCAACCCCTTAAAATAGATGGGCTAACCAGCCACCTCCAACCCTTAGTACATACCATCCACTTAGCATAATAGGGAAAACCCGTTAACCACATACACGGGTTTTAACTCACACATACACTTATGTACGCTTTTCAAAGCGTATAACCCCAAATTCACTAAATCCTAAGCTTTGATCCATCTTGATCAAATCAGCTTCTCTATGACCTAAACTTCCTTCTCAAGCGTCAATCACGCGCCGCGGTTTTCTTCCAAAACAGTTTTTTTGTATTTTGGTCAAACTACCAAAATACCCTTCCTTGAACCGGTCATCTCCTTCTATTGCAAATAATCGTCATGCTTGCCACATGTAAAAAAACAAGGCATAAGAAAAAAACCTCACTAAATCTACCTACAAGCTTATTTATCAACAAAACTTTTCAAATACAAGGCACGTTAACTACTTCAAATAGAGAGAGAGTAGAGAGAGAAGATGAATTGGGCTTCTCTAAAGAAAAATAACGTGAGGGTTTTTTAGACCAAGGAGCTCACATTCATTAACTTAAGGCAGGATTACAAAGATGTTTTTGCAGAAAAATAGGTGCTTCAAAGAGTCACGAGCACCCCTACAAATTACAAGAAGCTTGGTTAGCGCAAACATGCGCCGCAAATGTGCTTGCCTTCCAACGGAATTGGAGGCATATGAATGCATTGACATTCCAAAGGAATTATACGACCTCAATCCTATGTTTCAAACAACCTGCTGCTATATATGAAAAAAATTTATAAATATTTGAATCCTCCAAAAATCCTTCAAAAAACCTACAAACCAGATAGGCCCCCAATTCAATCGCAGTTCGGTCTACTGTCTGTGGGCACGTATCTGCCATTGAGGGTGAAAATGGATCGGATGGTGCCTAAATCACATTCACATTTGTAAACTAATACGAATATGAATCCAAATATTTTTAAATACGAATCAAATATGTAATGAATACGAATTCAAATCGAATATCTACTCAATTCAGTCAGATCCGGATATCCTCATAAATTATGTAGTATGAAGTTATTAATGACATTTTATCCTCGTACAATCACGTTTAATCATTCTAATCTATTTACTTCACCTAAAAACACGAATTAATGTTCAATTGAAAAACTTGTCCAACTAATTAGTCGTATTGTAATAAAATATTTATATTGCTTCGCCGAATACGAATATAAATAATCCAGATAAAATAACATTATGGTAAAATTTCATACTATATTCACATCTATATTTTTATACAAATTTGAATACAAACACGAATATGATAGAAATTGTTAATCGGATGGAAAAATTCATACCATATTTGCATCCTATCGAATACGTTAATCGAATAATATAGATAATTCATATCCACTTTTCAGCCCTATCTGTCATACAAACATGAGGCCAATTTTTGTGCCTTGCTCACAAGAAAGCGGCGACTAGCTATCACGCAAACCAGCATTGCACATGACCGCTTTAAAAAAAATAAATAAACGCTTTCCAAAAGGAAAAAAAGCATTGCATATGGCATTTTCATGTTGCCCTCCTATAGTCCTATGTGCCACGGTCACTCATGGTAACCGACGGTAGATCCAAAAACTTTACTATCCCTCTTAACTTATTCACCTGCAAGTTACAGCCGGGATCGCATGTAAAAAAATACTGGCGCCAGGCCAGCAAATCTGGCGCGCCGCAAGCTGCCACCGAGAATTGGTCCCGCGCTGCCCTCTGAAACCCTACCAAACCCGTGGCAACCCAATCCCCTGAGGCATTCCATCGAACGCCCTACCTGCGCCCACGGATTGACACTCGTTTCCACAGCAATTTCGCCGAACACCCGGCGAGCAAGCTGCAAACAAGGAGCACAAGATGTATCGATAAATAATCAGCTTGATTCATTACATTACGTCACGAACACGAACCAGCAACAACAGTTCAAACACTATGGAGCACCCAGTACATGTATTACTACTACTAGGACTAACATTGTAAGAGCAAGCGAGCATGAAGAGAGAACCCGCCAAGAAGCCATTGACAACCACAGCGAAGGGACGGGTTTGATTGGATCAGAAGTCCTCGTCGACGCTGAAGACGTGGTTGCAGGCGGCGCCGCCGTTGAGGCTGGACATGACGGACGCCTTCTGGTAGTCGCCGACGCGCTTCTCGAAGAAGTTTGTCTTGCCCTGCAGGGAGATGAGCTCCATCCAGTCGAAGGGGTTGGCGACGTTGTACATCTTCTTGCAGCCGAGCGCCATGAGCAAGCGGTCGGCGACAAACTCGATGTACTGGCTCATGAGCTCGCCGTTCATGCCGACGAGCGCGACGGGGAGCGCGTCGCAGACGAACTCCCTCTCGATGTCGACGGCATCGGCAACGATCTCCCGGACGCGGGCCTCGTCGAGCTTGCTGCGGAGGAGGTCGTAGAGGAGGCGGCGGTCGCAGCAGCAGCCCTCGTCGCGGGAGATGAGCTCGTTGGAGAAGGTGAGGCTCGGCATGAGCCCCGCTTGAGCCAAGATGGCGCGAAGGAGCCCGAGAAGAAGATCCCTCGACGCAAGCGAAGGCAACAAGGCGCTCGGCGAAGCGCTCCCCGCCGTCAATCCAGCGCATGGCCCACTCAGCCTTGCGACGCACCGCGGGGATGGTGTCGATGGCGCGGAAGAGGCGGTCCTTCTCGGCGTCGTTGCGGATGTAGGTCTCGGCGATGGCGAGTACATCTCGAGTGGATGTTCTCGATGGCGATCCGGAAGTCGAGAAGGCGCGCGCCTCGGCGACCGGACGTCCGACATGAACACGGAGGAGAGGTTCTCGAGCACGATGCCATCGGAGGCGCCAAGAAGGCGAGCACGTGGGAGGCGGTGGCGCTCGTCGGGGACAGCGTGGCGTCCCAGTGGAGCGCGTCGGAGAGAGTCCACCTCCTCCGCGGTCCGAAGGATGCCACCGCCTTCTTGTAGAACTCCCAGATCCGCGGTACGGATCGGGAACATCGAGAAGCGGTCCGACGACTCGCCAGCCAGCGGCTCCTCCGCGTCGCACGAGGGCACCAGCGTCGGCGCGGCCGGCATCTTCGACGTACCACTAATCGGTGGGGATTTGCTGTGGGGAACGGGAGGAGGGGCAATTTATAGGGTGGGGAATTGCGGAGAGATTTTGAATTGGAATGGATTTGGCCGGCTTGGGCTGGGAGGGAAGGAGGAGGGGATAAGGCGCCGTGCGGGGGAAGATTGGGGGGAAAAGGATTCGATTTTGGCGGGTGATTTGAAAGTTTCGGGGGAAGAGCGGAGGGAGGGAGGCCACGGCGCTGGCGTTGTTAATTTGGGCATTCATGGCGACCAGCGTTATCGGCGAGTAGCGAGGGTCGTTTTGGTAAAAAAGAAAGAAAAGGACGGGTGTGTCCCGTATGGGTTGGGTAAATTTGGGCTTGTTGATGTCCGGTTGATGTGGCCGTATGGGGTATGTTAATTTGGACTTGCTGTAAGGCGTTCATATTAGTTTTTACTTTTGATTTATAAATAATAATAGTTTATAGAGTGAGAGATATTTATGTGTGATTTTAGTTGATATAAATGAAATCACTATAGTATATACTACAATCAACTAGTAAACTCTACCTTGAAAAGATACTCCGTTTGAAAGTTAATTACTATAGAAAAATTATTTATTGTAAAAAACGGTTTTAAGAAGTTAGTACGAACAGGACCGTATGGGCCATGTTAATTTGGGCTCCCAATAATTTAAGGTCCAATTTTTTTCAAAGCGATTTATTAGGACATGTCTTTTGAATTAGCTTATCGATTGACCAACATTGGTTCTTTTAAATAATAGCTTATATTAGGATTAAAAATTATCAATCGTAGCTATAAACTATCAGTCACAGTAAAAAAAATACATCCTAAACTGAAGTTTAACTGGCCTCGTTTCCTCTCAAAGTAAAAGACCAATTGCCACACCGCACAACCATGTCCACGTTGTAACACTTTCGTAGCCCAAAATAAGCACTTTCGTAGCCAACTCACCCAAATTTGTACGACTGGTCCTCCCATCGGATCACCTTAAGGCCCATTCAAAAAGGCTATGGTTTTTGCTGTAGTTTTTTTTCCTTGAAATGACATCGTAGTGACGGTTACTTTCTCCGAGGTAATTAATTAAAAAAAGAATAATAATAAAATAATAAAAACATCGTTATATCTTTATAGATTTTAGCTGATATAAATGAAGTCACTATAATATGTATTGCAATCAACTAGTAAACCATGTCTTAAAAAGACACCCCGTTTAAAAGTTAGATACTGTAAAAAAGTCATTTACTATAGAAAAATAGCTTCTAGAAGCCAATATGAACAGGACCGAATGGGCCATATTAATTCGAGCTCGCTGTAATTTAAGGTCCAATTTTTTCAAAGCGATTTATTAGGACAAGATTTTTAAAGTAGCTTATTAGTTTATCTACATTCAGTTTATTTGAATAAGGGCTTGCACTAGGACCAAAACTCATCGACCATAGCTATAAGCTATCAGCCACAGCCAAAAAAATTGACCCTCAGATGAAGTTTAATGGGCCCTGTTTCCTCTCAAAGTCAAAGACCAATTGCCACACCGCACAACCATGTCCACGTTGTAACAATTTCGTAGCCCATCTAAATAAACACTTTCGTAGCCAACTCGCCTAGGGGTGGATTCTTTTGGGCTATGAATTATAACTTATAGTTTAAAATTTGAATTCTGGTTGTTCGCGAGAGACAGTACGTAGAGAAAAATAATCGCATCTGATTCTGACCAGTACAGCTGAACTCAGTATACTTTTTACTACAATCTTCCTCTAACCCTGTATTGAAAAAGCACACCATTTAAAAGTTAGTTATTGTACCATAAACCATAAGTCATAAGTGAAAAACAAAGGAGCCCAGATATGTACCGTCCGGTCCTCCCATTGGATGACCTTAAGGCCCATTAAAAAATGCTATGGTTTTTGTTTTTTGCTGAAGTTTTTTCCCCTGAAATGATAATGTATCGGCGTTACTTTCTCCGAGGTAATTAATTAAAAAAGAATAATAAATAGAATAATAAAAATATTGTTATATCTTTATAGATAATGTAAAGAAAAAAAATACGTTAAGAAGTAAGTCAAAAGCTATTTGAAACTGTCTAAAAGTGCCACATGTGATTCGAACGAAGGAAAATCATAAAAATAGAAATCGTTCACAAAGAGCACGTGCTTGGCAGTTGTAGATGGAAACAATTTGTATCACCTAGGCATGTAGGGGTATTTGGCCGAATTTTTTTAAATAACCTATTTGTTGTTCCAAAATATAAAATTATATATGTGTTTTTATTTTACAGAAGTAGCCCCCATCGCCCAACCGTTAGGCAACTAGCTCCTGTCGCCGAACGACCTAGCGACAGGAATACAGTTACCCAACCGTTGGGCGATAGGGATGCAGCCGCACCAACAATGGGACGACAGGTACTGTCGCCCAAACCGTTAGGCAATAGCACATCCTGTCATCCAACGGTTGGATGATTGTAGTCTACTTTTTTGTTTTTTAATATTTTTTACAAAATATTTTAAAGTTAATCCGTCGCGAACTTTACTTGCAATTCTGACCCCTTTGGCTTGACACTTCGTGCCTACTTCCAGTATATGTTTTTTCATGTTGTTGGATGTTTTGCTACGTGAATAATTGAATGTGAAAAGACAATGAGATTTGAAGTTACGAATGAAAATAGACTTTATAATAAAACTGGGAATAACAAACAACATCATGCACGATGTAACAAACCGAAGTACTCCTACGATAGTAGGGGAAGACATTGTAATTGGTCCTTACCAGCTGCCGATAGCTGCTTATGTTCAATCGGCAGTTGGAATAGTCATATAAGTAGTTTACGTAATCCCAGTAACACATGTCTAAGCTGAACCGCTGCTTAGACTTGAAAAACTTGCTCAAATTGATGCACACTAAAGCCTAGTGGTAGTGGCGGAGCACGTGACGGCTTCCAAAAACTGCTTTTAAAAGCGGGGTGTTTGATTCGGCTTCCGGCCATTTCAAAAACCCTTTTAGTGGTACTAATGAGCAAGTAGAGCTGGTAGCTTTGATCAGAAGACGCACAAAGCTCAACAGGCCACAAAGTGGCTTTCAGAATTCGTTCAGCGTCGACCAATGTTGAGTTGAATAAAACAGTAATACAGCTCGATTTGAGGGATTTTTGGACATCTAAATAGGACCTAAATATGTATTTCATCCAAGGTTGCTGAATCTTTCCCCAACGACCTTGCTTGCAGTGTACCTTCGCTTGATTCGGCAAGTTAATTAGCACAGGTATGAGCTGTAGAGATTATATGGTGGATTCTTTTAGACAATAACTTATGATTTTTAAATACTAGCTATTCACAAGAGATATTACGAAGAGAAAGACAGTCGTATGAGATTTTGGTTGGTATAACTGAAGTCGGTATAGTGTATACTATAATCAATTAGTAAATGCATCTTAAAATGTATAATTTAAAAATTAGTTGCTATAGTAAAAAATAAAAAACCAAAGTTAAAACAAAAATGAATCCAGCCTATCATTGTTGGGGCGGAGGGGGAGAGGGTGGCACAGGGAATCACGGAGAGCGACGTCCTCGGTCTCGAGCACTGGCGACAGCGACCTCGATCTGAAGGCGGAGGCATCGAGCAACAGCAACGCATGCGCGGTGTGCAACGGACTAGCAATTAGGCCAGTGCGGGTTTTTTATTCTCTTGGTATATATTCATACATTGGGTTCAATTTTAGGAAAATTTTTCTTAGCATACATGGTACTAATGTATTGAATCGGTTGTCCCTTCTCTCCCCTCATTTGAACTGGGTTAAAGCCTTAATATTAGATCGTGTGGTTAGATCTAAAATATTTTAATGATAAATAGTTGACAATGATTAATTTATTATAATGAATAATTGGTGATTTTATTTATCGATGTTATGCGAGGTGTGGTGTGTGCGCGTACTGATATTAGTCAAGCTGGGACAAACTTGTGCCGGAAAAATATTCTTTGGTCTTTGCATGTACATGTTGAGCATGGAGACGATCATGGTCGGTGACGAGGTGGACCGGGACTAGGATAGGGATATCCGAGGTTCAGACAGTCAAGGAGGTTACGAGATGGTCGGGCTCATGCTTGAAGCGCATGGAGATCAGAGATGGATGATACGTGTTGGAGCTATGGAGGTGCGGTCTGGAGGCTACGACATGTGATAGATGATGCGTGGAGAAACTACGGAAGGTGCAGTCCCGGAGGCTTCGACACATGATGAGTTGACAAGTCGGAAGTGTGAAAAAACCCGTGTTAGGAAGGGTTTCGGATCCCTTGAAAATTAGTGGGCCAAAAATCTAGTTGAGGTAAAAAATTTCTAGGCTCAGTTGAAGAGTTGTATTAGGATTTTGATTAGAGATTGAATAGGTTTTTTAGGGTACTGCATATGTATATATGCGGTGGTTAGCCGAGACGTGGAGGTGTGAGAGATACATACGCGTTTTTAGGGTGGCGCGGTTACGGCGACGGCCGGGACGGGCGTGCGAACATGAAAAAGAAGATGGCACCGATACATGATGGATGAACAGTATACGTAGTATTTGGATAAAGTTCGTGAGTTTTTTAATTCACATATATTATCTTTTTTTCTGATTTTTTGATTCCTATGAATTCTCCATGCATTGATCTATGTCTAGGTATTTTTCTTGATTACATACATGAATTAGCTTTGATTAAAAATCAATTTCTAGATTGAATCAAAAACGTGTTTCGCTGATCAGTTATCGACCGATTTTTGCTACAGTAAATCACTACAGTAAATTGCTACAGTAAAATCAGAAAAAAGTTTCCACTTTTTTGTTTGTTTTTTGTTATTTCTAATTTATGCAGATTAAACAATTAAAGGGCAGAAAAAATGAAAAAAATTTCGCTATACGCTACAATCATTTACATCTCTGATTGCTATCAACGATCCCACACTTAAACACCATCTTGTTGAGTTAGGCAGGAAGAACGGGGTAACGCTGGTAGCCTCAATGGCGAGGGAATCAGTTCAGTCTCTTCTCTCCCCTTATTTGAGCTTGGCTTAAACGCCATGTTGTTGAGTTAGGCAGGAAGAAACGGGTTACGCCGGTAGACCCGGGTCAATGGAGAGGGCAGGGAACTAGCTAAGGTTTTCCAAGAGATTGTGGATACTTTAAACTAAACTACATCCATTGGGGGCAGCACACCCATTAGAACATGTACAATGCAAGATATTTATACATGAGCACTTGGAGGGACATAATATTGCCACGTTATTAAGCATCTATGTAAAAATCATTTTCTTCTAATGCAAACATCTCTTTTGTGGGTGGTTAGAAGTTATATTATCTATTTATTAGATATAGTTATATGCATACACACCTGTTAAGCATCGGTGCTTACTGAAGCATCAATGATACAAAATAAACATCTTATCTATCCTATGTGGTAAGAAAAATAGTTTTTTCATTTCTAAGCACCTCCATTGAACATACTCTTAGTACAATTTAGTTCCATATTACTTAATCTATTATTATGGTATTTCATCTCTCTCTATAAGTAGGGGCAGGAGCTACATATTGTACGCTCTATCAAGACATAGCAATAAAGTTGAAATAAGCTCTGTACTACATCTTGTGTTTCTTGTTTTTACTACAACGGCAACACCGCCCAAATATGCAACAGAGTTTTTTTTAATTATTTTCTCGAAGAAATGGTTTGTTTCCCTTGGATTCTTCGCTTAACAGACTTGAGGAACGAAGAAAGGCACACCCACGGCCTAAGACGGTAAGACCCAGCTCGATCGGTCCTATATCCTTAGTGGGCTTGCCGCATTAAGTCAAAAGCACTACAAAGCCTGGCCTAACCCGATTACCTTTACAAGCCGAGCTTAGGCGACGATTTCTAGCCCAAAACAAGTTGGTAATTTCTTCGTCCCGGCCTGGGAAATGCTCAGCATTGTGAGCTACAAGCTCGAAGCAATGCTGCTTGCGGGGACACACTCTAGCTGACTTGAATCAGTAGTAGGGCTGGAAAATCTGCTCGAAGCTCGTGAGCCGGTTCGGTTCGTAACGAGCTCGAGCCGGCTCGGTTTGGGCTCATGAAAGTTCGAGCCGAGCCGAGCTGTCCGTCCAGCTCGTGCAAAAAATGAGCCGAGCTCAAGCTGGCTTGCGAGCAGCTCGCGAGCCTGAAATAGCTCGCCCCACGAAGGCCTAGCCTAACCCTACACAGTGCGGTCATGCGGACAGTGCTGACGTCGCCCTTCCTTCCCGATCCTTCCTCGATCCCCTTCCTTCCCTAGTCACCACACGCGCGGCCGCCGTCCTTCCCCAATCGCCCTCCTTCCCCACGCGCGCGGCCGCCATCCTTCCTGATCCCTTCCGTCCCTATGCGCGCGGCCGCCGTCCTTCCCCAATCCCCATCCTCCCCGACCCTCCTTCCCGATCCACCACACCACCACATAGATCCTCCCGATCCCTTCCTTCCCCACGCTGATCGCCGTCCTTCCCCAATCCCCATCCTCCCGACCCCTTCCTTCCCGATCCACCACGCCACCGCATAGATCCTTCCCAATCCTATTCCTTCCCCACGTGCGCGCCCGCCGTCCTTCCCCAATCCCCATCCACCCCGACCCCGTTCCTTCCCGATCCACCACGCCGCCCCGTAGGTACTTCCCGATCCTTTACCGTTCGCTGCGCCACCACGCTGCTTACCCCGTTCGTCATGCTACCGCACCCCTTCCAACCCTTCTATCCATCGCGGCCTCCTCTAACCGACACACATGGGCCGCCAACGAAGCATGGAGCTCGTGCTTGAGGGAAGAAGGTAGCCAACGTCGGGGCCTCCCCCTCGGCAATAGTGGGCGAGCGTGCAACCAGTGGATACCTCCTCAGCTCTCAGCTACTTCCTGACCTCGCCGAACCAGCAGCCTCGGTGAGTGTAGTGTAACTATAGATGTAGACAAGTAGTAGTGCGGATGTTGAACCTAGAAGTGTGCTGAAGCTTTGAGCAAGTTCACAGTTGGAATTTCACTAGGTTTATCATGTAGAATTGTAGATGTAGTAGTGTAGATGTTGTATATGTTCTTGAGATAGTTTGTTCATGTAGGGAAGGTTGCTTTATGGATTAGCAAGAGTACTTTACAGTAGACATTGATCCCCATTTAATTTTCTTTATGTTTCACTAGTGAACTCTCTTGACATATGCTGTATATGTTATTGTTATTCAATTGTGTTTTCAATTGTACAATGTTTTATTACAGTCATCGAGCGAGGATGAGGATTGGGAGGATTTGGCTGATGATGTTCATGGTGGTGTACCATCTGATGAGGACCGAAAACATGCTTCAGTGGACTCTTCAAGTTCAAATTGTGCTGAAGAAGCCGCTGTGGCATTGACAACAGAAGAGGGTATAGTGTCTCAAGGAATATCAAAGAGGGGGGCAAAAAGGAGGAAAGGATCTCCAAAGGCAACTGGTAGACAGAAACAGAGATCAGATTGTTGGAAGATCTTTAAGGTGGTGAAAGTTCCATCGAAGACACAGAAAGGAGAGGTTGATACAAAGGCAAAGTGTAGGTTCTGCTGCAAACTCATGTCTTACAAACAGGGGGTGCAACTTCACATCTTATGAGGCATATACCAAAGTGCACGCCATATCTGAACAAGGTGGCTAAGATGAAAGCTCAAGCGAAACTCAACTTCGGTCCTGCCATAGGAGGTGAGACCGGTTTACCTTTTGTTTCTACTCCTACGGAATATGATCAAGATGAAACTCGTCACATTATTGCTAACATAATAATTGTCCATGAGTATCCTTTTAGGGTGGTCGAGCATACTTGGTTTAATATTTTGATGAGGTACTTAAATCCATTATATCAGTTCATTGGTAGAAGACGATAAGAAATGAATGCATCAAGATTTATGAATCAGAGAGGGAAGTTCTTAGAAAGAGTCTCAGAAGTGTCTCACATATTAGTTTAACTTGTGATTTGTGGGCCTCTAACCAAAACATTTGCTATATGTGTAGCAAATGTTTTGGTGTCACATTATATAGATAAAAATTGGGTTATGCAATGTCGTGTACTGAACTTTATTGAGTTGGATCCTCCACACAGTAGGGTTGTCATAGCTCAGGCTATCTTTGATTGCATTGTTGAATGGAAGATAGAGGATAAGATTATCACACTTACTCTTGATAATGCTTCCTCGAATACTATTGTTGTACGTAGTTTAATGGCCAAGTTTACTGAGGATCAGCTCGGTTCATTGCCAAGTATTTTCATGTTCGATGTTGTGCTCATGTAGTGAATTTGGTTGTTAATGATGGCCTACTACCATTAGAACCTTTGATTAACAAGCTTAGGGAAACAATAAAATATATAAAGAAGTCTTCATCTTGTATG
This sequence comes from Bonia amplexicaulis, assembly GCA_036346245.1. Classification (NCBI taxonomy): domain Eukaryota; kingdom Viridiplantae; phylum Streptophyta; class Magnoliopsida; order Poales; family Poaceae; genus Bonia; species Bonia amplexicaulis. The sequence goes on along the minus strand of CM070751.1, from coordinate 17,653,772 downwards.
CACAAATTCTTACAAATATGTTCATCGCTTGCTTTGCAAATTGGCCCTGGGTTGAGCCTTGATGTGTCTACACGATGGAGTTCTACATACAAAATGTTGTCAGTATGCATTGATTATAAGGATGCTTTAGTGTGTTATGACGACACAAATGCAAATTATCAATGGCAACCATCGGGCCAAGATTGGGTATTTTATGAAAAAAATTGCACCAATATTGAAGTCCTTATTTGAAGTGACTAGTGCATTTTCTAGATCAACTTATCCAATGACAAATATTTTTTATCCTTACATAGTTAATGTCAAGATTGCATTAAGAGCTGCAATTACTTCGGAGATAAGCATTTGAAGAAAATGGCTGTTGCAATGTTGGATAAGTTTGACAAGTATTGGGAAGAAAATAACAATGTCATGATCCTTGCTACTATTCTTGATCTCAAGTTTAAGATGAGGTTCATTAGTTAGTGCTTCAACCAAATGTACGAGCCCTCAAAAGCTGCAAAAGAGCTTGATGATGTCAAGGTTGAATTGGAAAATTTGTATTCACAGTTTGAGATGGATCATCGGCACAACATAATGGGCAACAGAGGTGATGCAACCTCCTCTTCAGCTATGGGTACAAGCAACTCATTATCATCAGTCTCATCTCAGTTTTAGTCATTCTTGCGTTCCACTTCTACCGAGCCTTCAAAGTTAGAGTTGCTCATCTACCTAGATGAAGTGAATGAAAGTTTAGATAACAAGGACTTCAAATTGCTTGCGTGGTGGAATTTGAATGCACATAGATTTCCAGTTGTGTCGAACATGGCTAAGAATTTCTTGACTGTACCAGCTACCAGTGTATCTTCAGAATCAACTTTCAGTGCTGGAGGTAGAGTACTAGATGACTATCGGAGTTCTTTACGTCCGGCTATGGTTCAACATTTGGTGTGTGCCTCTAGCTGGATAAGAGGTGCACATGATGACATGAGACCTCCTATAGTTGTGGTAGGTTCATCTGTACTGCAATATTTGTCTATTTTGTTTTTGTTTATGTCATGGCTAACTTGAATATTATGCATCTTTTTATGAAGAAGATGAGGAGGATGATATTCAAACCATTCCATTTCCTAAAAGCATCGTAGAGAGCAACTAGTGTGTGGTAATGCTTCCAGCCAATCTTATTCTATTCTTTGTTTCCTCAGTCATTGCTACTTATGATAAGCATGATGGGAAGGTATGATATCTAGCTCCCCCCTATTTGTCATTTATAATCCAAGCTGAGTAGATCAACCTCTTTTTTACCATATTGTAGTTACATCATACATTGTTTCTGTTGTATGCAACAGTGCAATGTCTATGCGACATTGACAATTAAAACACTATGTATTGAACTGCTGTTACCCGTGTTGAAGAGAATTTAGCAATGAACCTTTTGTTACATTAAACCAAAACTGCTAGGTTTTGGCATATATGATCTTATGAATTTGTCTAATATCAACTTCACTATCTAACAGAGATTTTGGCATAGTGAGTTAATTCAGGATATCATTGATATACAATATAAAAGGGGTCTTTCTTGGCTGAATGCTTAAAAAGGACTTGCCAAACTGACTGTGTGTTATTCAATAGGTTTGGGCATTGGCTGTTGGTAGGAAAACTGAAATGCTTGCTACTAGTGGAACTGATGCTGTTCTTAACATTTGGCATGATTGCACCATGGAAGATAAGCAGGAAGACTGTTTCTTGTCGAGCCTGTTTCTTGCTGCTGCTGCTGCTCCCAGACTTTCAAACTTTCCATCTTGTGTTGTTGTGTGTGCTGTGCTGTGTTGAATGATTATATATAAACTTGTGATGTTTTCATGTATTTCTTTGCTGCTGCTGCTGCTCTCAGACTTTCATGCATTTCAATATTATATGTAAACGAGCTGAGCCTGTTTCTTGCTGCTGCTGCTACTTCCAAACTTTCAAACTTTCCATCCTGTGTTGTTGTATGTCCTGTGCTGTGTTGAATTATTATATGTAAAATTGTGATGTTTTCATGCATTTCTTTGCTGCTGTTGCTCGCAGACTTTCATGCATTTCTTTTCTTTGCTGCTGCTGCTGCTCCCAGACTTTCAAATCAAGTTTCTGGTTAGCAAACCCTTGCGAGCCGGTTCGAGTCGCATTTCGAACCGAGCCGAGCCTCTCTCCTAGCTCGTTTCTGAAACGAGTCGAGCCGAGATGGGCCTCCTATTCACATGAGCCAAAACGAGCATGGCTCGAACCAACTCGGTTCGGCTCGTTTCGACCCCTCATCAGTCGCCATATGGTTACTTGAATCAGATATTTGCCAAAAGTCACTGATTTTCCAGGACACTTCGATCCAGGTGATCATGAGAAAAAGCTTATGAACAAGCACCTGATGCCATATTCCTTCTTGAACGAAAAGAAAACCATTTCTAGTGCTCCCGCCCGTAGCCGAATTCCTAACCAATTCTTGTTCTATGCACCATGCAAGCCAAGCCACCAAAAACTGTTGCAAGGTGAGCACGACAATTCCACAACAACCGCAGCTACCACCCCTGCGATCACATGCCAATTCCCCCCTTTGTTTTAGTTTCCAAGCCTTTTCTCACACGATTAGCTGTTGCAATTCAATCACCGCACCCAATCTTTGGGAACACAGAAAGAATTGAAATGCCCAAACTTGCAGGTAATGCCATATACCCATGACTTGCAGTGTCACTACACAGCGTACTATAAAACCATTGCCACTCCATGCACCCTAGGCCATCAGTACCAAGTGCTTACACGCATCACAAGCACAAAGCATTCACCTCAAAGAAAAACACAGCACACGGCAATGGCAGCTCTCGCCGCTGCGGTCGCCATTGCCATTCTCGCACTTACGACTGTAGCCATGGTAGCCGCGGCGGCGACAACAAAGGGCCCGGTGATCTACATTTTCGGTGACTCGATGTCGGACGTCGGGAACAACAATTACCTCCTCCTTTCCCTCGCCAAGTCCGACTACCCCTGGTACGGCATTGACTACGAGAGCGGCCTCCCCACCGGGAGGTTCACCAATGGCCGGACCATCGGAGACATCATGGGTAAGCGCGCATGCATGGATACGAGTACTGCTAGTTTTGTCTGCATGAATGGCAAGATTTGATGTTTCTATTGATGCATGCATGCATGCAGCTGCCAAGTTTGGCGTCCCACCTCCGCTGCCGTTCCTCTCCCTGTACATGACCGACGACGAGGTCCTCGGTGGCGTCAACTTCGCGTCCGGCGGCGCCGGCCTTCTCAACGAGACAGGCATTTACTTCGTAAGCTACGACGATCGACGTGCTTCACTCTTTGTTGCTGAAAAGTTCTTCCTTTCGTAGTCCGTACCATCAATATGGGCTTGCAATTTCGCAGGTTCAGTACCTGTCGTTCGACAACCAGATATCGTCCTTCGAGCAGATCAAGGACGCGATGATTGCCAAGATCGGCAAGAAGGCGGCAGAGGAGGCGGTCAATGGAGCAATCTTCCAAGTCGGACTTGGTACAGACAGAGATTTCTTCAGCTCAGTCGGTTGCACGCGATATACTAGTTGATCTGTTGTTGGGGATTAGCAATCAATCTGAAACGATGTGCATTGCTTTGCAGGGAGCAACGACTACATCAACAACTTCCTGCGGCCGTTCATGGCGGACGGCATCGTGTACACTCATGATGAGTTCATCGGACTACTCATGGATACCATGGACCGGCAGCTGACGGTAAGAATCGATCGATCAGTGAAACGAACACTGTTGTTCAAAGTTAAGAGCTCATTTGGAACACACAATTTCACAGAAAACAGTTTAATTCCCGCAGAAATAGGAAAAAAATTACATCCGGATGATGTTTCACAAAACCTAAAAAATTAATGTGTTCCAAACAGGACCTAACTCTAGCATCTTAGCATGCATGACTGCATTGACGAACTTTGTTTTTGCAGAGGCTGTACAAACTCGGCGCACGCTATGTGTGGTTCAGCGGCTTGGCCCCACTCGGCTGCATCCCGTCGCAGCGCGTCCTCTCCGACACCGGCGAGTGCATGGATGACGTGAACGCGTACGCCCTGCAGTTCAACGCCGCGGCCAAGAACCTTCTGGACGACCTGAACGCCAAGCTACCCGGCGCGCGCATGTCCCTCGCTGACTGCTACTCCATCGTCATGGAGCTCATCGACCACCCGCAGAAATACGGTAACCAACACGCCCTACGCCTCAATCGATCTGGATGCTTGAACAAGATATAGTGATAAGCTTGTGAGGGCTGCATGCATGTGGTGTGCAGGTTTCAAGACGTCGCAGACGTCGTGCTGCGACGTGGACACGACGGTGGGGGGCCTGTGCCTGCCGACCGCTCAACTCTGCGACGACCGCACGGCGTTCGTGTTCTGGGACGCGTACCACACCTCCGATGCGGCGAACCAGGTCATCGCTGACCTCCTCTACACCGCCGCCGTGCACGGCATCACCAACACCTCCGCGCCTCCCGTCGTCCGTGCGCCGCCGCCAACCCACGCTGCGCCGCCTCCCAAGTCTTGATCAAACCGACCCGATCTGATCGATTGACCTTAAGTTGTGCTTCGTAAATTAATCTCCATGTATTGTTCCAAACTTAAATGTACTCGGTGCAGTTAAGCAAAAGCCATGCGTATGGTGAGTTAAGCAGAGATCTAGCTGAAAACTGTGTTATCACGATCGTACAACATTTTCTTTTTTGTTTGAAAGCCAGCAATTGCTGGGGTCATGTATTAGAAAAGGCATAAACATATACAAGTTATTTCACAAGAGTCGAGATGTTAGCTACTCTTTACAGAAGAAACAAGGGGTCAACAGAAAGGCTTTGAGGTAGAGCCACCACGGTGGGCACTGTTTGCTACAGATCATCATTAGCCCTTCCTGTTAACTCTTTTAATCGTTTTGCTTCAGCCATCTCCCAAAGTTTGGCCAATGTTAGGATCTTACGGTGTGTCGATATTTTGTTTTGGAAAATACGTCTATTCCTTTTCTTTCACTGTTGCCACATTACAATAATGATCCGTGTACTTGTGGCCTTAGTGAAAGTCAGCATGAAGTGCACCCGTTTAAGCCACCAATGCTCAATTATCATCGTCGGCTCCCAATTTGTTGGATCGAGCATTGAGCTATTTCGGTCCACGTCTGCTGGACTGCCGGGCAGTCAATGAAGAGGTGTGTCACATTTGGTGAAAGTATTGGTTTAGCCATCCTCGAAGCAATAGTCTTTAAGCTGTCCATATTTTGTCCTGCAACACTAACCAGCAAAAAAAAACTTGCAACAGAAGGTGCCTAAGCTTTCCAAATGATAGCTTCATAAGAAGTTCCAACAAATCCCAAAAATTACGCTCGATAGGTTAAGGTTGCTGAGTATGCTCTATCTAGTGTTAGTTTTTTTGGATCGCATATTCAATGTTTGGTTTGATGTCAATCTGCTGCACCTTGTCCCGTAGGCCAACATATTCAACTAACAGGTCAACAGTAAAACTATGACGGATGTCTCGTATCTAGTTCATATATTGGATTGCATTTGCGGTCATGTTCTTTCTTCTTAAGTGTTTGTATAGTTTTGGAACCAAAAAGCATGGCACCACACCATCAATCCAAGGAGAGGTCTGGAACTTTGCTTTTGTGACAGCCAAAAAGTTCCAAAAATGCACAATTTTTTTTCTCAAAATCTCTTGAATTATTTGTTTCATTTTTTTAGTTTCTTGTGTTTTTCGTACGCCGAAAATGCTCTTTCTTTCCTTAAAATCCCTAAAAAGTTATCTAATTTTCTCTAAATCTTTTCACTCTTGGGCCATTTCTAGCCTAGCCCACGGCCATCCTTTTCTTCTTTTCTGTATCTTCCTCTTTTTCCCTAGGCTGCAGCCCATTCCATCCATCTGCCACCTCCTCTGGCCTACCTCACCTCGGCCCACTCCTGCACTGCCACCAAATCCTATCGAACTGTGTTGCCAGCTCGCCCAATCAACGCCAATGTCATCGAAGCTTCCATAGAATAGGAAATACAGGTATATAGTCGCACCATGAAGAATAAAATATTGAATATTCTACCAAATTTAGTATTACAAAAATAGCAAAGAATACATGGAATTATGTGGAATCACTCATCCTCTCCCTCTCTTTACCAACCACAGTTCTTATGCCTCCTCGGATCGTGAAGGCACACGTACCTTGGTGACGTGGTGACGATGGACAATCAAAGATGATAAATCAAGCGAGTTTAAAGTTCAAGTGTTGTATGAAACAATGATTTATATGTGTAGTTTGGAGGGATATATGTAGTAAGGAGTAATAGACATGTAACTCAGTTAATACAAAATTAAATAATAATCCAAAAGTTAACAATGCCCTAAGTTGCCGTTACTGGATAGGATAAAACTAGCAAAATAGAACGTGTAACAATATGGATATAAACACTATACAATAACTAAGTATGTGTACCAAATATATGGTAGAGCATACTCAAAATAGTATCTAGAAATTGTTTGGAAATATGAATTATTTCCCTCATAGAAAAATCACAGCCGAGAGCATATCCCTTTTTTTTCTTATTTCTTTTTTCCACTATTTTTTCTTTTGTTTTTTCACTATTTTTTAATCGATCTTCTTTTTTTGACCGATTATCTCTCTATCTCTTTTTTTTTGTGATTTCGGTTTGGATATGCAAACAGGAGGGAACCAACCTCTTGGAACTTGTGCGGCTAATCTTGAATGCTTGCTGCCTAATACCTCTGTAGCTTTTCTTTTCACAACTATGCACACATAGTAACGTGAGAACAGCAGGACGGGTAGTAGCTGGACACGGATCACGAACGCGGATTGCAAGCAGCATGGATGCAGTTCAGGAAGACCTGCGATGGAAAACCGTGTGGAACATAGGGGTGGAAACGGATCGGATACAGTTGAATAGTCTTAAATACGAATACGGATTCGTATTTTTAAAATAGATATGGATACAAATTCGAACATTCTCGAACACGAATACGAATCGAATGTTGTAACGAATACGAATTCGAATCGGATATATGCTTAATTCGGTCGAATACGAATATCCTTCTACGAATGTTGTAATCGACCGGTTTTTCCGATTAGCGGTTTTAAATTCAAATTTTGACATTTGAAATTTTCTCAAAATATGATTTCCACAGTTCAGATTTCTGGCACCATTGTTTATTCGCACATGTAGCCTACACGGTAGCAATTGTATCCATCGACAAAAACTGTGAAATGAGGAGTGTACTAATTGAGACCTTGGCTCTTCCTCTTTCGCTCTTGGCTCTTGACGCTATGACGGAGACACGCTACTTCGCTGAGTTCGCTCTCGCTCGCCAGCGTCACCGCTCGGACGCTCAGTACACGCCACTTGCGTTGTCAGGTAGTCGCCAACTTGCCACACCTAGACTCACGCTCGGTCTCGGACGCTCGGCTGGCCCAGACTCGCCACTCGGTGTCTTGGTTGACTGAACGAGTAAATGACTCGTGAGTACTGAGTCGTGACTCGTGACTCCCGCGCGGCCGCGCGTGACTCCCGCCTTGGCGTGCCCTTCGCTCCATGGCGAATTGGTGATTGGCGAGCTAGCGTCCGCGGAATACAAATACGAATACGGATGTTCTCGAATACGAATGCGAATACGAATATTCTCGAATACGAATACGAATATTCTCGAATACGGATACGAATATTGTCGAATACGAATACGGATATTTTCGAATACGAATTTTTGCTTACCATATTCACATTTTCTCGGATACAAATATCGGATAAAACAAATTATCCGTTACCGTTTTCTACCCCTAGTGGAACACGAATCTGGTAGGCTCGTACCAGAAAGTCCAAATCGACTTATATACACCCGGTCTGGCAGCGTGGAAACGATGGTGTATGTGGTGATGGGCATTTTTTTTGTGGGATGTTGATAAACATCATTTGGGTGTTTTCTTCCTAATTATCGCCAAATTTGTGACTATTAGATTATATATCCAATAGCCATGAATTCTCTCCCACCTCCTCTAAAAAAAATATCTCTCTCCTCTAAAAAAATCTCCCTCCTCCAAAAAAGAGGCCGTTGGATCTCTAATCCAACGGTCTCAAATTAGGATGATTGGTAGAAAAAAAACATCCAGATAATGGTTTGACACACCTTTTTTGTGTTTGGTAGTAGAAAAATTGCGGCGGAAACATCAGTTTTGGACCACGCGGAACAAGATGGTGTGCCAAAGGGTTTGGCGGCGGCAGAATTTTCTGAGCGAGGCGACAAAGACGGTGGCGTCTGAACAGATGCAAATCGTTTTTTTTCATGGTTTTCGGTTTAACAGATCAATAGAACAGTAACTAAGAATAAACTAACATATAGATTAAAACTTGATAATATAAAACTAAGAACAAATCTAAACACAATGATCTAGGTATATGATGATATTTTTATGAGACAATTATTTGGTTTCTAGGACTGAAAACACATATGATACCAATGGTAAATAATCCTACTGTGTCAACCCAACGCTCAGATACCAAAATGATTCGGGTGTCCGATCTCACGTCATAGGATCAATAATAATTTGGATCTGTGCAACCTGATAAATCGATAGCGTCAACCACTATCTCAATATAGCAACCTACGACAAAAGAATTTCTCCAATTACATGCTTCGATCCTCATCTACTCGGGCACATAAAAGTAAACGTATTCTTCCTGTAAAAAAATGAGGAAGGGCCTGTTCTTTTTGGCTGCGGCTTGTGGCTTTTGGCTGCGGCTTGTGACTTTTGGGCTGTTTGCATGAGAGATTATAGAGTAACAGAAATTTATGTGCGGTTTTTGCTGATATAAATGAAGTCAGTAAAGTATGTACTACAATTAACTAGTAGACCCTATCTTAAAAAAATACTCTATTTAGAAGCTAGTTACTGTAGAAAAGCCGAAAAGCAGCTTTTAGAAGCTGAAAAGAATAGAGCCGATATCATAAAAAGAACAATGATAATATCCATATTAGAACTCTCTATTTTATTGAAGACGTTGTAGCATAAATCATAGAATCAAGAATAAAAATCTTTTATCCGAATAACGTGGTCTCTCTACAAAGAGGGGATACATGGCCGTTATAGAGCCGACTCAACAAAAAAAATAAAAAAAACAACCGACGTAGTCTCATTGGAAACAACCGGAACAAATCAAGCTAACAAATATATTCCTAAACTATTCTTCATGTTGTGGCAGCAGGAAAACCGCTTGTATTGCCCTTGGTGCAATGGCCTGACCTGGTCATGTGTACAACCCATGTGTATAAAGTAATGACCCAAAAATTAGCATAGCAGCCACATGACCTGGTCATGCATGCATGTAGTGTAAGCTGCATTGGGAACCGGGTTCCACCATGCATGTTAGCATGTAGTCCATCAAGTCCATGGACGTAAGAGGTGGTGTTTTTCTTTTATGTGGCTGTCCATCGTGTCCACCAGGGAGGCAAGGAGGTGCTCGTGGTGATCTTCGGGCACATCACGTCATCTTGTACGTTTATAGAGATGCACGATATAGTAGTCTCAATGAAATTTATATAATAGTTTCATTTATTTTAATATGCAACGCTTCTTTCTTTAGGGTCTTACAAACACATCTTCACTTTAATCTTATACAGATCGAATATGAACATATGTATAATTAAATAAAATAGTAGTAACTATGTATCTCCAACTATAGTATTTAAAAACGATATACTAGTGTCGATGAGACTTATATAATAGTTCCATTTATTTTGATATGCAACGTTTCTTTAGGGTCTTACAAACGCATCTTCACTTTATTCTTGTACAGATCGAATATGAGCATGCGTATGATTAAATAAAATAGTAGTAACTCTGTATCTCCAACTATAATATTTAAAAACCCAATAAAATTATGTTCACCTGACAATATTTAATACGTCTCAATAATTCTTTCCAATCAAATAATATATTTAACTGAAAAGCATTAAGCATGTCTGTGTTCGCATCATGTGCTATCGTCCACAAATTCGGTGAGAGCGCCGCCCCCTTTCTTCAGCCACCCGGGTAATTTGCCCAAATTTTCCCTCATCTTCATTCCACTTCCCAAATTGGTTATGCCATCATCTCCTTCCCTTCCTTACAATTCTATCAGGACCTTTCTCGCGCTTCCTTACAGTTCTATCGGGACCTTTCTCGCGCCGAGACATCGTAGGAGCTACCATTGTCGTTCGTTGTCATCGGCCATATCACTATCACCACAGATCCACCGCCTCCATCGCTTCCTTCCCTTGTTGTCTACGTCACGAGGTGCACCTTAATCTACCATTGCTGAATCCCATCTCGGTTGATCACCGCATCCGCCGTGCGTAGCCATCACTGAGCTTCGCCTTACCACCATGCCCACCACCATCGCCAGCCTTTCTCGTTGCACCTCAGACAAAGCCATCACCACCAAAGCACTCCCCATACCCACATCGTGCTCATGTACGCACTGTTTTCACCGAAAATCACCAGAGTTCACCGTGGGCAAAATTTCCCTTTTCTATGTCTGTCGACCTTGTTCTACATTTTCTGACTACCGCTATCCTCCCAGTTGTCCCAAACCACCCAAAATGGGTTCGTGGTGCCTAGGAACACGCTGTGTGCCTACCGTCATCGTCGATCCACCACTGCATTGCCATCACCATCTCTTCTCTCCTCTCTATTTTCTTATGCTCGGCTGAGAAGAAGAGTAGTGCCAGTTACCAGTTGTGCTCTCACCAAAGCCGCCTTGTTTACTTGTTTGTAAAAAATCATAAGCCAAAAAAACTCGGCAATAATGGATGAGAGTTTTCGTCAGTTTTCAGAAGCTGGATCAATGTGGTCGTGCTATCTATGCACAAAGTACTACTCGTACTATATTTGAATCCACCTAGTATTTCTTATGATGTTGGAAATTCCTGACGAATGTGCAGTATATGGTTCTTGCTTTCGTACTGCACAGGCAGCTGCTGAAATTGTTAATTCTCCTCTGCCCTTTTCCGAATTACTCAAAGGGTGTGTCTAGGTATTATCTGAATGTTTTCTTGCTAACAATCATCCAAATCTGAGACCGTTGGATTAAAGATCCAACAGCTTCTTTTTTTAGAGGGGGAGTTTTTTTTTGGAGAAAGGGGAGATTTTTTTGGAGGGGGTGGGGGAGAATCCATGACCATTGGATCTCTAATCTAATGATTACAAATTTAAATGATAGTTAGAAAGAAAACATTCGAATGATGTTGATCAATGCTGTTTTACCTTCATGTAGACACACAGTGCTTTTCCATCTCAATCCCATCTGTCCGATTGGAAAATGAACCGCCCAGAATAATCTCTACAGTGTATTATCTATTGCAAGAGAATATGTGACAAATGATTGAGAGAGAATGATTGATTTATTCCATTGATGTCTGTACAATTTATAGATAATGAGGGGGTGTCAGGAAAAGCAAAAGGTGTAAGTTACAAAGCAGTTTGGGCAGTTCTGTACATTGGGCACATGTGTTATAACACTCCCCCTTGACCAATGTGTCTTCATATGATCACCTTGATTCATCATCTTGGAAAAACTCCTCTAAAACCCTGTAGGGAAAAATATGAGGAGAACCGATAGAGTAGATATGTCATAAAAAACTCCTTTAAAACCCTGTGGGAAAATTTAAGGAGAAAATAATATGACATATATTTGATTATATCTCCTAAAAACCCTTGTGGGGAAAAGAGAGATATATTTATGATTACGTTGTCATATTGTCTCATTAAAAACCTTGATGAGAAACCTTAGAGGGAAAACTCATAAAGGGAAAAGAGTACAATATTTGTATCGAACGGGTTAAGTCTTAGGAGATTTCTCCCCCTGACGTCTGCAAATTACGTAGTCTTCGCATACCAATTCCATGAACACATTTTTGGAATGAGGAAGTTGGTAATGACTTGGTGAATAAGTCTGCGAGATTATCACAAGACTTAGTTTGCAGAATACTTATTTCCCCACTCTCTTGCAATTCATGTGGGTAAAATAGTTTATGTGCAATATGCTTTGTGATATTGCTCTTTATGTAACATGTTTGCATTTGAACAACACAAGCAGCATTATCTTCATGGATAATGGTAGGTGATGTAATTGCACCTATACCACATGACTGTTGTATGTGGTTAATCATTCTGCGAAGCCATACATATTCACGTGATGCTTCATATAATGCAATTATCTCAGAATGATTAGTGGATGTAGCCACTAGAGTCTGTTTTGAAGACTTCCAAGAAATGGTTGTTCCACCGTGTAAAAATACAAAGCCTGTTTGAGATCTGGCATTATGGGGATCTGATAAATAGCCAGCATATGTATATCCTATTAAATCCATATTTTTATTCTTTTGGAAGAATAGACCGAGATCTTTAGTGCCTTGAAGATATCTAAAGATATTCTTCACTCCTACCCAATGTCTTTTGGTTGGAGTAGCGCTATATCTAGCAAGTAGATTTACCGCAAATGCAATATCCGACCGGGTGCAATTTGCAAGGTACATAAGCACTCCGATGGCACTGAGATATGGAACCTCGGGTCCCAATAGCTCTTCATTGTCATCTCGGGGTTTAAATAGATTTTTATCCCTGTCTAGAGATCGAACAACCATGGAGGTTTTCGATGGATATGATTTGTCCATATTGAAATTTTCTAATATTTTCTGGACATAGGCTGATTAATGCACTAGTATGCCTGTATGAAGGTGCTCAAGTTGTATACCTAAGCAAAATTTGGTTTTACCCAAATCCTTCATTTCGAATTCCGTCTTAAGATGATTACGTGCTTCATCTATATCCTGTGTGTTACCAATGATATTAAGATCATCAACGTACACAGATATAATGTAAAATCCTGTTGAGGATCTTTTGATGAAGACGCATGTGCAATCATCATTGTTGGAGTATCCCTTTTTGGTTAGGAACTCACTTAATCGGTTGTACCACATTCTACCCGACTATTTCAAGTCGTATAAAGACTTGTTCAACTTTACACAATACATATTGCGATTTGCGTCTGGATTCAGAATTGAAATTCCATCGGGAACTTTCATGTATATTTCCGAATCAAGTGACCCATAAAGGTATGCTGTCACTACATCCATCAACTGAAAAGATAGATGATTTTGTACTGCCAATGATATTAAATATCGGAATGTTATTCCACTCATTACTGGAGAATATGTTTCATTGAAATCAATGCCGGGTCTCTACGTGAACCCTTGTGCTACAAGCCTTACTTTGTATCTCACCACCTCATTATTTTCATTCCGTTTTCGGACAAAAACCCATTTGAAACCGACAGGGAATACTTTGGGAGATGTATGTATCACATTGGTGAATACATTTCTTTTCTTGAGCGAGGCTAACTCCGCTTGAATTGCATCCTTCCATTGGTTCTAGTCCGAGCGCTGTTTGCACTCTGCCATGGTCCTGAGATCTGGATCATTTTGAAGGTTGTTTGCAATTGTTGTGGAGAAATAAATATCGACAATTGTAGTCTTACGATCGTATGATTCTCCAGAATCAGTATAATTAGTGGAAATTTCTTGGACCCCTGCTGACTCAATGTTATTTCCCAAAACATTTGAGTCGGGGTATTTCGATGTCCCAGGATCAGTATTTGAGTGCACTGTTGATCTGGGTTCAAGGATCCTTTGGTGTCTATCAACTTGAAGTTGATCTGCATTTACATTCTTTTGTTTCCTTTGTCGCTTGTTTGAAGTTGTATCCGTCATTTGTACCGTACTTCTCCCCCTCTTATTTTGAACTTGGAGTCGAGTGGTATTTTGCGGTACCTCCACTCTTTCAGGTACATTTTTGGCATGATTTTAGGATTTTGTGACACCTTTGTAATCAGTAAATGCATCTGGCAGATTATTTGCAATGAAAAAATGAATGATTTTCTGAACTTGAAGTTCAGTCTCTGTAGTACGTGGGTCTGAGGCGGGAATGCTTTGAACATTCCAATCAATTTCCTGCCATTTAGTTTGGTACTTATTTTCTCCCTCTAATGCCGGGAAATGTTCCTCATTGAATATGCAATCAGCGTACCGGGCCGTAAACAGGTCCCCTGTTAGGGGTTCGAGGTATTTTATGATTGACGGAGATTTATACCCAATATAGATCCCAAGTTTCCTGTGCGGTCCCATTGAGGTACGTTGCGGTGGTGAGATCGGTACGTATGTAGCGCAACCGAACTTTCACAGATGGGAATATCTGGTGGATTTCCACGTACTAATTGTAGCGGAGAAGTGCTATGATAAGCAGTTGGACGCAATTGTATTAAGTCAGCAGCGTGTAAGACTGCATGACCCTAACATGATGTTGGTAAGTTGTAATTCTGCAGTAATGGTCTTGCAATGAGCTTGATTCTCTTGATAAAAGATTCTGCTAAACCATTTTGTGTATGGACATATGGAACAGAGTGTTGAACTTGTATCCCAAGAGCCATACAATAATCATTGAAGGCATGAGATGAAAATTCAGCAGCATTATCCATTCGAATTGATTGGATTCGATGTTCAAGATAATGTGCTCGTAATTGGACAATTTGACCAATTAACTTAGCAAATACATGGTTTTGTGTGGATAAAAGATACACATGTGACCATCTAGTAGATGCGTCAATAAGAACCATGAATTATCGGAACGGTCCACACAATGGTTGAATAGGACCACATATATCTCCTTGAATGCGTTCAAGGAATTTAAGTGGTTCAGCTCTGATTTGAAGATAAGAGGGTCTTAAAATCAATTTTTCGGTGACACATGAAGTGCATACAAAATCTGAGGATTCCGGAAATTTTGTTTTGAGGTATGTATGACCAATTGAATTGCTAATAATTTTTCTCATCATTCCAATGCCTGGGTGGCCAAGGCGATCATGCCATGTTTGGAATGTGTTAGTGTCTTGGAAAATTACTTTGTACGCAATATGTTGAACAGGTTTGATGTATGTATAGTACAATCCAGAGTTTAAAGATGGAATTTTCTCTAGTACTTGTTTGCCATATCCGTTGTGTTTGGTTAGGAGGAGATATTCCTCTTTGTTGTCATTTTGGGTTTCAACATGGAAACCATTCTGACGGATATCTCTATAACTAAGTAGAGTACGTGTTGAATCGGGATACAAGAGTGCATCCTCAATTTCCAATTGTGTACCCATAGAGAGAGTGATAGAGGCTCGATCAGAGCCTACTATCATTGCATCGCGTCCGGCGATGGTTAAAACATTTCCTTTCCTCCTAGTAAGAGTTAGAAAATATTTTGTGTCCCTAAATATAGAGTTTGTGGTACCACTATCCACAAGGTAAAATTCCTCCTCTATTGGATCGACTCCAAAAATCTATATACAAAAAGAAGAATTTAATGAAATTCTTATAATAGTATATATAGAAACATACAAACTTTATTGTACAATACCGAATATGTTCGATATATGATTGTAGTATACAAGCTTACAATATAGATGACAACATTATTTATATTACAACACTATAGTACTTAATTGCTATGAGACTAAAAGTCTAACTGAGATATCCAAACATGTCTTGAGAATGAAATTCTTCAAGTGTGTCCTCGGTGCACATGAGATCATCCTTCTTGGTAGAAGCACATGTGTCTTTGAGTTCTTGAATGAACTGTTGAGAGCATCCGGCTTCATCATTGTTGGATGTGAGATTGAAGTGTGCTTCAAATCTTTTCTCATGAGTATTCTTGCCTTTAGCCAAAGATTAGAGGTAGAGGTTCATAAGATGCTTCGGGGTGTGGCATTTCTTGGTAGGATGGTTGTAGCAACCACACTTTTGACAAATTTCATTTTTGTCAACTCTCTTACCAGAATTACCTTTACCTTTCTTGAATCCACTTGGTTTTTGCTTCTTGTTGCGGTTGTGTTTACCTTTAAAGTTCTTTGAATGGTCTTTTGAACCATTGAACTTGGTGTAATTTTGATTAGCATGAACTTCAGGAAGTGGAGCAGCCCCAATGGAACGTTGTTGATTGTTCTTTATAAGAAGTTCAGTATGCTTATCTGCCTGAAGTATAGTATGCATAAGATCAAAATAAGTTTGGTAATTTGCAGCACGCCATTGCTGCTGTAAGACCCTATCAGATGGGAGCATAGTAGAGAGAGTCTTCTCTATTTTGTCCGCATCCGTAGGTTTCTTTTCACAAAACCGCGCCGGGCTAGGCTTCGCCGGACGGAGCCGCCTCGGGCGTCGGCCGCGCCGCGCTGTGCTCTCCACCGAGTTCATCATGATTGACGATTGCAGGGAGGGGATGCATGGTGGTGGTTCTTACCTTTGTTTTTTTTTCTCTGTTTGCACTTGTGAATGTGCGTGTGCTGATAACGTATTGCAAGAGAATATGTGACAAGTGATTGAGAGAGAATGATTGATTTATTCCATTGATGTCTGTACAATTTATAGATAACTAGTCATGTGCCCGTGCGTTGCAACGAAAAACAAATACAAATAGCACATCTCTAATGACTATAGTCTATGAAAAAAATATTAGAAAATAACAAGTCACAATACTAACATTTACAACAAGCAACCCATGCAGCTCATATGCCATCTGAACCCATGTGAGGGCGTCCAGATCCGACCGATAGAACCGGCGGTGAGGGAGGGCGCATCCAGATCCGGCGCGAGGTGGGGAGGAGGAGGCATCGGCGGAGTGATACATATCATCAAACGTGATCCTAAACCATACAATGACATATATAGCAAGATTAGAGTGCCTAAAAAAGTTATACACACTTTAGCAGCAATATCTGCAATCTAAGGAAAATTTCATAATATGTAATTAGGCAAATTAATTCCATAACTGACGTCTCTAACCATCAAGTGGGAGTTTTAATTATCATAGCTGAATGCCCGTGCGTTGCTACGGATTTTTAATATTTATCATACTACATGTTCTGAAACTCACGTGTGGTAAAATTTTTTAGAATATAAGAGAAGCAGAAGCAGGTACATGAGAGAACTAATCCACATTAATTTCAATTTATATGAGACTCAAAACATATCAATAAAGAAGTATTTCACTTTTCTCCGGTCAAATTTCAACAGGGTGATCCTCATCCTAATGCAGCACAATTCTCTTACTTCTTAAATAGAGATGTGTTCACCGAGATTGCAAGGTCCGAACCATAAATCTTGCTATATAAGATGACGACTATTAAAAAGCTTGTGTAATCTTGCCATGCTACTTACTACCACATCCTTATATAGGATTTAAAATGCTTGCATTATCCGTCACATATATTTGGTCCTTTTGTTTTCTCATGTTTTTTAATTTTAATGGCGTCAACCATTATGGCTACAAAGTTAATAGCACTTTCAAGAGAGTTAGCGATTTACGGCGTTGCCGAGCCTCTCGCTATACAATGAGTCAATGGGGCATATGTGGTTTGGATGCGAGACCGGATCATGAATATTTGATTACGAGACGATGCTTTCTCACATTGGAAAAGGAATAAACAGCGACACATGCAAAATTCAGTCCTTCACATTGGCGCATAAATGGAGATGAAGTACATGGGTTCGATCCTTCTGCGCCATCAAGAGCAAATTGTTTAGCCATCTTTTGAACACAAAATGCAACCCGATGTAGCATTTCCGATCTAGACCTCTAATGCCAATCAAGTTTGCCCACAGGAGCAACAAAGGTTTGTTGAACAATCTTGCAAAGAAACCGAACAAACTATTGTGTTCTTTTCATAAATTTTGTTCTTAAATTTAGTTTCTTTGCCAAGATTGTTTCTGTTAATATATTCATTGTTTCTGGCCAATCACACAACTGCTTTGCTCAGAATTTGAAATTCTTAAAGACAATACATTAAGAACCACTATCTCATAATCCCAAAAGAAAAAGAATGCGATAAATTTGGGGATGATTTTAGCGAAAATTGATGCTCTTGAGGCTTAGCACATTAGCATATCTCAATGAGAAGATGACTCTAACATCAACTATGCATTGGTAAGCGGATCATTCAATAGAAATTATGGGTCCATGGATGCAAATGCTTAATTTAGTGCACTAACACTTTCTTTTTGTATAGTTTTGACTAAAGATTCGGCGATACGGTTTGTAGGTATGGACAAATTGATGGAGTGCTTACGTTCAAAATGAAAAATGTATGATTTTCCTAACGAAAACCTACAACACTTATAGTTCATGCAGCTTCTAAACCAAAGGAATCAAATGCAATTCTCGCCTTGAAGCCAATTATGCAGAGAGAACTGCACAACAATAATTACACGGACATCCGGGTTGAAGACACGTGTTTAGCCAAAGAAAGAAAAATTAAGATGTGACGATCTAGATTCTAGAAAGTAGGAACAAAATTAAAGACATCGGTCGACATGTTGCGATAGGGCTGCGGTAGGGACCCACCCTCCACCGGACGTCCGTAGCCCGTTGAAGACCGTCGTTGCCGCTGCGGCCGCGGCCGATGCCACGTCCTCCACCACCGACGCCATTCCAAAGAACCTTCGAGGAGGCGGCGGCGCGTTGGAGGAGGACGGACTTGAGGGGCAATGCCGGGTGGAGGGCGCCACCTCATCAAGACCATCGCGGTCGGCGGGTAGAGGCCATGGGGTGCTTATAGATGAAACCATCGTCGTTGCGGATCTCCTACTGCCGCCTGTCCGCTTGCCCTCGCCTCCGGATCCTCGTCGCCTCTTACGGATCCGGCGGATCCCGCTGGATCCACCCATCTCCGGCTCATTGTGCTGTTGCGGAGGAACCGCACTCGAGCCATGTCGCCGCCAGCCGCCGTCCGCTGGCTCGCTCGCCGGATCCGGAGGTGGGGAGGAGGCACGGCAGAGCGGGGTGGGGAGGAGGAGGCGAGGCGGAGCGGAGGAGCGGAAGAGCGAGGAGGCGGTGGAAGCGGAAGAGCGAGAGACGCGGTGGAGCGGAGGAGTTGGGGAGGAGGAGGCCAGGCGGAGCGGGGAGGAGGTGAGGCGTCGCGGAGGAGAGAGGAGGAGGAGGCGGCTACTGGGAAAGGAGGAGGCAAGGCGAATCGGCGGAGGAGTCGATAACGCAGCGGGAGGGGAGGAGGCGTGGCGCGTGGGTGGGCGACGAGACAACGGAGGCGGCGGGTGAGACGGAGGCGGGGCGGCCATCAGCGGAGGAGGCGGAGGAGATTGGGGGTAGTGGGCGGTAGTTTCCACACCGAGGTGGTTATCTTGCAGCAGATTTTTTTTCTGGTGGGGTAGTGGGGAGGAGAAAGGAACTGAACGCGGTGAAGCCGTCGGTCCGTTTTAATCGGACGGTGAGATTGGCCTGGGGAGGACGGACGGACTGTCACCAACTCCAATTTTTAAGTAGTAGTAGAAATAAGGGGGTGTCAGGAAAAGCAAAAGGTGTAAGTTACAAAGCAGTTTGGGCAGTTCTATACATTGGGCACATGTGTTATAACATTATCCACATGGAAAAGGCCAACGGTACAAATCGCTACAGCACCCAACGGGACTATGCTACAGTAAAAACGCTACGTATTTTGGCGTCCGAACTGGGTTTGCACTGTTCTTCCCTGCACTGAAATGCAGAGGATATGTATCCTCAACAAGCAGTTATTGACCAAGTAACCGTTTGTTTTTTTTTTCGTTTTTCAATTAGCTTTTGGTTCTAAGTATTTTCAGTAATTAATATTTATTAAACTAATAAATCATACCAAAAATCATAAATAGTAGCTCAAAATAACGCCCTGTAATCCTCTTTTCCTCTTCTTCCTGCCGGTCTGGCAGTGCATCCTTTTCTTCGTGCGCTTCACTCTGTGCACCGTATACTCCGTATATTAATAACAGGGGGACTCTCTGTCCCCCGAGCCTACCCACATGTCACCCCTCCGTAAAATAGCCCGTAAAAATTTAGTAATTACGTTTAGTTCTCTGGTTTTCGGCCGCGCGAGGGGAGCCACGTCGCCCGTGCGCGCGCTCCGCTCGGCGCGTGGCGACGGAATCTTCGTACGGTCGGGGGCACCGTTTTGCGAAAAAGCCCCTGTATTTTCCCGAAATTACGTACAGGTCCTTGGTTCTCGCGAATAGGTCCCTGTCGGCTTTTTTTCAGTCCCTCCGTTTTGCGGATGCCCCCTGCGGTTTTTGAAATTGCGCACGGATCCAGTTTTTTGTTCCTAGGTCCTTTTTAGTTACGTACAAGTCTTTATGGGTCTCTGTTTTTTGCAAAAAAAACCCTTTGGTTCCTCCGAAATTACGTATCCGTCCTTGATTTTTTAAAAAAACCCCGGCTCACGAATTTTCGTCTTTTTTATTTCGGTCTACATGGTGGCTAGAGCGGCGTAACGCCGCGCTTATGTAGCTAGTTTGCTTCGATACTTGAGAGGTTTGTGGAATTGTGGTGGTACACGTGTGCATGCCATCGACGGGACAAGAAAAAAGCCCGTTCTTGCATGACGTTGACGTCGGACGGGATGCTTCCTCCTTGGATCGCTGGGGTACATCTGAAACTCACCATCGCGTGCTTGGCGGGAGCGTGTGGACGGTGATTTCGATTAAACTAAAGAAGAATCGGTTCTTCCGTGCTGCTGCATCTGGTCTCTTGTATCATTCTGCCCTGTTTTCATGGCTCCTCTGTTCTTCAAAAGTTAAGGATACAACCAAACCAAAGATTCAGGGGTGAGAAACTGAAAACCCCATTAATAAGAAGCGTCTAACGGAATTCAATTCAAATAATTTCCATAGAAGTATCAACTAGCTGTCAAAACTGCAAGGATGCAAGGAGCAGGAGGACTCACTTGAAAGATGGAGGAGCAATCTTACCTAGGATCTAAGGATCCGGTTAGAGCACATGAATTCTACAGGGAACAGCTGGATTCTTACAGAAAAAGAAAAATTCTCGCGTTTCAAATGTAGCGAAAATATTTGTCAAAATTGAAATAAAAAAATGTGAGACTGAACTAAGAAGTTCTATTGAACTAATGTCCACTTCGAGAACCAGATTGGCACCTGTGTTGAGCGACTAACGCTGGGATTCAAGCCCTATTAACTATACATCAGCTATGCCTACTTAAGGATCTTCAGGTGGTGATCATTTAGGCTTATTTTTGATGGCTTATAGCTGAAAAGCAGTATAGCTAACTGAAAAAACACTGTAGATGACAGAGACTTATTTAACATAATTAAATTTAAAAAAATTAAAAAATATAAAAAATATGTCAGCCCATCATAGACAACGCAAACGAATACGGGAAAAAAGAACGGGAAAAAAAACTCAAAAAAGCCAAAAGTTCAGAAAAAGACAAATTTATAAATAGTAAAAAATAAGTCAGAAGCCAGAAGCTGAAGCCGAAACGATCACAGCCTCAGTTTTTCACCATGACAGCCATAATGCAACGCACCATTCCTAAAAAGAAGACATCCGCGTCGTTTTCACCCTTACCTACATTTGATCTGGAACTTTCTCATTCCGCGTAACCGTGCACGAAAGAACCAAGGTCAGTGAGTGCTAGGAACAGAAGCGCTCGTCACCGTCCGGTTCTCTCCACCGAAGCCTCCCTCCCACGCCCAATAGCGGAAACTTGTGTTGTAATCTTTTTAACACATGTGCCCAATGTAGCAACTGTTGTAAACTGCTTTATCAACTGCCACCTTTTACTTTATGCAGACACCCCTTCATGTACTATAAATATGTACATTCATCATGAATAAAGTCACACCTTTTTCCTGTCTCTCTCTTGTCACAATATTACTCACAACACGTTATCAGCACGCTCATACATTCACAAGTGCAAACAGAGATAGAAAAAGGTAATGGAAGTTTGTGCACATCACAAAAAAGTTTTTCTGGACATCCTCTCTTTAGTGGATTCCCTGCACACAAGTCTTCATGGCCTTCTTGCTCCTCTCGTTGAACCACCACCAACTCCGGCGACCACCACCTTCATCGCCACCGGCCATGGCTCTAGGCCAGTTCTTCGTCGTCCATGGGAGACGCACGGCGTCTTCTCACCAACAAAGGCTACACGCTATGGACCTTACCGGCGACCAACGCACGCCTCCGTGGCAGCTAACCGCCGTCCCGGCATCCGGATCCGCACTCCTCCACCGGCTTCCTCCGCAGAGGACGCCTTCTCATCTACATAGAATGGGAGAAGAGAGGAGGCGGTGTGTCGATCATGGCGGCACGGCCGAACGCCCAGCAGCGGCGGCTTAGCGCCTGGCGGCGCGCGGGCGCCACCGGCCGGCGCTCGGGCGCGGCGGCCGAGGCGGCGCGGTGAGCGCGAAACCGCAGCGCGGCGACCAACCAGCGGCGGCCAGCAGCCCAAGCGCGGCAGGCGCCTGGCGACATCGGCTTAGCGACATGCGGCCCGAGCCGGCGGTAGCGCGTCGGCCTCGGCGGCGGCCCAAGCGACGGCCTCGGCTCGGCCCGGCGGGCGGTCGGCGAGCGAGCGAACACTGGTGGCGGGCTTCGCGACAGCGCGCGAAACAGCGGGCAGCGGAGGCAGCGCGGCCGGCGGA
This sequence comes from Bonia amplexicaulis, assembly GCA_036346245.1. Lineage (NCBI taxonomy): Eukaryota > Viridiplantae > Streptophyta > Magnoliopsida > Poales > Poaceae > Bonia > Bonia amplexicaulis. Next base: position 17,631,237 of record CM070751.1, on the reverse strand, counting down.
GCCAGCCATGGCCAGCAACCCGGCCAGCAGGCAGCATGAAGAAGCAGCGCGGCCGGCGAAACCAGCGCGGCGTGGTCGGCCGGCAGCGACGACCGCCGCCAGCGGCAACGCTGCGTCAAGACGGTGAACAGCGGAGTTGGCGCGGCCGTAAGGCATAGCCGGCGGCGGTGGCGCGCACCAAAGGCGACGCGTCGCTCCGCCATGCGTAGGCCGAAAGCGGCGGTGGCGCCCGGCGGCGTGGTGGCGGCAGGCAGGCGGCGGCGGCCGGCGGCGGCGGCGCGACCAGCGGCGGTGATGGCCCCACCACCGGCGGCGGCGGTGAGGCGGCGGCGGCGGCCGCGGCGGCGGCGGCGGCGGCGGCGCAGCCCCAGGCGGCGGCGGCGCCTGCAGCGATGGGCGGCGAGCCTTGGCCCTTGTGGCTGGCGGCTGGGATTTTGGTGGTTAGGAGGAAACCCTAACCACCTTTTGTGTTTTATATATACCATCCCAACTAATGGGCTTTGAGCCCATTAATTCTCCACCTCTCCACATGGGCCAAAAGGCCTAATGGGCTCCAGCCCAGGTTTTCGTGATTTTGCGTTTTCCCCCCTGTATTTCAGGGAAAATGCAAAATTTTATTTTAATAATTTCATGTGGTATAATTTGCAGTATAGTCCCTCTGCTTATTTATAATTGTACTCGTACTGTTATAAATTTGCATTTCAGTCCCTACAGGACCTGAAATTTATGTAAATATTTAAATAAATGTGCATTCACATTTATATCATTTTTACATATTTAGGATTATTTTATTGCAAATTATTTACCATATGAATTATGACCATATTTAAATTTGTTATCTTAGCAAATTTCAATTAAAATTCCCATTTAATGAGTACCATTGTACTTAATAATTTGGAATTTTTGCAAAATATTATACCTCACATAAATACCATAAAATCATAATTTATGGCATTTTGCTACTTAATTTGTACGCTATGCCATACAATAAATTGGTGTTCACCACCAATATTATGATTATACGGTATTATAAATATAACAACATGTTATACTTATTTTGGGTATATATTTATTCGGATTTCAATACTCATATTGTTTTCCACATATTTTGCATTTTATTACAATATTACCATACAAATTAATTTACCTCATGTAAATTAATCATTTATGGTGTACTTTCATGTAGGTATTAATGGCTACCAAAGATTTTGAGCCACTCGCTATCGATGGTACAAACTACCCTACATGGGCTATGGACTTAAAAATCAACCTCACCACACGTGGGTTGCAAAGAGTGATCTTTGATCCTCCAGCAGATCAAATTCCTCCGGATGTTGTGAAATATTCCGCTTTAAACATGATAAGGAATCACATACACCCAGATTTAAAGGCGGAATATCTGTATGAGGAAAATCCACTTACTTTATGGTTAGCCCTCAAAAATAGATATGAACAGCAGAAAGCTGTTCTCTTACCTGAGGCTAATCATGAATGGACACATCTTAGACTCCAAGATTTCAAAACGATTGGAGATTATAACCATGCCCTTCATACTATTTGCTCCAAACTGCGATTTTGTGAGAAGGAACCAACAGATACGGATAAAATAGAAGACTCTCTACTATGCTCCCATCGACGGGGTCCTCTGACAAAGACAATGGCGTCTTGCAAATTACCAAACTTATTTTGATCTTATGCATACTTTACTTCAGGCAGAAAAGCATGCTGAACTTCTTTTAAAGAATAATCAGCAACGTCCCATCGGGACTGCTCCACTTCCTGAAGTTCATGCTAATCAAAATAAGCATAAGTTCAATGGTTCACATAACCATTCAAAGAACTTTAAAGGTAAACAAAATCGCAACATGAAGCAAAAACCAAGTGGATTCAAGAAAGGTAAAGGCAATTTTGGTAAGAAAAGTGACAAAAAGGAGACTTGTCAAAAGTGTGGTTGCTACAACCATCCTACCAAGAAATGTCGCACCCCGAAGCATCTTGTGGACCTCTACCTCAAGTCATTGACTCAAGGCAAGAATGCTCAACCGAAGAGATTTGAAGCACACTTCAATCTCACATCCAATGATGATGAAGCCGGATGTTCTCAACAGTTCCTTCAAGAACTCAAAGACACATGTACTCCTCCAAAGAAGGATGATCTCATGTGCACCGAGGACACACTTGAAGAATTTCATTCTCAAGACATGTTTGGAGATCTCAATTAGACTCCTAGTTCCATAGCTACTAAGTACTTTTATGTTGTAATATATATAAAGTTGTCATCCATATTGTAAGCTTGTATGCTACAATCATATATCGAACACATTCGGTATTATCAAATAAAGTTTGTATGTATTCTATATATTACTTCAAGAATTTCATTAAATTCTTTTCTTTGTATATATAGATTTTGGAGTCCATTCAATGGAGGAGGAATTATGCCTTGTGGATAGCGGTACCACAAATTCTATACTTAGGGACACTAAATATTTCCTAACTCTTACTAGGAGGAAAGGAAATATTTTAACAATCGCTGGACGCGATGCAACGATAGTAGGCTCTGGTCGCGCCTCTATCACTCTCCCTATGGGTACACAATTGGAAATTGAGGATGCACTCTTGTATCCCGATTCAACACGTACCCTACTTAGTTATAGAGATATCCGTCAGAATGGTTTCCATATTGAAACCCAAAATGACAACAAAGAGGAATATCTCCTCTTAACAAAAACAACGGATATGGCAAACAAGTACTAGAGAAAATTCCATCTTTAAACTCGGATTGTACTATACATACATCAAACCCGTTCAACATATTGCGTACAAAGTAATTTTCCAAAACACAAACACATTCCAAACATGGCATGATCGCCTTGGCCACCCAGGCATTGGAATAATGAGGAAAATTATTAGCAATTCAATTGGTCATACATACATCAAAACAAAATTTCCGAAATCCTCAGATTTCGTATGCACTTCATGTGCCACCGGAAAATTGATTTTAAGACCCTCTTATCTTAAAATTAGAGCTGAACCACTTAAATTCCTTGAGCGCATTCAAGGAGATATATGTGGTCCTATACAACCATTGTGTGGACCGTTCGGATATTTCATGGTTCTCATTGACGCATCTACTAGATGGTCACATGTGTGTCTTTATCCACGAAACCATGCATTTGCTAAGTTAATTGGTCAAATTATCCAATTACGAGCACATTATCTGAACATCGAATTCAATCAATTCGAATGGACAATGCTACTGAATTTTCATCCCATGCCTTTAATGATTATTGCATGGCTCTTGGGATACAAGTTCAACATTCTGTTCCATATGTCCATACACAAAATGGTTTAGCAGAATCTCTTATCAAGAGAATCAAGCTCATTGCAAGACCATTACTACAGAATTGCAACTTACTAACATCATGTTGGGGTCATGCGGTCTTACACTGCGACTTAATACAATTAGTCCAGCGCTTATCACAAGACTTCCCACTACAATTAGTACGTGAAATCCACGGATATTTCCCATCTGCGAAAGTTCGGTTGCGCTACATACGTCATCGATCTCACCACCGCAGCGTACCTCAATGGGACCGCACAGAAAATTGGGATCTATGTTGGGTATAAATCTCGTCGATTATAAAATACCTCGAACCCCTAACGGGGACACATTCCTGACCCGTCACGCGATTGCATATTCAATGAGGAACATTTCCGGCATTAGGGGAGACAACAAGTACCAAACTAAATGCCGGAAATTAATTGGAATGTTCAAGGCATTCACGCCTCGGACCCACGTACTAGAGGCGAACTTCAAGTTCGAAACTCATTCATTGCAAAATATTGCAAATAATCGCGAGATGCATTCTTGATTATAAGGGTGTCACAAAATCCTATAATCCGCGAAATGCTGAAAGAGTGGAGGTACCGAAAATACCACTCAACTCCGATTCAAAATAAGAGGGGAGAAGTGCGGCACAAATGGTAGATCTGACTTCTAACAAGCGACAAAGGAAACAAAAAATGTAAATGCGATCAACCTCATGTTGATAGACACCAAAGGATCCTTGAACCCGGATCAACGGTGCACTCAATTCGATCACGGGACATCGAATACCCCGACTCTAATGATTTGGGAAATAACATTGAGTCACCAGGGGTCCAAGAAATTTCCACTAACTATAATGATTCTGGAGAATCATACGATCGTAAGACTACAATTGTCGACATTAATTTCTCCACAACAATTGCAAACAACCTTCAAAATGATCCAGATCCCAAGACCATGGCGAGTGCAAGCAGTAGCTGGGACTGGAACCAATGGAAGGATGCAATTCAAGAGGAGTTAGCCTCGCTCACAAAAGAAATGTATTCACCAAAGTGATACATACACCTCCAGTATTCCCTGTCGGTTTCAAATGAGTTTTCGTCATAAGCGGAATGAAAACAATGAGGTGGTGAGATATAAAGCAAGGCTTGTAGCACAAGGGTTCACGCAGAGACCCGGCATTGATTTCAATGAAACCTATTCTCCAGTAATGAGTGGAATAACATTCCGATATTTAATATCATTGGCAGTACAAAATCATCTATCATTTCAATTGATGGATGTAGTGACAGCATACCTTTATGGGTCACTTGATTCGGAAATATACATGAAAGTTCCCGATGGAATTTCAATTCCAAATATAGACGTAAATCGCAATATGTATTGTGTAAAATTAAACAAGTCTTTATACGGCTTGAAACAGTCGGGCAGAATGTGGTACAACCGACTAAGTGAGTTCCTAACCAAAAAGGGATACTCCAACAATGATGATTGCCCATGCGTCTTCATCAAAAGATCCTCAACAGGATTCCGCATTATATACGTATGCGTTGATGATCTTAATATCGTTGGTAACACACAAGATATTGATGAAGCACGTAATCATCTTAAGACGGAATTCGAAATGAAGGATTTGGGTAAAACCAAATTTTGCTTAGGTATACAACTTGAGCACCTTCATACAGCATTCTAGTGCATCAATCGACCTATGTCCGAAAATATTGGAGAAATTCAATATGGACAAAGCATATCCATCGAAAACCCCCATGGTTGTTCGATCTCTAGACAGGGAAAAAGATCCATTTAGACCCCAAGATGACAATGAAGAGCTATTAGGACCCGAGGTTCCATATCTCGGTGCCATCGGGCGCTTATGTACCTTGCAAATTGCACCGTGGGATATTGCATTTGCGGTAAATCTACTTGCTAGATACTGACGCTACTCCAACCAAAAGACATTGGGTAGGAGTGAAGAATATCTTTAGATATCTTCAAGGCACTAAAGATCTCGGTCTATTTTTTCAAAAGAATAAAAATATGGATTTAGTAGGATATACAGATGCTGGCTATTTATCAGATCCCCATAATGCCAGATCGCAAACAGGCTTTGTGTTTTTACACGGTGGAACAGCCATCTCTTGGAAGTCTTCAAAACAGACACTAGTGGCTACATCCACTAATCATTATGAAATAATTGCATTATACGAAGCATCACGTGAATGTGTATGGCTTCGCAGAATGATTAATCACATACAACAGTCATGTGATATAGGTGCAATTACATCACCTACCATTATCCATGAAGATAATGCTGCTTGCGTTGTTCAAATGCAAACGGGTTACATAAAGAGCAATATCACAAAGCATATTGCACCTAAACTATTTTACCCACATGAATTACAAGAAAGTGGGGAAATAAGTATTCTGCAAACTAAATCTTGCAATAATCTTGCAGACTTATTCACCAAGTCATTACCAACATCCTCATTTCAAAGATGTATTCATGGAATTGGTATGCGAAGACTACGTGATTTGCAGACATCAGGGGGAGAAATCTTCTAAGACTTAACTCGTTCAATACAAATATTGTACTATTTTCCTTTATGAGTTTTCCCTCTAAGGTTTCTCATCAAAGTTTTTAATGAGGCAATATGACAACGCAATCACAAATATATCTCTCTTTTCCCCTACAGGGGTTTTTCAGAGATATAATCAAACATATGTTATATCATTTTCTCCTTAAATTTTCCCACTGGGTTTTAAAGGAGTTTCTCATGACATATCTATTCTATCGGTTCTCCTCATATTTTTCCCTACAGGGTTTTTGAAGGAGTTTTTCCAAGATGATGAATTAAGTTGATCATATGAAGATACATTGGTCAAGGGGGAGTGTTGTAATCTTTTTAACACATGTGCCCAATGTAGCAACTGTTGTAAACTGCTTTATCAACTGCCACCTTTTACTTTATGCAGACACCCCTCTATGTACTATAAATATGTACATTCATCATGAATAAAGTCACACCTTTTTCCTGTTTCTCTCTTGTCATAATATTACTCACAACAACTTGCACGGGCGTGGTCAACACGTAGCGCGGCCTCCAGCTACAGTATCTAATTTTTAAACAGAGTATATTTTTTAAGACGAGGTCTACAAGTTAATTATAGTACATGTTAAAAGCTCATCTGTATCAATCAAATCGTAAATAAGTATATCTCTCTATAATCTCTGTCACAAATAACTAAAATTCAAAAATTTTAATCACAAATCATAAACCGCAGCCATACTAAAGTTTAGTCCAGAGTGGCGTGGCGAGCAAAACTACCCGCGCGCGCGCGGCGGAACCGTCCAGAAGCGCGCGGTCGCGTCGCACGATCGCAAGAGTCAATCCACGCTCCGCACAATCCCCTCCGCTTTTGGAGAATCGGCCCTGGATCGCGCGAGATCATCGCCTGTTTTCGTGGGAGCTAGCTGGCTCGTCGGCGTGCATGGGACGTGATCCTCGACGTGTCACGCCGAGGGGAGCACAGCCGTCGACTCCTTCTGCCGCGTCCACGTACGTGCCCCGAGTCGAGAGCACGGAGCACGTGTCACGGAGCCCGAGTCCGGTGCGTGGCATAAGTACTCTCCGTGTGATGGCATGGTAATGAGCACTTGCGGAAGTCAGCAACAGTTGCTTCCCTAGGCGTTTATAAAAAAAAATGCAATTGACTCCTGTGATAATCAAATGTCTATAGCTGGGAGCTCGCATTCTCTAATCTCTTAAGGTGTGTTCTCAGTTCTCACCCAACGCACTCCCTCGAATAACATTAAGAGCTTGCTATAAACTCTTCACCCAAAACTAACCACAAAATGAGGACGGGGCAAACCAGTGACACGGTGGTGGCCTGGGTTTAATGTCTAACAATTTACACATTGTTGACTTGTTTAGTCAGAGTATACGTGCGCACGTGCTTTTCGTGTAGCCCTGCAGCCATGATATTCTAACAGTGTGCAGTAGTTATGCACACGTGTGGCGTGGGTAAGATCTCATGTGGTAAAAAACTAACCACGAGAAATGTTACTTATGCCAACTTTTAATTGCCTGGTCTCTGTTGACCTGAATTACAACAGAAGAAGCTTGCTGAAAATAAGGGTCAAAAGAAAGAAAAGAGAGACTACCACACATCGGTGAGTGAGAGCCACGAGCCAAATATGAGAGGGAAAAGTAAAAGTGAGAGGGAAGGTTATAGCCACAAAATCAGAATTAAGCTCTTTTGTCTTTTCTTTCCACTTAAAAGAATATCGCTAAACCATTGCACATGATATGGACGTGGATGTTTTATCATTTTTAAACCAAGTTTCTCACATAATTCAGCACTAGCCAAGTTATAATAATTACCTCCATCAATAATAGGTTTGATTACCTTGGCTTGTGTTTGAAACAAGTTGAATCGCTGTAGATGTGCATCTCCTTCTTGTGCAATCATGCCCAGATTTTTTGTGACTACTAGTGCCTCTCCCATTTCATAATTCAGCACATCAACATTTTCATTTTCATCTGATGCATCTTTATATATCTCCTTTTCATGACTAAGTTGAACCTCATCTTTACTTGCTGATTCATATTCACAAGGCAAGTCGTGTCCTTTGATCATGTTGAACCTAGTTTTCAAATCTATTATGTATTATTGTTTTAAATTATCATGCATCGCTTTTTTTTATAAAACCTTTGTACTAGTAGTTAATGACCTATTTGATTAATTTCTCCTTGATAATTTGAATGCCATGATTCCATTGTCACCATAGGATAGGCATTTATCTAGTGATATAATATTGGTTGTCACATGGGGCGTACATTTAGTATGCTTAGCCGTGCTTTTAATACGTTGGGTTATCATCATATGTGATCAATTAATTAATTTTTACTTAATGAGATATTAAATCGTGGTGGTCAGCCACGGTTATGAAATTTATGCACCATGGCATGGGTTGTGTCATTGGTGGTAGTTATACAAAATGGTTTTTACTTGGGCGAATAATCGTGCAATAAAGTGGAGAAGTGTAGTTAGCACTTCGGGGATATGGATGTTTCGTTTGGGTAATATCTAAGGACTTAACTTTGTGTGTCATTGATTTGAGCCTTATCGTACAACCACATGTCTAGTATGGGATAGACCTGGCACAATAATTTGTGATGTTTCAACTTTGATTTCGCCACTGATGTTTTATTGGCGCAAGAGGGAGCAACTATTGAATAGGCGGTCAGCCTACTCGATGGCGAAACCTTAGTGGACAGATCAAGCTGAGATCGAGCATTGTAAAAGCTTTGTTGTGATTTTCTTTTACGTAGAGATGATCACATCATGTGGATAAAACTGTGCAACATCTGTAGAGTGTAAAACTATTCGAATAGATGTCCCCGGTTATGGAAAATGCTCAGTGATTTCACACGAAGGGTAGAGTTTTCATAAAAACTTGGTTGGATTAAGTTGGGAAGTGAATGGTTAGTTCACGAGTGGTTCATTGGAGTGAATGGTCAGTTCACTTGTGGTTACCTCCAATTCATTTGTTTATTTACTTATTAATCATTTTCAGAGTTCACTTTCAATTTATTTATTGTATTTACTTGAAATTATTGTTTTCTAGAAAATAACCACTCAGCAATCATTTGGTAAGCCTTGCATACTATATTGCATTCTTTATTACAAATGACTTGCTGAGTACCAATGTACTCACGACTTTATGCCTATTGTTGCTCAGTTGAAGAAGAGGAACCATATCAACAGAATGTACCTGACGGAGAACACTTCAATGACTTCACAGATTAGTCATCTATGTTTACACTGTGTGCACTAGCATGATCCTGGACTAGTGCAGTATACACAGGAGAGTCTGGATTTGCATATTCGGGTCTCAACATTATACCTGTGGTACTTTCGATTTTTCTGACACTTGTAGAAGGCAACCCAAATCAAATGCAATATGTGCAAAACTATTTCATCACTCCACAAAGATTGCAATGATTCATCACAATATTTAAAAGGAGCTTCTCACATGGTCCTTCAATCTCCCCCTTGATGAACCTATTGGCAATACTCAAAATGCAAATTGGAGGTGATTTTAGAGAAAGAAGAAGAATTTTGCAAAGAGAACTGCAAATGGTCAAAGGAAGATTGTAAAGAGCTAAACATGACCATTTGAGACAGAAATAGATAGAAGTTACCGAAAATCATAATTTTCTACAAAAACTTCATATCTACTAAGAGTGTTGGGAAATCTCACTCTATGTTCATATTAAAGAACAAGTATTCGATGTGACCTTAGTTATGGTGAGAGGTGATAGAAAATCACAGTAATACAATAAATCTTCAAAAATTGAGATTTTGCACAAAAACACCAAATCATGCTCAAGATGTGTATTTTTACCTATCTTTGTCCCCTTTGACAATGGAATCATCAAGATGCATGGAAGAAGATAGAGCATCACTAAATGAAGTGACTGCATTTTATTCATTTGAAGCATTCGGAGCCATGAAGATTATCCAAAACGACTTTCCAAGTATTACACTAAGCCATAAATAGTGAAAGTGCTGTCTAGATCATGCCAAAACTATAGCCAAGCTCAAGCCAAATAAGCAATAATTTTGAAATTAAATAGATTTTTAATATGTCAAATTATCCAGAAATGAGCTAAGCCATGTCAATAGACTAAATGAAGTCAATAAGCTATAATTGAGTCATTTTAGAGTGCTACAAGTTCAAAATTGAAATATTTTGTTCAAGCACTTTTTAACATTTGTAATTGAGCAAAGTTAGCACATTTGGCATCCTTTTCTATTTCATTTTTGGTTAGAGTCGAGCTTCAACCAATTTTTTTTTCACAAATTTTGGTTTCTTGGCCATGTGCTAGATCTCAAGCCTCATGCAACCACTCCAAGCACGAAACTTAAGGAAGTGATCTAGGTAATCCAAAACTCCATCTGAGTTCATGTCTAGTGCAATGGCAAGCCGTCTCATGAGATTGGTGAGATCAGTTTTTTCACACAAAAGAGATCATTTTGTATTTTCTTGACTTAGTTCAAGAATAGAGAGCTAATACTAACTCATATTTCAATAAAGAACTAGTATAGCTCAATCTAAAGCTCAATACAAGTTCAAAACTCAACTTTGCTGATTTGACATGGCATGAATCATAGTAGGAAGAAAGACATGATTTAGTTCAAGTTATTCACATTTAAATGAGCTATCATGGCAAAAGCAACGCTACACATGAAAGTGCATGATAAATATAGCAGGTTTAGCACAAGACATGACAAGATGTAAAGCAGTTTATCATGTCACAGTAGGATAATAATTAAGGCTCCATATGTTTATATTACAATGCATATTGCTGAATTTAAATAAGATGCAATAAAAACCTAGCTCCCCCTCAACAATTGAGTCAATTTTTAGAAACAATTTGGTTCAAGTTGAGTTATGCCATTATCAAGCTCTAGAAAATCTCAAATGAACTCCCCCTGAGCCAAACCAATAAGCAAGAGAGAGGAAGCTTGGATAGAGAGGAGAAATGGTAGTCCTTAAAGTATAGACAAGATAGAAGGAATATTGTGACTCAGACTTGCTCTCATCTACCCCATATGACTCTAGGACTATCAGCTGGTCATCTAAAACACAGGGGAGTAAACACATTCCCTGTCTACCCAAGGGGGCCCAACCCTAACTAGACCTAAAAGAAGTGAGTGAACTCAACCTGGTAAGAAGAGAAGCAACTAATAAGCAGCATCCTAGAATCACAAGATAAGAAGAAGAAATCTAAACAACTGAGAATTTGAACCACTCTAGTCTATATTAGAAAGACTAACCCAAATGCACCATAAACAAAATGCAACAGAAGGTACATGTACATGTAATATGGAAAGAACATGATGCTCCCCTAAGATTAAGTCATAAGGACAAACCACCCAAGCTCTCCCCACAAGGTTGTGAACCTTGAGTTATCTAAAGGCTTGGTGAATATATTAGCTAACTAGTGGTTACTCTCCACAAATTGAAGCACTATATCACCCTTCTCCACATGGTCTCTATGGAAATGATATCTAATATCTATTTGCTTGGTCCTGGAGTGCTGCACTTGGTTTTTGGCAATGATAATGGCGGAAGTGTTATCACAGAAAAGCGGAACACTATCTATAGCTAACCCAAGTCCCGCAAGGTTGAAACTATCCAAAGCACCTAACTACAGCAACTAGCGACTGCAACATACTTGGCCTTTACGGTGAACTATGCAACACTGGACTACTTCCTAGATGACTAAGAAATAAGAGAAGTGCCAATGAATTGGCAAGTACCAGATGTTCTCTTTCTATCTATCCTACAGCCAGCAAAGTCTGCATCGGAAAAAGCTCTAAAGGAAAGACAAGAAGCAGAAGAGTACCAGATACCATAGTCTAGAGTAGCTCGTAGGTATCTAAAGATGCGCTTCACAGCCTGACGGTGAGAGGTGTGAAGAGAAGCCTGAAATCGAGCACACAAACATACGGCAAAATGCATGTCCGACCTCGAAGAAGTGAGATATAGGAGGGAGCCAATAATGTTTTGGTACTCCTTTGGATCTACAGGCTCGCCATTCTAGTTAGGTTCAAGTGTAGTCAAGGTCGCCATTGGAGTTGACACCGGCTTGCCATCACTCATGTCGAAGCGTCTCAGGAGGTCTTGAGTATACTTGCTTTGATGCAAGAAGGTATCCTCCCGGGTCTGCTTGATCTGAAAATTGAGAAAGAAGCTCAATTTGTCCATCATGCTCATCTCAAACTCTGTACTCATGACATCAGAAAATTGGAAAACAAGAGCATGAGAGGAGCCACCAAAGATAATGTCATCCACATATATCTAGATGAACAGAAGGTCATTGCAATGCTTGCCAATGAACAAGGTCTTATCCACTTTACCCATCTCAAACCTATGACTCAAAAGATAGAACTTAAGTCTATCATACCAAGCTCTAAGGGCTTACTTAAGTCCATACAAGACTTTAGAAAGCTTGAAAACATGGTTTGGGTATTTGAGGTTCTCAAAATATGGAGACTGTCTAACATAGACCTCTTCCTCAATATACCCATTGAGAAAGACACTCTTGACATTCATCTAGTACAGCTTAAAGCCCTTAAACGCTACAAATGCAAGTAGAATCCTAATGGCCTCTAGCCTAGCTATAGGGGCGAAGGTCTCCTCAAAGTCTAAACCCTCAACCTGGAAGAAACCCTGAGCTACCAATCTAGCATTGCTTTGAATGACTACCCTATCCTCGCTCTACTTGTTCTTGAAGACCTACTTGGTTTTCTATGATATTATGACCACTAGGGGGCTCAAAAAGCGATCAGACCTTGTTTCTCTCGAAATTCTCTAACTCCTCATGCATGGCATTGCCCCAAGACTCATGAGAAAGTACGTGATAAATATCCTTGGGCTAAAAAGATGTGACAAAGCCAGAATGTATACATAATTGAAATAAGCCAGACTTTGAGTGCGTGACATGCTCAAGAAGATCTCCTATGATCTACTCCAAAGGATGATGATGCTGAATATGTTGGAGAGGTGCTAGACATGAAGAAGAAGTGGCCTCTAGCTCATGATCTAAGGAGGTAGGAGCAGAGCCACAAGCGCTAGAAAAACCTGAATGTAAGGGCTGATCTCCCTGAGGCGTAGTGGTAGAAGCAAGCAACTCAAGGGAAGGATTGACTAGATCAGGTAAAGAGCCTTCATCTCCATCCTCCTCATCATCTACAAAGATGGTCTTGAACTGAACTACTGGACCTGACATATCGGGCCTAGTACTAGGACTGGCCTCATTGAAAGTCACCTCACGGGTCTCTATAATCATACTAGTCTCGCAGTTCCAGACCCTATAACCCCGTGAAGAAGTTGAGTAACCTAGAAAGATATCGTTCGAAGAGCAGGACTCAAACTTATCTAGGTTCCAGACTTCAAAATGAAATACTTGCAACTTAAAACACAAAATGAGAGACATTGAGCTTTTGCCCGTACCTCAACTCATAAGAAGTGTGATGCAAGTGTGCTCTCAGAAAAATTTTATTCAAAACATGGCATGTGGTGGCTATAACCTCTGCCCAAAACTTCTTAAGTGTAGCGTACTCATCTAGCATCATCCTGACCATCTCTACTATGGTACGGTTCTTCCTCTCCACTATGCTATTTTGCTGAGGGATGTGTGGAGATGAGAATTGGTGCTCTACACCTATCACATCACAGAAACTCTCAAAATAGGAGTTTTTGAACTCTGTGCCATTATCACTATGGATGCTCGTAAGGCACCAGGGAGCTCAACAGACAACCTACTGGAAAATCCCCAAAAATGAATAAAAATCTCATCCTTCGAGGCTAAGAAAAACACCCAAGAGAATCTCGAGAAGTCATCAACCACAATAAGAACATACCACTTTCCATCGACTGACTACACTCTAGCTGGACCAACAGTGATGAATAAGTTGTCCTGGTGCATCAGTCATAGTCACAGTGACTGAAGGATGAGAAGCGGCAACCATCTTGCTATACCGGTAAGGAGTACAAACTAAATCTTTAACCATCTTGAGCTTAGGAAGACCACGAACGAGATCGTGGCCGCTCACTCGGGTCAAAGCATCTAAGCATCGGAGAGAATCACCAGAATATGACAAAAGGAGAGATCACTCGGAAGACCACAATATGACAAAGTCTCCTATGTCAAAAGGAGAGATCACGGGACTCAGAAGCATCTAAGCATCGGAGAGAATCCCCAGACGACTCGACAAAGTCAGCACAAAAGATCCTCCCAAACCTAGAAACCCCACAAACTAGACCTCCTGAAGAATCGAAAAGTTTACGAGCATTTTACTTAAAGCTTACCTCGAAATTGTCATCGGTAAGCTGAGAAACAGATAGCAAATTATAACACATCTTATTCACTAAGGAAAAATCCTTAAGAAAGAATCATTAATGCGCACAATACCTTTAGCGGTGACTCGACCTGAAGAAGCGTCTCCAAAGGTGATCATCTCATCACCTGGAGTTCGGACTAGGGAAGAGAACTGACGGGAGTCTCCGGTCATGTGACGAGAACAGTCAGAGTCAACAAGCCAAACCTCTCCCTTCCCAGCCCGGTGAACATGAGTCAGTGAGGCACATGAAGTACAAGGAGAAGGAGAGGATGAGGAACCATAAGGAGAGGATGAAGAACCAGAAGGAGAAGATCGAATAACGTCTACATATCTCTCCGTATGCACAGTTACCTCAACTTGGAGGCCTTTGTAAGACACATAGGGGGCAGTTCTAATCCTAGCCATCTGAACTTTGTAACTCTCCCTAAAGGTCTTTTGCATTTCCTCCATTTTCTCCCCAACTTCAGCACAGAACAAGCAAATAGATTTTGGCTTCTCTAGTAGATCCGTAGTTAGCTTCATATATTTTTCATCCAATGCAATCAATTCAGATTTTAGTTTTTCACAATTATTGCATGGTGGGCTAACAGGTGCCTTAGAAGCATATTGAGCCATTTTCTTATTATGATCACACATGTCCTGAAATTGCTTAAAAACAAATTCAGGTGCAGTAGTTAATTTTAGGTAGCTGGCGCAAGAAGCAACATGTTCCATCAAGGCAGGTTGCATTTCATCAATTTTATGACCTGCCTTCTTTAAATTAATCTTCAAGTTGGTATTGCTATCACAGATTTCAGGCAGATCAAGGAGCATGGTATACAACCCTCTAAAAGCATTGTGTTTATCCTCACATGAGGTGCAGAATGTAGTCTCAATAGAATCAGAATGTAAAGGAGCAACCCTAGACAACTCTAACTCAGCTAGCAAAATAACTTTCTTCACCTTAAGCAAATCTATATCAGAAATCACACTATCATGCAAGGTCCTTAGTTTCTCCATGTCACCAAGCAAGAAAGCACATATATCACAATCGTCACGGGAAGAAGCAGTTCTAAGTGAAGTAAGCATAAAACTTTCCTAACTTGAGAAAAAACATCATTGAGGTGGTCATAGGAGGGACATACCGCATCGAAAATGTTGTAGAGATCGTCATCGTTGATGCCGTTCTTGTCAACCATGAAGCACATGCCGGTGAAATCATCGCAGTCCTTGGTGTCCTTCTACGGATCATCCTCGCCATCGACGTCGCTCCAGCCCTCCATGTTGCTGAAGTCGAAGTTGTCGAATGCGGTGAGGACACAGTGGTAAAGCTTCTTGTCCTTTGCTAAGGTTGTGATACTTGTTATCCTTACCTTGGTCACGAGCTGGAGGCTTCTTGTTGCGGTTCTTACTGATGTAGTCGTTCTTACTCACACTTTTGTAGTTATCCCTGCCATTCTCCTGCTTGGGGCAGTTTGCTCGAATGTGTATGGGGCTACCACACTCGAAGCAAATCATCAGACCTCCTCTCTTCCTCTCTCTAACCCTCTTGTATGCATGTTAGAACTTTTTGGCTTAGAGGGCTAGATCACTCTCTGGAAGCTGCTCGAATTGGTCATCGTTTATCTCACACAAAGCAGCAAAAGAGAATCCGGAAGCACCGTTAGACGATGCTCTAGAGGCAGAAGTAGGATCGGGGACCAAAGCCTTTGATTGTGACTTCATCTTACGTGAGACGATGTCAATCTCATGAGTCTTGAGGCGTGAGTACAACGCATCAAAAGTCAAAGTCGACAAATCAGGCGTGAGTACAACGCATCATAAGTCAAGGTTAACAAGTCAAGGTCAACGAAAGATGGCAACAGAGAGGGTGTGAATGGTGAGTTCTAATTTTCCCCCAAGTATTCAATACTCCTTCGCTCCAATAGGTACAAAGCTATGAATATTGGAATGCAAAACCACCAACAAACAACCAAAACAACCCTCTGAAATTTTTGAGAAAAATTAGGGAAATCGGAATATCCTTTGTTTGCACTATGGTACTTCTGATTTCCTCGATGAACAATGATTTCAGCACGAGTTTAAAAACTAAAATCGATGAAATTTTTGATTCGTAGATCCAAATGACATGAACTTTTGTAGAGATATACTCTAGGATATTACAAACCTATTTCAAGAAACAATCATGAAAATCATGGCCAAATTTGAGACATTTTCAATTTGTTGGAAAGGTGCACCAAAACCGAGCCAAAACCCCAAACGATGAGTACAAATTGATCGTAAAAAGATAATGGACAAGATGAATTTAGATATGTTCCTACATGTCCCAGTAAGTAAGAACAAGAAATAAATCATATCAAAAACTCTCGGATCAAGTAATCACACATTGAGACCAAATCAAGCAAAACCGTGTTTTCTCATGAATCTTGCTATCAAAGTGCCTAGATGGGTGGAGATGTATTCCCAAGAATTATCTCCATCTCTTACATGTTCTTGGCAAAGCAAGATCACAAGAAGAAAAGAAGAAAGATCAAAACCAACCAAAAGTCAAGCACATAAATAAAAAACAAGAGGGACTCAAGAGTTGCACAAAGATTGATGTATTGCTTACTTAAGAAGTTAGGTTTTACAGTCACTCCACCTTGAAAGATAAAGAGCACATAAGGCACTCACTCTCAAACCCTAACCCTAGAGGATGAGAGCACATGAGATGGGTTGGATGGTTAACCATACATGTCTCCAAATCAACCCCTTTTATAGGTGGACAACCAGACACCTACACCCTTAATGGATCTTATCCACTATTACAATAGAGGAAACCCGTTAACCCCACACACACGGGTTTTACTTACACAAATTTACTTATGCATGCTTTTCCAAGTGCATAAGTGTTCATCCGCTAAATTCTTAGCCTTGATCCAGCTTGATCAACCCAGTTCCACCTTGACCTAAACCGCTCTCCAATGCATTACTCATGCGCCACTTTTTTATCCAAGATGGTTTTCGGTATTTTGGTTAAACTAGCAAAATACCCCTCCTTGGCTCGGTCATCATCAACCACTGCAAGCAATCGTCATACTTGCTATGTGTAGATGCACCATTAGTTTGCCACATGCCGCCAAGTCTCTCCCGTCCTAGTTCCGTCGAACCACGGCTCACTTGGCCCGTGCAAGCCACATGGCGCCATCCCGCTGTTCGAACTCGCCTTCAACATTTCCCTCCTTTCTCGTACCATGCTTGAGCTCACCATATCACCCGGCATTCTTAATCATTCTGGGCCTCAACTCCTCAAGAGCCTAGCCCCGATCATCACCGTTGACCATAGTTGACTCCAAGTGACCTTGCACATCTAAAGACAAAGAAATCATTTCCAGACACAAGTTCTTCACAACTTGACCTATATTAGCTAAGACATGCATCATGCACCCTCAATCCAATGACCCAGGTCATTCAAACTCGATCCATGACTCAATTCCCCAAACCCCTATTTTTCTGGAAAAATCAGAAGTACTGTGCTTAACACGTCGGTACCTTTTCCCTGTGGTACTACTGCTTCCCAAAGCGGTACTTCCATACGCTGAAAACCTCACCTGAAGCTCTCTGAAAAAAACATACCGCAACTCAATCCGGTACTTCCACCAAGCGGTACTTCCGCACAAATGGAACTACCGCACTTATACCTACCGTACTTCTGATTTTTCTAACACTTCCAGAAGACAGCCCAAATCAAATGTAATCTTTGCAAAACCATTCCATCACTCTACAAATATTGCAATGGTTCATCACAATATTAAACAGGACCTTCTCACATGGTCTTTCAAGTACGAACAAAAAAGAATGGCATGCTTATGTTGAAAATTTTCAGGATGATGGTGCAAGTGTGACAAGAAGTCTTAAAACCACATTGTTCCTATAATGATTTAGCTCCTGTAGATCACTCCATTTTTATGGGACATGAAACTGCACTTCTCTCTTATCTTTTTAGAAAAGAGACTACACATCTCCCCTATCGTGTTACAAGATTACATGCGTGTGTCGCCGTTGCGTCTCGAATCTCGATTACAGTGTTTGCATTTTGTTTCTTCGTAGGAGAACAAGATTTGCATTTTGTTTTTTGCAAGGGATGATTTCCCTGTTGTGCCTCTACATCCGAACGAAACTTCAGAGAATCCAAATACAGATTACAAAGCCCCCCATCAAGCTTAAGGAGTAAGAAAGAGGGAACATGAGAGATCGCGCGAAGGTCTACAATATATTTGTGATAAATAATTAGCACTTTAGTCAAGTTGAATTTGACTTTGGGTTTTGATAAACAACACCCGGATGATTTCTTCCAAACAATCATCCAAATTTGTAATATTTAGATGTGCGCAAAGATTCATGCGCCGCCACCTTCAACTTCTCCGGCGACCCCTTCTTCGTCCTCTCTGGTGACCCTTCTTCCTCCTCGCTGGCGAGCCCAAGGGGAGAATCCTGCCTCCGCACCTAGAGTTCATCACTCCCCCCGGGCATAGAGGAAGGCCGGAGGGCGGTGTCCCCACGGTGGGCGGCGATGGGCAGGGTAGGAGGGTGGTGGGCGGTATCGGAGGGTGGCGGCGGAAGATACTTGCTATTAGGTCGGGTGGGGTGGCATGGTGGGGGTTAGGGCGGCAATGAGGCAGGCGCCGCCGGCCGTGGGTGGTAGAGGAGGGTAGGGGTGGCAATGGGAGGTACGAGAAGCTGCTCCGGCGAGAAAGGAGGAGGAGGCCGTGGGAGGGGTTCATCGCCGGCGACGAGGAGGGACTACGCGGAGGGAACAGCTGGGTGGAGGGCGTAGGGTGGGAGGCGGCGGGGGCGGTGGGATGCGGTTAGAATAGATGGGCTATATAGTAAGGGGAAAGGATGTTGAACTCGGATTTTACAATCCAAAATCCTCTGTGATTCCACCGTATTATTTCCTGGATCAGTACATAGTGCTCACAGATAGAGTATTGAACATCAAAATACATATCATGCGGAAGCGTAAATAAAATAGTAGACTTACTCATGGGCCGATCGGGCCGAAATCAATAAAATGCAGCAGTGAAAATGAAGCACATAGGTGGGACCCTCAAGACGTGCCCACAAGCAGCCAATTAGGGTTCGCGACCTAGTTCTTGACCTTTTCATCTTCTTTACCATCATGGCCAGGTGTATTGTTGACGCGTAGCGATCTGACTTTTGATTCTGAATTAATTGAGTGATGGTGAGCACAAACCACCATGCTCCGCGAATCAATACACATAATGCAAATAGATAACATGCATGGCTTATCAAGGAAAGGCTCGGGTTATTTTATTTCCCATAAATTACTTTCAAAATACGATACATAAAAGTTTCCTAAGACCTAGCAGTTTTAACTAAAACAGATTTTATCAATGTATGAAAGAATGCAACAATAATAGCGATACAGATTCCATCCACCGTTACATGGTTTCTGCACCATATGCTAACCTTTTAGCGTTATAACTGCTTACCATATCACTGGGGCGATACCCAGGGCAACACAAATCAGGGCTTTCACTGCCCACCATTTGTCCAATTTCACCCACAAAGTTTTTGAATAGAACTATATTTGGTTAAGTTCTTATGTCCACCATTGACCATGGGCACGGCTAGGGTTGTGCATTTTTGAACCGAACCAAAAAAACCAAACCGAACCGGTCAACTCGGTTTGACCGGTTTTTGGTATTCGGTTCGGTTTTTAAATTTTGGGTTTTTTGGTATTCGGTTTTTTCGGGAAAAACCGGCTAAAAACTGAAAATACCGAAAAATACTGTGGCTCTGCTCTTGCGGATAAATACATTTTCTGCATCTTCTTGTTTTACTCTTGTGTTGTTGTACTTTTCACATACTATACATCCATGTCATTTATACGGCAAAACGTAATAAACTCGGAGATGGTAATTTAAATCTTTTTTTTCTGTTGTTGAATGCTCGGCACACCCTGTGATCTTCTTGATCCTTACTAGTCAAAACAGTTGATGCAACAGCTGCTGACAAAATGCCTAGCAAGAGAACTAAGCAATCCTACTTCATATTGTTTCAACTCATACAGGGAGTAACCGGTATAGCAGTACTGCAGTAGAGATTCCACTCCCTGGTAAATGAGAAACATGTGTGCTAAACTGCTAATCCTGCAGTTGCACTTCGGCTTTGGTGTTTCGTCTCGCTAGACGCTATATCGTTTGTAATTCGTGTCAACTTTGGTAAATATGGTATTTACCGATACCGCACCGAAATAAATTGGGATTTACCGATACCGAACCGTACTTCTAAAAATACTGTATATTACCGAACTACAAACACCGTATTTACCGTATATACTGTATATACCGAACCAATTAAACCAAAAAATCCGATTGCACAGTCCTAGGCATGGCTCTTCGAATAGTTTTCACTCTACAGAGTTTGTACACTTTATCCACAAGAAACAATCCGCTCATTGCTCCACACGATCCCTAAGTCATGCGGTTGAGTAGATCATCACAGTAACTTTTCAAAATACCTTGCCCCTTCCATCATCTCACCCATATAGGCTTCTTCCATTTGCAGTAAGTCCCATAAGTTGTGCGGGATGTTCTAACCCCAGCGACTAGCAGCTGGACTACCCACACTGACTAGCCCACCGCGGCAAACTTCACCCTCAATGAGTGTACCATTCAAGTTGTCACACAGACAGCCACTTGCACTACTCCCCGACCGATGAGATGACTTTCAGGGTCCAGTAAATCTACTAAGCCAAATTGTAATTTACAGACTTGTGGTTGTACTTGTCTTACACAGGAGGTCATGACAAGATTTAGTTCTTAGTGTTATCTGGACAGTTTTACCACTAACCACACTCTCGTGCACCGCTGCACCACACCCCCAAACCATCCACCTAGATAGATAAGCAATTTGAGGTTTTTGAGAGAATAAAATAATCATACCAAAATATACCAGTCATTTCCACCATGACTTCCCAAACCGGTTACTCATGATTGAAAGTGATGCTTGGGGCATTTTAGTGCCCCCAAGTCTCTATGCAGTACTAAGCATGTCGCATAATTGTAGATTTATTTTTGAAAGGTTATCATTATAATTTTCCTAGGGTGACAAGGCACAAATGTTCAAACGTTTCAAATGAGTGTAATACTAACAAGTTAAATAATAGGCATATAACTAGAATCTTAAAACAAACATATATTGCATATGAAATAACAGCATGCAATTTGATAACTTAAAACGGAAATAATTTGCAGAAATCGTAGGTTCAACATGATCAAAGTATTGACTCGCCTTGGTCACAGTTGATTTGATCTTGGTTGTCGAGACTTGCTTTAGCTTCGCCCTCTTCCTCTTGTGCTCGTACGCTATTTTTCGTTGCACAAAAATTTGAATAAAAATTAGCAAACCAAATAAATTCTCACAAAATTCAAATGAACTCAAACAATCATGATTTAATTTCCATTGGATAGATATTGAATTTAGATGAATTTATAAATTTGTTTCACTCAATTTGGAGTTAATATGAATAAGTTGTGTCTTTTTGAAGTTCTCAGTTTAAATAAATCCGAAATAAATAGAATCTGATAGGTGGGGCCCACAACAGATTTTTAATTTTTTTCTTTTATTTTTATTTTCTATTCTCTGTACCTATGACAGGTGGGACCGATTACTACTTAATTAAAAGGGTAGGGCCCACAAGTCAGTGAGTGTTTTAGTGTAAATGCCGTCATTAGCATTAACTAATCGCCGGTTTAGGTTAATTACTCCGGAACAGTGCTTTCTCCTTCCCTCGGCTGTAGAGGGGCTCGCCGCCAGCACCTGAGGCGGTGGCCGGAGCTGAGCATCCGCAAAATGGGTTGCCCACGCTTACGCCCACCCCTAGACGAAGTCTCGCCGGCCAATTTGGCCGAGGCGGCGGTCGGTAACAGCCATGGGTGGCTGCGGAACAGGGAAGCGGCGACTACGGCGACTCAAGGTGTTTCAAAGCAATTCCTCACTCTAGGAGTACGTTGGGGATGGCAAGAAATTACCTCGATGGTCTACGAAGCTTAGGAGTGGCGGTGGTGATTTGGCGGCGTGAGACGGCGACGGGCAGAGGAGGCTCACGGTGCCGGTGAGGTACAAGCGGTGAGGGGTCCGGCTAAGGATGGGGATGGTGTCATGGTGCTCCAAGGAGGCTTTGGCTCAGCAGAATTGGTCCACGGTGGTGCCAATCGACGGCTTTCCTGTCGGCTGGCGTTGAAGAAGAAGAGGCCACCGGTGAGCACGGGAGACCAATTCTTTGGGGTGGGAGAAGGAGTGGGGCGGTGTGGTTCTGTCAGAAGCTCTGGCGGGGATTTATAGCTGGCGGAGAGGGCTAGCGACGTGCGCGGAGTAAAGCCGGTCATGGTAGCCGTCGTGGCACCGATATGGCTACAGGGGCCAATTGACTTTAGAGCAGAGTCATGAGGGCAACCGTCGATAGGGTATGGGGCATCTGTCGAGCGGTCGGCAGGGTGCACGTACCGAGGGGCATGGCGATAGCATGGAGAAGAATGGCGACGTGACGGGATGTCTAGGTGAGACGGTGGCGGGTGGGAGCGACGTGCGTGGAGCAAGGCCGTGGTCCTGGCGACACGGCTGCACTCTGTGGCTGACTCGAGCGGCACGGCGTGGCGGTCCGAGCAGGGCCGCGGCGTCCTTTGGCCATGCGACGAGGGAGGCCAGATGCGACGGTAGCCATGCAGTGATGTTGGAGTAGGACTACAATAGAGCAAAGGGCTGACTCAATGGCATGGGCACGGAAGCATGTCCGCGACCGATGGTCCGAGTGAAGGCACGACGGGGAGTGGGCTGCCACGGCGGCCCGACGAGGAGAGCTTTAGCCGTGGCCGACGCTGGCGAGAGGAGGAGATGTGCCGGCCCGATGGCTGGCTTGTACCAAGCCGAAGGGGCTCTCTTTTGTTTAACATATATTCACATGTATACATATATATATATATTGAGAGACCATGTGGAGGTCATCCCGTTGTGTATGATGAGCAATTGACAGCATTTTAGGAAAGTCGAGTTTGAGTTGGTTGGTTCGGACCTTGACGTTGCGTGGTGTAACGGGCTCGGTCGGACTTTGGTCGAACTTGTCGTATGGGATTAGGATGCGTATTCTGATGATTCGACAGGTTTGGACTCTCTTATGATTATGCTGTTTTGTGCGGTGTTATGTGACGGTTTACTTGTCTGTGTGACTGCAGGACTTCGGAGCTAGGTCGTGGTGAGGCGTGGGAGGACCGGGACTAGGCACAGGAGGTGTTGAGGTTCAGACGGTTGGAGACGTCGAAGATGATCGAGGCTGCTGAGGTGGTTGCGAGTCGGGAGACGAGGAACCGGAGCTAGAGGTACCGGTGCAGGACTTCGAGGCGGAGTCGTGGCGAGACACGTGGCGACCGGACTAGACGTAGGTGGCGTTGAGGTCAGAACGGTCGAGGTGTGTCGAAGACGACGTGAACTCGAGGTGGTTGCGAGTCGTGGACAGCAAGGAGCGCGGAAGCTTCCCGGAAGGTGCACGAGGGGCGAAAGGGTAATTTTGCAAGGCTGCACAAGCGGGAGCGGGCTCTGTTCGGATTTTACCGGGCGTAACGGGTTTGCGGCCCGTTAGCCGGTGCCTATATAAGGAGGGGATGTCTCCTTGGTAGGTAGACCACTTGAGAGAGGATTAGGGTTAGCTAGAGTCAAAAGAGACTTTGTGAGTTTATTTTGGCTTTAGGCTTTAGTTGTTGGGGGATTTGCTCATGTGCCCCAAAGTTAAATGGCGTTTGCTCAAATGCCCCATGATGTCTCACTGACATGTGGGTCCTGGACCCGCATGTCAGTGAGACATCATGGGGCATTTGAGCAAACGTCATTTAACTTTGGGGCAAGGGAGCAATTTTTCCTTAGTTGTTAGGAGTGGGTAGGAGTCAGGTGTGTGTGTCTCCTACGATGCTTGCTCCTGGGTAACTCAGAGTGTGCTCTCCTCTTTTGTTCTTGGGTTCTTGAGTGTAGGGAGAGGGAGAAGATGAGTTAAGGACTTTGTAATCCATCTTTTGAATGTACATGCGTATGGGGATGTCTCTATGATCCTCAATATCAGTATGAGATGGATTGGTTGAAATTGTTCAAGTCTCTGGTTCTCTGTTAGCTTTTCCCTTCGATGGTTGCTAGGTGTGATTTTTGAGATTTTGTGTTTTGGCTCGATTCTTGCTGAGGAGTAGCAAAATGGGTTGCTCTATGATGGAATTGCATTACTACATCCTCTAATCATTTAGTTCCATGAGAAAATCAAGTTTAATTTTGATTTTACCCTTCTGAACATCTCTGTTCTTCCTTCTCCTTTTCTAGGGTTTTGCTTATCTTCAGGTTTTCCTTTGTAAGATGACATGAAATTTGGTCTGAAGGATCCCGTAGCTATTGCTAACATATCGTCAAAATCTCATGGTCAAAGGATCAAAGGACAGAAAGAAATTTGGGTTTTGGTGGAATCTCTGTTGGTTTTCAGTTTTTCCCCAAATCTGAATTTCTTGCTTCCTTCGTGTGTTCCTCTGTTTCCTAGATTCTTGCAGCTATTTAAAACATGTTCTTGATCTTTTGAGGTAAGAGGTGCAGCAGGAATTCATAAGATTTTCAGTTTGATGTTGGTTTCGAATATCTACTGCTTGTTGTTTTTGTTGGTCTGGAGAAATTCAGTTTTCGGGTAAGTAGCAGCAAGTTGTAGTCCTTCAGTTTTTGCTCCCTAGAATGCTAGCAATTATTTTTGTTTCTCTTTTTCAGTTCAGTTCTACACTGCAAAAATCACTGGGATGTAGTTTCTTTGATCTGTTCTCAGAAAAACTATTGTCGTCAGTACTCTGTCCAGTTTTGTGTTCTTCAGACTGATCTGCTTCCTGTTTAGGCAATCTGCAGTCTGAAGTTACTCTTGGCTAGCAAGTTTTCGTTCATGTTCAGTCATTAGATTTCGGGGTTACTTTAAAAGAAAGATTTTCGGCTGTAGTTTCTGCTTGATTGAGTCTCTTCTTGCCGGCATCTTTTCAGTCTTTTGTCCTCAGTCTTCAGCAGCAAAGATAGTCATCGTTAGTCTATTGTCAGTCTACTTCCGGCTGCAATTTTTGCTCTCTGTCCAGCCGAGAGTCTGCTCTTCAGTTTTTCCTCTTTGCTACAGCTTCTGCTTTCCCTTCCTTTGCAGCACTTAGTATTTTCTGTCTTTTTCTGGTTTCAGTTCTGAATATTATTAATCAGCTCCTCTATTTGGTTCGCCATTTTGTCTGCAGTATATGGCTTTCAGCACTTCTCAGTTTTGTTCATTTTTTGCTGATTCTTTGACCCTGCTGCATGCAGTGCAGACAACCTCGGTTTTGGGTGAAATTTTTACTACTTACTCACTAATCTAAGCTGAATCTGACTGGGTAACATGCGTTTCAGAATTCCTGGTTTTTGTCCCTGTTTTCAGCTGCAGTCTGTAGCTTCTGTTCTTTTCATCCTATTTTAGGTTTTGAGCTTTCGGCAGCAAAAACCAGCTCTGCATTTCAGTAACAGCGGTCAGCAGGCTGCAGGTCCTTTCGGTTGTGATTTGTAATTTTTGTGCTTCCAATCTCAGCTGTGAATGCATGCAGTCATAATCGGTTGTGTCATTGCATTTAGCTCTGTTTCAGGCTCTGATTTAAATCAATGTGTCTGCTCAGTTTTTGGTCTGGGTGCTAGATCTGTGTTAATTCCTTCTTGACTACAGAACTCTTGTTTTCGGCTAGCAGCTGCAATTTGTATCTTCAGCTTGTTTCGTCTGCTAAATGAATTTGTTAGCTGCTGCTAGACTGCATTACATATTACAGATGCTTGCTGTTTTCGGTTGTGTACTTTTCAGTTTCGGCTGCTATCTCTATGGGTTGCTTGGCTCGGTTTTGCCGAATGCCTTTGTTCTCCCATCAGTAAGTTGAGCTACCACCATCTTTCTGCTTGCCGATCTGAACTTCATTTCTCTGCAAGGTCTGGCTCTTGGTTTAAAACTCTTTTTCACTGACCTGTGAAACATGATAGGAAATTCGAGTGGATACTCGGGGTAGTTTTTTTTAAAGGGCACCATTCACCCCCCTCTGTTGCCGTTTCCGATCCTACATATATATGTGTGTGTATATATATATATATAAGTAGGACGCTAAAATGTGGCACCATGGTGTCTGGACACCAAGCCTCTCTGCCTTTGGATTGCTTTTAGGTGCATGCTAGTGTAATGGTATATAATATATCACGCATGGTAAATCAATTATGAATGGAAAGTCTTAATCATAGATGGAAAGTCTCAATCACACTAGCATACATATAAAAGCAATCCAAAGGCAAGGAGACTTGGTGCCTAGACACCATAGTGCATACTCTCGCCTTTCCAAGTTTTTTTTAGCCAACTTCAAGTGAATCTTACTACCCTGATCTTTGGATCATCTTGTCATATTTGTATTTGATTTTAGGTTTACATTCTATTAGTTTCACCTTTGTTTCATGATTTTCTATTAGTTTTATTTTCCATGATTTTCTTCTTTGTTGGAACCTTAACCAAACACCAAGGAAAATCCATTAAAATCCAAATGTCAAGAAGATGCATTTCAAAATATTTCAAAGGTTACACATTTTTTTAGGACCCAAATTTTCAGGATGTTACAAAGGATGAGGGCATTTGGATCTTAATCTAATGGTCACAAAATTTACATAATTGTTTGAAAGAAAACATCTAGATGATTGCTAGACACACCCTTTCTATTTTGCAAATGCTTTTGAAAATTCAAGCTTTAGATTGTGCTGTCAGTGTTCAGGCGGTCTGACCTTCTGATAGCTAGCGGCCTGACCGCCATGGGGCGAGCTGTCAGACCGGCCATGGACTTTTGGGAAAATGAATATCAAACACTTGTGTAGGCTTGTTTGGGGATGAGTTTGTGCTAGATACCACTAGAATTAAAACTGGAGCTGGAACTACATAGAGTTTAACTGAAATTTTAGAGAGGATGTTTTCAGATGGACTTAAACAATCAAACTGACCAATGGTCGGTGGTCTAACCGATGAGGTTGGACCACCATAGGGAGTGCGGTCCGACCGATGGGTGTGGCCAGAGAACAGTGAAAATGGATTTTGAGTTGAAGGGTGTGCGCACATCATAGGTGTTGTTGGTTGGTTGTGTGGTGTTGTATGATGTATTGTTTTGACTAACGTGAGTCAAGTGTATGGACCTTATACTCGGATGGTTGACTGGTCTTTGGATGTACAGGTGGCTTGGAGAACGTTAGTGGTCGATGGCAATGGACTGGCACTAGGCGGAGGAGCTAAGTTCCGACCAGTTATGTATGTCTGGGTAAGGTTACGTGGCTCAAGCGAGAAGCACAGAGAAGACAAGTATCATGACGATGTGAGTTTGTATATGTGCTACGCTAAGTGACAAGGCTGATGCATATAGAGATGGTTAGGGGAAACCAAATGTGTGAGTTGTGATGGTTAGTCATTGGGCTCTACAAGTTAGGTGCTAAAACATACACATATGCTTTGATTTAAAGCTAATGATGGACTCAAGAGAAGATACCTGGAAGGTTCATCGAGAGTATTTTGATAGTTGGCCAAATACCGGGTTGGTGCATTGATCAAAACTGTGGTGCGGGGAGGCGCAAAGAACAAGTGATTTAGGTCAAGAAGAGCTAAAATTGCTGAGATGATCAATCACTAAGGTGTTAGCAGGTTGAGTTTTGTACACACTTTGAGAAACGTGTGTAAGTGTGTAAAATCCATGTTACTAAGGTTAACGGGTTTCCCCATTGTCTTAATGGGTTAACCCATTAGGATTGTTGCTGGTTATTAAATGGGAGGAGAGAATGTGTTAGGTGCAAGGATTTTAGGGTTTAGGTTTTTGTTCTACCACCTTATCTTCTTTCATGGTTGTGTGAGAGAATTTGAGAGAGGAAAGATTGATACTTTGACTGCATCTTATAATTAATTATTCATAAATATGTAAACTTTATGCTATACTGGAAATAGATCAGAGGTTTATATCAATCATGTTCTTATTTGCCTTCTTGCTTTGTTTTGTATGTTCTTGAGCTAGATTTGTGATTTCATATTCATAGGATTTATAGCCTAAACTCTTGCTTAAATTACCTTACTAGAACATGTGAGAATAAATCTGAAATACCTTATACCTTAGATCCTCACGAGTAAGAAGTAACTTGAGTTTTAGGGTTTTCATATTTTCGTGACCAATATTCGATTCTCATCAATTAAGTGAACCTAAGCCCAATAATTTCATTATTTTTGATTGGTTGAGGTTTCTAATGACTTGAGCAAGTCTCATACAAAATTTAGAAGTATTTATATGAGAATTGAGCAAGTTCTTGATATTTGAGTTTTGTCCTGAAAAGATTTCAGGTCTGGAAACAAGGGACCGGTTAGACCAGCTTGGACTTGCGGTCAGACTAGCACCACTGATTAGACCGACCTTGTGCCTACGGCCCGACTGGGCATGGCGGTCAGACTGGGTCATCCACGGAGAACCGACCGGCCTTGTGCTAAATGCTATTGATTTTATTCACTTAGGTCTCTAGCCTTGTTTTGTAAAGCATAGTTCATGCAATATGAACTTGATGACTTTTATAGTCACTTGAGTAAAGATTTTGAAAAGATCCACTTTTAGTTCTCAACTTATGCCCCGAGTCCGATTTACATCCTAAACTATGAAATCGTTCACTTTACAACCCTCGACTATCGAAACTAGATCAAATCATCCATTCGCCTTAAACCACCCCAATTTTAGATGAAATGGTGTCCACGTGTCAATGGATTTTTACACATAAGGTTGTTTTTGATAATATGGCAGCCACATGTATAGGCAAAACAAAAAAATTGTGGGACTCACATGTCATCCTCTCATCCGCTTTCTTCTTCCTCCCCTCTCACCCATCTCTCCCTCTCGGCTTTTGCTTCGGTGACGTGGCGGTGAACATCAACACATAGTTCATGGTGAACAACCTGATGCTCGCCTCCCTATCAAGCCTGCTCTTCGTGCCCGATCGGCCCCGCATGGCAGCCATCTCATATAGCATCAAGGATAACCGACTAGATGGGGGTGAATAGGAGGTTCTAAAAATTTTCGTTCTAAATTTAATAATTATAATGATAAGGATCAATAAATGAATCTAGCATAAGTCGAGAGCAAATTTTCTAAGTTTTCTACGGTACCACAAGCTATGTCTCTACCAAGTATAATTCTAGCTACACAATATATATTGATTCAATAGCTAGAAAAGTAAATTCGGAAGAGTAAGGACAAGAGATAACCACAATAGAGACACACAATGTTTTCTCACGGTATCAAAGACTTATCGGTCTTCACTAGTCCATGTTGAGGTAAGTCCAAACGAATTGAACTAGTTCCACGAATTAAGGATAACAAACTCAAGTCCACTAAGGTTACTCTTCTTCCACTCCGGAGATGGCGAGTACCGCACCACTCACAATCAGCGTCAGGCCTCTTCACAATCTTCTTAGAGAGATCACCGTGCGAAACTCCTCCCAATCTGTATAGGTACAAACAAGCACCACGAGTAATAGATCACAACGTTTGCTTGAGGAGAAACAAGTGCCAAATGATCAACAAATAATCCAACACACTTCAATGCTCTCAACTACTCAATAAAATGAAATATGAGCTAATGAGTAGAGGAGAGGACGCACAAGGCTCTAGTGTATTCAATGAGGTCCAACATACATACCCTTGTGCTAGTGAGAGGGTATTTATAGCCCCCAACCACAAATTCGATCGTTTGGGAATAAATCCTAGAAATTTCAATAGGTGTGGTACTACTGCCATGTATGGCAAGTACTACTGCACCTACTATTTAATGGCTACTTTGTATGCAATTAATATGTCTGAACTAGCTGTTGAATTGTTAGTGTGGTACTGCTGCCAACTAGGATTGTACTATTGCACAACGGTAGTACCGCATGCTGAGATCGGTACTACCGATTTCTGCAGCTTCAAGATTTGTCCAAAAATATGCTCTCTGGAAAAAAAACTTACCGCCGAAAAAATCGATACTATTGCCATCGGCCATTGTTGATCAAGATGTCACAAAATTAATTCTTAAGCTACTAGCCATGATCCCCCTTTATAGTACAACGTCTAGCCTACAAATCCGTTTTTTCTCCAAACACCAAGGCCGATGAACTAAAAGGGGTCGTAAAGCTAAATTTCACCTTTGTCTTGAGGCATGTCGATCCTTCATCGTTTTTGCATGCATTGTTACGTTGTCATACGTAATCTGGGACTAAATCTTTTAACATATTTTAACACATATGTTAGTCCCAAGAACAATATTGTCATTAGCTACCAAAATTAAAATTTAGAGGTCTAGATGCTTTCACCTCGCCACAAGGACATCACTGGAGGAGGAGATGAACTATGGCTATGACGTTATCAGCGGTGACGGCTCCGATGCGGCGAGACTCATGTGCCCCAGCTAGTCAAATGCTTATGCCATGGTTGTCTGGTCGTCATCCAAGAAGTCGTACTACGACAGGAGTAACACCAACGGATCAAGAACCGTATCCGTCCATGAGTCGTATCACCTTGTAGGACCGCCTGAGGTGATGGGCTTCCACTACCCGCTCACTGCCAGCCACACCACCACGGCACCAAGTGAGCTTTCACTAAGCCTTTGCTCCAAGTTCTCTTTGGACAGAATGGTGAACACCACCAACCATTGCACTAGTGTATTGTCCGTAAGTGTGCTCCAAGCTGAAGCATTTCGCCGTGGTGGTGGCACGCTTGCGGTATGCAATGATGGCGCAGTAACCAGTAGGTGCTCAACGATGTCCTCAGTCGTGTGCTGTTTAGCGTCACGAAGGCTGTTGATGACTCAGCCAGCAGTGTCGACAGCAGCACAAGGCCGTTGTTGTCGGCATTGAGTTTCTCATGAGCTCCCCCGAGAGATGAGAGAGAGAAGAGAGAGATGGGTGAGAGGGGAGGAAGAAGAAAGCGGATAGGAGATGGTATGTGGGTCCCGTAAGTTTTTGGTTTTGCCTATATACATGGCTACCATACCATAAAAAACGAGTTTATGTCAAAAATCATTGACACGTGGACGTCATATCATCCAAAACCGGTTGATTTAAGGCAAGGGGGTAAATTGCTCTAGTTTTGATAGTCGAGGTGTGTAAAATGAACGGTTTCATAGTTGAGGGTGTAAATCAGGCCCTGTTCATATTAGTTTCTGCTTCTAGCTTCTGCTTAGAAAAGCCAAAAGCCAATACGACTTTTCGAGATAGCTTCTCTACTCCTCTCACTATCGTCTCACTCCGGGGATAAAGCAGGGGGTTACCGGTGATTGCACCACTCATCTCGCTCCCGTTATATGCAGTATCTCTTCCTCACTTTTTACACCACTCCTTTTAAAAACCGTTTCTTTTAACCACTACTATTTATTTTTAGCCAAAAGTCATAAGCTATATGTAAAATCTAGTAGTAAAAGTCAATAAACGCTCCCTGATACTTCGGCATCAGTTGAGAAATCAAAAGTAAACTTATTCTAAAGATTTTAAATACCAGCGAAGAAAAAAAGTTTAAACAACCTTTTGTTCCTCTGATTACCGGTCTCGTACTACGAAACAGCAATTTTGGAGCTACGTACCGGAGTGTTCAGTTACTACTCAAAATCTATTTTACTCGGAAAAGGATGAACAAAGCCAAGAAGTTGCATGCTGCTGCCGGAGCCCAACCCGGCCAGAGTCACCGTAGAGAGACGGGCTCACACGTACGACTCTCCCCGCCCTCTCTTCCCGCCACGTGCGCGTCGCAGCCCCTCTCTCTCTCTCTCAAGGATGACCTGACCCAGTGATCCTTCTCTCTCTATAAATGCAACTCTGGTGCACCGATCTCACTTGGAACAGAGACAAGCAGGTCGTCGTCACACAGAGCAGCGACTGCCAATTCCCAGGTCAGAACAGTTATCCGTTTCCTTCCATTAGCACCTGGTGGTGGTTTGGAGGGGAAGAGAGGAAGGGGGGGATGGGGAGGCAGCCGTGCTGCGACAAGGTGGGCCTGAAGAAGGGGCCGTGGACGGCGGAGGAGGACCAAAAGCTCGTCGGCTTCCTCCTCACCCACGGCCACTGCTGCTGGCGCGTCGTCCCCAAGCTCGCAGGTGAGGCGGCCCGAATCCCCTGCTGCTCCGTCCATTCATGCATGAACGCATGCGTGCAATGTAACCTTACATGCTGCATCTGTGACTGCGTGCGCGCGTGTGATTGTGCGCTGCAGGGTTGCTGAGGTGCGGGAAGAGCTGCAGGCTGCGGTGGACCAACTACCTGAGGCCCGACCTCAAGAGGGGCCTCCTCTCCGACGAGGAGGAGAAGTTCGTCATCGACCTGCACGCGCAGCTCGGCAACAGGTGAGTGTGCAGAATCACAAAATTCTTGGCGTTTTTGTGCCTTCTCGTTCGGCGGATGGCCAATCGGTTGTTTGTTTCCTGTGCTTTTGCGAGCGCGTGCAGGTGGTCCAAGATCGCGGCGCGGCTCCCCGGGAGGACAGACAACGAGATCAAGAACCACTGGAACACGCACATCAAGAAGAAGCTCCGCAAGATGGGCATCGACCCCGTCACGCACCAGCCATTGGAGGAGGTCCCTCCTCCCGCGCAAGAGCTGGAGCAGCAGCCGCCGCCGCTGCAACAGCCCCCGCAGCTGCAAGAGCCGCTTCCTCAGCGGCATGGTGGTGAGCCCTTGCGGCAGGCGGAGGACGAAGAGGGGGCGGTGCCGATGATCCAGCCGCACGAGATCACGGCGCCACCGCCACAGCCAGCGGCGGCGGCGGCGGCCACAGGAAACTGCTCTGTTTCCCCTGCCTTTGTGGTCTCGCCGTCCTGCTCCTCCTCGGCGTCGGCTGCCTCGGCGGTGTCTGGAGTCGACATGGTGGAGTGGCCGGAGCCCATGTTCGGCATGGATGGCATCATGGACGTGGGCTGGGACGGCTTCATCTCCGGCGGAGGCGGTGGCTTGAGCGTCGATCCGTTCGACCAAGACGACTGGATGTGATCTGATCCTAGTAGCAATGCACGTGGATTTGCCGCTTCTTCTCGCCAATTCGATCCCCCAGCTAGCAGTAGCCTAGCTTCCATGTTCTTTTTTCCCCAACTTTTCTTGGGAGCGTGCGCGCATGGCCATGCCCACCGTCCATGCTGGGCCGTTGCTGAATCGAATGTTTTGATAAAAAAAAATTGGACAAAATAGCGTGCGCGAAAAACCTGGCCGTGCTGCATGCGAACGCGATGCGTTTCTTTCAGCTTAGTTCGGTGGATGTGTCAGCCGAGCGCGTGCGTGAGCGTGATTGTGTCAGCTCCCGAGTTTGCATGCGGCGTCGAGACTATCCCGGAGCCGCTGATCGTGCCGATTGTCACGACGCGCGTACGTGCCGACCGGGGGCGTCGCCGTTTCTTTGACCTTGCCAGGCATGGCATGCCAAGGGCGTGGTTCATTTGCTGTTACAACGTGACTATGTTATAGACCAAACAGTAAATGGGGTTATGGAGAGACCACAAAAAGACTATCAGGAGCCTTACAAATTATGGAGAACAGAGGATAAAAGATTATATTGCATCAGCTGATCTCATAGAAAAATGAGACATCCTTCCTTCTGGCATCTAGAAACATATATTACTAGCCATAAGGAGATTGTTTACATAAACGTTCATATCGGAGTCTTTAATTATAGGTACAAACATGTCATTTTTCTAATATACAACCCTTTTTGGGGCCAGTTTATTGGCTACATGTCTATCGGGCCTCTTGGTGTAGTGGGCCGAGTGGGCCAAAATGGGAGCCATTCCCCCAACAGTAGCTACTTATGGTAAAGGGCCTCGATGGGCCGAGACCATGCCATCTATTTCGTGGCCCCCTCCATCCCTTCGGTCCACTGCATTGTGTCTATTCGAATTCTTGCCTTTTTGGCGCCATTGATGTTGGCATACGTGACCGTCAGGATTAGACTATACGTGGCAGCACTGCGCCTTCTGGTCATGCGATATGGGTCATCGTGTTGGTTACGGCGTCGTGCACATCCCCTAGATTCCCACGCCCATCGTGCCAACATTAATTTGTTTTGTTGCAATCCTTACTTAAGCATTGTGGCGATCCTCTTTCCAACTACTTGCTCCCTCTCTCTTGCTTGTTGATGTTTGTAATCTCTTTAGCCGCCAACGTTTGTTCTCCGTCGAGCTCCCACCATTCACCTTCTCCCCATCACGTATTTGCTTATTTAGATGGTCCGTGGAAGTGATTGCAGTGGCCGTAGCAATGCATCGGTTCCATCAAGCAACCATGGCGGTCAAGACGATGGCTCTGAAGTCGCCGTCGGCAAGCAATGAAAGGCATCCGAGAAGTTCGATGGTGTCTTCATGAACACACTTGGCCCGTCTATCACGACAGATGAATTGGTGTAGTCACTCGTGCACGATGAGATCATACCACGGCCACGGGAGGGAGAGACATTGGTGTTTGCAGTGTACTTCATCGCCAGGCTTCAAATCCCTATCGCGCGCTTCATGGGTAACCTTCTCCGGCTGTACAAGTTGGAGCTTCAACAGCTGGCACCGAACACCATCACCCATATGGCTGTATTCTCCTAGGCAGTGCGTTCTGAGGGCACCATCCTCAGTGCCACCATCTTTCCTTCCCTACACAACGCGCGATGCCAACTGAAGTGGCTAGGTGGCAGTCAGTATTCTAACATGTGCAGTGTCAGTCTGTAGCTCTGCGTCGCTGGTTCGAAGGGTTCCCTGTGAATTTGACGTGGATGAAGTAGGAGTCTCATTGGATGCAGCAGTGGTTCTACCACAAAATTGAGCACGACAGTAGCCTTCACTTCATTGGGCGCATCATGGACTTCGTGCAGTCGCCTCACGTGATGCTTGCCCAGGACGATGCGACGTGCATTTGGAGGATCCTGGCGGTCATGCTTCGATTGAACATGTGCGACTGTGCCAAAGAGTTTTGCATGAAGTGCTTGTCTCCGCTAGCCCGGCGATGGGAGTTGAGGAATGGCCCTGCTTGGATTGATGGGGTCTGACCTTCGCTAACGACGCTGGCGAAACCGACAGATCCCAGTAGGTTTTTGCGCTTCGCTACGGACGTTATTAGTAAGGGACTTTTCCTTGTGGCTAACCATAAGTTCTTGTAGTTCTCTCTTTGGCAGATGCGGAGTGCGTAGCGACTGTGTTGCTGGGTCCCTACATATTACATAAGCTTATCTCATAGAAAAATGAGACATCCGTCCTCATGGTGTCTAGAGACATATATTTATAGCCATGAAGAGGCTACTTATATAAACAACCCTATCAGGGTCTATAATTGTAGGGGCAAACATGTTATTTCCTCAATGTACAACCCTTTTTTGGCCAGCCTAGTGGTTACATACCTATCGGACCTCTTTGTGCAGTGGGCCAAGGTGGGACCACTCCCCAACAATATCTATTTGAAGGGGTTGTTTATTCATCAAGTGACTAAATTTAGCAAAATTTCAGTCATTTTTCTCAACCCTTAAATAGAGATCTAACCAGTCTAGTAGCCCCATCACTTCCTACGTATAACCCATCCTCACCCCTAGGACAAAAAATGAAATAAAGAATTATTCTTACCTAGACAAAAAAAAATTAAATTTGGTAAAGCCCTACAAAATACAAAGACAAAAAAATTCTAACCTAGACAAAAGTAAACCTAGGTGAACCCTACAAATAAAACTAAGTTACAGTAATGTTATGCTAGAATTGTACATTACTAGGTATCACAATTTTAAACTTAGTGTTGTACAATTTTAAATGATTGGGAGACCAGAAAATTTTTGGGCAACCTAAAATTAGCAAAACCGTTGAAATATCGATCGAGTGCATGTACTGCATGATGGATCCTTCGGATTGATTATTTATGGTGGAAAAAAAAAGAAGGAAGCGGCGTCTCTTCTTCATTCTTGACCTAGCCATCGATCTTCATCTTGGTTATGGTCACTTGATCCGACGGTCGAAAATCCCTGCAGTCAACCTCTCCTGCAAGCCTGCAATTGATTCTCTCGAGTCTTTGATACGGTGGCCGTGCGGCTGGTCCTCGGAAGCGGGTCGAGGCTGAACTCCGGTCAAGAGCTGCTCACCGATATACCACTCTGGGACTTGGAGCTAGGCCTGCAGACGCTTCGCATGCGCGTTTCTTGGTGACTCGGCGTGACCTCATCCTTGCGTGATGAGCTCGCGAGCCCCACACGACCACTACCACTGCTACCTCTCCTCTGCCTCGCGAGAATCTCTTCCGCTTACCTGGTCCTTGAGCTCCTCATGCAAAATGCCAAATAAAGCCTGAAAAGCAGCGAGCGATGTGATGATGACTCGATGATAAACTAGGGTGAAAACGGATCGAATTCGGACGGATATTGTTGTTATCATATCCTAACCTATATTTTTTCTTCGAATTCGATACTAATCGGATTCGATACCAATCGAATTCGGTGCCGGATCGATCAGGATTATCCTGACCCGTTTACACCCCTGTAACCAACTAATATATCGAGGGGTGGTAGTGGTAACAACAAATGGAGACGTCGCGTTCGAACACTACCTTTTGGGCAGTACAGTACGCCATACTGTGAGCCCGAGAGGTGACGGTGAGGCGTGAGCCAGGCCCCATGTGTGGTGGATTAGTTTTAGCAGTAGTGTGTGCATGCGTAAACGTGTCCGGTGGAAAAATACTCTGCTCGCTGTGTCTGATACTCTGATGACGCGCGACTCTGGGACGGCAGCACGAAGCATCGAGTTCTTTTTTTTTTTTGCTGGTTTATTTTTTACTATTTATAAATTTTGTTTTTTAATTTTTATCTTGTTTTTGAATCTTTTCTACCGGTTATTTTTTCGTATTCATTTGTGTTGTCCGTGATGATCTAACATATTTTTTCTATTTTTATTTTCTTAAATTTAATTATGTCAAATAAGTCACCTTCAGCTACAATGTAATTTCAGTCAACTACAGTGTAATTTTAACGATAAGCCACTATTTTTCAGTCCAACCAACGGTGCCTGAATTATAACTTATGATTTATCTTTATCGTTGTTTTGAAATAGTTTATCATGACAGTTTTTAAAGTATTTTTCGATATCCAGTTTATTCATACAAACACTCGTACTATGATAAAAACATAAACTATGATTATAAACTATAAATCATAACTGAAAAGAATCCATCCCTTACGTGACAAGGGCACAAGGGCCCTTGAGTTGTACACTTATACTGTTTCTTGCAAAATTTTCAGACTATCTCATGAAATTTAAAATTCCTGTATTTTAAACACTAATTTACGTAAATCATTGGCATGTTCTCGGAAAAAAGAAATTCTTTTTGAGAAGATTATATAGCCAAGTTTTATGGAATAAATATTGCACACAAATTTTTCTGTCCCTTGGAGGAGGCATGTACGACACGAACTATTCATAGGCGGTATATGGATAGCTCGCTTGATCAACCTGACATACTTGACACCTTCACGCGGCATGCCCTCGAGCGGATTCGAACCGTCCGATCAAGATCAAACAGCTCTCTCGAGTCTTGACCTGCCTTCTCTCGGTGGCAATATCCTTGGGGCTGATCTGTAAAGCCCGGCCGGATCAGCAAAACCGTAAACTAAGATATCCATGCCTCGTGCCAAGATCCATCTACAATGACGATCGACGAGAGCGTATATTTTGCACTGACTTTTAGCTGCTGCTGCTGCTGCTGCTGCTGCAGCAGTACAGTTTGGGCTGGTCGATGTTGTGCTGTGCTAAATGGTGCTTTGCCTTTAGCCAAGTGTTTCGCATCGGGTTTCTGTCTCCGAACTGTTTGTATATGCTAGAAATAGGTTTGTACGAGTGAGACTTATTTTTTATAATTCTAAAATATATAGTTTAGTATTATATTGTTAAGATAAAATAGAGGAAACCAATTTATAAAATAGAGCACTTATCACTTCTAAAATACATATAGTTTGGCGGAACACGCGCGCACGTATTCGTATATTTTCACGTGACTTGTGACGTGCGACCATGTCGTGACATGGCGCGCCACTTGACAGACTAAGTTCACTATATTTTTGTTGAACCGTGCTATGATGTGGCGCGTCACTTAGCAGACCAAGTGCACATTATTTTTGATGAAGTGTGCATCATCTCTCTCATTTTAACTGATCATGAGACTTCTTAAATATCATTATATGGTTTGATGAGGCAGTTAGCAAGGAGTTAACTATGTTTAATTGTGGCAGTTACTAGTGAGTAATTGCAGTAACCTTAAAAGGGCCTAGAGACGTCTAATAAAAGACAGAAAATTCCACATTTATTGTTCTATCCCCTCTTTAGATAACTGTGTTACAGTATCAAGCTGTTTAACCACGCCGACATTTCTTCTCGGCTTGCACCGACAAGAGAGGAGAGTGGGATCTCCAAACCATTGTCGCGGAGAGAACCTGCACGGGGTGGCAATAACGTTTCTTGGTAGCGCAACCTGAGCGACCACTTGGCTTCTTCCTCAATGTCAACTCTTTCCACGACTGCATCAAGCCTGCGTTGTTTCCTGTTCTTCATTAGACTCAACTGTAAGTCGTTTGCACAATCGATCAACTTGTTTAGATTCTGTTTCTACATATATCTCGAAGTACAATGAGTTGCCTGTTGTCAGTATTGATTTATGCACCATTAGTTATTTGCGATATTTGATTTCTAGTAAAATCTAGATTGAAAATATTGCCCACATTTTCAACGTTCCAGAAATCTTATTGTGAACTTTATTGCAATACAGTACTAGCTGGTGCTTCTGATGATATGAAGTCTAACAGGTTTTCTGGTCATGTGTATTTGGCCATGGGCCGAAAACTCCTTTCCGGCCCATAAGTCAGTAGCGGTCCCTAGCAGAACATAATGACTCCTAAACACACATAAAGATCATATCGGACGAACCTATATAGTGTTTATGTACCAATCCCTTGGCCTCATGATACCAGATCGAGCTCAAGGCGATAAATGTGCCATCCTATGATAACTCGATCCTTCACTCGAACCTGTAGTGGATTACTCAGTTGTGATTGACTCATCAACCACATTTAGCATAACCATGCACTTTCTTAATCCAACCACATCGAGGGGCCCAGAGATATTTCTCCTGTTATATAGGAGGGGCAAATTTCATCTTGATCGCTTATATTCCTTCGCATGTTTCATAGTAAACCCGAAAGCTACCTTTATTACCACCTAGTTATGGAGTAGTGTTTGGTAACCTCTAAGCAAACTATTACATATGTAGGAAACAATGACGACCTCAGGTCTAAGGATCCTATATACACTATGTATGAGACCAATTGATGACATTTAAGAATATAACAATTCTCGTAGTGTCTCATGATGGGTTAATCCAACATCATGTTCTCTAACATGAGTCCACATTATTGATTTGACATCTCATATCCATGATCTGTGAAACATGATCATCAATCAATACATATGCTGATCTATAAAATCATAATCGTCCCACATAATGATGTAAGATCAGGAATAATTTAGAATAACATCAAAACATGAATAAAGAGTTTCACAAACAAGTCACATACTTGTTGATCAATATAAAAGATATTTATTCAAGAGACAAAATAATATTTTATTCAAACATTTATAAATATAGAAATAATATAATTATCTCCATAGTTACTTCTAGAACATATCACTAACACGCGCTACACCATAACCAGTACAATGTTACAGCTAGCTTAGCTGACCTTCGATCAAAAGTCCAAGGCGGCAAAGCCTGAAAGGAGGCGGCACACTTTAAGCACAATCTTCTCAAGTTGGAGAGGACGCGGGGAATCCTGAAGCCAGACGTCACAGGAGCTAAAGCTGAAAATATGATACCTCCAGCTTAGCTACCCATAAAGCCCACCCACGTAGTACAAGCACCATCAATTCACAAAGCCTATGTTGCCTTACATGCACCCACGCAGACCTACGTGAATACAGACGCTGAGTACAGTTGTTAGGCAGTAGGCAGATGTTGCCCCATCCATTTTCAATCAAGCATGCACCTTATCTGATCTCCTTCAGTTTCTACAGCATTCTCCTACCCTTCTATTTCTTCCGGTGTGCTTGCTAGCTAGCCTGGCGATGCGCGCGTGCACACACGCACGCACTACAAAAAAAAAAGTCTTTTGTGCAACTCAAGCAAAGGTGAAAGAAAGGCTTCATTGGATGCAGAATGTTCCATGCTGTTCGTTTCGTGATCTTGATCGGTGTTCATTGACAGATCCAGAACAAAAATAACACAAATATTTCATGCTCTGTGTATATACTTATCGTGTATCCATCAATAATATAGTAGATATTAATGTATTCTAAATTTTGTAGCATCAATTAACTTCATGACAAAATTCAATAGTTTATAACCATAACTATTTATCAGGCAACCTACTGTAATCAAGAAATCCACTATTAGTGGCGGATCTAGGGTGAATCCGAGAACAAAAGATGGTTAGCATCGATAAAAAAACAATATTTGACTCTATTGCCTACAAAATAGATAACAAAAACGATAAATAAGTAAAATTTTAAGTAAAAGAATTATAGAATAATCGAATGAAGTAAAACAAATTATATTTTATAGTTGATTTTGATGACTTCTCAAGTTCTAAAAGCAATTTATTGTAGAATCAGTGGGGAATGAAGCCCAAAAGGCAGAAACCCAGGACGAACTGTCGTCGGCCTATCGCCCGTTACAAAGGAAAGGAGATTGCGTGGGCAACAAAGCTGAGAAGGTAATGCGACTAGGACTCGGAGGCGTTAGTGAACAAAAGTTGTGATGAGCCACTCGCTGGCGACTAGGCCGCGCTTGCTCGTGGCTATGCCCTCACGTGTTGCCCGCTAGCTTAGGCACTAGCCTAGGTGGCTGGACCACACACTGACCTGGGCCACGAGGAAGGGGGAGAGAAAGTTCATAGAAGAAGTTCTGACTCATGTACTGATCTAGGTCGTTTGACAGTAAGTTATAAGAGCATTAGTTTTAATTATGTAGGAGCTCGCTGTATACATTTATGTTCTAAGTAAGAAAAAAAAATCAGTCTGAAGACCTATACTCTGCGTAGCCTTTAGTCTATCCGCCTCTGCCTATGCTTGGTGGCCAGAATATTCTTTTGGCAGGGTTGACAAACGTGTGATCGATGCAAGCGAAGGTTTGGGGTCAATGTATAAGAGCAGTTTCAGCTGATGGCAGCAAGGAGAACGTTGTTGTTCGTGGATGCTGTACTTGACCACCGGTGGATGCGAGAGCCAGTGCTAGGTGGACAGTCGCTTCTGCCGCCACGTGTCGCTCGGGTACAGGCTCCAAGTCCCCGCGTATGGCCTTTTGAAGTTTCCTTTTCTTATCTTTCTCTCATTGCTGCCCAGCTGCACAATGAGTCCAACGTTCCCCTCAATAAAAAAAGAGAGCCCAACGTGGCCTCCAATTGATGCAGACAGGCACACTAGTAGGCTAGTAGCAACATTCCAATCTTCTTCTACGGATAAATCATAGTGGCAATATGTATTTATCTTTACGATAAATTTATCATACATTTAAGCTAAAAAAGTTATAAAAAATTCTAGATGTATTTCATAGTTTACTCCACCTATGTATAAAATTTCAAGTTCAAACTCATTCTATGTTAAGAGTACAAAAAATTGAAAATTCTGATAGATTTGATCTCTCAACATTTGTCAGATTTTTCTCTTTTTTATTATTTTTAATAGAATGAATTTGAACTTCAAATTTTATACATTGACAAAAGTAAGTTTAGAAATATATGTGTAAATTTTTTCAGATTTTTATGACTTTTTTTAGTTTAATTACATGGTAAGTACACCGTAAAACCGAATGTATAGCAGTTTTTGCCCTCGTAGTTATGCAAATCGGCCACTGAACCAGTCAATTGAACCATCGGTTCACACATAGTACTTGAATAATACAATGCGTCCAACGTCGCCTCTCCATACCTCAAAAGTCCTGGGTTTGAACCCTACTAGAAACATAAGCGCGGCGCCACGCCGCGCTGACACCGTGTGGACCGAAATAAAAGAGACAAAAATTCGTGAGATGGTTCTTTTTAAAAAACCGATGATGGATGTGTAATTTCGAGGGAACCGAAGGGTTTTTTCGGGAAAAACAGGGACCCGTAAGGACCTGTACGTAAACAAATGAGGGCCTGTACGTAAATAAACGAGGACCCGTGCGCAATTTTGAAAACCGTGGGGGGCCATCCTGCAAAGTGGATGGACTAAAAAAACTGACAGGGACTTATCCGTGAGAACCAATGACCTGTACATAATTTCGGAAAAATATAGGGGTTTTTTCGCAAAATACCTCACCAGACCGTACCAAAATTCTAAATCCACGCGGCGGGCGGAGTGTCTCGCGGGCGTCTCGCGGGGTGACGTGGGGGAGCCTCCGCGCGGAGACTCCCCCGGATGTAATAGGGTTAGTATTCTCTTCATCTTTTATTCCACAAGTCAATATTTATTCTCTCCACCTTAGCAAACCGGTCTAATAACAAAACTAGACCGGATTGGCCTCTGGTTTCGATTTTCACCGGTTGAACCGCTGATCCGATTTTAATAACTACGGAGAAATTAGCTGCGAGCACAGAACAAGTGCGACCGTATTTAATTTTTGGCCCGTATTGTGCCCCCGTTATATATGAATGTGCTATATGTCACGACGGCTACTTTTAATTAGAGTATATATGGACTTGTCGGTTTTAGTTTTACCCCTTGCGTATCAGTAGTACGCCATACAAGGATGAACGGCATGCAATATTTCTTTTTTCAGCTGGATGCAAAATACTTCTATTTACACAAAGTTATCGGTATTAAACTATTAATTCCTCCATTTCATAAATTTTCACTTCTTCATTCCTGTTCCTGGGTGGGATGAATATATA
Source organism: Bonia amplexicaulis (assembly GCA_036346245.1). Lineage (NCBI taxonomy): Eukaryota > Viridiplantae > Streptophyta > Magnoliopsida > Poales > Poaceae > Bonia > Bonia amplexicaulis. The sequence continues at coordinate 17,588,007 of CM070751.1, read as the reverse complement.
CCAAGCAGTTAGCGGATACAATGCTCTTAAAGTGTACAAAAAATAAACGCTTGTATTATAGTAACCTTAATCAATCTAATTGTTGCCATTTTTTTAATTTTTTACGGTTTCCAATATGCTTCTTTCACCACTTTTCTTGACACAATGTAATTGTATAGGCTACAAGAGTTTTATTTCTCATACATGCATGATGAATTAAATTGCATGTACAACTTTTATCTGAAGTTTCGAATATGGGACCATCTATTGCACAGGAGTCTGAAAACAAGCATATTTTTTTTTGTCTGTGGTTTATGGCTTTTAGCTGAAATTTTTGAATTTTGGCTGTTTATGATACAGATTACGGAGAGATCGATACTCACTTGCGATTTTGACTGGTACAAATATTAAGCTTTTAACGTGTATTATATTTAACTAGTAGACACTGTCTTGAAAAAATACTTCATTTAAAAGTTAAGTATTGTAACAGCTGTTAAAACCGACCAATTTGTACCCTGCAGAACACCCCCAGTCAACTTCCCCAGCCGCCAGATCCCATCGTTTGGTGGCTTATAATTTCTGTGTTGTTTCTGTTCTTTCAGAGATAGGACAGCCTATTATGTGTCTTATCAAGCCCGCGGAAATTCAAATCACGACCCGTTAACAGCCTACTACTACGTGGGCCACCTGATAATCTGAGCCGGTTATGACATCTCTGAACGTGGATTAAAACAAAACCTGGACAAGATTTTACATAGAGTTTACGAGGCTTGCATGATTTCTAAAGTACCACACAGTAGTGACCTTTTTGGGTGAAAACGGATGGGATATGATTGAATAGTCTCAAATACGAATACGAATTTATATTTGTAAAGTGAATATGAATATGAATTCGAATATTCTCAAATACGATACGAATATTCTCGAATACGAATACGGATATTTTTGAATACGGATTTTCTTGGATACGAATATCGGATAAAATAGATTTTTTTCACCGGTTTTTGACCGGTTACCTGTTTTAAACCGCCTAAATTTAAATTTTGAATCACAAAATTCATACGGATTTTTCATAGGTTTTAGAAACGAATCGAATAGTCTCGAATACGAATACGGATACGAATATTCTCAAATACAGATACGAATATTTTCGAATACGAATACGAATATTTTCAAATACAAATTTTTCTTACCATATTCATATTTTCTAAGATACGAATATCAAAAAAATAAATTATCCGTTACCGTTTTCCACCCATTGTTCGGTGGCTTATATCTCTATGTTTTTCTGTGTTGTTTCTGTTCTTTCAGAGATGGGACAGCCTATTATGTGTCTTATCAAGCCCGCGGAAATTCAAATCACGACCCGTTAACAGCATACTACTACGTGGGCCACCTGTTAAGAGTGAGAACTCAGGCCGTTGAATAGCCGAATTCATTATGTGAGCCCGTTAACTTTCTTGTACAGCTTTATTTGATTTTGATTTGTTTGCTTCTTCTTCCCACAAGGTACGAAATCTGTTCCATTACAAAAAAAGAAAAAAAAAGAGAGAGACATAATCTGAGCCGGTTATGACATCTCTGAACGTGGATTAAAACAAAACCTGGACAAGATTTTACATAGAGTTTACGAGGCTTGCATGATTTCTAAAGTACGACACAGTAGTGACCTCGACTAGACTCGGCTGCCCTTCCACGCTCCCTACCTTACTTACCCCCCGGCGAAGCGACACCCTTTATTAGTTTATTTTACATAAACTATAAAAGATTTATCTCAAGAAATATTTATACATGCTATAAATTTTATAATTATATAATAAATCACAATTTGTATGTAGCTGAAAGAAAATTGAATCTTTCTGAAGGAAAAGAATGCAATACTAATTATACGCTAATTTGTCGATTATAATGCCACGCGGTCAAGATTTCATTACTAAAAAGATATGTGAATATATATAGTTAAAAAAGGCGTTGACTTGTAAACCAATGCTGCACTCTGCACTACTTATGGAAATTATGACCTATAAAAAAATCTCCAAGAAAGGGTTGATTAAAAGATGATGTGGAGTAACTCAATTGCCCCTATAAAAACCATTGCAAAGTTCCAAATTATGTTTAAAAATTGAAGAAAGTATGACTACATATGTCTGTGTATGGCCTTGTATAATAACAGTATTGCTTGTTTAATTAGAGAACGACTAAAATGAGTAGCATGATTTACAATAATAAATAAAATATTGCATAAAAACAGGGGTTCTTGTTGCCGTGGGGCCTAGGCCGGCGCGCCTGTAGCCTTGCCTCAGGAGCGGCCCTTGCCTCCTTAAGGACCTCGTGGTCATTCTTTTTGGTCATGGCTTGGCTTTTGGTCATGGCTTGTGGTTTCTAGCCTGTTCGTGCTAAAAATTATAGAATAACAGAAACTCACGTGCGGTTTTTGCTGATATAAATGAAGTCAGTACAATATGTACTACAATTAACTAGTAAACCCTATCTTAAAAAATACTCCGTTTAAAAGCTAGTTACTGTAGAAAAGCCGAAAATCAGCTTTTAGAAACCGAAAAAACAGCCCTCGGATCTTCCCCGCAAATCGAGAATAGGAGTAAAAAAGTGTCAAGGAACAGCTACATGTGCAAGATCTGACAGATCAACAGCTCCTGTTACACCAAGGGTGCAGTGGCCCCACTCCTTTCGACTTCAACTTCTGGCTTTTGACTTTTAGTTCATAATTCCTTAATTTCGTCTTTTTCTGACTTTTTGGCTTTTTTTCTATTCTTTTTTTCTGTGTTCTTTTGTATTTTCTGATGGGCTAACCTATTTTTCTATTTTCAATTTTTTTTAAATTTAATTACATGAAAAAAGATATCAAACAGCTACAGTGCAAAATAAATCAGCTACAGTAAAAAAAGTTATAAACCGCAAAAAAAAAGCCAAGTTAAGCAGGGCCAAACGAGCTTTAATATATTTTTTGAGAGGTGCTGCACAGTAAGTACCAGTTTCCATCATAATTCAAGTGCATACAAGATGATTATAATGAAGAGCTCCTATTAAATCAATCATCCCATGTAACTACTGTTGCAATAATGGCAGTTTTATCAAGAATTCAGATTTAATTCCAACAAAAATAAACAAGACTAAAGCATATTTCCAGTACCACATACATGTCAAAATTAACATGATAACATGTAAATCTTCTAAGATTTTCGGAGAAGTGTTTCGCCCTTCAACGCGATGAAAATGTTTTTGGGGTTGCTTTGCTTGCAACACACTTCACACTTTTAACACTTCTCATAATTATAGCTTGAAACTAAACTCATTTTGCTCAACTGCAAATAGCATCAAAGTTAACATAACATAAACGAGAATGTCAAATATCATGAGTTTTATTGCAATGGAAAACATTAAAATGTTTACATTATTCAAATCAAGAATAGATAAGTGGAACATGCCTTCGCTATCATAGCTTTTGACCACGAAATTACAAAATTTGGTCAACACGACCTTATTGGACTCAAAAATAAGCTTTATTCCTTACCTACACTGCATAGACCCACTCAGCAGATTGCGAGTCATGGCAGGCACCTACAATACGTCTTTGAGGATGAGTATTTTGCCTGAGGTAAGCATGCATGTATTATTTCTATTTCTATTTCCAATGGACAAAGAACCTTCTTGGCTTTGTAGGTGGTTTTGGGCAACTCGTTTCCCTCCAGAAGCATGTCCGCTCAAAGACCTATAGTGCCGTAAAACTCTTATCGGACCAACCGTTGCTTGTCTTCAATTTTAGCAATTCAAGCACAGCTAACAATCTTGTGTACTTTAACTTGCAGCATGTGAACAAAGGTTTCTCCGAGTCCTCCATCGAGCCCCAGAATTTAACATACTCTCTCATCACGGTTCCCTTCTGCATCGTGAAGCATCTGATCCAGATTATCATCATTCAGAATATCCAAATCTGAACCACAATCGACATGATCATCTGACGGCATATCATTAATTTTATTAGTGATATCATTATTACTACCTTCCTATGTAATCTGCTCTTCACCATGACTAGTCCAACGTGCATACCTTATTTTGAAACCCCTTCAAATCAAGTACACTTCAATCTGCTCCCGATTCTTTAACATCTTTAGATTCTCGTAGTTAATGCATGGATAGTACATATATACCACCCCCTTATTCAACAATCTTCCTCGACAGCTCTTGTAAAAGCAGAAACGTCATTAATGTACTCTTCACTCACACGGTTCGCAGCATACATCCAGCTTCGGTCCTATGTTGTGCATACAACAATTTAGCATAATATATTCAATTAATTAATTACTATACTATATATGTACGATCTAAATTAAGTAGCTATATATAGCTAGATGTAAACAATATTCTCTCTATATCAAGCTAGCTACATCTAAACCATCTTTAATTCTCCTTTCATCAAAAGCTAGAGCTAAACAATAATATAATTAGAAATAAATTACTAACCATACCTAGGGGCCTGTTCTTTTTGGCTGCGGCTTATGGCTCTTGGCTGAAATTTTTGAATTTTGGCTATTTGCGACAGAGATTGCGGAGAGAGAAATACTCGCTTGCGATTTTGGTTGATACATATGTTAGGCTTTTAACGTATACTACAATTAACTTATAGATCCCTTCTTGAGAAAATACTCCATTTAAAAGTTAGATACTGTAGCAAAAGTCAAAAGCCGCTTTTAGAAACCGTAAAAAACAGACCCCTAGCCAATAACTTAGTGGATCTACTATCTCTTGCCAGATAGTCTATCTCCTTCCACCAAATGGCCTTAAAGCCCCGCTTGTAGCTCAACGCAGCAGTATAGATCTGGAATTTAAGACAGAGGACGTCGACGGGTCTGCACGCTATTAATGTAGCGGAATTATCACAGACGGTTCTAATTAAAAACCGTCTGTGATATTTCATAATATCACAGACGGTTCGTGCTACCAATGAATTATTTTCACACTTCCTACTTATCCAAGAGTCAATTAATTCATCTATCTAGTCAATCTATTCTTTTAGGCTCCACCCATTTATTCATCCAGAATTCACACTATTGTTTTCTTCTGATGATCGACATGAAACACACCAATATTTTTGTGTGTTCACCACAAACATCTATCTTCTTTATTTACTACTCCATTTACGTTTATGTAGAGTAAGAAAATAATTATTTTTGTAACCATGGATAACAAGACCAAGCATGGAAAATATGTTTTTACCTTTTTCAGAAGTAACACCCCTCTTTCTTTTAGAGGTTAACCTTTTGTAGGATCATACGGCACAATCAGAGAGGGGTAAATGATTGTCTTCGCTTTTTCACCCGAAATCAAAACCTAACACAGAGAAACAAAGGGGAAGCAATCTGGATTACCGAACGGAAGTACCGACCGCAGCTTCTTGCTCGTACGTGGTCGTAAGCCTCTGTCGCCCGACTGCTAGTTACAACAACTCGTTACGACCGCTCTTCCCGGACGCTCGCTCCTGCTCGCTTACGACCGCTTGCTTACGAGTGCTCGGATCGATCGCCCAGTCATTCCGATCGCTCGGCACGATCTCGGATCGACCGCCTGCTCGGCACGATTTCAGATTGATCACCTGCTCGTTCCAATCACTCAGCACGACCATGATGCACGTAGTCGTGACCTTCTTCTGCTTGACGTCTCTAGCCGTTCGACCACCATCCGAACGAGTACAAGCCGAAGACAAAATAGAGCACGTAAAGCGGAGAGGAAAACAAGTCACCGAGAACCTTTTTCTAGAAAAGATCTGATCTACCATTTCTTCATCAAGTTCTTGGCTACAAAGTACCTCACGGCACCCCTAAAAGCCTTCTCTTTGAAAGGTCTAAAACTCCATCCGCTAACCTACAACATCCCCTGCTTTTATAAGCCATCGCACAAAGCATGTTCAACTCGAACATCTCAAAATCGTGTCCTTATCCACCTGGATATTAACTCTATCTCTTTCGCAAATCAAGTGACTAGAAACCCTTCCTAACACGGGTTTAACTACCTCGTATAAGTCATAGACTCTATCCACAACTCCATACATCACACACGATGAAGCCTACATGATATCCCCTCCTGTATCTCCATTGTGCACCATCACCGCGTGCTCTCGCATGAGCCCGATCACCTCGCGTGACCACATGACCACGTGGATCTCAGATTACCCCCTGCTAGTCCCGGTCCTCCTCGTCATCGACCGTAAGCATCTCCACGCCTCCACACAGCATCCACATTTGACCACCACGTGCTTCAGCATGAACTCGACCACCTCGGGTGATATCCCGACCACCTGGACCTCAGATTATCCCCTCCTAGTCCCGGTCCTCCTAGTCACCGACCATGGCCGCCTCTATGCCCACATGCACATGCAAAGACCAAAGAAACTATCTCCCGATACAAGTTCTCCCCAACTTGACCATAATCAATACACATTAGCAAAACACACCCTTGTCTATCCTCAAACAAAAACCAACCTATCTACGACCATCTCCAGATTGTTTACGACCGCACAGTTTATCGCTAACTGAAACATACCTTCAGACCACTCAATACGACCGCTAACTCAGAGTATTCGCTAACTGAAAAGAAGGGTCCTAAATTTAGGGCTTGTACATATTGGCTTCTGCTTCTGGCTTCTACTTTCATAAGCAGAAACCAATACAAACACCCCAGTTTCTATAAGCCGCTTCTATCAGCTGATACTATTCATCAGGTACTACTTTTCATTTTTCTCATATTGTAATGTGCTTTGTATTTTATTATATCATAATTCTGTAAATCGCATGACAGTTCAAATGTTATAGTGCATTTTATTGCATCATCTTTCTTACATAATACACTACTATTCATTAGTCGCTTCTATCAGCCACTACTATTCATCAGCCGCAATCAAAAGCTATCAGTAAAAATCTGTATGAACAGTCCTTGGTCTCTGCCGAGAAAGACTTAGAAGCTAAGTACTTATAAACTGGTAACATAGGGACTATTTGATATAGCTGGGGTTTATGGCTTTCGGTTGAAATTTTTAAATTTTAGATGTTTACGACACAGATTACGGAGAGAGATATACTCACTTGCAATTTTGGTTGATATAGATGTTGGGTTTTTAACGTGTACTATAATTAGCTTGCAGATTCTGTCTTAAAAAATAATTTGTTTGAAAGTTACGTACTATAAAAAATCAAAAGCTGTTTTTAGAAGCCGTTAAAGAATATGCCCATGTTACTATTTCCGACGGTCTGATGTAAAAGCTGGGTAGCAAGTGGTCCTCTGCTGCACGTCCACCACTCTCACTAGTCGTGGAACCTGCCGAGCCGAAAGAGACGGAGCCCAGGCTGGCGTGTTTGGTGCCGACACGCCCATCCGATCTCGTGCGGCACACAGAATTTCGGTTTGATCATGGCCGACGTGAGCTAGTAGGCGGGGAGCCGGGGATGCGTCGCGTCTTGCCCGATCTGTTGGGCCCATGGGAGTGGTGGGACTTGGCTAACTGAATGCGCGCTATTAGGACCGGATTGGTAGGCCGCGAAGACGAGAAGCGGTGCCGCGGTGGGATGTACAAGGCCCGCAATTTCGGATGCCGGCGCCCTGGATTAGGGGTAAGGGGGCGGGAGGGTCTAACCTAGCTCGAATAGTCGTGGACAGTTGTCAAACATCTCGTCCGTCAGGGTTGGATCCTAGGAGGTTGAACCTTGTGCGCGTTATCGGATAAATTGGATACTCACACGCCTTTGTGTTCGGTAAGAAAACATGCGTTCCTATTCTATAAAATCTCGGTGTGTCCAATTAATCTGTATGTGTAGAACCCGTAGTATATATGGTTAGTGGTGGATCTAGAATTGAATCATGTCTCAGACTAAATTTCAATCAAGTAACAATCTAACATACTAAAAATCTAGAACTATATTATGATACAGCAAAAAATATATCACAAATACATTATTGATATAAAAATTTTGCTTGATGCTCAGTACTTCAAAAGTTCAAGTCTTCAACACAAATCACAATAAAGAAAGCATACCAAACGATAAAGAATTGATTGGCATGATCCTAATTGCAAATACTCTCTTCTAGCGGCATATCTAAAATTCACATCCAACTCCTCTATCGATTTTCGAAGCCCAGGATCGTCAACCATATCACCTAGATTAAGATAAATGTTTTGCCTGGTGTTACTAGCCCCAGTTCATAATGTTTCCGGAGATTGGTTCAAATTAGATTATCTATTTAACTATGTAACTTGTGTTGGAAAATATGATGACAATATATTGCTCCTCTTCATTCTATAATTTGTATCTTTAAACCTTAATAGTTAGTTTCTAAATAGGAAACCTTAATAGTTAGTTTGTAAATAGCAAATGTAAAACATGAACATATGTCATTCATCATTTCATCTGACCATTCCTACTAATTCGAAACATAAAATATAATTACTAAATATCATGCAAATTGCAAAGTAGCAAACTATCCTGGAATCCTCCTACTGCCCTACAGATTAATCACCCAGATTCGTAAGGGATCCCATGGCTTAGCATTGCAGAAGATACTAACGGGGAGAGGTGTATGGACCTGGAACAAAATCTTGAGGTAGAAGGCAGTGCAGCGGTGTCCCGTGACGTGGAGGAGGTGGAGCGCGACGCTGCTCTGTCCACCCCGCCGCTCACCAGCACCCCCACTCGGAGCGGCGCCTCCCTCGCAGGCCGTAGCCACACACCGGAGGAGGTGATCTTCGCCGGAGTAGGCGTCGCCGTGTTGGGACCGTGGCGTCGGGAGCACGAGGCCAGCTGCCGGCGGACGCGCAGCGCGTGCAGGCGAGGGTGGTGGCCGACGGAATCAGGGGCTGCGGGCTGCGGCTGCTTTGTGGCTTCGATAGTGATTTGGGGATTTAGGGTTTCCTTTCTTGGCTTCTTGCTTTCACAGTTCACTGGCGCTCACTTATGGGCTAAGCCGTTGAGGCTTGAGGAGGCTGCTCGCGTGGGCCCATCTGCTACCGCCGGGCTTCTTGACGACTTGGGCTGAGTTTCTAGGCCTCGGATTGGACCGATATGACACATATATTAGACTAGTGCTAAAAAGGGGTACTACTAGTAGGATTTCTAGGCCTCAGGCTGTACCTAGCCCGAGGCCTAGTTCCACCCCTGTATATGGTGCTTGTGTGGTGGTGTGAGTGATGTGTGTTGCCATTTAGTTACATTGATTGATGGAGGGTGTAATAGAACAACCACCCTATCTGGTCCGACACGGTTGCACGATTAATCAGGAGACAGTTTACAAGAGGCTAAGGGCATTACAGTGGTACAACCATCTGATGTCTATAGTACTCTTCTATGTTATCTATAGACAACACTAAAGACACCTTCTATAATGAGTTATATGTAAGTTGTCTATAATGGATTGTCAGTAAAATATAGACAACATTGATACAATAGCACAAAAACCGTCTATAGCAGGCTATTTATAGACAACATTAATACAATGGCATAAAAGCCGTCTATAGAAGGCTATTTTTTCGCGTTTCAATCGTCTATAGAATTACAATCGACCTCTTTCTCTCTCCTCTTTCTCTTTTATACATCTTAGCAAAATTTCTATGTAGCGCTTCTTATAAACAGCTTATGTCACTGTACCCTAAGGCCCGGTTTGGAAAGAAATTTTATAGAAACGGTTAAATTCTTATAGGAATGGCGATAAAAAAATCTTACATTCCAAATAACTACTTTTTTTATCAGGACAGCGAAAGTGTAACTGCACGTAACCTATGCAAACACGTGCAAACCGGTAGGAATCCGGAACAGGATCTAAAACAAGACGCATGACCATTCCGGTTTTCCGGACGGTTTTCAGCTTGTCTTTAAATGGCTAAAAATTAAATTTGAGTTTTTTTTTTTATAATTTGATGTTTGGTGCATATGAACAAGCTGCATATAATGGGGATCAGGGACGTCATATAGGGCATAAAGCTGGTTGAAAAGAAAACCTAATAGTTTAGCCGAAAACCAATTTTCGCCAGTTTTTTTTTTACCTACTGCAGACTGCCAAGAAGGCAACATCTAAAAAATACCACCACATAAATCTTTATTTTCTAAAGTTTATTCATTAGATCAACCACTTACACGCAGGATTCCTTATTTGTCTTTGACGAAAATATTTACAGAATCATGATTGGATGACATGAGAGAACCGAATGGAACCAAGTCGGAGCTGACCCGAAGACGTTGGCAACGCGGGTTGGCATTTCTAACATTATGCACAAAAGCATGTATGTTTATACGTATAGCTTCTTTATACGTCTCCTCTTAAGCTTCAGCTAACTACAGCAACAGATGACACGAGAGCATTACAGTTGCAGCATATACATTACACAGTGCCATATCATACTCTACCTGGCAAAAAAAAAAAACATAAACAAGAGAACAACGATACTCCATGTCGTATGAAGCGAGACAGGAAACCGTCGGCAGCTTCTCGTCTCCAACCAGCAATTTGTGGTCGATCGATCGATGATCCCTTGAAGGAAAACGACCGAAGCACATGGGGCTCTGCAGATTCGTCCACATACTCTGGCTCTGGCTAGCACCAACATGCTTGTCATATTGCATACTATAACTCGTTCCATGAACAAAAGGTCAAGCTATTATCTCATCTGGCAACGCCACGAACCGCGTTCGCTTCTGAAACACCACAAAGAAAACAGCATAAGCCGTCAGCAAAAGAGACAATTAATGCTCTATAAACCAATTGTAAATCTGTATACGCATTAGGGGAAAATTACAGGTCAAAAATTGAGCAGGAGAAACAAGCATTGCACATCGCATGACGAAGCCAACAATAATGCACTCAAATGACGGAAGGAAAAAAAAAAGCTAAACGTTTTGCTCATGCAATCTCTCTTATCTTGAGATGGAAAAATGAGCACAGGTGGAAAAGGATTGCTGCTGGTGATAAGGTTAACTGCAATGAGATAGTATCATTTAACTGTTGCCCGCTGCTACCTAAGCTAGTTTAATGGTTGGGGTTATCTATTTGACTTTGAGCTGCTCAAGAATAAGTCAAACTAGTAAATCACTACATCAGTGACGGAGACTGAAAAAATGGCCAAAGATACACTAATGGGTATAAGCTGAGCAACTTGTCATGCTGTGATCCTTGAAACTCTCTCAATTTGGTTTTAAATGACGGCAGGACACCGGTCAGGCATGTGGCTCTCCGGCGTGTTTGTGCTGCTACCATAGAAGAATTGAAGTACGTCTCATTTTTTGAAATTGGAATTAAAGAACATTTTAGGTACACATAGGATTTCTTCCAATCTGACTGAAAGATGAAGTTATCGTTGTCAGATTTGTTGCAGAGATATAGAAAGAAAATCCTAAAATGAATTGATAACCAGCCGATAAAGTAGGAGTATTCATGGAATGACAAATGCTGCTTTGATGCAGGACAAGATAAAAGGAAAATAGAATTATTACACAAAACCTGTTGAAAAATGCAAGCATACTTGAAAACAACAGTTTGAGCAAGAGTTTTAGTTGGCAGTTGTAATAGACAGACATGTCGCTGTGAAATATCTGTTGACAGCATTGAATATTCAGAAAACTTGTCTTGAAACTTCGGCAAGAGAAATATTTTCCTTCGTAAATCTACTACCGACTGCTATGCCGAATCAGCAGCCGGAAAACTGAGAGCTGTCTCATAATTCCAGATATTAAAGTACGAGCATGGCAAGCAACTGTATTTTGTATTATCACTCAACCAGTCAAATATTGAAAATTCTTGTGAACCTTTTCCCGTCCCGCCGCCGCAATAACAATCAACGATTCAATCCTAGATTTGGCGGCAAAATGAACCACTAACGTGTGAGAAGCGACATCAAACACTACTCGGTACTCCACTTAAGACGCCTCTCGCTTTGTTACTTCACGCGACAGCCGCAGGCAGCATCCAAGTTTGCGACAGCTTGGGTTGTCTCTTTAGGAGCTGTGCCTTCGAAAAGCTATACTTTAACGACGTATTCTGTTGGAGGTTAAAAAGGTGAAATGAGAAAATCCACTGAAAAAACTACAGTCTTTCAACCCTGCTAGGTGCTATCACATAAACTGTGTTAAACTGATTCTAACTGGGTTAGAATTAACTAAACTGGTTACTTTAACCTCGAATCAAAGGCAGCCTGCTGATTGGGTCGCATTCGGATGTGTGAGTGCAAGAAACAGGCATTTGCCATCTCTTGTGAGAAATTAGTCATTTCTTGTCTGAGCGCGACCTGGAACCTTTCTCTGGTTGTAGGTCCCCCAAGGACATGGCGTGGCCTTTTCTACGTAGAATGGGGACCTTCCTTAATACGTTAGCCTAACATATTGGCTTACTTCTTTCCAGCTTATGTCTTATAATTTATAGTTTTCTGTGAATAAACAAATAGCCGATTTCCTTACCGTCACTTCGAAGCGGTTTATCAGGATAACCTTTTCAAAATGGCTTATTGACATTCGATTCGTTCATACCAACATTCACGCAAAGATCAAATATCATCAGGCACAATAAAAAAAAACCCACTCATTGATATTGGCCACACTCGTGAGCCATTCAGCTCCAGATCGATGCCCGATAGGACACGTAAGGGATCCCATGTCTTAGGACAAGATCGTGACGTTTTGAAATCTCATCCACTTTCATATCAAATATCCAATTCCGTACCGGATAAATTATCAATTTGCACACTACATCAATACACTTGGTGCCATTTCAACTGCTAGTATATAATCCAAATCCCACTAGCTCCGGTCACAACGAAAGTGTCATGTTTGAGTTTCCAAAGTTCTTTTGTGACATAAATTTCGCTATTAACGTTTTTTGAGAGGCAATTAGCTTTTATTATTGTATATTCATTAAAGACATGGAGTAAAAATGTAAGATTGCGAAATTTTCTTTAAGATCAGAGGCAATTTGCCCAGCAACACTACAAAGATTACATGAGTTAGGAAATAACATCCACTAACATGTGGCACCGTAGCCCGCCTGTCATCCTCGTATTGAATGCTACTTTCCGATTTACTGAGCAATTTTTCCTTTCTTTAATAAAAAATATATTTATGTGAATTTTATGTGGCCAATCAATATTGTGCAAAGATGTTGGTGAAAACTACAAAAAAAAAATCATTGCGTGCTTGACAAATGTATAAGTCTTTTTTTATGTAACCGATCTTGATATTTACAAGGATATGATGTTCGCCTAAATTAACAAGATTTTACTGCAGACTTCTCACAAGTACTTTCTGGGAATTCCTTTTTTCTGTGTGTCTATTTCAAAGAACACATATGCTTTCTTAAGTATAAGTCACATTTTCAAGCCATTAGATCATTCTATAATTAGACAAACATATCCCAAAGCTAATCCAAGGGCAAGAAAATCGACTTGGAGTTAACAAAAAAAATCAGGGCAAACCCGTTTTTTCTGAGAGGACCAAACTAGTGCTGCTTGTGAAAAACATTTTAAAGAAGAAGAACAAGAAGAAGAAGAAAATAGCCCTAAAAACAGATATATTGAGAAAATTTTGGATAAAATAATATTTTTTTACTATGATTAGCATTATTTTCATTCATGCATCATAGCATAGCCCTACTCAAACTATCATGCCAACATAACATTGTCCTATTCAAACTATCAAAGCGTAGTCCAAAAATAAACTAGTAATATTTTTGCAAAAGAAGCAGCGCATTACCTCCTTCCGGGCGGCCTTGACGTCCGGCGATGCGTACTCCGGCGTGCGGGGCAGCGTGGGCCACCTCTCCGGCGTCTTTACCATCCTTGCACCCCTCTCCGGCGCCGGCATCATGAACCCAGTGGCAAACTCGGGCGTCGCCGCGAACCTCGGGCTCCGCTCCGGCGTCTGCGCGAGCCCGCCGATGCCCCAGTCCGGCGTCGGCACGAACCGCGGGCTCCGCTCCGGCGTCCTCAGTATGCCCCTCTCCGGCGTCACCGCGCCGCTCCCGCCGTTGGCGGCGCAGAGCTGCATGATCTTGGCGGCCGCCTCGGCGGCGTCCCGGCTCTCGCCCATGAGCTTCTCGACCTGCGCCTTGGGCAGGCGCATCCTGAGCCGGACCGGCCCGCCCTCGGAGGCGGTGGAGAGCGGGAGGCCGGCGCGGTGCCGGCGGCGGAGGCAGGAAGGAGAGGTCGGAGGTGGAGCGGCGGGTTAGCATGAGCGACTCGAGCGCTCGCGCGCCCCGACGTGGAGCGCGCCGGACCACGCGCGGCGCGGGGAGCGGCGGGCGCGGCAGCGCGACGAGGAAGTAGAGCCGCCCGGGCCGGAGCGGCGCGTCGTGCGCGAGCGGGCGCGCGCGGACGCCAAGCAGCTTGACCTCCTCGGACTCGAGGAGCTGGAACCCCGGGTGGTCGCGCAGCACCGTGCCCACGAACGCCGGCGGCTTCACCCGGAACACCGTGCCGTCCAGCTGCATCACCTTGGCGCCCTTGCGCCGGCCGCCGAGGCTGTTACCCATTGCCGCCGGCTGCCTCTGCTCCTTCCCTCCCGCCCTGCGCTTGCTTTCCTCTCGGCGGCGGGTGCGTTTCTCTCCGCCTTTGTCTCCTCTTCTCTTTTCTCTCCTCCCTTGGTGGTGCGAGGTGAGGTGCGCTTGCGTTCAGCTCGCCCCGGTCTTTGCGGTGTTTGTGTGTGGGGGGTTTGGGAATTTTAAAAGGGGAGGGAAAAAGAAGGAGGCGAGGTTTCGGAGTCAAATGTGGTGGTGAGTACTGAGCTCGAGATGGACTGGAACGAGAGGTTTTTATTAATTTCTGTAGGATGGTTGATTTCCTTTTGCCTGTAGGGCGGTAGCCTCTATGACCGTCTGATCGTAATAGTATAAATCTCCAAGCACGATCGAACAGTGATAGAACAGTCCCACGTGGGGATTGGTATGATCCTATGAAAGAGAGAAGGGTTAAAAACTTAGAATTGTCTGTAGTCCACGTCTAACTGTCGCAGAGGAATTAATACACGTTTTGACCGTCCAATTACGTAGCTAAGAGGGTCAGAGCAAGAACTAAAGGGTTGACAAAAAAGAAATTGTGATACTACAGCTGTATCAAATCTGTTAATATAAAGAGTCGTAAGGGCAATTTTGCTAATTCGGTGGCTCTACCTTTGAGGAAGCACGTTGCAGAAGTTAAATTTCATCCAGTAACGCAATATGGGTGTAAAGTTGACACGGTACCAAATTAGGTGGGGAAAAAACAAAAGAGCTTACCATGGGCAAAACATTTCTCACAAATTTTTTGGTCTCAGATATTCCCATCATGTACCGTCTTGGCAAAAATCACGAACGAGTGCGACCAGTCGAAAAGCTTGCCATGAAATTCATCTACACTGATAAGCGCTCCCTCCTAAAAAATATATGGTCTATGATGTGTTTCCTACTATATCCCAATTTATTCCCTATTAACTATAAGCACTTATTTATTACCACCAGCATAAAGTAGTATTTTCTCTCGTCTTTTAAAAATAACTACAAAAGATATCTAAGTCATTTTTTCTCATACCTTTCCTTAATTTCACTACCACATTAATCCTGGTGTAAAATCAAAATATGCCATATATTTATCAATTGAGGGAGTATTTCGTTACAAATTCTATATCTATCGTCCACCGTGGACTCAAAACTAGCATTCGCACACTGTGGCCAGGTTTCTGTGTCTCGCAGCCAGTGGCACTCGAAAAGCGCGTACCGCCACGTCGGACGCCAGATGGTGCGTTCTAATCCTGTCCCGAGAGGCCTTCAATTTCTCGCTCCCGTCACGGCACGGATCAGAGGGAATGTCCAACGGCGAGGTCGACCGTGTCGCGTGAATGCAGCTAGCTAAGGGCCTGTTCTTTTTGGCTGCGGTTTATGGTTTTTAGCTGAAAATTTTGAATTTTAGCTGTTTGTGACAGAGATTGCGGAGAGAGATACTCGCTTGTAATTTTGGTTGATACAGATGTTAGCCTTTTAACGTGTACTATAATTAACTTGTAGATCCTGTCTTGAGAAAATATTCCATTTAAAAGTTAGGTACTGTAGCAAAAGTCAAAAGCCACTTTTGGAAGTCAAAAAGAACACCCCCTAAGCCGCGACGTTGTCAATGCGTGCGTGGGATCGGTGCCGGGCGCGGAGATTCGATCGATCGAGCTGCTGCTGTTGCTGCCGCCGCCGTGTCGCGTTTTGGATCTCTGGACGTGCGCAGACAGGCGCAGCTCCGTAAGCTGGTTACCACCTAGTAGGGATGAAAAATGCTAATGGATAATCATTAATCCATTTTATCCTATATTTTTATCTGACAAAACGTGAATGTGGTAAGCAAAATATATATTCAAAAATGTTCATATTCGTATTCAAAAATATTCATATATGTATTTAAGAATATTCGTTCCGTTTCTGAAACCCAGGAAAAATTCGAACGAATTTTGTAATTCAAAATTTGAATTAGGACGGATTGAAATCGGTAACCGTTAGGAATTTGTTCTGCCGAGATTTGTTACAGAAGTTATAGGAGGATATTCGTATTTGATCGAATTAACTACATATTCGATTCGTATTCGTATTTGAGAATATTCAAATTCGTATTCGTTTTAAAAATATGGATTCATATTCGTATTTGAGACTATTCGATCGTATCCGATCCGCTTCCATCCCTACCACCTAGCAGGTGCAAATGTAGGGCCATTTATATTGACTTTTTGTTTTGACTTATGAATAGTAATAGCTTGTAGATAAGTTGGTAGATGGGTGATATTCATATGTGATTTTAGCCGATATAAATAAAATTACTATAATATATGCTACAATTAAATAGATACTATAAAAAATCACTTATTATTAAAAATAGTTTTTAGAAATCAATTAGAACATAACGTGGAGTGTGCGTTTCATTTTCCTATGTGGACCGGATCCTAACTCCCTGCACGACATACGCTCGATCGTCAGAGCACACCTTCCTTCCGAACAAAGGCAAGCAGTACATGGCTGATGCATATCCCTTCTGCTGCGGTCGTGCCTTATCTGAAATTCGTTCGTTCGCCAGGTAATCCGCAACCATCCAATGTAAAGCCATTTCTTGGTTTTGCTCCGATGCTGCTCGTCGTTTCCGCCGGTCGCACATGCAGAGACGTCTCCCGGCTGGGAGGGCATTGTCATCTTCTTGTTCTTTCTCTCTTGATCAGGCCCCACTCTTGTTAGCGATAATAAACCGGCTCTTGGTGTGTACGCATCTGCAGATATGTTTGATGCCGTTGTTCTCGTCCATGGCCAAGTTCAGGACAGCAGTCAGTAGTACGTTCTTTCGGTTTCAGCGGGCAGTGTTAATGTGAGACTCTGCTCTGCTTGACGACTTCGAGGCAGCGATGTGAGCGTACGTCCGGTACATGCGTGCGGGCGTGAGGCGTGACACGCCGCGCCCGGCCGGTACGTCAGCCGGATAGGTGGCTTCGGCGGCGGGGCCGCGACGGCCTGACCAATCAGTCGGCTTGTATACCTACTCACGGTCACGGTTGTTGGAGCCGCGCTGGAAGTCGCAGGGGCACGTACGTACGTGCCGACCGTAGCGCGGCGCGCGGAAGGGCAAACTGACGGTGTGATCAGCCGAGCTGCGCGCGAGCGCGCCTCCTGTCTCGCTGCCGCATTCGCACTGCGCCGGTGAGGCATCGATGGCTGTGTATGGGCGGCGGCCGTATGTGTTGTTATATGCTCGGCAAAGTTGGAAATAACCTGCGTAGCACAAGGTTTGCACCGACCGGCCGGACAGATGGGTGGCGCGGCAAGGGGCGCTGTTGCTGGGGTCAGAACTGTGAAGGTGACGTATCCGCTCTACTAGTTCGGTTAGTCTGAAAAGCCAGTTTGCAGAGTTCAAAAATGTGACTGGAATAACTGCCGAACCATTAGCAGGGTAGGCCGCTTCCGATAGGTACGTGGGATATATTGTAGGGACGACGCATTGACAATTTGACATGGAGGAAAGAAAGGACCCATACACATCATGTACGTTTGCCTCGTGGGAGAAAAGATCGGTAGTACGGAGAGCATCGTCATCGTCTCCGAATCGAAGCTTTCAGTTGGCGCGCGTCAATGCGTGATTGCCATCGTAGTGTTCATAACTCCCCCCTGACGTATACTCCTACGTACTTCCAACACCATCGATCGGAGTGCCATGCAACTGTTCATAACTCGCTGGGTTTTTGCTTCCGCTTTCTGGATTCTAACTTTTATTTTTGTCTTTTTCTAATGATATGGTCCTTTTGTATTTTCTATCTTTTCTTTTTTCTATATTTCTTCTTATTGTTCGTGATGATATAGCTTTTTTATTTTTAAATTTTTTTAATTATGTTGAAAAGGTTATTGTTAGAGTTAGTAATCTTGTTTTCAGTTTAGTGGTCGTAGTCGTGTACGAGTCGGTGGTCGTAGTCGTGTTCGAGTTTATGTACGAGTATGATTCAGTTCTTCGAGTTCGTGTCGCAGTCGTAGAAGTCAAGTCCGTTTCGTAGTCGCAGAGCTGGGTATAAAAGAGAGCATTGTAACGACAGAATGGCGAGAGAAAGTGATCGATGTTATCGGAGCGATCAGTGTGATCAAACAGAGAGAAATAAAGAAGAGAAGAAGGAGTGGTTTTGGCTCCAGGAAATCTATCGAGTATCGAGTTCGACGTGGTTCGCGGACATGGTCGTAAACGAGTTACAACCACGACGATCGAGTGGAGATGTCCGCAGGAGTTGAAGATGTGGTCGTAAACGAGTTACGACCACGACGATCGAGTGGAGGTGTCCGCAGGAGTTGAAGATGTGGTCGTAAACGAGTTACGACCACAGTCGCGGAGCAGAAAACATGGTCGTAAACGGGATACGACCACGGCAATCAGGTCTTCAACGTTGTCGTAAGCTTTACTATCACGGTGGTCGACAGAGTCACAGCGTGGTTGTGATCGAGTTACAACTATGGTGATCGAGCCTACTACATGGTTACGAGTATGTGGTCGGAGCTGGGAAACGTGGTCGGAGCAGCTACAACATTGTCGTAGCCAGACTCTGAGTGGTCGTAACGATTACCAGTGTGGTCGTAACTGAAACAAGTGGTGGTCGTAACCGCAACAACTATTAGCAGCTTTAGTATATTTTTCTACCATTACAGTACAAAATAAGTCATAATTCAGAACTTTTAAACCCAAACAGCACCATAATCTGCTTTGCGCTAGAGTGTAGTAGTAACAACTGACCTAAGAATATATAACCGTCGATTTATTCCCCTCTTAATTGCTACTCCTACATTGCTGGCAGTTTCACACATCACACGCACTTTCGACCACAGCAACACACGTGACACATGCATAGCTCACTCGCTCTCTCTCTCTATCTGCCTGCACCTGGAAGTAGGGGTGGATATGAGGCTCGCGGCTCGCGGCTCGGCTCGGCTAAAATCAGCTCGGCTCGGCTCGTGGTATTAACGAGCCGAGCCGAGCCGGCGGTTGAGCTCGGCCAGAACGAGCCGAGCCCGAGCCGGCTCGCGAGCCGCGCGGATGGCTCGTTTGGCTCGGGGCGGCCCATCAGCCCGACTCGCTCGCGGCCTTGTAACGCAGTCCGTCGACACTTTCCACCGACATACGCACTCAGTCCCGATCTCGATCCCCTTTCAACCCTCGATCAGGCGACGCCGACGCACTCTCGATCCCCTCTCAACCCTAGATCCGGCGCCTCCGCGACGGTGCGGCACCGCACCCTCGTCGGCCGCCGGCGCCGGCCCCTCCCCTCCTCCTCGCCTCAGCCTTCACCGCCCTTCCCATCGGCTATCGCCTTCCATAAGTGTAAACCCTAGATCCGGCGCCTCCGCGACGGTGCGGCACCGCACCGCCGCCCTCCTCCTTCTCGCCTCGCCTCCACCCCTTCCGCTGGCCATCGCCACCTCAAGTGTAAACCCTAGATCCGGCCGGCGCACGGTGCTACACCTCCCCTCGCCATCGGCCTCTCGTCGGCGTGTAGCGCATGGAGCAGCGTGCGCACGCCAGCATGGAGTCGAAGAACCGCGGAGAGAGGAGGTCCTCCGGGTTCGGGTCCGGCTCCGCCTCGGCTTCGACCCCAGTGGTGAACCGCGTCCCTAATCCCTGTCGACGGCCACCTTGCAGTGGCAAAGCAGCTCCGACCCCGGCAGCCTCGGTAAAGTAGCTCCTCAACCTATGTTCTTGAGAGTTTAATGGAGATTTGAGACTCTCAAATTGAGAGGCTATCGTGGATTTTGTTTATTGACTGTGTATAGCAGTATAGCCCATCTTTTAAATGTTGTGATGCCTGAATCTTTGTACTGCCTTTGAATTATGTGAGAGCATAGTGAGTAGAATCTTGTACTGCCTGTGTATAGATGTGCTGATTACTGCCTTATTTAGCATGTCTCATGTGTGTGCATACTGTGTGCAGTGCGAGCAGCCTGTGTCGTCGGACACGCTTGATTTGTCAAATGACAGTGAAGGTTCGCATGTGTCCCTGGATTCTGCAAGCGATGATGCGCATGCGGTAGCAGTCGTGGAAGATGATGTTTACTACTTTCTGCTGCTGTTTACTGCTGTCTACTACTTTTCTGCTGCTGTTTGCTGCTAACGAGCCTAACGAGCTTAACGAGCTGAGCCCAAGCTTTTTACCAAGCCAAGCCGAGCCGAGCCGTTTCTCTTCCGAGCTTTTTCGAGCCGAGCTGAGCCGAGCCGAATCGGCTCGATATCCACCCCTACCTGGAAGTATCGGCGTGACGATTGCAGGGCTGCGAAGGCAGCTACTGGACGGAACGAAACGGGAAATTGAACCTACCGCTGTAGGAGACATATGCACAACACAACAACCGGATTCTACCAACAGGAAACCAGCTGCGAATCTGCAGAAACGTTTTCTTTTTCAAGCCATGGCTCTCGGCTATCGCCTCCCGTGTGCACGGAGCGATTGGCTCCATTAGAGGTGCTAATATATTGAGTTTAAACGGGGTTAAGTGGAATGAATTCTTAATTAAATTGACTTTGGATAGGTGAAAATGGGTTGGGTTGGATTACCTCATAAAAATGTTGGGTTGGGGTGGAATGAGTTTAGAAATTTCGGGTTGAGATCGGGTTGTGAACGGGTTTAATCCGTGGCGTGGCCTAACGTGGGTGGTACTTAGATTGTCCATAGGCTTAGACTATCATACTCAGTTATAAATTTCTATAAAAGCGTGTGAGAACCACATATGCACATGCGCCTGTTAATTTGCACAGAGTAGCTCTATAAAAACAAAATCATTTGCAACAAACTTCAATCGATTTCATAAAATTTTTGTTGTGTGAACGTGATGTTGAAATTTCAAATACCAAAGTTTTACGAAAACTTCCTATAAAAGCATGTGGGACCCACGTGTACGTCTAGCTCTGCCAATCCGCATAGAGTAGCTCCCCTACACACATAATTATCTTCAATAAAATTTAATTGATTTCGAGAAACTTTTTGTGGTGTGAACACAAAGTTGAAAATCTAAATACCAAAGTTTTATGAAAACTTCCTATAAAAAACATGTAGAACACACGTGTACGTCTAGCCCTGCCAATTTGTACAGAGTAGCTTCCCTTCACGCAGAATCATTTGCAATAAATTTCAATCGATTTTCTAAAACTTTTGTAGTGTGAATGCGATGTTGAAATTTTAAATACCGAAATTTTACAAAAGCTTCCTATAAAAACATGTGGGGCCTACGCGTGCAGCTAGCCCTACCAATTTACATAAAGTAGCTCCCACATATACAAAATCATTTCCAATAAATTTTAATTAATTTTAAGAAACTTTTATAGTGTGAACATGAGATTGAAATTTCAAATACTGAAGTTTTACGAAAACTTCTATAAAAGTATGTGGGGCCATGTGTGTATCTAGCCCTGCCAATTTGCACAGAGTAGCTCATCTACATGCAGAATCATTTGCAATAAATTTCAAACAATTTTGTAAAAATTTTATAATGTGAACGCGAGGTTAAAATCCTAAATACTGAAGTTTTACGAATAAGTGGGTTGGTAAATGAGTTGGGAAGTTGGTTGAATCCATATGTTCTGGTTAGGTTTAAGTGGAAGGTGGTTTGAGTTGGGTTTAAATATAAAATGGTTTGGGTTGGATAGAGTTATGAAAAATCTTTTATAGGTTGGATTGAGATGAGAAGTTATCTTTGCCTCATATGAATTGGATTGATTTTGAGCTGATTTAAACCCATTAGCAGCCATAGGCTCCATGGATCAAGCCGGCCGGAGCTTAAGAAACCACTAACAAAGTGGACGATCCATATGCCTGTGGGTGTGCTCGCTGTCGTTTTGTATGTGTGCAAGGCGAATTCACGCACGCACGTCTAGTTGTCTTCCCTTACATGGAAAAGGATCATGAGGAATTGAGGAGTACATATTTGTCGTACTCCATGTGCCCGATAGAATTGAAGCATAATCAACTTCGGTTGCAAGAATCTTTAGTGACATTTTTTTCGTATAATAGGATGGTCCGTTTCAGCAAATAAATGAGTGGGTTTTGTACAATTTTTTTATGCGTGATTCTAATTCTAGAACAATGAAGTCAAATTTACATAAATAAAGTTGAATGGATTATTCGGGACATATATAGTAAAAACTCAAGAGGTTCTATGATTCGATCATGCTAACACCTTCAACCTACTAGTCGTTGGCATGGTTTGTGCATATAGCGGTGACGATTTATTATCCAATTTGGCCCCTTCTTTTGAGGTCGTGGGCATTTTTTTTTTCAAAGTAGGGGCGTGTTAGTCTTTGAGAGGCATGTGAAAGTGGTAAAGAGAACGGAATCTACGGAGGGAATTTTGGACTACTTGGCCATTTTTTGTATCATCGTTACGGATAACTAACATTAGTGCGACCCAAATCCCAAGGATTATGTGGGGCTTTTAGCTCCATTAGGACTTGGCCTAACCGCAAGATTTTCTTGTGGGAATTGATACGGCTCTTATATCCGACCGAATAAATTGATCGGATATTTCACTTGGTCACTCCACTCGAGCACATCACCTCTCTGAACCTATGGCCATCTCTCTCTATTCCCGCTCGCCTCCTTTCCCACCTCCCACCCCAATCCCAAATCATCCAGATCCACCCCCCACGGTCGTGCGCCGTCCAATCGCTCCGTGCATGCAGATCCACAAATGCGCTTCCCGCCTCCTCAACTCCGTCTACTCCCCTGTGGCGCCGGGGCCCCGATTCAAGCTCTCGCTACCACCCCGCCGCCGGCTCAATCCTTCAGCGGGGCACGGCCAGGGCCGCGATCGCCACTTGAAGTCGGCAAAGTCGGGCCAGCCTCCGTGAGCTCTGTGGCATCCCGACCTCAACCGCCGATAGCGGCCTCGTGAACACTGCACAAGCTCTGTCGCCTTCTCCTACCGGCGCTGAATCCACACTGTCTGCCGCACCCGAGGCCTCGCCGCCGCCTGCCATGGGAGGTAGTGTTGTTTTTTGTTGTAACATTTTTTTATTTCATCTATGTAACATTTTGATTTCATACGTGCAACATCGATATTTTTATCAATTTTTTTGTTACATACATGGTAGAGAAATATTGCATAGATAGATAAAAAATATTGTGATCGCCCACGGTCACTTAGACCACGGCCGCTACAACCACTGCTACTATGGCCACGACCATGGTTGAAGTGACCATGGTCATAGCGGCCGTGGTCGAAGTTGTAGTGGCCGTGGTCGAAGTTCTTGATATTTCTATGGCCTCGTCGTCGATCTCACGCTCCGCATGCCCACCGTCGCCGGCGATGGCTGTGGACTCGTGCACAACGGCATTCTCATGCTGGCCTCTCTGGGTACCTCCACATGAGCTGATACCAATAAAAGACGAGGTAAATCATCAATTATCCCTTTCTAATTTCATGAATGCAACATTTTGATTTCATGTGTATAATATTTTGATTTCATACGTGTAACATTGATATTCTTATTAATTTTTTGTTGTATATATAACCGAGAAATGTTGTATAGATGATAAAAAAATATTATAACTGATCGTACGGAGCTAGCACTCGGACGTTGACTGGATGTCCAGGCACTAGCAACTCACTATTCTTATTCTAGCAGTGTGTACTGCGAACCTAACTCATTGTATCCTTGCGGCGCCAAAACAAGCACAATGTCCGGTTCTTGCCTAAGTTTTTAGGTGGTGGGTGTTGACAAGGTGAGGCAGTTTTCCTTGAAAGAAGCGAGCTGAACAAGACAAATCTTAGCTCTTTGAAATGGCATGATGCAGGGCGAAGTGGTCACCGGTCAATTTCTTAGTAAGAGGTAGCATCAGCAGCAGCACTAGATGAGGTTATAGGACGGGAGTAGGAGAACTAAATGAATTAAATTGGCGATTGAAGCTCCCATCTAACCTCAGTGTTGATGGGGACCAGGGCAAACAGTGCTAGTATTACAAAATTTCGAGGAATTTCAGGCACCCAACAGTTTGTCTTGTCAGCTACCTAAGAAACTGTAAAACTTGATTTCTTCAAACATGTTGGTATTAGGCTGACGAGGTAAGCTTAGATTTTAGAATTTAGAAAGTGTACTGTAAAGAGTCTTAAATGGATTCTATTAAAATTACAACTGATACTCTTATTTAGATTACGATTTCTACTCTAAATTGAAAAAAAAGCTAGAAGAACTATATAAACCATGGGATGACTATAGACAAGCAACCAAGCAATCAAACTTATTCATCCAAAGCAGAGAGCGCACGAGAGGATTGCATGCTAGGATAATTTTTAGCACTAGATTCTTGTATAGAATAAGGATCTGAGGGTCCTAAATAATTCAAAAGGGTTATGAGTGAGCGACGATCCCTTATACTCTTTTGAGGTTGTGCTTCAAGAATTTGCAGTCGGCTTCGTCAAATCTTTCATCTCTTTATGTGCATCGACCTTGTCATTTGGTGCACTATATGCACCAACTCGCCTCTTCACCATGCTTGTCTTCTCAAAGCATCCCACTTGAGTCACGTAGGCTCACCCGGATATACATGATCGCTCTGGACTTTAGCTTCCCCGCCTAGTCTCAGTCAATTACCGTTGACCATTATATACTCCAAGCCACCTATATTTATAAAAACCAAGCAACCATATCGAGCACAAGTTTTATGCACTTGACTCACGTTAGTCAAAACAGTACATCATGCAATACACTACAATAAAAACACTAGCACCCATATTGTGTGCACACTTAATTATGCTTATACACTGATTGTAACCATAGGACAAAACCTAAAACCAAAATACATAGTTTCACCACCAATTCACCAAAAGCCGTTCTGACCGCTATTACCTATCCGGTCTGACCAACGGTGGCGGCTTGATTGCTTGCACCATGGCGGTCAGACTGTCACCGCTAGTGTTTGGCTGGTTTGACCACTTATGAGCACCAGAAAACATCCCATCTAGAATTTCGGTTAAACTCTATCTAGTTTTAGCTAAAAACTTCAAATAGAGTGACACCTAGTGTAAAGGCATTCTCATACACATGAACAGGTGTTTGGTGTCCATTTTCTAAAAGACATATAGCCGGTCTGACCGCTCCATAGTCGGCGGTCAGACCGCCGTTGCCAAGCTGGTCAGACCAGTTAAAACTTAACAACAACTATGAAAGTTGCATTCTTCTAAAACCGAACTTAAATTTTGACAACATTTGCATAACAATACTTATCATATACCCTGGAATGACTTTCACATGATCTCACATATATATAGCATGCAGTTGTTGCTTCGAAAGTGTGTGTGTGTGGGGTGGGGCAAATCCACAGGGGTTGAGAATCAAACTGTGGAGGATATAAATAGGCCGGCAGTGACAGGCTCAATGCTAGATACTTCACTAATCGGGGAGTTAAGGGGGCGAACATACCGGCTTTTATTGATAGTTTTTGGTTTTGACTAATAAATAGTAACAGTTTGTGAAGAAGTTTGTAAAGAGAGACACTAACGTATGATTTTGATCGATATAAATGAAATCACTATAGTGTCTATTATAATTAATTAGTAGGTCATATTTTAAAAAGATATTTTATTTAAAAGCTTGATATTGTATAACAACTATTTAACGTGGACGCGTCCTAGGCTTAACTATACATAGGCTGTCGCTGTACTCGGCTCCGAGTTGCCCTACTGCGACTCGTGAGGGACCGTTCGCGCGTCCTTTCTGCGCAAAGGGACATGAGAGATCTGCCTGTCGCTTGTTCTTTTCGACAAATGTCAAACGGCCTTCCAAAAAATTTCCTCTGCTTCTTTTGTTTGGTATAGTAGCAGTAGGGTTTGTTGGACCCTTGCATCCGTAGAAAATACAAGGGCGGTACGCTTCGATTGACCCTTTTCATGGACACAAGCCCGCTGATACGATTGGTGATAAACGGTATGTTCTTTTTCTTTGAAGTTGATAGATTTTGGTTTTTGTTATAGTACCTAACTTTTAAATAGAATATTTTTTTAAGATAAGGTCTACAAGATAAATGATGTACACATTAAAAACCCAATATCTATATTATCTAAAATCGCAAGTGAATATCTCTCTCCATAATCTATACCGTAAACAGTCAAAATTTAAAAATTTCAGTCAAAAATCATAAGCTGCAGTTGTTGCCAATCAGGCCTAAAGAAAGGCCCGGTAGATTTCTCAGCTAAATTGCATCTCGTGGTGCTTATCTTCTGCCCCTCTAGCTTGCTAGGATAGCTTGGTTAGTCTTGAATCGTCGCATCTCAAGACGCAGCTGAAGAGAGCGCATGCAGTAGACACCTTATTCTCCAACCTTTCGTTTGTTTACGTTTCTGATACAGGTGCTCCGGCCAACTCTCTCTGTAATATCGAGTAGCAGTGTGCCATTTCATCTGGGATTAATTTCCTGGGTAAACCAACACCAGTCCGGAGAAAGGGCCAGGAGAAATTTCAAGTTTTCATCAAGAGGAAAAGCTAAACGAAAAAAATTGACAGGAATCAAGACGAACTAAATAAACAAAACCAAAGGCCCTCGTGCTCGATTAGGTCTTTACTTAGCAAATTATAAAGGTCGCTAGCAACCGTGTGACCGTTCGTTCAAAAAAAAAGACCGTGCGACCGGACGGTCGCCGGAGAGCGTGCAGTGCAGCCCGGCGAATTCAACGTGCACGACGGGTGGTCGCAAATGAGCTACCGCACTGCACGAGCCGAGTGAGAGAGAGGAAAGGAAAAGGTTTGCTTACTCGCGTACCATCATCTTCACGTCATTACAGGGTCACAGTAACTGGAAAAGAAAGGAAGAAAAAGGATGGAGGCTTGCACAAACGATGACTTGTGATTGAACATTACAAAGTAGCAGATTGATTGGTCGGCCCTTATCACCCAATCCGCACGCCGAAATTTCCTCTGACTAGAGTCTGAAGCAATTGAAACGTAACGAGAGAGATGGAACGATAGGTGGTTGCTGATTGGTAAGAGCATGAGAGCCGCAGAATCACAAACAAAAAGTGTGCAAAGTGGTGGTAGTTGTGTATGTTACATTAGTTAGTCTTGTATGGTCATGGTTAGTCTTGTATGGTCATGGGCTTCCGAAGTTTGCACGCTTCTGACTAGAGCACCGCGTGCCTTTTTCTTCTTTGCGAGAAACCACGTACCTTCTTTGCACTTGCAATTTCCTTTGGCAATTCTTTGACCACACCACCTCGTGCATTTGGACATCGGCAGCTACAATTTTCAGTACCAACAGTGCTGATCTGGACCTAAATTTAGACTCATATTTGTTCATTACATCAAAAACTGAATCTACAAACAAAGCAAATTGACTAGTTAGAGCAGAAATCTGGAGAAGTGCACCATTTTGTTGTGCCAAACTGAAGGATCATGTGAGAGGATCTAAAATTGTGTTGTGATGAACCAGTACAATCTTGAAAGGTCAGAAAATTGGAATGCAAATGTTGTTAGATTTTTCAGACGGTTTTTAGATTGGCCGGTTAGACTGGCCAAAGAGGAGTCGGTTTAACCGGAGTTCATCACCGGTTAGACCAGTATTGCTTTCCGGTTCAACCGGTTGTCCTCAGTGTTCTGACCAGCTAGAAGGTGAGCCTCGACCATGTTTTTTTTGATTCTTGTGGTTTTGAGTCACCGCATGAGGTTGAGTGAACTATTTCTGGGTTTATATGTTGCATGATATATATTACTGCTAACGTGGGTCAAGTTGTGAAAAACTTGTGTCCGAAAATGATTTCTTTGGTTTAGATGTGTAGGATCATTTGAAGTCAAACATAGTCAACGACGAGGATTGGAGCTACGCTCATGAAGGGGCCGAGGCTCAGAACAATCGAGGATGCTGAGTGAGGTGGTGAGCTCAAGCATGGCAAGATATTAGAAATGTGAGCAATATTTTAATTTCAAGTTTTACTAGGAAACAAATACAGTAAAATACTAGTGATACAATAAACGAATCTAAAAGCAGGCTACTCATTGTATTTCAGAAATATATACAGAAACATAATTTAAACAAGTCAATCAATCACATGAACAACTTACTATTGGGCTTGATGAAGAACAAGAAACAACGCAGAAGTAACAGAGCAGGAGTAGTTGCGCAAATGCGCTGCTCAAAACCTTATTACTGAATCGTGCAAGTACTCTCTGTGGCAATGACACAGAGATAGCTGCTCTTCCTCCTTCCCGATGCATGCTAAGAAGAAAGGTCGATGAGGTTCGGTTGCTCAACACTCAGTACAAATTCACCAGAGAGGAAGAAAACAATGTGAGAAAGAATTAGATGAGTTCAATATCTCACGCCTGGACATCTCCAGGTCTTTTATAGATATGTGAATTACTCTACAATAACTGACGATATTAAACTGAAATAATCTACAATAACTGCTAAATTATTCACCGGTAACTGCTCATATTTAAACCAAATAATGATAATTAAGCAGTCTCATGACCAGTTAAATGGAGAGAGATGATGCACGATTAAGCAAAGATAAGGTGGACTTGGTTTGTCAAGTGGTGCGCAACGTTACAGTACAGTCAGTCATAAGCCACGTGATTTTTCATGCAAAAATACGTGAATACCATGTGTGCACGTGTATGTTCAGCCAAAACCCTCCTCATGCTATCTCTATCCATGTGTCATGTGATTAAGGAGTGGCAAGAGTTTCACCTTTGCATCTTATCTCTGACCAACCTTTGCATCTCATCTCTGATTTGTGCCAAAATGTCCTCTCATAGCTATGCCTCGTGCTCGGGTTTGCCTCTCTTCCTACTTCGGTACGCTTCGGAGTCCTCTACGAAACCATATTTCCAAGGAACGTAAAGATAGCCTCTCGTGCGACCCGGGTGCTCCATATTTTTCAGGGCTGCGGAGAGTAAATCTCTCTCCCTAATTGCTTGGAATGAGCATTGGGAAGATTCTATACTCAGCGCTTCCAGCGGTAGGACACTTCCTCATCTACGGGGTGTCGAAAGGAAATGGACCCCAGATAACCTCGCTCTTATCCAGTTTTGAGCGCGCTCATCAGGGATCCTGGCAAATAGTGGGGAGGTCTCCCACAAGATTGCCTGTTCGTCCTCCTTCCTCCTTTGCGAGATTTTACCCGCATACCTAGAGGTGCCGAGTTCGTGGGGGTCATGTTTTTTGCCTGGAAGGCCATGTGTGCCGCACTTTCACTCTTAAAATTATCTGTCGTCTTCATCATCACAAACTCTTGCTATTGTGGTTCCAGGAATGGATACTTATGGAAGGGCATCAGATCCTTATCCATGTATTGCTTAATAAGCAGGCTCTTGAAGTTCTTCCACGCTTTGCATGCCACTAGTAACGCATGTCATTTCATGGTGGCCTTGTGTTCTTCCGGGATCTCGAACGAATGAAAAACTTCTGTCACCTGTTCATTTTTCCAATCTTTGATCACGGTCTTCCACGAATCGAACATGATCTCAATCCATTCTCATGCAACTATTCTCCAGAATGCGGGCACTGCTCAGCGAGGATTGAGAGGGGTCCCAGACACATCGACATCTGTGATGGTAAATCGGCCCTTGGGCCTTTTTGAAAGTCCTCTTCCTTTTCGGGATTTTTCAAAGGACAGTGCATTACACGCATCCGACGACGATGTCAAAGAATGAGCGGACAACATTTTCAAAGATAATAGAGGTGAGCAATTCTTGAGCCAATTCTTGGTTAATTTGGATGACCAAATCAACATATAGGTATGTAAATCAACCGTGTCATTTAAACAATATATTATGCTCAAAACATAAATGTGGGCTATTAAATTTAGCATAAAGCTCAGACTTTCGGCCAATAGGAAATCGGTGCATATGTGATCATCAGACAATATTCTAGTTTAGTCAACAAACTTGATAAGTTTCCAGTATAACGAATCACAAAAACAAGTTTAGCAATAAGCCTAATTGGCTAACAAGGAAAGTAATGACTACAAGATTGAATGTGAAAACAGCAAAAAGCAATACATTAGAGCTCAAGTTTGAACAACTCAATTTCAGTATATGATCGACCATTCTCATCATCGAGCTATCAATCGGAACCCACATATCACTTTGAAATATCTCCTAGTGCTAGAGCTTAAGCAATTCAATTGAAATTTCACCTATATAAACTCCATTTTGATGCTATATGAATAAACATATATAAGGCAATATGCCGAATAGTACATAAAAGTAGGTATTGAAAATTTGCATAATGCACAGATTAATTAAGTGTGTTTTTGCTCTCAAGAGAGGAGTTGCACAAGTTCTAAACTTGGCCTTCTTCCACTCTTGTCAATATTTCAATGATCACAGTGACCATTCCTAAAAAACTATACTAGATTGTCTAATTGAATATTACCTCAGTGTAGTATCAATGTCAAGAGCATGCAGAATCAATAGATTTCAGTAGAAATCAGAATGTTGATTTCGGTAGAAATCATAAACAAGTAACATATATGAGCTACTGCAGAACCAACATATATTCGGACAAGGCAAAGGACATCAGTATGCAATATTGAGTAGAATACTAAGGACTAGCTATTGATAAAGCTACCGACTACACTGCATAGAAGTATACAACTAGTAAATGTGAATTTGAACTAGCAGAATAATCCTAGATTGTCATTGAGATTTCAATCTTCAGAAATTTCCTCACTGAGCAATAAAAAACCCCACAATCTATCATGCAATAGTTCTCGCAGTGCCAGCTGACAATCAGATTTCAGAGATAATGAATAGAGACTAGCACGACTAATTAATGTACAATCAGATCTCACAAAGAAATGAAGAACATAAAGTAATACTCATTGTGCGGCTCGGGGGAGGAGTACTCGGGGGAGGTTGCGCGCTCGGAGGAGGTGGCGTGCTCAGGGGAGGAGGAGAGCGCTGGGCGCGGGAGAGGAGGGTAGCCGGGCTCGGGGGAGGCGGCGTGCTCGGGGGAGGAGGGCACCGGGATGGGGGAAGAGGTCTGCCGGAGTCGGGGGAGGCAGCAACAGGCTCGGGGAAGACTGGGGTGTGGTGTTAATACAGTGGGGACAAACCCTAGAGTGCAATATATAGGAGAATAATCACAAACGGTTCCATTTAAGAACCATTTGTGATATAATCACAGACAGCTCTAAATAAAAACCGCATATAATAAAAAATATCACAGACGGTTTTAATTTAGAACCATCTGTGATTAGAAATATCACAGACGGTTTTAATTTAAAACCATCTGTGATGATCATCACATATTCTCATAAACATAAATGCAAATTCACATATATATGACTCATTCTCATATACATAAATACAAATTCACATATATATCATACATTCTTATATACATAAGTGCAAATTCACATATATATATCACACATTCTTATGTACATAAATACAAATTCACATATACATCACACATTCTCATACACATATATAAATGCAAATACAGAATATATGGCATATAAACATTTCATTCATCATTCCACTTGTTTGTTTTCTTGAAAAATTAGCCCTTCATGATGATGGACACGTATGTAGCTAGTTTCGTCACGTTGTTTTTCCTCGACACTTATGCCGCTTCTGAAAGGAGGCAACTCGTCAAATTGATTGTATTCTTCCTCGTCCACTACATTCTCAACTCTGACAATCATCCTTTTCTCATGAAGAAATACGTGGCGCTTCTTATTTACCTGGTCGGTTACATAGAAAACTCAAACAACTTGGTTAGCGAGTATGAATGGTTCATTTTTGTACCCGACACGTTTAAGGTTAACGGTAGTGACACCGTACTTGTCGACCTTCACCTGTGGGAGATAGACCCAATGGCACCGAAACAAGGGGATTTTGAAAAGCACTTAGTCGAGCTCCTAAATCTCCTGTATGAACCCATAGTAGGAGTCCTCAACCCATCGATACTGAATGCATCTATTCGGACACCGCTGTTCTGGTTAGTGCTCTTTACGGGCCTGTTCTTTTCCTCGGAAGCCGGCGGCTTTTGGCTTTTGCTACAGTACCTAGCTTTTAAACGGAGTATTTTCTCAAGACGGGGTCTACAGGTTAAACGATCTACACGTTAAAAGCCCAACATCCAGATTTGCCAAAATCACAAGTGAGTATCTATCTCTCGTAATCAGACTGTAAATGCCAAAATTCAAAATTTCACCAAAAGCCAAAAGCCAAAAGTCAAAATTAAAAGAACAGACCCTACATCCTGAGCGGGTACATGCTACGTAGGAACATGGGCCCGCACATTTTTATCTTCCATATAATGTGAACAATGAGATGGACTATGATATCAAAAAACGATGGAGGAAAATACATCTCAAGATGATATAGAGTTGCACCACATCGTCTTGCAGAGCATATAGTCTTTCG
This sequence comes from Bonia amplexicaulis, assembly GCA_036346245.1. NCBI lineage: Eukaryota > Viridiplantae > Streptophyta > Magnoliopsida > Poales > Poaceae > Bonia > Bonia amplexicaulis. The sequence continues at coordinate 17,555,162 of CM070751.1, read as the reverse complement.
GAATCAATGACCTTCTGAGCAATTGTGTTAAAGAAATAACATAGCACCATGATTGTCTCTCAGACCTTGATCGGCAAAATACTTCTAATTGTAATAGGGAGCATCTGTGACATCAGCACAAGATAATCACGAGACTTTATGTCAATTAACTTCAAATCTTCCATCAAAATAAGTTTCTTCATGTTGACGGAGTAACAAGACGGAACTTTCACACCATGTAAGTACTGGCACAATTCAATTCTCTCAGCCTGGGACAGAGTGTAACAAGCAGGGGAAAGGTAAGCTCGTCCTTTATCAGTCTTTATCGATACTAACTCAGGCCTAATATCCATATCAACCAAGTCAAGCTGTGCGTTAACATCATCCTTTGTTTTATCATGAATGTTCAGTAAGAGACCAATCAAGTTGTCATATACATTCTTCTCTACATGCATGACATCGATGCAGTGGCGAATTTCTAGGTGCTCCCAATAAGGTAAGTACCAAAATATTGATCTCTTCTTCCAGATATTCTTCTCGAGGGTCATCAATTTACGTCCCTTTCTGAGATAACATCTAAATCCTTAACCATATCATAGACCTCTTTGCCGCTTAAGTGCCTTGGAGCTGAACTATCCTCCTTCTCTCCATCAAATTGTTTCTTCATCCAACGGTATGGGTGAGCTCTCTAAAGGAACCTACGGTGATGCATGTATACGGTTTTATGCGAGTGCTTCAGCCACACACTCTAGGTATCATCTAAGTAGTGAGTACATGATTTGGCCCCTTTTGTACTCTGGCCAGATAGGTTTGCAAGAGCAGGATAATCAGTTATGGTGCAGAACAACAAGGAGTGTAAAGTGAAGTTCTCTCATCTGTACGCATCCCATACCTGTACCCCTTCGATCCACAGTGTTTTTAGATCTTCCATCAATGGTGCTAGGTACACATCAATATCATTACCAGGTTGCTTCGGCCATTGGATAAGTATCGACGACAGAATATACTTCCACTTCATACACAACTAAAGAGGAAGGTTGTAGATATAAAGAGTCACGGGCCAAGTGTTATGTCGGCTGCTCATGTTACCGAAAGGATTCATTCCATCTGTACTCAATCCAAACCTTATATTGCTCGGTTCTGCATCGAAGTCTACAAATCTCCAGTCGATGTTTCTCCACTGGGTAAAATCAGTAAGGTGTCTTAGCATTTCATCCTTCTTACGCTCCTCTGAATGCCAACGCAGCAATTTTACCTTCTTTGGGTTCGCAAAAAAAAATGCTTCAAACGGGGAATTACAGTAAGATACTATGCCATCTTAGCAGGGGGTCCTTTCTTCACATATATTCCCTCACCATCATCTAATTGATTATTACGGTTGTATCGGGATGCGTTGCACATCGGACATACATGCATGTTTGTATATTTTTTACGGTAGAGGATACAGTTGTTCGGACATGCATATATTCTTTCTACTGCCATTCCCAACAGATAAAGAACCTTCTTGGCTTTGTAAGTGGTTTTGGGCAACTCGTTTCCTTCTGGAAGAATGTCCACTAAAAGACCTAACAGTGCCGTGAAACTCTTGTCGGACCAACCGTTACTTGCCTTCAATTTTATCAGTTCAAGCACGGCTGATAACCTCGTGTACTTTGACTTATAGCACATGAACAAAGGTTTCTTCGAGTCCTCCATTAAGCCTCAGAATTTAACATACTCTCTCTCATCACAGTTCCCTTCTGCATCGCGAAACATCTGATCCAAATTGTCATCATGTAGTCTATCCGAATTGGAACAACAATTGACATCATCCGGTGGCATATCATTGTCTTCGTCGACGATGTCATTATTACTACCTTCCTGTGTAATCTACTCTTCACTATGACTAGTCCAACGTACATATTCCTTTTTGAAACCCCTTCAAAATAAGTGCGCTTCAACCTGCACTCGGTTGTTAAATATCTTTAGATTCTCACAATTAATGCATAGACAGTACATACATTTCACCCCCTTATTTAACATATCCTCCTCGGCAGCTCTTGTAAAAGCAGAAATGCCATTAATGTACTCTTCACTCACATGGTTCCTGGTATACATCCAGCTTCGGTTCTACGTTACGCATATAACAATTTAGTATTACATATTGAATTAATTAATTAGTACACTATATATGTATGATCTAAATTAAATAGCTATATGTAGCAAGAATAATTAATTACATTGAATTAAGTAGAAATATACTATGAATTGAGTAAACCGTAAACTCTAAACCATGCTAGATCTAAACCATCTTCAATTCTCCTTTTACCAAAACCTAGATCTAAATTATAATGCAATTTGGAACAAATTACTAACCATAGATAGCCAATAACTTAGTGGATCAACAATTACTCTTGCCAAATAGTCTCCTTTCACCTAATGACCTCAAAGTCCTACCTCCATCTCAAAGCATCAGCGTAGATCTTGAATTTAAGACAGAGGTCAACGGATTTGTGCATAATTAATATAGTGAAATTATCACATACGATTTTTATTACAAACCGTCTGTGATAATCTAATTATCACAGACGGTTTTTAATACGATCCGTCTGTGAATTGTCACAGATGGTTCAAAGTAAGAATCGTCTACGATATTTGATAATACCATAGATGGTTCTTCTTAATAACCGTCTGTGATACTTCATAGACAATTTTAACCACGAATCGTTTGTGATATTTCACTTTCACAGACGGTTTTTAGCATTGGCAGCAACATAGACGGTCTTTAAACTAAAATCTTCTGTGATTATATTTAATACTAACGGTTTTGGGTAATCGTCTGTGACGTGGCATCTAGTATTAGGCTTTTTGTAGTAGTGTAGTATTCTTGTTTTGCTCATTGGCAAGCTTTGTATATTCATGTTTATGCTTAAAATTGTTTGCTTGTGCTTTATGTGAGTATTGAATTTTCGTTACCTACCTCTCTCATATTGGGTTATAGCATTTTTTGTTGTCATATATCTTGAAAGTGGATTTACATGTCATTCTTCAGTAACCCACCAGTTCGAAGGCATAAACGTCCTCTTTTCTGGTGATATAGGCTTTACATATGAAAGGGGAGACCAAGCGTGCAACTTGGCTCAACTTCTACTCTTTTGACTACATCTCACCGCCAAGCAGTGCAACGCAGTTAAGCGACTGAAAGAAGGGACCTTCACTCGTCAATGCAAGTACATAAAGGACCTTTTTTAGCGCTTCAACATGAGAAGTAGCAAGCCAGTGTCTACTCCCATTGCCACTACCATATTGGATCTTGATGAGGATGGAGAGTCCATGGACCAGAAGGAGTACTACAGCATGATCAGCTCTCTCCTCTACCTCACAACGTCGAGATCGAACATATAGTTTGTTGTATGTCTGTGTGCTCAATTCCAGGCTTCCTCTCATGCCTCACATCTTCGAGGAGTGCATCACATCTTTAGCTACCTTCAGGACACTCTTGACTTTCTACCCTGGTATTCTTCCAATTCTGCATTCTTTATTTGACCTTTTTCTTATGTTGATTTTGTGGAATATAGAATAGATAGGAAGAGTACTTGATGAGGACATCCTTTCCATAGATACAACCGTGCTGACTCTACAACAAACTTAACAAACTGAAACTATGATACAAGGACCAATGACTCGAGCGCGAACACGTCAACTTAACCATCAGGTGAATGCGTTCCTAAGTTTGCATACAAATGTTTCAAAGAATGGCATACTACTTAATTCTTGTGATGATTTAATCATCCTTAGGAACCATGGGGAAGAACCACGCGAGCTCAAGTGTAGAAGTGGAGCTATCAAGCGCAATCCAAGTCCTGTTCACGAGTTCGACTCAGATTCGGCCTTTTTAACAACATTAACTTCAAACGGCCATAACTTTTGATCCAGAAGGATTCTCGGGGCCCGTGAGTACTCTTTGGAAATCTCTTGGAGTCTACTTTCAGATGGATCTAGTCTCACCTCCAAACTCCATCTGAGCCGATCAAAAACTGCCAAACAAGTTGTGTCACTTTTCCAGTCCGGGTCAAAGTGGGCCTTGGGCCTTGTAATCGAGTCTTGTTCGGCTTCCAAATTGTTTTGGCGGATCTTTCACCTCCTGTGTCTCTTAAATAGGCAGCTGCACCTTCTTCTAGGTTTAGGGGTTTTTCTTAAGAGATTATTCTGCTTAGCAGTTTCACCGCACGTTCGGTTGAGGAACCCCAATTTGTGAACTTAATCTTTATTCGCAATACAATTTTAGATTGCATCTCGTATTCTCTTGCTTGTGTTCTCGATTTGCTTGCAGGAGATAGCCTTCTTGGCGAGGTTAACCGCGTTCGGCATGGTTGATAACCATCGGAGCAGTAGTGTAGTGATTGCGAGGGGTTCTATCTGTTTTGGTTGGAGCCTTTGGATCATCAACGTCGTGTTCTCCACAATCGACTTATCAGTACCTTTCAGAAGATCGGACCATCGTCACATTAGTACGTTTGGGACTTATCATTTCTTGGCACATCTCTTATCTCTGGTCATTTAGAAAGCAGTCCTCTATTACATAGTCCACTGCTAAGGCGGAGTATGTAGCTATAGCTAGAGTTGCTCTTAGGTTCTCTAGATTTTATCTACTCTCCAGGATTATGGGTTGGCCTTAGATAGTGTTCTTCTCTTCTGTGATAACACTAGTTCCATAAACATTGGTAAAAACCATGTCCAACACTCTAGAACCAAGCATATTAACATTAGATACCATTTCGTTAAAGACCATGTAGAGAAGGGTGATGTTGTGCTTCACTTTGTGTAGTTCGAGTACCAGGTTGCGGATATCTAGTTTGCGTCTTTGCGGGGAGATATGGAGTTATTAGTCCTTTTAACCTATTTTGAGGGGGAGTTTGACTTCTTTTGCATCCATTGTATCATATTACATATTTAATTTAAGCAGCTTGCATATGTATTATAACTATGTGGAGTTTTGACTATTATCGTTGTGTGACACGATATCTTGTTTTACTTCTTGCCATGTCTTATGCTAATTTGCTAGATTTATGTGTCCTTTGTGTAGTTTAATGTTTGCCATTCTAGATCTATTAAATTGAAACTTGAATTAAATTATGTCTTGTTGGATCTTGTGACTAGTTTTGCTACTAATCCTCGTATGATTCATGATATATCAAATAGTCTAAGTTGTCTTAAACCTAAATTGAGCTTTAGATTGAGCTATGCTAATTCTTTTCTATAGCATGAGTTTACTATTCCTAGGCTTTTGTGGCTCGGGTCAGGTATAACTTGCAGACTAAGAAGTAACTCATTGTTCTTAAACTAAAAATGAAATCAGAAAATGATATCCTTTTGTTTGAAAAAACTGATCTCACCAATTATTTCTCAGGAGATGTCTTGCTATTATACTAGGCATAAATTCAGAGAGAGTTTTGAAAAACCTAGATCACTCTTTTAAGCTTCTTGCTTGATATGATCGTAGTAAGACTTGAAATCTTGCACACGGCTAGGAAAACCAAAAATGTAACAAATGGTTGAAACTTAAAAGGCAGTTGTGGATAGCTCCTAAGCCAAGACTTACTTTGCTAAGATAAAACTAAAAATAAATTTCAGCAAGTGCTATATGTAATAATTATGCTCAATACCATGTGCTTGAACAAAATAATTGAATATTGAACTTATAGCACTTTAAATTGACTCAATTATAGCTTCTTGGTTCCATTTAGTTTATTGACATGATTTGGCTCATTCTTAGATACGATTAGCTAAACTATGATCTTAAGCAACTTGATATGCTAAAAATCCATTTATCTCATTCTTATATACCATTGGCTAAACTATGATCTTAAACAACTTGATATGCTAAAAATCCATTTAGTTTCATATTATTGCTCAATTGGTCTTAGCTACTTCACATAATATGGTTTGATATAATACTTATAAAGTCACTTTTGATAATTTTTATGGCTCCTAATGCTAAAAATAAATAAATTACAGCCATTTTTATTTTATTCATACTCTATCTTTTTTATGCATCTTGATGACAATATTGTCAAAGGGGAGAAGATTGGTAAAAATGTATATTTAGTGCATAATTTGGAGTTTTTGCATAAAATCTCGCTAAATTAGAGCTTTAATGCTTTTGTTGTGATTCTCTTGATATTTTGATCTCTTCTCACATGACCAAGGTCAAATAGAACAATTGTTCTTTCATATGAATCTGGAGTGAGATTTTCTGACTCATTTGGTGGATTTGAAGCTTCTTTGAAAACCTGCCTTTTTAGTATATTCAATCCATCTCTACCTCAAATGGTCACCTTCAGCTCGTGGCTTTCTTCTTATAACCATTTGAAGCTCTGTTTGCAGTTTTTCCTCTCTATTGTCTAAATCCACATCCAAATTGTATTTTTGAGAAACTACCAATGGGTTCATTAAGGGGGAGATTGAAGGACCATGTGAGAGGGTCCAGGATTGTGTTGTGATGAACTGATGCAATTTTGGAAGGTCAAAAAATTGGAATGCAAATTGTGTCAGATTGTTTGGGTGGTTTTTAGACTGGCCGAAAAGGAGGCTGTTTGACTAGAGTTCATCACTAGTCAGATCAGTATTGCTTTTCGGTTCAACTGGTTGTCCTCAACAGTCTAACTGCTATAGGGGTGTGGTCAGACCAACTAGAAGATGAGCCTTGGTCAATGCTCTGATTCTTGTTGTTTTGAATCGTCGGATGAGGTTGAGTGACCTAGGTCTAGGTTTATGTATTGCATGATACATGTTACTGCTAACGTGGGTCAAGTTATAAAGAACTTATGCCCAGAAATAATTTCTTTGTTTTTGATTGTGCAGGTTCGCTTGGTGTCAACCATGGTCAACGGTAAGGATCGGGGCTGTGCTTATAAAAGAGTCAGACTTAGAACAACCGAGGATGTCGGGTGAAGTGGTAAGCTCAAACATGGTACAAAAAAGACGAAAAATGTCGAAGGGAAGTTTGAATGACGAGTTACACCATGTGGCTTGGTCAGCCCATGTGAGGCGTGATCTAGTGGAATAAAAATAGGAGAGACTTACCAACACGTGGCAAGCCAGTAGTGCACCAACACGTGGCAAGCATGATGATTGCTTGCAATGGAAGATGAAGACTTAGTTAGAAAAGGGTATTTTGGTAAGTTGATCAAAATACCAAAAACTACCTTGGAGCAAAATTTCAGTGCTTGGGAGAGCGGTTAGGTCAAGGAGAAGCTCAGAAGATCAAGTTAGATCACGGCTAAGGATTTAGCGGATTCAGATTTATGTGCTTTAAAAAGCATGCATAAGTGTACTATGAATAAAATCCGTGTTGTGTGGGGGTTAACGGGTTTCCCATATATGCTAAGTGGATAGTATCCACTAGTGTTAGATAGATGTTGGTTGCTCTATCTATTTAACAGGTTGGGATGGAGATTTGCTAGTTAACCATCCAATCATCTAATCCTTGCAATTGAAGCCAACTGTTCACAAGTTGGTTAGGGTTTGAAAGAAGTTGAGTGCTGTTGTGTGCTCTCTTATCCCCCAGGTGGAGTGGCTGTAAAATCTTCATTCTCAAGTAGTAATACAACAATCTTTATTCAATTCTATGAATCTTTCTTGTAATGATTGATTTGCTCTTGACTTCTAGTTTTTTCTCTTCTTGATCTTGCTGTGCCAAGGACGTATAAGAGATGGAGATAAATCGGTTTTGCTTGATTTTGGCCTCAAGTTCGTTAAGAAACCCGATTTTGCTTGATTTTGGCCTCACCGAGTGATCTGAGGGTTTTTGGCTTGATTTCTTTGGTGTTCTTGCTTACTGTGACATATGGTAATATATCTAGAGCTATCTTACCATCTTTTACCCACGAGCAAGTCATATTCATTATTTTTATATTTTACCTGGTTTTGGTGTAATCTTGCTTTAATCTGAAAAACATCTAAACTTTGATATGGATTACTGTGATTTATGGATGGAATAGATTCCTGAAATCTTAAGCAAGGTGTGTGTAAAATTTTATAGTATTTAGATTTGTAATTTAGGAGTTTCACCAAAAGAGAGTTACGTCGGGCTGTTTTGCCAGGAGGTGGTCAGACCTCCAGCCACCGGCCTAACACAGTATACTTCTAGCGGTCTGACCAACCGAAGGTCAGACCAGCAGCTGAGAGATAGGTAGACCTCAAGAGTTTGGTGATTTGCAAAGTTTCATTACTTGAGTTATTTGTTGCGGGATTTTGGTTGAGGATTCCATTCTCTGTTACTATGTAGTTATTTGATAATAGGATCAAGAATACTTTAGGAAAAATTTTGGATGGGATCATTCACCCTCTCTATTGTCATTTGGTCCTACACAAACCCATACTCCTTATCTTCAGGTTTGATCAGTTTTCAGATCGTCTAGATGTCCATGCATGCATCACGCATTGACAATTCGGATGCAACCAACTATTTTTGGTCGCTTGTGAGCACTATCAATCTCACTCATAGAGAAATCGCAGACAGTATGTGGCGTCCTTTTTCTTCTTCTCACAATGCTGCACAATTTGACCCATGAAGACATCTGACAGTTTCTTTTCTCTCCATCTCATGGTTTCATCAGCTAAGTGGTAACAAGTCATAGAAGGTGTGAACACATGATCTAAGCAGTCAAATGTTAGAAGAGTTCGGGCACAGGATTTCGTCAATGGATAACAAACACACAGGAGTTTGGTCCATAGGTTAATCATCATGCCATCCCTTGTACAAAATTGTACTACTCCGTTCGGTGGTTAATTATCTTCGAGTGTTAGCACGCATATCACACCAAAGGCAAGGTGCTTGTGGTAATGTGATATTCAGTTCTCCTAGAAGAGCTTGAATCCACGTAATCTCTGCCGTAGCATTAGAAATTGATTTATACTCTGCTTCGGTGCTTGATCTTGATACTATGGGCTGTTTCTTAGAACTCCATGAGATAAGATTTGCTCCATGATATATGGCAAAACCTCTTGTGCTCCTGGGGTCATCGGCACACCCAGTCCAGTCGGCGTCACAAAAACCACTGAGCAGTGAGGACTTTGAGCGCTGAAAAACTAGCCCAAGTTTAGCAGTCTCCTTGGGATATCTAAAAATCCTTTTCACAGCTGACCAATGCTCATCTGATGGTTGATGTAAGTACTGACAAACTTTATTAACACTATGAAATATCCGATCTTGTCAATGTCAGATATTGCAGCCCTTCTACTGCACTTCTGTATCTTTCAATTGCTCTACCTGAGAGCACTTTGCCTTGAGATTTCTGCATCTTCTCTCCTACAGCCATGGGTGTAGAGGCTGCTTTGGAATGCAGCATCTCAGTTTTCTTGAGAAGATCTAATATATACTTGTGCTGGGAAAGAACAAGACCATCAGCTGTGTTCTGTACTTCGATGCCCAAGTAGTAACTAACCATGCCAAGATCTTTGACTGCAAAGTCTTCTTTCAGTTGCTTCAACAGATTGTCAGTTGCAAGAGCTGATGAACTAATTATAATAATGTCATCAACATAGATTAACGTGTATATGACAATTCTTGTGTGTTGAAAGATAAATAAAGAAGTATCTGCTTTTGAGGCCACAAAACCAATATCCGAAAGCTTAGAGCTCAGCATAGCAAACCATTGACATGGCGCTTGTTTCTTCTCCAGTTTGCACACATAATTGGGATGTTCAGCGTCTTCATAGCCAGGTGGCTGTCACATGTAGACTTCCTCGTTCAAAATGCCATGAAGAAAGGCATTTTGTATATTGATTTGCCGCATAGTCCATCCTTTTTGAACAGTCAAAGAAAATAACAACCGAATGGTGGTGTGTTTCACCACAGAGCTAAAGGTCTCCTCATAGTCAACCATATATTGCTATTTAAAGCCTTTGGCTAACCTTGCTTTGTGCTGGTCAATACTCCCATCTGCTTTGTATTTAACCTTGAAGACCCATTTTCATCGAACGATGTTAAGCCCAGGTTTTGGTTGTACCAAGCGCCACGTTTTATTCTTTTATAATGCAGCAAACTTAGCATCCATGGCCATCTTCCATTCTGAAACCTGCAGTACATCAACATGTGAGGAAGGTTCTTGGACAAGCTCTGGAACTGTGGTTGTCATATAAGCTACAGTGCCATCAGTCCTCTTCTTTGGTTGCTGAATATTGTTCTTTAGACGTGTACCATACGGATGAGATGGAGGTGGTATGCTTTCTGGTGTAGAATCTGAAGATGGCTGAACCTCCCCGAGAGAAGAACCTGCAGGCACAATTTCAACATCTGACAAAGAGTGTAGTGCATCATCCGGTAGAGAATCAATTGAACTATTAATAGTACTGCCAGTATGGATAAGGGAAGAAGGAAGAACAGGTACTGGGAAAAGTGTTCGAGATGAACAGGATGAACCAACATTGTCTGAACTAGCATTGGTAATTGTGTTGCATTGGTAATTGTGTTAGGCCGAGAGAAAGGAAAGACGAGTTCATCAAAGATAACATCCCTGGATATATAAACTCGGCGAGATGATGGGTCTAGACTCTTATATCCTTTGTGACTGGGACTATAGCCAAGAAACACACATTCTTTGGATAAAAAATACAACTTCCTAGAATTGTAAGGTCTGAGACACGGCCAGCAGGAGCAGCCAAAGACCCGAAGGAAAGAATAATTTGGTTTAACACCAAATAACCTCTCAAGGGGACTCTTGTTATCAATAACATGAGTAGGAAGTCTATTGATGATATAAGTGGCTGTTGAGAAGGCTTCATCCCGGAATTTTAAAGGCATGTGGGACTGAGAAAGAAGAGCTAGACCTATGTCAACAATGTGGCAATGTTTTTGTTCTTCTAACCCATTTTGTTGATGTGTAGGTGGACAAGGCACCCTATGCCCAATGCCAAGATCAACAAAGAATTTATGTAACTTTTGGTACTCCCCACCCCAGATAGATTGGACACACTTGATTTGTGTTCCAAGAAGTCGTTCAACTTATTTTTGAAATTGCAGAAACACATGAAATACATCTGATCGTGATCTCAAAAAGTAAATCCAAGTGAACCTACTAAAATAATCTATGAAGGTCACGTAATACTTATAGCCGTTCACAGATTGAGGTGCAGGACCCCAGACATTAGAGAAAACAAGCTCAAGAGGGGACTCAGAGGTATGAATGAAGGAACTATAGGGTAATTGGTGACTTTTTGCCTGTTGACACATTACAAATGGAGGTATGTGCGGAAGAAAGTATAGGCAATTTATTCAAGAGCAAAATAGACTAAACGACTTGAAAAGACGGATGGTCAAGGCGAGCATGCCACTGTTCCTTGGACACTTTATCATTGACTAAAGAAATCTTGGAAAGGCCGAATAGTTGAATGGGGTAGAGACCAGACTTGACTTTGCCTTCAAGGATTTTTTCCTTCGAGACCTGATCCTTGACAACAAAGAAATTAGGGTGAAACTCGGTAAACACATTATTACCATAAGTTAGTTTATGAACAGAGACAAGGTTTTTAGATATTTGTGGTACATAAAGGACTTTCTTAAGAGCAAGAGGAGAGGCAGTAGTATTGATAGGACAATGACTAACATTTGAGATGTGCAAACCTTCTCCATTGCTGACTTGAACTTGATCAACGCCATTGTACTTCTCTTGGACTGTCAACCGGTCTAGATCACTTGTGATGTGATCTGTTGCACCGGTATCCATATACCTATTCGGGTCAACCTAATATGAGGTTGTATATGCTGCAGCAGTTGATGATGAACTTACATTGTCTGATTGATACGAGCGGTCGAACCGATGATAGCATTTGATAGCCGTGTGTTTGACCTTGCCACAGACTTGGCAAGTTGGACGAGATCCACCTCCACGTCCTCCAAAACTCTGTTGGTTGCTGTTGCGCCAATGATTGGTTCTGCCATCATGCCATGGTTATCACGGGTGCAACCTCCCTGGAGGCCCCTCCCTCTGGCAACAAAATTTGCCGACGAACCAATGAAGTTTCGCGAGGAACCTCCAGGAGACCAAGATGCCCAATCTGCAGCTGCGATTCAGAGTTATTGTGTTCCATCCACAACTCAAAACTCATCATATGGGCATAAACATCATCTAGAGTAATGTGTTTAGATTTTGTGGTTAAAGAAGTTACTAATGGATCATATTCAGATCCCAAACCAGCAAGAATATAAGAGATTATCTCATCTTCCCTAAGAGGCATACTAATGGCAGACAATGTATCTGCCAGATTTTTCATCTTAATCTGCAGCGGTGAGATCCTTCTTCTTCATGTTGGCTAGCTGCATTCTTGTCTGGACAACTCGTGCCATCGATCTTGATGCAAACATTCGCTCTAATCAGTGGCGGAGACAAGGGGGGTTGGGAGGGGCCTGGCACCCCCCAATCTTCTACTAATCTTTTATTATATAGTTAATTACATATGTTTAATTAGTAGTTTAGCCCCTCCAAAAAAATGCAAAGTATATTTCACCTAATGATCCTGCTGATTTCTTAAGTCAAGAATATTATCCTCCCAAAGTAAAGTGGAAAAATATTATCCTGCTGATTTCTCAAGTTAAGAAAGAGCTCAATTGGAATATCAATTGCCACATTTTCAACTTGATGTATGCAACCATCTAGACCTAAGTACATTACCATCACTTGCTGATCTAACAAGTGGATTAGTTAAGACTGGTAAAGATTAGTCTTAACTCTTCTGGTTTCAACTGCAACCACCGAGAGATGTTTTTCAGCTATAAAACTTGCGAAAACGCGACTTCGAAGTACAATGAGAGATGTATTTCTACGAGATTGTTTGGTAATTTATATTGAAAAGGAATTGGCCGCAAAGATTAGTAATGATGATATTATTAAGGCCTATGATCTTGCTGGTAGTCGTAGAGCTAAGTTTAAGTTAATAGAGATGTAATTTTCTTTGCATTGTAATTTGCGAAACATATTACTCTGATATGTGACTATTGGATCGGTAAATCCGGTATGGTTCATTGGTTCTACTCTACTTGTTGTCCATGTTGCCCCCCTATATCCAATTCCTGGCTCCGCCCCTAGCTCTAATGCCAGCCATGCCTCTCGAGAAGTGGTCATGAACATGCATGAGTTAGAATGTCCTCAGTGAGCAAGGAGAATATCCCGCTTAGGATCATTTGATCTTAGTTATACCAGGTCAAATAAGCTGAGTTCACCGCACGGGAGGCACCTCCTTCCTTTACCGAGTTTGATGGTGACCACATGGTTGATTGGAAGCAGGGTTAAAAATTTCGTCTGAAATTTCGCCGAAATACCAAAATTTCATCTCTTTCATTACCCGCCGAAAGTGTAATAGTTCGGTCAAATTTTGGCCGAATTTCATCCAAATTTTGATTAAATTTTATCCAAATTTTGATTAAATTTTATCAAAAATTTGAAATTTTCGTCCAAATTTTTGAACGACCCGGTGACCTCCAAAAATATTTTGAGGCCGAAACATTTAACCCTGATTGGAAGAGCAGGGGCTGAGTTCACGGCAGGGGAGGAAGACGAGATTGTGGATGGATTCGTGGAGTTGGTAGCCATGGCCGAGACTGGCTCTGATACCATGAAAAGGTTTGTGGATGATTTGTATTTGCAGCCAATCAATCTGATTGAATCTGCTGTGCTCTGCATTCATTTATATATACATCCGAGACAACGCTTCGGACGGTGAACATTACATCGGGCTACAGCTGTAGATGGCGTGATTGCAGCGATTTGGTTACAACTAACGATATACTATCTGCAGATAAGGAAAGCTTAGATAATATACAATATATTCTGTTGATATACCATAACTAGCGTATCAGCTAATGATCTGCATCCATTACTTCCAACACACTGGTCCTATCAGTTTTAGAGGATTTAGAGAATCCTGTAAAGACACGAGCAATTAGCCCAAGGTTAGCATTTCAGTGTAGCTTTGGTGACCAGATCATTGTTTAATCGAGTCCAAATGAGTATAGTGGGGTCAGAACATTAGGTAAGTAGGGGCAATGCGACAATAAAAGGTTAAAATCAGCAGTGAAAGATCTCCAAATATTCAAAAAAGCAACCAGGCACGCCGGCAAAGAGGCTTGACGCTTTCAAAAGCCACCAGAATTGACCCTATCAGGTTAATTTAAAGTTACTGTGTGCATGCAAAGTCATGGCTTATTAGTAGGACCGCAATAAGTCTGGCATTGCAGGCTCGAAACAAGGAAAAAATTCCACATTGATGAGAAATAGCACCAACACTTCTGTTCTAGTATTCAATGAATCATGCCCTGCAGGTAAAAACGACAATTGATTTACCAGTCTACCACATTCACAGCAAATGGAATGACATCATGGTTGCAACTTACAACCTTGTTGGAAACTTGAGCACCTGCAACTTACTGAGATGCTCCAGGATAGAAGTAGTAGCTTTACACTTGTCGCTGTCCATGGTGGTCTTTGTGATATCGGCGCACCCAGCCTTCCTATACGAGCAATTTCCAGCATCCTTCATGCAAAAGTGCTAGTAAAAGTTCTACTATCTGAATGTGCACAGAGTTAACATTTGCTATACCAACTCCAACTCTTGATTGTTCACCAGAATAGACAACATTGTCACTGGCTCAATTCCACGTCCATAGCTACTGTAGTTGGATGAATCCTGCAATATCTGAATTAGTGGTGCCATCCGATCCGGGATCAGAGTAAGCATCTGGAACTTCTGTTGAGATTTTATCAGTATCCACAGGCCACAGGTAATCACACCTTTGGGTGAAGACCCCTCATAAATCTACTGTACTACTGATCATAGTCGGCACAAGACTATACTTTGTCTACTTTCTACAATATATACGGATATAACACTTGTAGCTCTCTTGAAGGTCCTCTTGTTAGTTTTTTTTTGGCCTCTAAGAGAGAGATTTGCATATAACTGTACAACACCTATTCAACTAATCCTTCGAGACATTGCCTGTCATGCTGACACTATAACAGAATATCTCATCAGCTCCATATATATAGGGCAACAAACATATTCAGGAATAGCAGCGGCGTTGAACTACCTCTGTCATCCTTCCTTTCGGATATCAGTTGATCAACTTCCAAGTTCCAAAACAGGTGGGGTTTTAACTTTTAGAGAATCAGTAACTCTGTTTTTCGCTTGTCCTATAATTAACTAAGATGTGATTTTGTACACATCCGATTTGGGCATGCTTATTTTTGCAACTAGCAAAACAAAATTTAACAACTCCTTGTGATCATCAGCCAGATCTTCCATCTGTACTGGTCCTCACTTGTCACTCATAAAATGGTTGCAAGGATTATCATCCGACACTATCACCACGACAAGATATTATGTTGCTCTAAAAAACCTATTGTCATTTATGTCTGAAAAAAATATTTGCACGAATATTGAATAGCCCCCTTCTCAATTCCTCTCCTAAGCTGAGATTGCATTAAGGCAATATATAAAAATGTAATAATTTAACTAGGCATATTAAGGTAATGAAGAAGCCATCTTCATACGCCATACCTCCTATTGAACTTGGTCAGATATCCCAGTGTAGTCTGTAGGGCAGGTCCGTCAGAGCTGCCTGCAACTGCCAGAGGTTACATATTTGAACAAAGCTGCAGTATCGTTGCAAACTACTACTCAATGGATGTGATAGTTGCACACCCGCATGCTACTCAAATAAAAATTGAAGGGAAAGTGAAGCCTAATCATCGCATTTCTCAAAAAGGAACAACTCCAGTGCACACTATTATATGCAGGAAACATCTAAACGGAACCAAATCCGAGAAGGGAGATAAGGCACTCTTGACTGCAAGATTTAGTCTAGACTCTTCGTCGAGTGGTGCTAGTTTGGGGGTTGTGCCACCTGAAATCGGGCTTGAAGCTCTCGCCTTACCAACGAGCCGACTACTGATGGCTGTTGGTCACGACTACTACAAAAAAGTGAAGATGAATCTTTCTATTTCACATGGAGGAGTGTGCATCTTTATGGAAAGTCTAGATTTGCATGTTTCAAAAAAAAAGTCTAGATATACAACCAGCGTAAAAACCATTTGGACTAAATCAGAGTTTATTTTTGTTTTCCGCTGCAAGTTTCTTAAGCCTTTCAGGCTATTATCTGTAAGCTTTGACGTATGGTCGCAACTCTGATAATTAATAATATTTTTTGTCTTTTCCTTTATTAATTGAGTGTACGGTCGATATTTCATCTATGTTTACACTGTGTGCACTAGTATGATTCTAGACTAGTGCGATATACACAGAGATGTCCGGATTTGCATATTCGGGTCTCGACAGAGGTGATATCAAAGCCATGTTCTTCTGTAGGATGAAGCCCTAGATAGAATGGTCGCCTTAGCAGAATTTAAAAAAATCTATTTTCTAAATCAAACCAACCAAATTGGATATTTAGTAATTTCTCTACTCTCTTCCCCTTTCTTAAGGTTCTTACCCTTCACCTTACTTTAAAAAGTCATTTTCAAATCTTTAATCTGACTTGTCTCCCTTATAACTATAGATGTCTCAAGTTTCCTATAGCTAGACCGGCGGATGGCGAGGACTTCTCTGAGTTTTGTTGTGGAGTCTTGGATTAAAGAGGACACCGGTTTACTTCACCAAGGATGAGAAGGCGAACGGCCAATGTATTGGATGTATCACCAGAATGTACTTCACCACAAGAATTGGTAGTCGAGTTTTGCACCATAGTTTGAAGTGCACCGATGCTTATGGGGAGTGGTCCGTGCAAGGAGTCACGTACAAGGTCGTTCGATGTCTTTGCAAGCTGTACAAGATCAGTATGTCCAAGCTCATCCGGAAGTTCAAGGAGCAATATGTACACACTCCCATTGTAGCAGAATAAGAGGAACCTCAGCCGCAGCTACCAGTATCTCTACCTTCACCTACGCCACCTAGTCCGGAGGAGAGATGACACATAGCAAGCAACTGCCAAGAGTATCTTCAGCATTTCATTCTAGTTGTGGCAGAAGAGACGTCGCCGCAAGTCTACAACTTTGGGTGTTTTACAGCGACTCAGAGGAGGAGTCAAGCAATCTCTATTCGGCAGGACCCAAGAGGCAGCCACTATATTAGACCCTTGTCTAGCTTAAAAAGAGCGAATAAAGCATTTTGACTCTTATTTGCAATTGCTTGTGATATGAGCTGCAATTTTGCCCTTAAAAGCATTATGTTGCAGTCATGTCAAAACCCTTTATTGGAGTAATTTAATCGCTTATTTTGTTAGCCTTTTGGCTAAGTGTCTACTTAGTTTTGGTTTGCCATTAGACTATCCCCTTAAATGAGTTTACCCCTTACCTCTATTTCCCCCTCACCTTTTAAAGCCCCGTACAGCCAGTTCTCAACAAGTGGTCTTTCTCTTTCAGAACAAAGGAAAAATGGTTAAGACCTGGAACTCAGCTAGACGCAATTAGATGAACAAAGACCCAGATGGCAGCAATGCAAATTAATAAACTCAGGGATCGCAAGCAACCCCAATGGGACTGGATCCGATCCTAAGTCAGTTCATGGCAGCTCAGACTCAATTGATAAACACTATGATGCAGAACATGAATGCAATGATGAATCAACATAATCAAGAAGCGATCGCTTTTGACCATTTCGCCAAAGAATCAAAGTTCGCAGAATTTATGAGGACAAGGCCGCCCACTTTTTCTTGGCCTTTTGAGCCTTTGGAGGTGCATGATTGGATTTGTTCAGTGGAGAAGAAGCTAAACTCGTGCAGTGCACCGATCACGAGAAAGTGTGATATGTCGCCCACCAGCTAGTGGGAGCCGTTGCAGAATAGTGGGAGAACTACTGCACCGCTCATGAGCACCAGGACAGCATCACTTGGGCTGAGTTCATAGCAGTGCTTCGACATGCCCATATCTTGGATGGGGTGATCGAAATAAAGAAGGAAGAATTTTGAGAATTGCAGCAAAAGAATATGTCAGTAAGCGAGTATCTCAACAAGTTCACTCAGGTAGCTCGCTATGCACCTGAGGATGTTGCCACTGATGATGCTCGTCAGGAGAGGTTCAAGAAAGGACTAAATCTGGGATTGAAAGTCCAAGTTGTGGGCAATGACTATGCCAGTTTTCAGAACATGGTGGACAAAGCAATGCTCATTGAAGAAAGTCGTCGTGAGCTAGAAGAGTCTCGCAAAAGAAGGATGATGCAATAGGGATCTCAGATGCATTAGTCCCAGAAGGCTCATTTTAGTGCATACTAGCCAGCTCGTGTTCCTCACTTGTCGGGATTTAAGACCCAACGCCAGTGCCTCGTCAGTTCCTGTCTAGACCCCGGCCGATTGGTTCAAGCAATCAACAATACATGAATGCCAACCCTACAACAGCAATCACATGTTTCAATTGCCATGAACAGGGACACTATGCCAACAAATATCCATAGAATCAAGCTCTGGCGCCAATTCATTTCAATCTGGGAGCCACACCAGATCGGACTCCTGCTTTAGGATCAAGATGAGGAGCATTTCAAGTGTCAGGCCAAGCTAGCTGAGCACCACAATCAATTGTGTGAGGACAAGTGAACCATGTCACCGTAGAGGAGGCTCAAGCAGCACCAGATGTTGTGATCGGTAGGTTCCAAGTAAATTCCGTTCCTGCTATAGTTTTGTTTGATTCTTGAGCTTCACATTCGCTTGTTTCTCGAAGTTTTGCTTTAAAGCAACAGCTAAAAACTATTGTTCTTGGATCTATTCTCTTAGTTCAATCCCTGGGCTCCGAGTTGAGTACAAACCTAGGTTGTCCTGAAGTCAAGATAGCCATTCAGGGAGTAGAGTTCTTCGCGATCTTGTCATGTTGGATATCTAATCTTTGGATGTAATTTTGGGAATAGATTGGCTTAATAAACACCAGGCGGTGTTGGATTGTGGAAGCAGTTGTTACCTTAACATGTTCTAATGGGAGTAAAGTGAAAATTGAAGTAAACATGAGTCAGCCAAAGAAGGTTATGGTTTTTCAGAGTAAAGGGATCATGTTAGAGGATGTGCCAGTGGTCAGAGAGTATCCTGACGTGTTTCCGGATGATCTTCCAGGAATGCCACCTGACAGGGAAGTGGAGTTCTCGATTGAGTTAGCACCCGGTACTTCGCCAATTTCCAAGAGCCTGTATCGGATGCCTGCTAATGAGTTAGTAGAGTTGAAGAAACAAATACAGGAGTTGTTGGACAAAGGCTATGTCAGACCTTGTTCATCTCCGTGGGGAGCGCCAGTGTTATTCGTCAGGAAGAAGGATGGTAGTCAGCGTATTTGTGTAGATTACTGAGTTCTTAATGAAGTTACTATCAAGAATAAGTGTCCTTTGCCCAGAATCGATGATTTGTTTGATCAGCTTAAAGGAGCCAGAGTGTTCTCCAAGATTGACTTGAGGTCAGGGTACCATCAGATGAAAATTCGTCAAGAGGATATATTTAAGACAACATTCTCAACTCGTTATGGATTGTATGTGTTTAAAATGATGTCCTTTGATTTAACTAATGCCCTAGCTTATTTCTTGTACCTAATGAACAATATGTTCATGGAGTATTTGGACAAGTTTGTCATTGCTTTCATTGATGACATTTTGATCTACTGCAAGGATGGGAAAGAGCATGAAGAGCATTTGAGGTCAGTATTGCAAAAGCAAAGAGAGCATAAGCCGAATGCTAAGTTCTGTAAGTGCGAATTTTGGATGAAGGAAGTTGCATTTCTAGGCCATGTCATGTTAGTAGGAGGAGTTGTAGTTGACCCCAAGAAAGTGAAAGATGTGCTTAATTGAAAGTCGCCAACATTAGTGCCGCAAGTCAGAAGTTTTCTTGGAATGACTGTTTATTACAGTCGTTGCATTGAAGGTGATGTGCTAGTGTTGTCCCGATCTTTCGATGAGAAGGATAATTTCAATTGAAAGATGATCAACTCTAACAATCTAGGCTACGAACGCATCACAAACTAAGCAATCATTGAACTAATAACCAAGTCGTTAACAACCGTGCCAAGAACGCGGTTGACCTGACCACGAAGGTCTATTCCTGCATGCAACCTAAGAACACGGAAGAGCAAGATCACAAGCAATCTGAAATTGCAAATATATAAATTGAATTCAAAAGGTGGGATTCCACATAGGTTCTTTACGGTTGGTATAGTCGACTCAAGCGAAGAGCAAGAGTTTTCATAATGGAAAAACTAAGCAAACAAAATCCAAGAAAACTAGAAGGGTGAGGCCTCCTTAAATAGGAAAGGGAAAGCCGAGCAAAACTAAGAAATAAAGGGTGATACTATTCACAGTACTGTTCACATGAATAGTATGGCTGTGAACAGTACAAGCCTAGAGATGGGGCGTCTTCCCCTTGGGCCCAAGCGTTACAAGGCCCAATTTGGCTCAAACAGGTGATGCAATACTTTTTTAGTGATTGCAGCATGCACAAGATGAATTTGGAGATAAGACTAGATTCATTGGAAAGAGAACGAGAAAAGCTTTCCATCAAGTACTCATGGACCTCAAACGAACTCCGTATGTGAAAGTTATGAACATTTAAAGTTGATGTTGTCTTCGGAGGCCGAATTGAATCGCACATGTTTGTCTTCGTGATCAGCTCCTAAGTTCCTTAGTAAAAGAACATCACATGCATTAGGTAGTAGCATACTCTCATGAGAAACAAAATGCACTCCTAGAAATGAAGTTACCTGATAGTTCAATTGTTGTGCGCGAGCTCTTATGATTGGACCTTGCAAGTGTATAGGTTCAGATCCATTGGTTGTATGCATGGAAGTGATGTCCTCACCATCCTCCCTTCCTGCATGTTAGTCGTGCTCGACTCAAGCTCATCTTCTTCTCCTAAATATGGCTTCAAATATGCAATGTTAAATGTGGGACTAACCCCGAATTCTGCAGGCAGATCAAGTTTATATGCATTATCATTAATCTTAGCTAACACCTTGAATCAGCTCTAGGCATCAACTTAGACTTTCTCAAATCAGGAAACCTATCTTTGCGTAAATGCATCCACACTAGATCACCAGGTTCAAAAGTTAAACTCTTTCTACCCTGACTACCAGCAATCTTATACGTAGCATTCATGCGCTCTATGTTTTCTTTAGTGGTTTTATGCAATTTAAGAACAAATTCAGCACGCTTCTTAGCATCTAAATTTACTTTTTTAAAAATGGGGATAAGCAATAAATCAATAGGAGCATGATGATTAAAGCCATATACTACCTAAAAAGGGCTCATCTTTGTGGTAGAGTGCAACGATCTATTGTAAGCAAACTCTACATGAGGTAGACATTCTTCCCACATCTTCATCTTTTTCTTCAGGATAGCCCTCAACATAGTTGATAGCGTGCGGTTGACAACTTCAGTTTGTCCATCGGTTTGGGGGTGACAACTAGTAGCAAACAGCAGCTTGGTACCCAATTTCGCCCACAGTGTGCGCCAAAAGTGACACAAAAACTTCGCATCTCGATCTGAAACAATGGTATTGGGCACTCCATGTAGTCGAATAATCTCTCTGAAAAACAAATCGGCAACATTTATAGCATCATCGCTCTTATGACAAGATATAAAATATGTCATTTTAGAAAACCTATCCACAACAACAAAAACACTATCTCTCCCCTTTGTTCTAGGTAATCCTAAAACAAAGTCTATTGAAATATCCTCCCAAGGAACGCTAGGTACAGGAAGAGGCATATATAAACCATGTGGATTTAGTCGGGACTTAGCTTTATTGCAGGTAGTGCAGCAAGATACATAGCGCTCAACGTCGCGCCTCATCCTTGGCCAATAGAAGTGTTCAGTGAGGATGTCCTCCGTCTTTTCGACACCAAAATGACCCATTAGTCCTCCCCCATGTGCCTCCTATAACAGCAAAAGACGAACAAAGCTGACTGGAACGCATAGCTTGTTAGCTCTAAACAAAAATCCATTATTGAAAACAAATTTATTCCAACATCTACCATTTTTTGCAATTGGACAAGGCATCATTAAACTCATCGTCAGAAGTGTATAGTTCTTTTATTGTCTCTAAGCCAAACATTCTACAATCAAGTTGAGACAACATTGTAAACCGTCTAGACAAAGCATCATCAATCATATTTTCGTTCCCTTTCTTGTGTTTTATGACATAAGGA
This sequence comes from Bonia amplexicaulis, assembly GCA_036346245.1. NCBI lineage: Eukaryota > Viridiplantae > Streptophyta > Magnoliopsida > Poales > Poaceae > Bonia > Bonia amplexicaulis. The sequence goes on along the minus strand of CM070751.1, from coordinate 17,533,044 downwards.
AAAGATTCATTGAATTCAACCCAACGAGCATGTCTATGGTTCAGTTTAGTTTGACTTCTAATATGTTTCAATGACTCATGATCAGAATAGATAACAAATTCTTTGGGCCATAAATAATGTTGCTGTGTTTCTAATGCTCGAACGAGAGCAAGTAATTCCTTATCATAGGTAGAATAGTTCAAACTAGGCCCACTCAATTTTTCACCAAAATAAGCAACATGTTTACCTTCTTGTAGTAACACACCTCCAAGTCCAATTCTGCTAGCATCACATTCAAGCTTAAAAATCTTACCAAAATCAGGAAGCTAGAGAAGCGGCATATTTGTGAGCTTCTCTTTCAAAAGGTTGAATGATTGTTCTTGTGCAGGGCCCCAATGGAAAAGCACACCCTTCTTAGTGAGCTCATTCAATGGTGAGACAATGCTGCTGAAATCCTTGACAAAGCGTCGATAAAATCCAGCCAATTCAAGAAAACTCCGCACTTGTGTGACCGTGTTAGGAGTCAACCAACTCTGTATAGCTTTAATCTTGGCTTGATCGACTTCAATGCCCCGTGAAGTAACAACATAGCTAAGAAACGATACTCGATCGGTGCAAAAGGTGCACTTCTCAAGATTACCAAATAATCGTATAGTTCGTAAAGCATTAAAAACAGCACGTAAATGATCAAGATGTTCCTCAAGTGACTTGCTATATATCAGTATGTCATCAAAATATACCACCACAAATTTTCCAATGAAAGCACGCAAAACTTTATTCATCAATCTCATGAAAGTACTAGGTGCATTAGTTAAACTGAAAGGCATTACTAACCACTCATAAAGACCGAAATTAGTTTTAACGCTGTTTTCCATTCATCTCCTAATTTCATACGAATTTGGTGATATCCACTCCACAAATCAACTTTAGAAAACATGGTAGAACCACTTAATTCATCAAACATATCGTATAACTTAGGAACATGATGACGATATCTAATGGTAATAATATTGATAGCTCTACAATCAATACACATACGCCATGATCCATCTTTCTTTGGAGCCAAAAGTACAGGAACAACACATGGACTAAGCCTCTCATATACATACCCATTGTCAAGCAAGTCTCACACTTGACACTCAATCTTCTTAGTCTCCTCCGGGTTGGTTCGGTATGGCGTGCGGTTGGGTAGGGATGTGTCAGACCCAGATTTTTCAACCCAGAATCTGCTGTGTCTTACTGCATTATTCCCTGGATCAGTAGATAATGCACACAGATACATTGCTGAATCATTTCATACATCGCTGAATTCACATAATATCATAATACTATTACATAACATAGATGAAGTTAGGCCTTAAAAAGGGCGGAGTTCTTACGGTAGGGCCGCTCAGGCCAAATATTTACATTTCAAAAGTACAACAGCGGAAGCAGAACAAAGTAGGCCTATTAACCGCAGGCAAGACTGAGGGCAAACGTGGTCATACAAATACTACTAGAGTTCCAGCAATATTTGCATGCTACCACACCTTAGTCTAGTCACCTAAGGTTCTAAGCACGAAATATTCGTCCTAAGTCTCGGCGTTGTCTCCTCCATCCGCAGCAGGTGCTTCCTCGTAGGCATAATGATCTTGATTTCCTGAATCTGGGTTTTTGGTAATGCGAGTGTGAGCACACTAACCATCGTGCTCAGCGAGCCAGTACACAGAATGCATTAAGTAGTATGCAAGGCTTATCCAAGGGAGGTTCGGGTTATTTTGTTTGCTGAAATGTGCTTTTAGAACTACAATACTTAAAAGTTCCCTAAGACCTAGCATTTTGAACTTCTAAACATGATGCTCATAACATATACATTTATTTTTAACGAGTCGGAGGCCATCCACCGTTACATGGTCTCTGCTATTCATATCATGCCTTTAGCGTTATAGCCGCTTACCTTACCACTGGGACGACACCCAGGACAACTCAAATAAGGGCCTTTCTCTGCCCTTCACTTTTATCCCATTCCATCCATCAAAACTTTGAAATAGAACTATATCTATTCAGATTCCCATGTCCGCCCATAACCGTGGGCACAACTATTCGAATAGTTTTGACTCTGCAGAGTTTGTACACTTTACCCACAAGAGATAGATCTGCTCGTTGCCCCACATGATTCCTTAGCCATGCAGTTGAGTAGTCTATCACAGGACTGTTACAATGCATAATCCTACTTCTGGTTACGCCCGCTAAGGTCTATCTTCTGTAGGATGCAACCATCCCTCGAGAAGGGTCCCTCGTGAGCCATCACGGGCAAAGGCGGGGATGAGACCATCCATCCCTTTGCTCGTGTTCACACCTTCACGTAACCACACTAGAGCTACACAAATTATTTAGTCCTGCCTACACTTTGCCAAAGATGTGGTTGTCTTGTTTGTACCTTGGGAGGTCATCACAAGATTCAGTCCTTAATGGTTATCTGGACGGTTCTACCACAATCCCCTTTGTGCTATCACGGCACCATTCATACATACACACACTCTCGATCCATCCACCCAGATATTCAAGCATGTGGGGTTCTTTTAGAACGCAAAATACTTACACCAACATACACCAGTCATCATCACAATGACTGCCCAAGAATGTTTTCTTAAATTTATAAGAGATGCTAGGGTGCTCTCGCACCCTTAACTACCTAAACAACTCTAGGCATGTCACTAATACTTAGGGACTTATTTTCAAAAAGAGTAATATCATTATTACTTTTACTAGGGAGATAAGGATCACTTAACCAGGTATAACAGGAGGGATGTATAATGATAATAATCAAGAAAGCAGTGACATATAACTAGAATCTGAAATTATCATGTATTGCAATATAAATACAAGCATGCAGTTTGTAATAACTGAAATCAAAGTAATTTATTGGAAAGGTAGGCTCAAAATGATCAAAGTATTGACTCGCCTTGATTATAGATGTCGGGGTTCTGTGTATTGGGGCCTACAACTGCAGCTTCCTCTTCCTGGGCTTCGAATGCTAATTTTCACGTGCGCGGAAATTTGGATAAAAATCAGTACAACATTCAAAATAACATCACAAAATTCAAACAAGTTACAAAAATATTGGTTCTGGTTCCATTAGATAACTCTTGAATTTAGAAATTGGTTTCACTTAATTTGGAGTTAAAATGAATAAGTTATGCCCATTTGAATACTTTCGGTTCAATTAAATCCGGAAAATAATAAAGTCGACATGTGGGACCCATCGTCGGTGACCGCCTTCATGCGGCGCCGACACGTGGGACCCGGTGGCGATGGTTCACGCCCCTTTCACCGCCTCGACAGTGGGTCCCATTGTCGGGGCCGTCAGTCTGTGTGATCGGCGACAAAGGGGCCCACCTGTCGTGACGGATTTTAAAAGAAAGGCTCAACCTCAGGCGCTGCGTGAGCGGGGGCTCGAACGTGCGCCGAGGGAGCCGGGGAAAGGGGGTGGCGCTGCTAGCCAGGCGGGCTCGCAGCGCATCTCAACCCTTAAGGGGTAATATTACCTCTTAAGGAGGGTGCGCGGGGGCCGAGCAGAGGCGGTCTGAGGCCGGAGAGGGCGGTGGCGTCGCCGGCGAGGGAGGTCCGGGGCGGTAGCGGGGTAGGCCAAAACGGGTTGCTGGAGCTGTGGCGAAGATGACGGAGGTGCCGGTGAGGGTCGGAGCTCGCCGGAGATAGGTCGGTGTCGTGCGGTGGCGGGGCGCTCGGGGAGGCGCTCGGTGCCGGCGAGGCACAGGCAACGGGAGGCTCGGGTGAGGCCGGGAGAAGGTCGGCGATGCTCTGGAGATGGAGTGGGAGCAAGGAATTGAGCTCCCACGGTGAGTAGCATGAATTGTTCGGAGGGCCGACGGCGGAGTTGGGGAGAAGGAGGATGCTGGCGATCCGCGGCTTTTGGGCCGATTGCTTTTGGTGGAAGGTTTGGGGTGACTCGGCGGTCCTTTGAGCGACACCCAGTTTTATAGCCGACCGGTGGTCTTGGCCACGGCGAACCCGACGCAGGCGGGGCGGCCGTCATGGCGGGGGTTGGCGCGGCGGCATGGGCGCTGGGGTGTAGCGGGGTTCAAGGCGCGCACGACGCCTGCAGACAGCCGCCCCTCCGCGGGTTTATCGCGACGTGGCGTCGTCCTTGCCGAGGCGGAGGAAGGGGGTCCAGGCGGGCGCGAGAGGGAGAAGAAAGAAAGCGAGGGGTCCAGCGGGGGCCCACCGGTCGAGGAAGGGGCGAGGCCGAGGAGGGAGCGAGCGCGGGGGGCTCACTGGGCAGTCGGCTGGCCGGCTCCCTTTTCTTTTTATTTTCTTTCTTTTCTTTTCTTTTCTTTTCTATTCTTTTTATTAGTTTAGGGTATATCTATTTGGTGTAAAATGTAGATATTTAAAATTTTATGCCAAGCAGTTATGTAATATTCATTTCTAAATTTAAATCTAATTTTGCACTTTATAAAATATTCACTTCAACTTGTGCATTTTTATGGATCATCTTTTCAGATTCGGATTTAAAATTTGAATCTTCTATTATTTAAACAGGTGCATTTTCCCTCTCAATATCTTAATTTTTGGAACCTTACCCAAATTTTCCAGAAATATTTTAAAAGCCCACTCAATACAATGTATCGTAAGATAATTCACAAATTTTTTATTTCACAGTCCCCATGATTTTTCCAGGCTGTTACAGGAAGCTCCTGGGATCAAGTCAATTTGATGTTCAATACTCGTAATTGGTGGTAGCCCTGGGGGTATCTCAGCAAGAAACACATCATCAAACTCCTGAAAAACGTTAGTGACAGTTGGGGGCAAAAAAACAGGAAGATCCTCAAGTGAAAGCAATACATCCTTGCACAAAAGAGCACAACAAAAAAGAATTATTCACTTCCTACTCATTTAAATCAGATTTGGTAGCTAATAGAACAATCCCATTCAGTTTAATATCATTATTCCTAACACTTGTTCCTTTTATATCTTTCTTTTTGGATGGAAAACATTCTTTAGCTACAACCTGATTTTCACTCTTCTCTTTCTCCTTATTTACTGATTCAACATGTTCAAGTTCATCTTTTAAAATAGCTTCATGACACATTAGAAGTAAAACAATTTTCTTACCCTTACGCATAAGAGTATATTGGTTAGTCCTACCATGATGTATAGTGCATTGATCATATTGCCATGGTCTACCTAACAATAAAGAACATGTTTACATAGGTACGACATCGCAATCAGCATAATCATGGTATGAACAAATAGAAAAATGAACTCTCACAATGCAAGTTACCTCCAGTTTACTGCATGAATTAAACCCTTGAATATAGTAAGGATGAAGGTGCTGTTGTGTGGTCAAGGAAAGCTTCTCAACCATATCAATGCTAGCCAAATTGTTGCAACTTCCTCCATCAATAATCACACGACAAGAGCGCTCATTGATCACAAACTTTGTTTGAAACAGATTGTGGTGTTGATTCTGTTCAGCACGCTCCACTTGAGCGCTAAGGACATGCTTCATGATTATGCTCAAAAACTTATCACTTGCTTCAGCTCCAAGGTGTTCTTCATCAAGTTTAGATTCATCTTGCTCACCTACAGGGTCAGTTTTAAGCAAGGCATGCTTTTCATCAATATCACTAGCTGAAGTATACTCACCATCTTCTCTAACAAGAAGTGCTCGCTGATTTGGGCAATCTCTCATCATGTGCCCAAAACCTTTACAGCGGTGGCATTGTATGTCTCGCATTCTCCCAGTGGAAGCAACCGAAGTAGAACTCTTAGCTTGCTGACGTGAAGTTGATTTACTTGCATTGGAGGCCCAGGATATGGGAGTGGAGCTCGCTGGTCGCCCACGGATGGAGGAGTGTGGGGAACGGCTAGGAGTGGCAGGGGCAGCATAGGGTGGCGTCCTGCCCGAGGACTGTGTCTGATTCTGTTTACCTGCAAAAGAAACTCCAAAAGAGCCTCGGGAGCGAGGCTGTCTTCCCTGCACTTCACGTTCAGCTTTGCACGCAATAAGGAACAAATGGTTAATAGAATTGTACTCCTTATAATCTAAAATATCCTGAATGTCCTTGTTAAGCTCTCCAAAAAAATCTAGCCATTTTAACCTCATCAGTTTCTTCTAACCCACAACGTAGACAATCGATTTGCAGTTCTTGATAATAATCTTCTACGGTGTTTCTACCTTATTTTAAACATTGCAATTTATTGAGAAAATCACAAGAGTAGTAGGAAGGCACAATTATACGTCTCATAGTTCTCTTCAAGGCATCCCTGTTCTAAGTATGTGTTGTTCATTGCGGCACAATTCATTCCACCAAATAGATGCAAAATCAGTGAACTCACTAGTAGCAGCCCTAACCCTTTTATTTTTCGGAAATTCATGGCATGAAAATTTTTGGTCTAAAGCTAACTCCCATGTGAGATAAGCATTGAGATCATATTTACCAGCAAAAGGAGGTATGGTGAACTTAAATTTACCAAGTGTATCATCACGATTTTGTACCTCACGTGGTGGCTCTCTTCTCATACCTTGGCGATTGAAGCATCGTTGCAGATATTCACGAGCATTTTCGGAATTGAATCCACCCTCAGACTCCGTATCAGCAACATATGGGCTCTCTTCATTTCTTACATCATCAGCCCATGAGCGAGCAACAGATGGGTCACGGCGTGGTTCTGTAACGCCGACAGCAGTGGGGGCGACAGCAGGAGGTGGAGCTCTCTCTAGCTGCTCCACTCGTGTAGCAATCGCTGCAAGATCGTTATTGGTGCGATCTAGAACCATCTCATGGCGCTCTAAATGTTGACTCAACAAGCGTGAAAATCTCTGCATGATGTCTCTCGTACAAGGCGTGAGAGATGCATCTTCCTCAACGTTGGACCTGGTATTCTCCCCTATTAACTACTAGGTTCTAGAGGCTAAAAAATCACTCACACTCAAGCTTATGCCAAGTCCTTACGAGCTCTTTACCAATGCAGAAAGGAAGTGGTACAACCGGTGGCTGGTTCGTGATACTCTCACTTGATGAATAGCCCAACAATTGCGAGGAACGATACCTGCTGAGTTAGTAGGAAGTGGAGCTCAGAAGGCTTCAATATGGTAGCAAGTATTAACAACAATTAAATCAGTAATTGCAAGTTGAATAATTGTTCAACGTACTAGTCGATGTTGCTAATCCAAGCCTAGTTTGAGCAGAAACAACATCTAGTCTCAAAGATGAAAGGGACAAAGTTTTATATGGATTATATATGCTCATTTAAAAGTTTTTGGGGAGATCTACAACTTTTTAGTTGAGGCGAAACCCAAATTTCGAAGGGAAGACCAAGAAAAGGAGTAAAAATAGAAACTAAAAACTTGTTATACAGATTTAGGTCCAAAGATGGCCGATTTTGGGTCATAGAGGGCAACTAGCATAATCTAGTTATTTTTTTGGATGCCCCTCATCTTAGCTTTCCAACGAGTACAAGAACGTCGAAAACGGACAGCGTATGCAAAAGTTATGCCCGTTTTACTGAAGGTGTCCCGGAATCAAATTCCTACTCGGACTAGAAACCGACTCGAGTTCAACTTAAAACTGCTATATCTTTTAAACACGTGGGAAAATTTTGTTGATTTTTTTGTGGAAGCATGTGGCTATACGTAGAAGGTCTCCACCAATTTTCGAGAAGGAGGGCGCTCTCTTTTTTTCTCCTTTCTCTTTTTTTTCTCTATGTTTTTTTCTTTTTTTCCTGAACAACCGACACCAACTGATTAGGGTTTACCCTTTTGATTCCTTCTCCTTTCTAAAACGTGAAAACGACGGCGTAAAATGGTTGCCGCGGTGGCTTGGCACGTGGTTGTCGCGGCACAAGAGGCAATGGCGGTTACGGTTGGGAGTAGCAAGGGCGGTAGGTGGACTTGGCTGCCATGTCAAGGAAGATCGTGCGGCGGCAGGATATTAAGATGTAAACTAGACAATGATGAACTAGACAAAAACTAGAAGCAGAAATCAACAACTAGACATGACGATGCAACCAAAAATTCAACAAGCAAAATACTGAAAAGAAAATTGCAAGGCACAGATTGGTTTGGGACAGGATGAACAAACTATAATTTTTTTAATTTTTTCGTGGCTTTTGTGAACTATAGGTAAAGAAAATTCTCACCGATCAACCTTGAGCTCTGATACCACTTAATGTGCTAGTGTTGTCCCGATCTTTTGATGAGAAGGATAATTTCGATTAGACGATGATCAAGTCTCACGATCTAGGCTACAAACGCATCACGTATGAACCACGCAATCGTTGAACTAATCACCAAGTCATTATCAACCGTGCCAAGAACGCGGTTGACCTAACCACGATGGTCTATTCCTGCATGCCACCAAAGAATACGCAAGAGCAAGATCATAAGTAATCTGAAATTGCAAATATATAAATTGAGTTCGAAAGGTGAGATTCCGCAGAGGTTCTTTACGGTTGGTCTAGTCGACACAAGGGAAGAACAAGAGTTTTCACAATGGAAAACTAAGCAAACGAAATCTAAGGTAACTAGAAGTGTTAGGCCTTCTTAAATAGAAGAGTAAAAGCCGCACAAAACAAAGAAATAAAGAGTGGTATTATTCACGGTATTGTTCACATGAATAGTATGGCCGTGAACAGTACGGGCCTAGAGATGGGGTGCCTTCCCCTTGGGCCTAAGCGTTACAAGGCCTAATTTGGCCCAAACAGGTGATGCAACATCTTTTTTAGTGATTGTGGCATGCACAAGAGGAATTTAGAGATGAGGCTAGATCCATTGGAAAGACGATGAGAAAAGCCTTCCATCGAGTACTCATGGACCTCAAATGGACTCCGTATGTGAAAGTTATGCACATTGAAGTTGGTGGTGTCTTCGGAGGCTGAATTAAATCGTACAAGTTTGTCTTCGTGATCAGCTCCTAAGTTCCTAAGTAAAAGAACATCACATGCATTAGGTAGTAGCATATTCTCATGAGAAACAAAATGCACTCCTAGAAACAAAGTTACCTGATAGTTCAATTGTTGTGCGCGAGCACTTGTGATTGGACCTTGCATGTGTATAGGTTCAGATCCATTGGTTGTTATGCACGGAAGTGATGTCCTCATCAGAAGGATTTTCCAGCATAGCAAGGCCGCTTACGCAGTTGCTAAAGAAGGAAAAGAAATCTGCTTGGACGCCAGAAACTGAAGGAGTGTTTGATCACTGGGCCCGTGCTAGTACTATCAGACATTAACAAGGATTTTGAGATCTATTGCGATGCTTCCCACAAAAGTTGGGATGTGTGCTCATGTAGGACAGAACAGTGGTATCTTTTGCTTTGCGTCAGTTGAGGCCACATGAAGAGAATTATCCCACGCATGATTTGGAGTTAGCAGTTGTAATGCATTCTTTGAAAATCTGGCACCACTATCTCATGGGTAATCATTGTGAAATCTACATGGATCATAAGAGTTTGAAGTACATATTCACTCAAGGCGATCTTAATCTTAGGCAAAGAAGGTGGTTGGAGTTGATAAAATACTATAATGTTGGAATTCAATATCATCCAGGAAAAGCCAAAGTAGTTGCAGATGCATTGAGCAGAAAGGTTTATTGTAATATGGTGATGATCAAAGAAAGTCAGCCAGCCCTACACGAGAAATTTCAAAAGCTTAGCTTGTAGTTGGTTGAGTAAGGATTCTTGGCCACAATGGAGTTGCATCTAACTCTGGATAGTCATATTCGTCAAGCTCAAGCAGAGGATGAAAGCATTCAGCCGATCTAGACAAATATGAGTAAGGGTGAAGCTTCAGGTTTACAGAGAATGACAAAGGTACCTTGTGGTTTAAAAAGCAGTTGTGTGTGCCAAATAAAAAGGAGTTTAAGGAGTTATAGCTCAAGGAAGCTCATGAGTCGTTGTACTCGATCCATTCGGGTAGTATCAAGATGTATCAGGATATCAAGGGCAAATATTGTTGGCCAAGTATGAAGCATGAAATAGTAGAGTATGCTGCACTTTGTGATGCGTATCAAAGGGTGAAAGCTGAGCACGAAAGACCAGCTGGTTTGCTACAGCTGCTGAAGATTCCCGAGTGGAAGTAGGAAGGAGTTGGCATGGACTTTATTACGAGATTACCTAAGACCAAGGATGGTTTCGATTCAATTTGGGTAATTGTGAATCGTTTGACAAAGATTGCTCATTTTATTCCGTTCAAGACAACCTATGGAGGAGGCAAATTGGTAGAGTTATACATGTCATGAATTGTGAGTCTCCATAGAGAACCTAAGAAAATAGTATCATACTATGGATTGCAATTTACTTCACAATTTTGGGGAAGTTTCCACAAAACAATGGGTACTCATTTGAATTTCAGTACAGTATATCATCCCAAACCGATAGTCAAACTGAGCGTGTGAACCAAATTCTTGATGACATGCTAAGAGCCTGTGTGTTGGACAATGGAGCCAAGTGGAACAATTGTTTGCCTTTCACAGAGTTTTCCTACAACAACAGTTACCAGACTAGTTTGCAAATGTCACCGTTTGAAGCTTTGTATGGCAGAAAATGCAGAACCCCTCTCAATTGGAAAGAGGCAGGGGAAAGTCAATTCTTTAGGCTAGAATGTTTAAAGAAAGCCAAGGAAAAGGTTCGGTTGATCCAAGAAAGGTTAAGAACTGCTCACGCTAGACAGAAAGGTTATGCAGATACCTGTCGTTGAGAGTTGAGCTTTGAGCTAGATGATTATGTGTATTTCAGGATTACACCATTCAAAGGTGTTAAGAGGTTTCAAATGAAAGGAAAGCTTGCGCCAAGATATGTTGGGCCATTCAAGATATTAAATCACAGGGGAAATGTTGCTTACCAGTTAGAGCTACTTGTGATCTTCTGTGGGATACATGACGTCTTTCATATGTCTCAGCTGAAGAAGTGTTTGTGAGTGCTAGAGGAGGCAGTGCCAGTGGAAGCTGTTGATCTTCAAGAGGATTTGTCTTACAAGGAGCACCTTGTTAGAATTTTGGAAGTGTCCGAGCATGTGACCAGGAGTAAGGTTGTTCGTCTTTGCAAAGTTCAGTGGAGCAATCATTCTGAGGTAGAAGCCACGTGGGAGCGTGAGGAGAATCTCAGAGTGGAGTTTCCAGACCTATTCTCTTAGTGAGCCAAAATCTCAGAGTCGAGATTCCGTGTAAGGGGGGGTTTTGTAACATCCTATTTTCCAGAGTTTATTCGAAAATTATAAAAGAAAATTTACCATTTGAATTTTTCTAGGTTTTAATTCAAGCTTAAAATGAATTTTTATTAATTAAAAGGATTTAATATGACTAAAATAAACATGAACATTTGCTAAAAGTATTTATTTGAGTTTCTTGAGTCTCAAGGTTTTTCTTTTCTAGAATTTTCTAGGATTTTTTGGGATTTTTTTGCTATTTTCTAGAGCTCAAATGAATTTAGTTGATTGTTTGGAATTAGAAAATCTTAAGAAATTCCTAAAGGCTTTTGGGCCGAATCCTTAAAGCCAAACTACCTTCTCCCTCCTGCCCAATCTACCCCAGCCGTCCGATCTAGCCGCTGCCACACTTCTACTATCTGTCTCGAGTTTGCCTCGACCGTTGGATCTTGTCAAGCGAGACATGTCAAGCATCTAGATTTGCAAGCACTGTTCATTTGTGCCATTTTTGCTAGCCGTTTGATCGTCCCCAAGCCATGTGTCGTCCATACAAGGGTCCATGCATTGTTCATCGTTCTCACGGAGCTCAGCGCTGTGTCCCACTCGGACTTCATCCGCCGTTGTCTGCGCATCGGTCTCGGCATCCGTGTCTACCATGATGCCATCGTCTGTGCCACTCGTGGTCTCCTCGGCGTCCGTGTATAAAAGCCAAGCCCGTGCCTCACTTTCGTCGTCTTGAGCCACTCGTCTTTCTTAGTCGTCGATCTCACCGGAGGTCATGTTGTCGCCATCTTTCGTGCCACTGCCGTTCCCTAATCACCATGGCCTTCATCACCGCCTCACCGTCCATCACTGCTGGTGAGCATCCCGCTCGCCCCGCCGCTCCGCCTCGTCGACGGGTAGCATGCCGCCGCACCGCATAGCCCGTCCACGCTAGCACGCACCCGCGTTGACCGACAGTTCACCTTCTCTGTGAACCGAATCCACCGTGTACCGAGCCAGATCCACTATTCTGTGAACCGTGAGCTGATCCCATGCCACATCACCCTGCCACCTGTCAGCCATGTGTTGGTCACGTGCCTGCCACCTTAGCCCTAGTTGTCCAGTCACCTGCCACATCATCAATCGAGTCGGCCGTACACTATTTCGTGAGCTGAGTCTACCATAGACTATTTCGTGCACCGAGTCCACAACATAGTAGAATTTCTGAATTTTCATTATTTTCTTTAGATTAGATTTTCCAAGAGCACATTCTCCTTCGTCCTAGCTCCAATTGACCCGGTTCTTTTTTTCTAAACTCATTTAAAGTTGAGCTCTATCTTTTAGTTTTAGTTTTGAAGTTTTTGGTGTTCATTTTAATTTTAATTTTTTATTTTATGCTTCACTTCATGTTCTCTCTCATTAGATCACACCATCGAAGGATTTGAAGTAAGATTTGGAGATCTAGAGCAATTAATTGAGCAAGGCCAAGGCAAGTCATGTCCTTTGATCATGTTAAATCTAGTTCTAAAATATATTATGTATTATTTTGTTTTAAATTATCATGCATCGCTATTTTATTATAAAACTTTTGTATTGGTAGTTAATAACCTATTTGATTAATTTCTTCTTGATAATTGGAATGCCATGATTCCATTATCACCATAAGATGGATATTTATCTACATATACAATATTAGTTGTCACATGGGTTGTATGTTTAGTATGCTTAGCCGTACTTGTAGTACGTTGGGTTGTCATCATATATGATCAATTAATTAATTTTGACTTAATGAGATATTAAATCGTGGTGGTCAGCCATTTTTATAAAATTTGTGCACCTTGGCATGGGTAGTGTCGTTGGTGCTGGTTATACAAAATAGTTTTCACTTGGACGAATAATCGTGCAGTAAAAGAGGATGTGGATGTTTTGCCTGGGTAATTTCTAAGGACTTAACTTTATGCACCATTGATCTGAGCCTTATCGTACAACCACATGTCTAGTATGGGATAGACCTGGCATAATAATTTGTGAAGTTTCAACTTTAATTTTGCCACTGATGTTTCATTGGCGCAAGAGGGAGCAATTATCGCTAGTGGTTAGTCTACTCGACAGCGAAACCTTAGCAGGTGAGATCAAGTTTAGATTGAGCATTGTAAAAGCCTTGCTGTGATTTTCTTTTACATAGAGGTGATCACATCATGTGGGTAATGTTGTGCAATCTCTGCAGAGTGTAAAATAATTCGAATAGGTGTGCCCCTGGTTATGGACAATGCTCGGTAATTTCATACGAGTGGTAGAGTTTTCATAAAAACTTGGTTGGATTAAGTTGGAAAGTGAATGGTTAGTTCACTGGTGATTCATTACGTGAACGGTTAATTCACATGTGGTTGATTGGAGTGAATGGTCAGTTCACTTGTGGTTACTCTCAATTCTTTTGTTTATTTACTTATTAATCATTTTCAAAGTTCGTTTTCAATCTATTTATTGTATTTACCTTAAATTATTGCTTTCTGCAAGATAACAACTCAGTTATCATTTGGTAATCCATGCATACTATATTGCATTTTTGTTACAAACAACTTGCTAAGTACTCTATGTACTCATAATTATATCCATATTTGATTAGTTTCTGAAGAAGTGCCAGATCAAATAGAGGAATTTGAAGGTGGTTTCAATGACGACGTTGTGGATTAGGACTTCGCTCACTATTTGATTGCCTATGTGTATGTCGAATGGCTACTATGCTTATTTCTATTTTCTGCTGCAAGTTTTTTAGGCCTTTCAGGCTATTATCTGTAAGCTTGGCCGTAAGGTTGTAACTTTGATAATTAATAATAATTTTGTCTTTTGCTTTATTAATCGAGTGTATGGTCGATATTTCATCCATGTTTACATTGTGTGCACTAGCATGATTCTGGACTAGTGCGGTATACACAGAGAGGTCCGGATTTGCATATTCGGATCTCGACATGTACCCAAGCCCTTAGCGCTTTACTAGCTGGTCGAAGACTCAAGTCTTAATTCCTTGCATTATTTGGCCATTTGCCATTTCGATTGCCCCATTGCTTTGTGGATGGGCAACAGAGGCAAAACATAACTTGGAACCCAATTCCTGGCAAAATTCTTGAAACTTTGCACTCGAGAATTGCTTACCATTATATGGAATTATTCAACTGGGTACCCCAAATCGAGTAATTATACTTTTCAGCATGAACCTCTTAACAGCTTTCGTTGTTATCCCAGTGACAGGGTCGGTTTCAATCCATTTTGTGAACATGTCAATAGCCACAGAAAGAAATTCAAAGCCCCTCGGTGCTTTTGGGAAGAATCATAGGATGTCAAGCTTGTAGTTGCAAAAATCCAAAATAAAGGTATAGTCTGTAGAGTCTGAGCTAGTTGGTGTATTTGCCTGCTATGAGACTGATATTGTACACACTTCTTAACTAGATCTTTAACCTCATTGAGGGTTGTTGGCCAGTAAAGACCATGTTGAAAGGCTTTTTCGACCAACGTTTTGTAAGAAACGTGTGCTCTACAGATGCCCCTATGTATGTCATGAAGGAGTTGTAATATTTCTTTCTGTGATATGCATCGCATGAGGACCCCTTGAATACTTTGTTTATAGAGTATCCCTTCAACCAAAGTATATATTTTGGCCTTTCGGGATAAATGATCTACATCCAAATCGTCTTCGGGCACTGTACCCTTCTGAATATACTCGTAGATGGGTCCCATCTAGGTACCCTCAAATTCTAGAGAAGCTATCTCATTAGGAGTTGTCTCTAGTGTTTTGACCAAAGACAGCATCTGGAGATGTTCCAAGAAAACCCCTTTTGGTACTAGTGATTGGGAAGAAGCCATTCAAGCTAACTGGTTAGCAAGAAAATTATCCTTTTGAGGGATATATTATATCTCAAAACCAAAAAAGTGCTTCCAAGCCTTCTGACTTTCGATAAGTACCGAGGTATGGTCGAATTAGAGCATTGGTACTCTTTTCTAACCTGATTCACGACTAGTTGAGAGTCTCCTCTCACGAGTAGTTGTCGAATCTCGAGCGCTTTCGTGGCTCATATGCTAGCTAACAAACCTTCATACTCGGCCATATTATTAGTGGTTAGAAAGTTTAATTGAATAGCATACTTTAAGGTCTCTCCTATAAGAGATGTCAAGACCACCCTAGTCCCTAAGGCACTAAGTGTATGTGACCCATCAAAGTACATTGTCCACTGGTCGTGGAAGTTGTACTAGGGATCCTGAATAGGTTTAGGATTTGTCCATTCGGTGATAAAGTCTACCAAGATCTGGGATTTAATGGTCATTCGGGACACAAAATGGAGGTCGAACTCCCTATGTTCTACCGACTATTTTGCCATACGTCCTACTACTTCCCTGTTCTGGAGGATCTCTCCTAAGAGAAACTCAGATGACACAACAATATTGTGTGCCTAAAAATAGTGCCTCAGTTTCCTCGAAAACATAAGGAGGGCATATAAAAGTTTTTGAACATGAGGGTAACGCTCCTTAGGAAACCTCTGGTATGGAATTACGAACATGACTAAAATGTCTAATGAATTGTCGTAAGGTCTCATTACTGTTTGGTCTCATCCTATGTAGGTCGTCCTCCTTCCCATGGCGATTCTAGGTGCCCTGGAAGTTGGCTAGCAGAAGGTCACAGAGGTGTTGCCACGAATGGATCGACTCTAGCAGTTAATTTAACAATCGTGATCGAGCAGATCTTTTGAGCACAATCAGAAGGTAGTTTGTCATGACATGCTCTCCGCCTGCTGCTTGGACCGCGGTCATGTATATTTGAAGGAACTCAATGAGATTCTGAGACCCATCAAACTTCTTCATATTTACCAGTCAAAACCGTGGTGGCCAGCGTACTGCTCAAAGATCGAGTGTAAACGCCCAACATCTGATAATAAGATCGTGATGCCTCCTTTTCGAGAAAGGATGATTGGCATCTCCAAGCTGTCATACTCGACGATGCCTGGTAGTCGAGGGACCCGACCGATAATAAGCCTCGTCCATCCGAGGGTAATACTCCTCGTATTCCATTTGCTGTTACAGATTTCTTGCTTGAAGTGGTGATCAATCAACTCCTCTATAAACTTGCTAATCTGGGGACGTTCAAAGAATTCTTCTCTGACCGGATCTATGGTTAAGAGAGCAACGTGACCTGTCATCACGTCGATTTTCACAAGGTTAGTTATTCGAGCGACTAGTCGCAGTCATACCTGTACAACCCCTAGAATTGTGTCGATGAGGTTGCCCGAGTCTGACCATCATGCTTCAGAGTCTTCAAGCGATCCCCTCAGCGAAATGGTCGGAGTCTGGACTGTCTGGTGCATGAGCAAGTTCTTGAGTTGGTTTTTCAAGCAAGTCATTTATGTGTTGAAGCTCCCGAGCCTCTTCGGATTGATATAGGACGCGCCCATGTAAAGATCTCTAGGCAGCCAACCTTCTTCTCTGGATGGTCTTAGGATCTTCAATATCTAATATTGTTCGAGCCCACCTTAAAGGAGAGCGATTATTTCGAGGATTTCTCCCCCGGTCATCAGAGTACTGACCTGGTTCATCTTCGGAGGTCTCCTCACATCACCATGAGGGTTGCAGTGTGTGAGCAAAGGAGAGCATTCCCATCCCTTCCTTTGAGAGAGCGATCAATATCTATGGGGAGGACAAAGATCTCCTGGATATAATCTCCACTTCTGTGGGATGGTGCCTCGCTTGAAGAGTCCTCCAGCAACAGCACATCGTGACCTAAAGTAAGCCCCTCCAAGAAGGGGAATTATGGGTTATAACTATCTCCCGTTAGAGTTGAGCCCTGTGGAAGTATGGGCAAACTAGCAGGGAGCCCACCCACGCTATCTGCGTGGACAACTGGAGAGTGACGATCACCAGATGGTGATGGAGCCCTAGAATTTGGGATCCCAGTACTCATCGAGCAAATCAGACGGCCTCCGAGGGACTCGAACATTTAGAGGTAGGCCCTTTGTCATGCTGCGAGTCATGTTCGTGGTCGGATTGACCCTTGACCTTTGAGAAAACTGGTTCTTCTATTGAGCGTAATGCTGTGGGGGATAAGGACTCCTTCTTAGTCTTATCTGTGGTGCAATCTCCAGGATCTTGTGATGGATCTCTAGAGACAGCCTCACCATCAAACGAAAGCATGGTCTGCTCATAGTTGTAGCAGAAATCCATGTTGAGATCTGCGTTGTCGGCTAGGTCGAACCAATTCTCCTCATTCCACTCTCCTGCCATGAGGACATTAGAAAGAATAGAACATGCTGGAGTTTGGAAGGAGAATCCCCACGGTTGGCGCCAACTGTCAATGTTTTAGTATCGATCTTACGTATGATTATTTGGATTTGAGGGAACTCTCAATGACCTGGCTACGATCACACAGAAAAAGACACAGAGATTTTATACAGGTTTGGGCCATCTCCTAGGAGAATAACAACCCTACTCCTATGTGGCTATTGCTCGATGAACTGATTACAATTAGGAAAGAAAGTAATGTAGAATGTCTTGCGCTACTCCCATTGTTTCCTCCCCTCTTCTTCCTGACATTAACCCTTATATAGTCGGCGAAGTAGTGGCGGTTGTTCCACGCCAAGAGATGTCTTAATGTTTCGGATGATAACCGTCTGATGGGAGATTGTCAGAAATGTGGTATCTCACTCGTCGTGCGGTGGTTACTATCAGAGAGAAGTTATGTGCAGTTATTTCAGAGAATAATTGCACATGCTAACTGTCTTGTCAGACAGACCCACGATATAGTAAGTCATTGTAGACAAGCCAATCGAAGTCTGGCTAGTCGTAGAAAAGTCTACAACCACAAGATGGTCGTAGAATGATTTACGACTATATCATGCTCGTTGAAGAGCGTACGACCATGGAGCGGTCGTGGAAAGGCTTACGACCATGTGATGGCCGTAGAAAGGTTTACGACCATGGGATGGCCGTATAAAGGCTTACGGCCACCTGGCTAAGTTTTTTCCTTACGAATAAGGGGTATACTTAAGGAGTATAATGATGCATCGAGGGTCACTACAACAGAACATGGCTATGGTAACACTTGACTGCAACATAATACAAATTGTGTTACTGAGCAAAAACTCAAGAACACATACTTTGTGTCCCAGAGACCACAACACATACTCGGTATGATCATTAAACGTGTTACAAGCATATAGTACAGCAACATAAACATGTGTTACAAAGCTATCTGGTAACATACAATATATATGTTACGGACATGTGTTACTTTCTACTGTAGGGATAATCTTGTTCAACATTGATAGATTTGTACAAACAACACCACTACTAGATTGAAGATATTGATCTTTTTTTTAAAAGAAATTGGAAGGGCAAAGGTAGAAGTCCTTAAATTTACACTAACTGTCCCTTATAACAAAAATTGCAGTTTTTTGGTTTGGAAAAAGGCCAAAAATTCAGTAAAGCGAGAGAAAATATGTGGAACCTCGCTGCTATTTTTCATGTTAGAAAATCGCTTTCGGTCGTGGAACTACAAGGCAGATTTGTAAAGTTGAAAATTTAATTATGACGAAAAGTGCTAACATGTTCTTCATACAAAATAATCCTGATTTGTATAGTATAAAATAATTAGACATTATATAAGTGTGTATACGTAACATTCAGACTAGCTAGGGAGCTTTTCTAATCGCACTTATTTTTTCCATAAGTAATTAACATGGAACATTCTTTAAGAACAAACATTCATTGGACAACATAAATTTTTCTCTCTCAGATAACATGTACCCAGACAACGAATGTACAGTCCAAATGAGTTCAATAAAACTAGGCCAAAGCTAGAGGGTTAAAAGGAAATAAAAACGGGAAAGCTTTGGCAACAGTACATGCCAAAAAGTTAACAACTGCAACTAGGTGAGCAAAAAATAATCGATGACATCGTTTGGAGCAATCTGAAAATCATTTAATCAGCTACCAATATTCCAAAACATCATCAGTAGAAATCATCACATTAAGAAGCTTTGCATCCAAGCATCATCACATGAA
The DNA here is from genome assembly GCA_036346245.1 of Bonia amplexicaulis. NCBI lineage: Eukaryota > Viridiplantae > Streptophyta > Magnoliopsida > Poales > Poaceae > Bonia > Bonia amplexicaulis. The sequence goes on along the minus strand of CM070751.1, from coordinate 17,513,892 downwards.
GCAAGCCTTCAACAGTAATTACATTAGCATAACTTCAATTGGTATGCGAAGCGCTGGATCGACAATAATTTTATTTGGATTAAATTCTAGTCGAAGCTTCTTTGGTCTTGCAAAATAATTACACAGAGTTTGCTTCTCCATTATAGCAAAATCTACAAAAAAAATTATTAATTTCTGTCAATACAAAACTATAAACACAAAGCGAGAAAAAAGAAATTTGTTAAATATCTAGTGCTGCAATACAAAACAAATACAAGTTTATCTTTGTTAGGGAGAAATACCTTTCCACAAAGTACATAGAACGATAACACACATGACCTCCTATTTTTGCCTCACTTGCTAAATGAATAACCAAATGCACCATAACAGTGAAAAATCCTGGTGGAAATATCATCTCCATGCGGCATAATGTCATTTTAATTCTCTCCTCCAACTTCTCAAGCTCATTTATATAAAGTACTTTTGCATTCAGTTCTCTAAAGTACCCGCATAAATCAAATAAAACAGATATGACATTATCTGGAAGTACACCTCATGAGCAACAACGGCAGCTTGTTGCATTAGAATGTGGCGATCATGACTTTTAAGGCCGAAATTTTCCTTGGGCAACATTTACGCATCTTGAGATATTTCCGAATAGCCGTGCGGAACCTTTATATCATAAAGTACTCTACAAAATTGTTCTTTCTCTTTTTTGGACATGGTATAGGAAGCAGGGGGCAAGTAATACTTGTTATTAGCACGTTTTTGCGGATGCAGCTCTGATCTAATGTTCATTTCTTGCAGGTCTAGTCTTGCTTGTAAATTATCCTTAGACTTGCCCTCCAATCCTAAAAGTGTATCCGTATCTGGTATAGTATCCGATACTGGTACGGGCTGCGGTATTACACTCAACCCACCTTAATAGTTGACGCTCTCGGCTCACCGCTTACATGGCGAGGACCCGAACCCCAATTGGTAAATGACGGTGGCCTAACGCGCACGCCGCCACGCCATCATCTGAACAAGGTTTATGCTCTCGAACCAAGCTGTAACACTTCGCCTCCAAAGTCACTTCACCCAATCGAACTGTAACACGTCTAAAAGGGTTAAAACGGAGGTGCTATGCATAGAGCGCAAAGGCATATAAGTTAGCCCTCACCCACCTAAACTCTCAAGGTGGCACTAAACCACCTATTACTACGATCGAGGGCTGAGGCGGGCGGAGTCGGGCAGGGACCGGAGGCGGGCGCGGAGTCGGGCGGAGGCGAGGCGAGGCGGCGGGGCCGGGACGAGCGACGACGCGGATCCGGAGGCGGAATCTGCGGAAGACGGAGGCGGCGGGCGCACGGCGGCATGACGCGAAGGTCGACGCCGGTTCTCTCACTCCTTTCCATATCCCACCCTTTTAACAGCTTCTACTCTAGGCGAGCGCCGCATCTCCTCGCCTGGACGCCGCATCTCCACGCTTGGAAGTCTGGAAGCTCTAGTCGACCGCCTAACTTCGAAAAACTAGGCGACAGTCCCTGGCGTCCACCTTGGAGCGCCATGACGCCTAGGCGTCGCCTAGGCGACGCCTTGATAACATAGCATCCCATTATGCTCAGCGATGGCCACCGGGGGCGACGATCACCCGAGGAAGATATTTAAGCTATGTGTAACACACCATTCAAAAAATTACTCTATGGCCTAAAATATTTCACCCTGAAAATCTCCCTTCATATACTTCCCTCTAATGTAGAATCTTCCTCCAATAATCTCGGGCAATTAATCTCTCCCTCGACTTCCCATGCGCCATAACTCACAGTTGACTCCTTGACTCTCGTATACATCACATCCTTAATGCATGCGGGAGTAGCGATAGCGCCGAGCCGCGGGGATCATGAGGCGGGCGGCACCAAAACCAAAAGTTCAGATCGAGATCCCGCCGGCGCGGCGGCAACTAGTCGGCTTCGTCTTCCTCTACTCCTCGTCTCCTCCGCCTTCGCCGCCTTGGTCATTCTCCCTTTGCCGTCCGCCTGCTCAGATCGAGATCCCCGCCGTCCCGCACCGCTGTCCACCCGCATGACCCGGCGCCGTCGCCGCTGCCTCTCCGACGTCTCCGTCCCCACGGACCAACGCCGCCCGCCCGCCTCCTCCTCCCCACAAACCGGGCTGCGCCACCCCCGCCCCCACGCACCAGCCCGCCGCCTCCACGGAACGCCGCCGTCGGCTCCGCCTCTCCTCGAGTCCCGACGGCATCGACACCGCTGCGTCGCCTCCCGCCTGGCCGCCTCTCCTTCGGTCCTCCCCCACCGCACAGAACGCTAGCTCGTCGCCTCCCGCCTGGTATGTTCCTCAATCCTCAATATATTCCTTTATATGGCCTAGACGGCTAGACACTGAAGAGGATCATGTATTCATGTTCCTGTGGAGTGTGGAGAACCTTGCTGCACGCCATAAATTAAGCGGATCCTACACAATGGTCTTGAGCATCGTGCTTGTTTTGATGATCCACAGTGTATGCTACTTCGACTGTGATTCCTTGATTTAAGGAAAGATAAAAGGTGCTATTTTGTTGCATGAAATTGATAGGATATATATGAAAAAATAAACATGAAACTGTATGTATGTGCTGTTCGTAGCTGCCTAGTTAGTATCTTTGTTTTGCTTTCTTTGACGGACAGAAGCCTTGATGGTGTGCCTTCTGATTCCCTCATGTCTTGATTGAAGCTGAGTTACCTGCCAATGTCATTGATGCAAGACTTTCAAAAGCGCAAGAAATCCTAGAAGAGCTGTGGGAACATGATCTGTTTGTGGCTTTCACTCTTTACAATCTGTATGCTTTGTAAACTCAGACTGTTGTTAGCAAACACCAAATTATTCCATTGTCCCTTAATTCTTGCATGCATCTCCCCCAACTTGCACCTGAAAGGCTTTCCTAATATTTGCCTGGCACAGATTTCTCTTAGCAAATCTAGCCTACTATTTGTTTAACTAGCCTCTACAATTTACTTGCTAGTTGCTACTTTGCTAGTTAGAATTTACTAGTTGCTTAATTTGCCTCTGTCATTATGTAAAAATTGCTTTCGCGTATTATCCAACTAAATATTCGTGACCGAGACTAACCGTATCCGGAGTGGCATGTATTCGATCTGTATTCGTGACCGAGAATATCCGCATTCGTATTTGTATCCGATACTATCCGTATCCGACTCCGACTCCGACAAAAAATATGGAAAAGGATACGTGATAAGCAATATCCGTCCGTATCCGACTCCGACTCCTCTGTTTTTTTTAATGTGATGTCTCCTTTTATTTCGGAAGAAGCATAGCTAGATATATAGAGATTATGGACTCAGTTTTGCTCAGTTTTAACTATAGCTAGCCACATAGATTCCTCTGATCTTGCTTTTCCTCTTGCTTGAATCTACTTTACATACAACTGTGATAACATAGAAAATAGCACATTTATTCACTATATCTTAATGATTTCAAACAAAGTTCTTGTACCCTCATTTGTGCGAGAAATGGATATTAAAGTCAATAGGGAGAGATTGGAGGCGATACAAAGCATCATTGAAGAAAACTCATTTTAATGCAAAGAAAAAAAGATCAGCTCTGTATAAGCTATGTCCGGAAGATGTGGATTATGATCAATGGGTTGCACTTGTGAAAGTTTGGAAGTCAAAAGAAGGAAAGGTCATAACAGTGCAACAATATTTACATTGAGACTTTATTTCGAATTTTAAACATTTACATGTGTATGGTATGATCTCATTAATAGCGAGACTATTTTCATAGCGAGCCCTTAGTGAGAAGAACAAAATAGTCGTGCCATGATGAAAACAACACATACAGCAGGATCAAAGAGCTATGCTCGTTGGACTGAGGATATGGTGAGTTGTCTTGCTTTGTTCAATGTTATCCTCTATTTTGCGTCATATTGTGCATACATTCTTTTTTTCGAAACAAGATAATCCTCAAAAGAAGCAGCCACATAGAGCCATGGTTTACTTAGCAACTCACAAAAGAACGGCTAAAGATAAAAGTGAACATGTGGTATGTGATACACACAATGCTTCTATCATACTATATTCATTGGATCGAACAAATATGGATTTAATTACTTTCACTGTCAGGCTGAGTTGGAAAACCTCATGAATGAACAACGAATTAGTACAAGATGATGAGGAAGGGTTGCATGGAAAGGTGATGTCTTACATCAAGTTTTGGGTGATGAGAAACCGGACAAGTGCATGGCATGGGACCTTCCGGTCCCAAACGATGTTTATGGGCAAACATCACGGCGTCTCAAGAACATTAATATCACTACCATAGAGGATCACCATCGATGTAGGGATACATGTTATTGATGAAGTGCGAAGTTAAAGGAGCATGTCAGAATCAAGATCTACTTATTCAAGAATTGCTTAAAACTAAGTCATGCCATGGGAACAATAAACCTGCAAAATTGTTCTCAAGAAAAGACAAACCAACAAAGGTAAAAAATTTTCCTTTAACCTTAATGTAAAAATTCATTCCAAACTGACATCCTTTTCCAGGAGAATAAAATAAAAGGACATCATAGCAATTATCAATCACAAGCAGTACATTATAAAAGATAGGTATTTGTTATTATTTCTGTAAAACATTATTTCTCTTCAATTTTTTGTTTATCTCTATATTTAAATTTGCGAGAGTCCAAAGCAATGTAGCTGATTTTGAAGACTCGGAGTGAACAAGAATATATATCAATGGTAATTCTATTACCTCATTAATACCAGTTTATGTACTTCATATGAATATATACTAAGCATTGCTGTGCTCTTAATGGTAGAACAATGGAAGAGTGTTGGACCAACAGAACACATACGAGGACGATGACATGTCATTTTCTACTGAAAAGGTTAGCATAATCATTATGCATTTTTAGGAACATTACATTTTGTTTTAGCAATATAAATACTACAATGATTTGATACATGATTTTGTGACTGAACTAGTACGACAATTATGCAAATCAACAACTATTACAATGTCAAGAAGCGCCGCCATCATCATGGTCTCGCACGTTCTTTTCCACAAGAGGTAAATGTGTTGATAAATGACCGATTTGAGTTTCTATATTGATAGCATGTAATAAATTTCACTGTGTTTCACTAGGGAACCGAACAACAAAGAAAAAAATTCCAAAATTGCATGAACAACATACAAGATCAGGTGACTCGAAACAGGACTCAGCATCATGTGCCTTCAAAGAAGACAAGACCTTCGCCAATGGAGGTAAAAACACTATGTTTGGATTCATATTACAACTAATTTGCTTATATATGCTAGTTATTGACGATGATAAATATAGGTTGGTTCCATAGTATTACTCTTGACTGCAAAATATCCAAACAAAGACCAGGTGGCATATGCTACTTTGTTGAGCTGCAATCCATCTACAAAAGTAGGTGGTGTTGAGCTAGGCAACCAATTTTGGAAAGTACGAATCAATCACTCTTTGCGTAAAACTGAGGCACTTGTACGACCATTGGACTGCTGCAAGTCAATTGATGATGCCCATGCTAAAGGAATGCCGATTGCTTGGCCTTCAATATGTGTATGTTATTTCAACCTTGGTCCGCAATACTACATACTTTTTCATGTATCCTTAAAGCTAAGTAATGTTTGCTAAATGCAGTTCGGAAGATTAATGGTTGAAATCTCATACTTGTTTCACCTCATGGATAGATCATCGGGCAAAGATTTTAACAAGAATAGATAGATATCTTGTCATATTGTAGTATGAAAAGTTTGTTGTTATTCTCAAGACTTGTGTTCTCAAATGGAATGTCATGGATGTTATAAAATTATGTGAACCATATTTTGTGAACGTTGGTGATGCAATGTTGTTATAAAAGTTTGTTGTTATTCTCAAGACTTGTATTCTCAAATGGAATGCAATGTTGGTGATTAGTATTTTGTGCAATATGTGATTCTTGTGAAGAAAATAATTCTGCAGTCAATTGAATTGTCCTTTTGAAATACTTTTTTTCTTTTTTTCTCTCTCTAGATCTGTGTGTATATATATTTATATATTAAAATATGTTGCCAAAAAATGTTTTGGTGTAAGGAAGCGTGTTGCTACTCATATTACAATGGTGTTACTGTTGCTCCAAAAATGTGTTATTGGGGTAGCTAGTTGTAGCACAAATTTGTGTTATCGGGGTAGCTTACTGTAGCACATAATATGTGTTCTTATAGATATAGATATGTGTTGCAAGGTAGTAACACACTTTCAGACATGTAGTAGCACTTATCACGTGTTACTTCAAACCTAGCTAGTAACATAGGCTATAAGAACACTTAAAAATTGTGTTACCGCAAAGAGTAGTAACACCTTTCTTGACATGTAGTAGCACATGGGTGTGTTACCATAGCTCCTTCCTGGTGTAGTGGGTTATTATATCCTCCTCGGTATGGACTCAAATCGGCTCGATCTATCATGAGTGTTGGTATATTCAGTTGAGTCGTGGTTATTCCCAATTGCTAGTCTGAACAAGGTCACAGAAAGACGAAAATAACATGGAGAACACCATATAACAAACCATAACAGCTAGAAGGATCACCATTTCTGCATTGCTGATCCAGGAACAGACCAAATTCGAGATAATTGTTTCGGACATAGAGTTAGGGCAACATATTGGTTTTACAACAAAAAAACAGCCACCAGATCTGCCTTCCTATAAGCACCATCTTGGTCTTAGGTGCTTGCGGTCTCTGCTTCTTTAGCTTTGTCTTCATTTCATGAAGGACTTGCAAGGAGATTTCAGATTTGTCTGCATCCCTGAAGGGGCATGGCTTTTTGACTGAGCGTCCTCTTTGTTTTCCTTTTGCACTCAAAGGAATTGCCTCATGCTTGTATCCTTCTAACAGAGAATTAATCCGTGGGCTTCGCCAGAGATTAGTATCCACGAAAGGCAATGAGTTAGCAAGTGAGTTAGCATGTCAGACACGTGGACTACTTAGGGACTTAGTATTGTTTTAAATTGGGCTCAAGAAGTTCAAATCTAGGCTAAAGTTAGTAAATTATGAATTTTATATGGACTGAAAATTTTGTGGACTGAAAGAATTGTCAATTGTCAATTTTCATAAATGAGAACTTTTGGTTGATACGAAAAACCTCGGAAATGCCGGAACCCATAGAAGCACAAGTTTAGCACAACCGCAAGCTCCACAACCAGAAGGAGTATTTGGTCTTTCCAAGGAGGAGGTTTCAAACTGAAAATATTCGGTCTTTCCATTGGTGTACAAACTCATTGAGTTCGCATTGCTATTACCTATGTCAATGGCATCTATTAAAAGAGCCTTTTCAGCAATGAAAATTATCAGGATTGAATTGCGTAACAAGATTACTGATGATTGAGTCAATGACATGATGGTGTGCTACACCGACTGGGAGCTATTTAAATCACTTTCCGATATTACTATTATCGGACGGTTTTAAGCCCTGAAAACTTGAAAAATGAATTTGCCACGTAGGCAGGATTAGCACATTTTTCGGAAAATAAATTCCGTGTAATTAAATATAAAAATAAAAAATATTATATCATCATGGACAATATAAAGGAATAAGAGAAAAAAAGCAAAAAATTTTAAAAAGCCAAAAAGCTAGAAAAACAAAAAAACTATAAAATATAAATCATAAGCCAGAAGCTGAAGCCAGTTAAAGACTCCACACGCTACAGTTGCTTTGAGCCCTGTCGTAGTACCTCCCGCATTTCTTCTTTCTGCAAGCCAGCCCAAAATTTAATCCAGTGACAAACCTAGAACACAACTGCGATCAGATCTTTAGGAAATTTTTCTTTGAAAACATGCATCATTCCTTGTTTTCCAAAGTGTGCACGATACCGAGGTCACCCCAACTGCTACCAATCGCCTCACTTTCTTAGGGAATTTTCTTGACCATACACCCCCAAAGTCAGGAACTGAATTTGGCATACCACAGAACCCAAAAGCACATTGGTTAACAGTCCAGATGAATTTAGACATGGAACAAGATAAGAAGAGAGATGATTCGCTGATTCCTCAACTCCACAAAACATACAAGAAACTGACTCTTTCCAACCTTTTTTTTAACAAATTATCCTTTGTTAGTTGTCAATTTTTATAACTAACCACAAAAAATTTACCTTCAAATGTATCATGATTTTCCACACCTTCCTATAATGTTATGGACGCTAGCACATGGCGGTGGTAAGGGCCCTTAGGGCCGAATCAAGGTGTCCCTGGACCCAAGTGGCACGACAGTGACATGAGAGCACACCACAAGGACATGGAAGGAGGGGGAGAGGCAAAGACTATTGTTTAATTCTTGCTTGGCCATAATGATTACAATCTGCTCATTTGGGTTTTTTATGGTTTATAGTTTATTTTGTATTGTAGTTGGCTTATTTTACACTGTACATGTTGATATCTTTTTTGGCGTAATTAAATTTAAAAATTTTAAAATAGAAAAAATAGATTAGCCCATCATGAACAATGCAAAGCAATACTAAAAAAGAAAAGACAAAAAAGCCTAAAAAACCAAAAAATCAGAAAAATACGAAATTAAAGAATAGTGAACTAAAAGTAAAAAGCAAGAAGCTAAAACTAAAACGAGCAGGACCAAATATAGAGCGAATCTCCTAATAATTATCGATGAGATTGATCTAAATAATAATATTTCTAACTAATAGATAAGATACCAAATGACTAATCCTTATCCTTTGAAACAAATCAAACTAATTGGGCAAATGGATAACTTGGTTGGGAAGAGGAGCCATCCTAATCCTCAATGCGGGAGATTCAATTTTTTGCCACTCTTAACATTAGCCAATTATCGCTGTCACTTATATGTGGGACCACCTGAGTCACTGACAGTGGGCCAGGGTGGCAAATCCTTTGCCACTCTACTTATAAGGATGGCAAATTATTAAATTTTCCCCTCAATGCGGGCGACGTTGGACCAAATAAATATTGATGGATTCCGTTGTCCAGCTTGTCTTGGGGAGTTTTTCATGCTTCTTGTGTATAATTGTTGCTTCCTCGACATAAAAAATATACAAAATGGATGAAAATTTCGCCAACTAGTCAATCCATGTGACAAAACCGTCCAATCAGATAACACGGTGGCAATACCACCACATGAAACTACCTTGGTTTAAGTGAATCGGATAATGGAATGTTTAGGGTTCAAGCCAGTTTCAAAGTTTGAGATTTTAGATGGACTTTTGAGTAAAGTTTAGAGTTTTTATCTATTTTTAATGAAAGCTTCTGAGTTCTCTCAATCAACTGGTCAGCCAACCTTGACAACCTCATAGCTGATCCTTGTGTAAGCAATTTGAAACTTGCATTAAGTATAAACATATAGGTCTTATCAGCATCCTTCTTTTCTCAGAACTTATCGCAAAACATTCGGTTTCCCTGTCTATCTCATCAATTTGATTCATCAGGTCCTGCTTAAAACTTTTTATTCATTCCCTCCACATTTATGTTCCAACCCTTTAACTTCTTCCTAAGCAACCTCATTAAAACTGCCAATTATCAATTGCCCTTTTTGTGTCTTTTCAGTTCAACCGCACTTTCCTAACTATCTCATCAATGCCATCCTCTGGAACCGACATAACTCGGATTTAAACATTGACCTATGAACAACAGTCCAACCAGTATCCAAGAACAAAGGTGCTCGATCAGGTAAGGATATATCTAAGCGGTGTTGGTATTAGTTTTTGTTAATAACTTTTAATTATGACTTATAATTTTTGGCTGAAAATAAATAGTAATAACTGAAAAAAGTAGCTTTTAGAAGTAATGAGCAGACGGTAGAAAAGTGAGGGAAAGATACGTGCACATAACAAAAGCGAGTGGAGTGAAGTATGTGATACACCCGTGACGTCCTACCTTATCCTCGGAGCGAGACAGTAGCGAGAGGAGTGGAGAAACCGTTTCGAAAAACCGGATATTTGTTAGGAAGACTTGAACTACAACCAAAGGATTGTTCTCCTCCCACTCTGGACTCATATGAATTCTGCAACCATATTGACAAGCCAAAAATCATTTATTTATAGAGATATTATCATGTGAATACATGGGTGTTTATATTGGCTTATGTTTGAAGAAGTCAGAAACTAATAATGAACATTCAGCTTTTCGAAGCGGATTCTCTACTTCTCTCGTTCCTGTCTCACTTTGAGAATAAAGTAGCAGGTTACAAACGTATCACATACCCCACTCCTTTCACTCCAGTCTAGGGCATACATCTCTTTCTTACTTTTCCCATCACCCACTCCCTCTTTTTAAAAGACTAGCTGAATGTACGTGCGTTGCTACGGATTTTTAAATTTTATCATACTACATGTTTTAAAATTTATCATTCTACGAGGAGCGGAAGAACTACCTATATACGGATCTGAACGACTGATCTTTGATCGAATGGCTAAGAAAAGAGAAGAGAGAACGGACTGACGACCACCAACTCAAATTTTTATAATAAGACTAGTTTTGTATCCGTGCGTTGCAACGAAACTCATTAAATATATAGATAATCATGCTATAGAAGAGAGTTGTTTTGATCGGTTGAAAAGTAAAGAATAGTGAGAAGTTGAGTGAATAGAGTGGTTGGAGAAGAATGAACCTATAACCACCAATTCTTTCTTTTATAATAGTAATAGATATTTCTTTTAATACTATTTATTTGTAGTTAAATCTATAAGCTGTAGTCAATATAAAAAACCCTTATATGTAACAGTTGTGGAACAAGTGTAGTACTGCTATCCAGCTAACTAACTAATAACACATCACGTCAGCCATAATGGCTTCCATTGCTTTGCCCACACGTCTTGTCAAACTTTATGTGTAAACGAACAACGCGCTCGTTACGTGGTACGCGCTTGTTAATTTCCCAGCATGCAGGCATACATCGTGCACGCACGCGCGCGCGTACTGGGCAGTGGGCAGTGGGCACACCACGCCGCACACGGCACATCATGCGGTACGATCGATAGAACCGCGCGCGCTTCGTGCCGTCCTCGAGCTGCAACCTCGGGTGCGTGCGCGGCCGCTGGGCTCCGGAGCCGAAGTAACAGACTCCACGCCGCGCGCGCTCACCGGTTAAATGCGAACAGGCAGCACAAACCGGCATGGCATGCGTTGCAACGGATGATTCGTTTTATTCGATTTTTATATTCAAAAAAACATAAATATGATAAATAAAATTTGTATTTAGAAATGTTCGTATTCGTATTCGTATTCGAGAATATTCGTATCCATATTTGAGAATATTCGTATTTGCATTCGTATTCGAGAATATTCATATCCGTATTCGTATCCGAGACTATTCGATCTGTTTCTAGAACCCATGAAAAATCCGTACGAATTTTGTGACTCAAAATTTGAATTTAGACGGTTTAAAACCGATAACCGGTCAAAAACCGGTGAACAATCGTCAAAACCGCTAGGAATCCGTTTTATCCGATATTCATATCCGAGAAAATCCGTATTCGAAAATATCCGTATTCGTATTTGAGAATATTCGTATCCGTATTTGAGAATATTCGAATTCATATTCGTTTTAAAAATATGAATTCGTATTCGTATGTGAGACTATTCGGTTGTATTCGATGTTATTCCCAATCTGTTCGTGTCACTGCCTGCCGGCTAGTATTTTTTTAGTATCAGTACCTTGTTTCCATTGATCTAATACTAGTAAATACCCCATGGTTGTTGGTGGTTAACTAGACGTCCGTGGCCTATCCAACGCTCCCATGTGCATAGGTGCCTAGCTTGGGGAAAAGGCTCAGGCACCAGAGCAACCAAGGTAGTGGCAGGGCGAAAGCAAGTGAGAGGGCAGCCATCGCGGCGGTACGAAGGGAGCATGAAGGAGCGACGCGTTGGTGGAAACAATGGCCACGAGGGATGGTGGAGAAAGAGCAGGCTTCGACAACCCTAGGGCTAGCGTGCAATGGTGACGGCAACATGTTGGAGAAGAAGAGGAGTAGGATTCGTGGAATTTTGGCATATTTGAGATATTCTTACTCTAAATATCTCAAAAAAGATATCTTGATTCTAGTTGTTCTTAGGTTTGTTAGGACACATCGGAGTTGATTTATGATCATCTTGATCAGGGGCGGAGATGGGCCTCAGGTCGGTTGGGCAACGGCCCGAGGCCCAGAAAAAATAACAGTGTAAAATTTTTGATAGTATACCCAAAAAAATACTGTATAGTAATCGGGCCCAAGGCTCCGGCCCGCTACCAGTTGTCGCGAGCAGCCAGCCCAGCAGCGGACCATGGCGCCCCCGCGGCCCAATCATCCTAGCCTACCCTAACCGCACGCGGACGTGCCCTCCCGTCTCGCCATCGCCAGCCTCGGCCTCGCGAGCCGCCTCCAGCAACCGCATCTCCACGCGCGACGCGCCGCCCCTAGCCCCCCACCGCCTCGGCGCCTCCTCTCCGCCTCGACCCACGGCGACGCCAGACCCCGCCTCGGCGCCTCCTCTCCGCCGATCTCCGCGGCACGGCCCCCACCTCGGCGCCTCCTCTCGCCTCGACCAGCGGCGCCTGACCCCCGCCTCGGCACCTCCTCTCCGCCGATCTCCGCCGCACACCCCTGCCTCGGCGCCTCCTCTCCGCCGATCTCCGCCGCGCATGGCCCCTTAGCGGATCTCCGCCTCGGCGCCTCCTCTCGCCTCGGCCCGGCGGCGGCACCACCCCCGCCTCGGTGCCTCCTCTCCGCGACTCCACCGGCGCCTCCTCTCCGTGGCTCCGCCATCCGCCGACGCCGCCCCATCGCCACGGCCGCCGTCACGGTCTTGGCTCTCCGGTGAGCTTCGTGATCGAATTGTGATTGACTGATTGTTCATTGTAACATAGAGACTATTTGGATTGTCTGGCATTAGGTTGTAACATAGTAGCAACTTAGCACAACATTGGCGAAATGAGAAAATAGGATAGAGTGTGCTATCTTTTATCTTGGATTGAAGAAAGAAAATGATAAATTGACTTTCTATTTGGTTATGTAGAAATGTTCTATGAATTTAGGTGTGTTTTGATGATGCTTGGTTCCAATCCTATTGATATGTAACTCTGAAAATAGCCATTTGAAGCAAGTATAGACTACAAACCTTGATACTGATCTTTGACACAATCTTTCTACCTCGACTGTTATCAAATATCATATGAACTTTAGGTAGCCAGATTCAATCAAATGGTTATAGTAGATCTAGTTGAACACTGTTAGTGCAGGCATGTAGTTAGTGAGTTCTCATTATTCGCCATGCTTCCTATGTGGAGCTTTTAGTTGCAGTTGAGCAATTTTATATTTTGATTATGTATTTGTATTGTACTTTTGTTATACCTCAGTATTGATAGCATTTTATATTAGTTATAGACTTATGTCCTCCTTAGTTTTGGGCCCGAGGCTTCGATAAATCCTGGCTCCGCCACTGATCTTGACTATTTTTAACCCACGAACAAGCTCTAGCCTCAAGGTTAATGTCATGATCAGCTTTTCGTCCTTGTTTAGGGTTTGTTAGATCCACAAGTTTTTTATGGAGATCCACAAGTTTCTATCCATCAAGATTTGATTTTGATTTGATTTTTTGGTGCTGCAGTGGGTAAGGAACATATGTGCTTGATCCCAAGCTGAACCAACACCCGAGCACCAAGTTTGGCTAAAGAGTATATTCTTTTCAGCTTCTAAAAGCTGCTTTATAGCTTTTCTATAGTAACTAGTTTTGCAAATAAAAAAATTGCCTAGATTTGCTTCTTCCTCTCTTCTTTGCTCTCCTCTCCTCCTCCTCATCTCCCCCTCCTTTTTTCTCCTCCCTCTCCTCTCTTCTCCACTCCTCCCTCTCATTTTCTCTTATCTCTTTTCTTTCCTCTCTTCTCCTCGGCCGGCTGCTCTTCTTTGGCTTCTCTTCTTTCTTTCTCTGTTGAGGCAGCGGTGGCCGAGCAGCCTCCCTTTTACACCCCCCAAGTTGCCTGGCCGTTGGGCGACTGGACTCCAGTCGCCCAACGGTCGGGTGATCGCACACCGCGCCAACGGCCGGGATTGCATGCGTGTCGCCTGGCCCTTGGGCGACAGGCTCCAGTCGCCTGGCCCTTGGGCGACAGGCTCCAGTCGCCCAACCGTTGGGCGATTGGAGCCTATTTCTGTAAAAAAAATGTGGCCGCAGGTAGATTTCTGTTATTTCGAATAAAAAATAGATTATTCATACAAAAAATTCTACATGTGCTAATGCCACTTGGACCCCGAAGGTATAGAGCGTTCTAGGTGTGGCGCTAAGGTTCAATAATAGCACACCCATCACCGCACAAAGAGAATAAGAAAGAAACGAGAAAGATAAAGGCCGTGTTATTTTTAACTTATGGCTTATATCTTTTCTCAAGCAAATAAATAAAACAGTTTCTTCGTCGCCATTTCGTAGTGATTTATTGAGAAAATATTTTTAAAACGATTTATTTGTATTCGATTCGTTCAAACATTGACCAAAAAACTATAATCTACAACTATAAATTGCAGTCCGAAAGAACCATCCCAATTCCCTTAGGCATTTCCATATGGGACGACCGCACAAGCATCGCATTCAAGAATCCCATTGCAGCCCGGCATAATACTCCTCCCTAACTCCTCTACATCACATATACATGTACTCCTACCTTGCTTCAATTCAGCGAGGCACCACTGCCAGCGCCAGGCTCATAAATTCGATCTCGCTGGAACGAACACGCAAGGATCGATCGAAATCGGCGTCAAAAGGCAAATGCATATGCAGCAAACTCACAATGCCGGCCCATATAAATATCTATCTAAACCTCAATGTGGAGATAAATTATTTCTGGTACATTGACTGACCAAACTCGTAGTAGTACAGTTTCTTCGATGGAGACAAGTAGGTAGCCGAAAATAACAAAAGTGAAGAGATCCGAGAGAAAGAACAGGGAAAAAAATGGAGAAAGAGAAGAGAACTGAAAAACGGTACACGACAGAGGACCACGACTATACGTGTATAAACGACCGGAACTTAACTGCCTTGTACCGAGCACAACCACCGGCCGTCGGGGCCGCACTGCACATGCGCGCGTCAGACACGGACCCAGTAGCTGCCATTACGCCGGCCGGCCCAGCTGCGACGACTCCGGCCGGCAGTCCAGCCCTGACCTCACCACCACACAGACAGTCACATCAGTTAGCCTCCGCGTTACGGGCACGCGCGCGCGCGCCGGCCGATCCCATCGGACCAGGTTTAGCACTGAAGGGAACATTGAGACGAATGGAAATGCGTGGGACTTAATGCGGTTGAATTACCTACAGATACGAGAGAGTGGCATCCTGTAGCAGATCGCGCGCTAGTGCTTGAGCACTTCCGGGATGTCCACCGGGTACCGGCTGATGCTCTCGGCCCACGGGCCCTCAGCGTTGCGCGCCGGCTCGATGCACTCCCACGCCGCGCTGTTGCACTTGAACCCGGACCCGAACCCGATCATCCACACGCGGTCGCCGCGGCGCATGCGGCCCTTGGCCTCGATGTAGGCCAGCTCGTACCACACGGAGCTGCTCGACGTGTTGCCGAACCGGTGCAGCGCCATGCGCGACGCCTCCACGTGCTCGTCCGAGAGCCCGAGGCTGCGCTGCAGCTCGTCGATCACCGCGCGCCCGCCCGCGTGGATGCAGAAGTGCTCGAACGCCGTGCGGAAGTCGGGGAGATACGGCTTGACGCGCCTGTTGAGCACCCGCCGCGCGATGAAGGAGAGCGCGAAGAGGAGCTGCTCCGAGGCCGGCAGGACGAGGGGCCCAATGGCGGTGATGTTGGCCTTGAGCGCGTCGCCGGCGATGGTCATGAGGTCCTTGGAGAGGTTGATCCCCCTGTGGCCCTCGCCGTCCTCCTGCTGGAACACGCAACGGTAGGCGCTGTCCTGTGCGCCGGTGAGCGTCCGCACGACGCGGGAGAGGCGGAAGCGGGCCTTGGCGCGGGACGTGGACAGCAGCATGGCTGCACCGCCCATGCGGAAGAGGCAGTTGGGCAGGAGCATGGCGCGCTCTTTGCCGACGTAGTAGTTGGGAGTGATGGTCTCTGTGGACACGACCAGCGCGAGCGCGCCCCGCGGCGCGACCTGCAGGAAGTTGCGCGCGAGCCCCACGGAGATGAGCCCGGCGCTGCACCCCATCCCGGAGAGGTGTACGTTGCGGATGTCGCTGCGCATCTTGTACTTGTGGATGATCATGTCGGAGAAGGACGGGATGGGCGCGAAGAGGCTGCAGTTGACGATGAGGATGTCGATGGCGCCGGGGCTGATGCCCGTCTTGGCGAGCAAGTCGTCGATGGCGGAGAAGATGACGAGCTCGGCCTCAGCGCGCGAGGCCTCCATGTTCCGGTACGGTGGGATGTAGTGGTGCGCTGGCGGCAGGCAGGTCTCCTCTCCGAGCCCCGAGCGCTCGAGCAGCCGCGTCATGAACCGGACGCTGCGCTGGTCCACGGAGGCCCCCTCGATGAACGTGACGAACTTGGCGTGCTCGAGGAAGGTGGCGAAGGGGACACGGCAGTTGGGCCTGGTGCGGAAGCAGGCGTAGTCGACGAGGTACACGGAGCGTGGCCGCAGCATGAGGTAGAGCGTGGCCGCCGCGGCCGGGAGGAAGACGGCCAGAAAGAGGTGCACGGTCCGGAGCGCGTGGAGCCTGCCGAGCAGCTCCTCGGGCCCGGCGCGCGCCGCATTGACGAGTGCCGCGACGGCGAGCGGCGCCGCGAGCACGGCGAGGAAGTTGTTCACCACGTACTGGTAAAGCGGCTTGAGTTGCTTGAGCTGAGGTGACGAGCTCATGCTGTCCCGCCAAGTGTTGGCGTTTTTGCGTGCGTCTTTGGGAGAGCTGGGTGAGTGTGCTCGTGCACTCCAAGTGAGACTCGCACAATTGTGGCCCTGGGAGAGGAGGGAAGATGGGAGGATTTAAAGCAGTGCGAGGAGGGAACTAACGCACACTGGTGGGCCATCCGCCTCTTTACTCGCACAGGCTAGCTAGTGCTCATCCGTCTGCTGGTTCACCGATAAATCTGATGAATTGTTGTTGCTAATTTAAGACCGTGTTTGGCCTCACTGATAGACCTCATGCGAATTATGGAATTCTCCTACATACTTTATATAAAGGTGGTATTAGCTAGTACTTATTGTCTTCTCTCCAATGATTAACTTTGAGCTTTATTTTGTTTGTTACACAGTCTCATATATTAGCAACTTTTCTTTTTCTTAGAACTACATATTAGTAAATTGATCTTTGGAAACAAGGAGGGAAGAAACGGAGAAGAAGCGGCACATTTTGACGTCAAAGCACAGGTGAACCAGCTCGCGTGCATGCTGCTACTGCACAGCGTTCAGCACTCCGGCACTCGAAAGGAAATGAGTTGCATTATCGTGCGTCTTTCCTCTCATCGTTGTTGGATGCCAGATGAGCGTTGGGATAGTGCAACAATTTCAAACGTGCATACTAGTGCCTCAGTCCAAAGCAATATTGGAATTTTGATGAGCAGAAGAAATGGATTGTACCATTCCTCTGTATCATCTGTTTCTTAAAAGCGAAGGATCCATTTTCGATTCGGTTGCTGACTTGCTATGGTCGGCATGGACGGCCGTCGCATGAGGTGCCCATGAAGTTAGATACGGTGCCCATTAGCGGTGCACATAGAACAGATATTTTTCGACAGTTCGTTCGTCCGTTTTAATTTGAATATAATTCGAAGTAAATTTTTGGATATCTGAAGGTTTTGTCGGATATGAAAACGGAGTCGGATATTTTTTGTCATATACGGAAACGGATTCGGAAAAAGCATATCCGACGGATACGAAATTATCCGCGTATTTTTCCGGATAGTTACCGGATATGGAAACGGATAGTTACCGGATAGTTACCGGATACTTTCTCTTTTACACTCTACGCTTGTTCAGTAAGAAATAGAATGCTTTCTGATTGAAAATATATGTTAAGCAATAAGCATACGGTTATTTCTGGGACTATGATTTGCACCGGAGAAGTTGAGCCTGCTGAGAAGAAGTAGAAGAAGTGCACCTCGAAGGTTTGAGACCACTATATTAAATACACGGTGACTGTTGACACAAAAAATGATGGAAAGGAGAAACAATTTTAGATGCAGTGCAATAAATGTCCTCACAAAGCTCAATGTGAGACCTTAAGAGACACAAAGGCATTGTGGAATCATTTGCTAAATGTAATGAAGTTAAACGAACTAATGATATACTTGACTACTTGGCTATGGGCAATTCGTACTTTTAAACCATGTGACATGTAGCTAGTTAGCTACTACTTATTTAACTAGTCTCTATTATTTACTTGCTACTTTGCTAGCTAGAATTTATTAGTTGCTTAACTTGTCCCTGTCACTATGTGAAATTTGCTTTCGCGCATTATCAGATCAAATATTCGTGACTAAAACTAACCGTATTCGGAGTGGCATGTATTTGATTCGTATTCATGACCAAGAATACCCACATTCGTATTCTTATCCGGCACTATCCGTATCTGACTCTTACTCCGACAAAAAATATGAAAAAGGATACGGGATAAACAATATACGTCCATATCTGCTCCGTTTGTACTCCTAGTGCCCGCATCTAGTATTGGGGACAAGTGCAATGAAGAATTATATAACATAGAGTCTCTTTTAGTAATTCACTTGCATATATAGGGTTCATTCACTTGTACCAGAATTAGTTTACACAACTTGAACTAAATCTGTACAAAATTAGCTTATTTTGTGGTTCTGGGACCTCAAGTGTCCGAGTATATATAGCAGACTAAAGTGAGCCCATGCAAACAAGACCAAAAAGTGAGCTCATGTGTCATTCGCGAGCTACAGCCCGCCGTTGCCGGCTGGGAAGGCCGGTTGGCAAGCTCACATCAGTGGTGATTACTGCTTTTGCGTAAGCAGCACGAGATAGCCGTACTATTAATGCGTGTGCAACAATTTGGGCTTGATTTTGTATGAAAATTTGGGTCTACATATTGTACTCTTGTCTCGTGGAGCAACTCAGAAGTGCTAGTACAACGATACAACCTACAATGAAAATTACGAGGTATGAAATTAAAGAACATCATCACGAAAGGAACTTACTGTGGAAATATGAAAAAATGCCTACTTTTGGCCTTAAATATAACGCCCTTTTCAAGAGTTAATGCACCCTTTTGATCTAGACATTTTGCATGGTAAGAGAGAAAATTATTGATACCGCCTCTGTTCTTTTTTAAAACGGTATTATTGAATTTTTATGGAATGGTCAAGTGGATTTGCAAAGATTGTATTTGATTTGGGCTGTTTTCTAAAAATCCTAGAAAAATTGGTAGTACCGCAGTTGTGAATGTGGTCAGACCGCAGGGCGGTAATACCTCAAGTGTGTGTGCGGTAATACCGCAAGGCGGTAGCTCCAACTATGTTACGGTATATTTTTTTCCAAAGAGGTCCAGTGCGGGTTTGCAAGGTGCAGTAGTTCTGCTTCGAGGTGTGGTAGTACTGGCATTGTATGTGCGGTACTACCGATCTTCCCAAAAAATAGAGTTTTAGGGATTTGAGCCATGGATTGCGTTGGGTTGACCTAGGTTATTGTGTTAAGGTTGAATGATGCATATTTTGGTTAATATGAGTCAAGTTATGAAGAATTTGTACCGAAAAATGATTTCTTTATCTTTGGATGTATATGGTCGTTTGGAGTCAACTGTGGTCAACGGTGAGGATCGGGGTTAGCCTCATGGAGGAGTTGAGGCCCAGAATGATCAAGAATTTTATGTGAGACGGTGAGCTCGAGCATAGCACGACGAAGGCGAAAAATATTGAAGGCGGATTCAGACGGCGGAATAATACCATGTAGTTTAGACGGGTCAAGTGAGCCGTGGTTCGGTGGAACCTGAATGGGAGAGACTTGGCGAGCTAGTGCTGCACCTACACGTGGCAAACATGGCGATTGCTTGCAGTGGTTGGTGATGGCCAGGTCAAAGAAGGGTATTTTGGTAGTTTGACCAAAATACCGAAACCATCATGAAACAAAACCGTGGTGTGTTGAAGAGCAGTTTAGGTCAAAGTGGAGCTGGCTTGATTAAGGTAGATCAAGGCTATGTACTTAGTGGATATAGACTTATGCACTTTAAAAAACGTGTATAAGTGAACCTATGAGAGTAAAATCCATGTGTGTAGGGTTAATGGGTTCCCCCATTGTAATAGTGGACAGTATCCACTAAGGGATATAGGTGGCTAGTTGCCCACCTATAAAAGGGGATGGTATGGAGGCATGAAAAATCCATCCAATCCATCTCTTGTGCTCTCTTCTCTCTAGGGTTAGGGTTTGAGAGTGAGTGTCTTGGTGGAATGGCTGCAAAACCTAACTTTTTAAGTAAACAATACATCAATCATTGTGCAACTCTTGAGTCTCTATTATGTTTTGATTGATGAGATTTTCATATGGAAACATATAAATATTCCTTAGGGTCACAGCTACTTTTTTTCACATCATCTCTGATCTGAAATGTTTGAACTCTGAGGCAAATCATCAAACAAAATGGAAGCAAAATGGAAATACTTCGGGATGATCTGTATAGGGATATGGGTGAATCAAAACTATACCAAGGGGAGCAGATTTGTATTAATTTTGGTACTTGTGATTTTTGGTTGGTTTTGATTTCTCCTCTTCCCTTCTCGTGATCTTGTTATACCAAGGACGTGTGAGTGATGGAGATAATTTTGGGAATATATCTCTATCCATCTATGCACTTTGATTGCAAGATTCATAAGAAAACTCGGTTTTGCTTGACTTTGGCCTCTATGATATTTTGGTTGGGTTTCTTTGGTGATCTAACTTGCTGTGACATATGGGAGTACCTCTAGACCCTTCTTGATCATTATCTACCCACGAGCAAGTTGTATTCACTAGATTTGGTTTTGATTCGGTGGTGGTACAATTTTCCTTCAAACTAAAAAAGGTCTTAACATTGGCCATGTTTTTCGTGATCGTTTATTGGAATAGGATCATAATACCCTAGAGTAGATCCCTACCAATTTTCATGTTCTTTGTATCCACGAGTCAAAAGTTTCTTTGATTTTTGTTTTGGAACTCGAGATGTTTCTCCCTGTTCATCGGGGAGCGGTAGTACCGTTGGTACCATAACGGTAGTACCGGAGTTCCACATGTAACACAACTGTAGTACCGCTTGTGCTGTAGTACTGTACCAAAAACTGCATGTTAGCCCTTAGCCTCTCCTGCTTTTATAGGCTAAACATCCCAAACCGTGTTCACCGCAAACATGGACACATATATCTATTTCTTCCGAAAACCAAGAGACTCGAAACCCATTCTGTAACACCCCAGGACCCACATTACCTTGTGATGCTACTAAAACTGCTCTACAACTAGCCAATTTACAAGATAAATTAAACTGACAACAATACTAAACAAGATAGTATAAGCGGAAGCATAAACAACTAAGCAATAACAGAATAGTGATAGCAATTCAATATTTAAAACATCCTCCAATATTTTAATCTAAAACATAGTTCACAAGTTTAACATTATTAAGATAATGTAAACAAAGCTATGCAAAGGTCTAGAATCCTTTCAACTTTATTACAGCATAAAAATATAATTCACGTGCATCAGTGTGATGCCGCTCTACCCTTCCCATGCATGCTCAATGTCCACCTATAGGGAAGGGGAAACAAGGGTAAGAAAAAATCTCAGCAAGGAAACTGTTTAACAGGCTATTTAAACTACAAACAATTATACATCATCATTTATAATTCCATACAACCACAACTACAATTCATGTCCACAATTATTAAACCACCACAAACTTCTATGAATCATACCTCTACAATTTCAGATTTATTTGGCATATGAATGCAGTCATTTTATCCACAAATTGAATACAAATGAAACATTTAATCTTTTCACAAACCACAATAAATTAATCATCAATATTTAATCTTTCACAATTAACAATGTTTATATCCTCAACCGCAAATCACCATCAAAGACGGTAAAGCATTAGCAAATTAATCTTATTTGACTACTTTAAATCCTCAACCATTACCATTACCAAAGGCAATAAAACATATGTATGTCTTACTTCAATGCTTTATTATTTCTCACATCCACAATTGCTATCAACAATTAATACAAGAGAAAAGAATCTCATATCATCACCACAACCCTTACCATACACAAAGGACGAATCCCATTCCACAACCACATCCACAATCTTCATACCACAATAGCTGACATGAGCCAATTCCACATTACAACTAGAAAGTTGTATATTCCACAAAATATCATCACCACAATATATTGCATATGTATGCAAATAAATCTTTCCACAATGCAAATGCATATAAATGCTTCATGCTATGCTCCACATCACTCTTGCTAGGGCAGGAATTGCAATGCATCGTATTACGGCAATATACGATACTTCCCGCGGGCGAAGAGATGCATCGTATTACGGCAATATACGATGCTGTACCGGTACGGTCGCGGCTAGGTGCGGCGACATCCACATATGCAAATGACATGATATGACATGAATGATATGATAATTCATTAATCACATTAATTCATCCTCAAGGAGCATTATCATGCTCACAACATATACACATCCACCACATGTTATTTTCTTGTTCCACATTATATCAATAAGCAAGAGTTCCACATGTCTACTAGCAAAATATCAACATATCAATTGATTCATACTTGCTACCATCTCCACAATTAAAATATGAAGCAATCATGACATAATGCATCAAATTACGATAATAATGTAAATTGCAAGTAGAAGGAATAACAAGTTAAACAGTAGTAACCACCGCTACGTTTACTTGCATTAATCCGATAAAGCGAAGTAAAATCAAGAGCACTCAGAAACAAGACCACCTATCTAAAAGATAACTCTCAGCATACAGCCACAGCATACAAACACGACTAAAATATTAAAGACATCGCTAGAACCCTGAACCCGCAGAAACTCCTCTCCACTCAACAATTCAGCAATTACCCTCTGCAGCAGCGCTGCTTCACAATTTTGTATCTTTAAAAATGATAATCCAAATACAGCAAATGATACCTCTCTGGATTCATTACTTAAAATCCTACATTTTTCAAGTAGAACACATATTTTTATTTTGATCATAGCTAGGGGTAATTTAATGCCCAAAACAGAGGAAGAACTCTGCTCTGGCAGATTGGACAGCAGTGTTCAATTGCATCCCAGCAACACTACAGGGGTCAAACAATTCTGAAATTTCTACAGAAGCTATATAATCAGATTATCTACAACTTTATAAATTACAGACATGAGCATAAAAATCATTTACTACCTCAAATTCCCATATTACCGTCGGTCTGTACCAATCTGCTCGCTTGACAAATAACAGTATTCCCAACCCTGTATCTCCTAGATTCCACGGCCAAAAATTCTGAAACAATTACAGGAGATGAATCTGGAAATCCTCTACAACTTTTATTTTGGGAGAGTATCCAGGAAAATGCATTTACTAGGCAGGAAAATTCGTTTATTTTGGGAGAGTCTGCAGGAAAATTACAGACGCGCTGCGCGAATCAATCTACAGGCAGACAACAGCTAATCTCTAATCGGGCAATTAATCTATTAACTACCTTCATAATCCGTGCCAAGAGCCCTAATTATTCATAAAAACAGAGGGTTGGGATGAGGAAAAATTACCTAGATGAAGAATTTCCCCACTTTTTTCCTCCTCTTCTTCTCATTTCTTCTTCTCTCCTTCTCCTTCCTTCTTCTCCTTCCTTCTCTTTGCTTCTCCTCCAATGGCAGCAGCATTGGGATGTTCTCCTTGGGGAGGGGGTGGCCACCAAGGGGAAGAAGAGCAGGGGTGGCGGCTGGATGGAGGGGAAAGGGGAGAGGTGAACCCTAGGGTTTATATGGGAGGAGGGGTGCGGCAAAGGGTGGGGGGTGGCGCACCCCCTTGGGCCAAGGCCCAAGGGTGGTCGGCCCACCTCCCAGGTAGCCCAATTCTGAATTTAAAAATAATTTTTAACATATTTTATTCCAATTTTAAATGTTCTACAATTTTTATTTTTCCCTTCCCGAGATTTACCGAAAAACCGGCGACTCCGCGATTGATTTAAAAACTTACGCCGAAACGACGTTCAGGATATTACACATTCTAACATGGGTTTTAACCAGACTCCAAGTCTTCTCTATTATAGACTCCTTCCACAACTTCTACAAATCCAACACGTAACGAACCTCTGGGACAGCACCTCCTGTATCTCCATCACGCCGTGTGTCGAAGCCTCCGAGACTGCACCTCCCGTAGCTTCTCCACGCATCACCACCTTTGATCTCCATGTGCTCCAGCGTGAGCCTGATCACCTCGTGCATCCACTGACTACCTGGACCTCATATATCCCTATCTTAGTCCCGGTACTTCTTGTCACCGACCATGATCATCTCCACTCCCACCTGCACATGCAAAGTCCAAAGAACATTTTTCTCAGCACAAGTCCTTCATAATTTGACCGACATTGGTCCACATATTCAAATCAAACCTTTAACCATCCACCAACATCAAATAGATCAGCCATGACCACATCTTCAATCGCTTTCCAGAAAACAGCCTTAAAACACTCATTACAACCGCTTAGCACATTGAGTACTCGTAAACCCACAGTACTCATAAGTTCCTATCGCTCCACTCAAAACACTCGGGAATCACAAGTATCACACTATCGAGTACTAACAAGTCACAAGTCACAAGCCACCGAGTACCGACTATCGATCCAATCACAGTTCCAATGAGTATCGACTGCTGATCGCAACATCTAAGCAACCAGAATGCTAAGTCTATGACTACTGATCACAATCACCATTAGAACTGTAGCAACAACTACCGAGTACCGACCTAATACTGTAGCATCGACCATCGATCAGTTGCTATCACTCTCAAATGGTCCACTGAAGCTCACGACCCCAACCATCCAAAGTTCAAGCCTGCTGACTACTGACTGTAGTCCATTAAACCTTCTGACTAATTTGTTGTAGTATATGACTGGTTCACTGTAGCATACGACCGATTTAATGTCGCTATGACTGGTTACATTGTTGCATATGACCTATTCTTCATGGATGATATGTCGTGGTTGTTCTGTCTAGAGGATAAGCCATAGTCGATTGCCCTGCTCAACCTGCCATGGTCGTTCTACCTGGATCAATTGCCTTACTCATATTCCATAGTCATTTGACTTTTTTGATCTACCGTGTTCGTTCGACTTGGTTGCCTGCTGTGGTCGTTCGATCGCCCTGGAAAGCTCCAGCACAAGAGCACATTGACCAGTACTTTCACAAGTGCAAATTCCAAAGAAACCAAACCACATGGTCTAATAAGCTCCCTCTTGATGATTACATTGACAACACTTCGAAAACTCTTGAATGAGAAAATTTGCGAAAAATAAGAATTCAAAAAGCTACAGACCACAACACAAGGAATCAAAGTCGTAGACCACATACAAGAGAGTTCACTAGCTCACAAACCACAGCAAAAAGACAAAACTCAGCCGAGCTCAGAGAAACTCCCCCTTAATACAAGAGACAAGAGCAGAGCAAATCTTGACAAGAGCACATGAGCAAAACTCTCCCCAAAAATCTCAAATTTTCCAGTCTCCCCCCTTTGGCAATGAAATCATCAAGAAATCCAGAGAGAATAATTCTAAAAAGGGAGCAATGAGGGTAAACAACCAGAAGCTTTATAGATTATCCAAGTCACTTTGCAACGATTTAAGAATGTAGCCAAGCCATCTTTTTGAGTAGAGCTCCCTAGATCATAGAAATCCATATACTATATAGCAAGTCAGAGCAAGTCTCTAGCATGATTAAGCAAATTGGATTAATGACCAGCATCACAACAATGACCAAAACGATCTACAGAGAGCACAAAGTGATATCACACCAAAAGAGTAAGACTAAAAAGTGAATAAAACTTTAAATCTAGGCGAGCTAGCAGTCTCAAATAGCATCCTATTTCTTCACACTCAATTCTTAGGCATGTGGCATGCTTGTAGCATTTTTCTTTTCATGATACCATCTTTGTAGCACACATCTCTTATATGGTGGCATGCTTGAAATATACTTCTTTTTATTCGAGCATGTTTTGTGCCTTTTTTGTTTAACCATGGTATGCTCGAAGCATACATCTTTTCATTCTTCTTTTGCTTATCAATTTTTTTTAAATTATAACATGCCAACTTAAGTGCACATAAAAAGACTGCAATATAAAACATACAAGCATCATAACAAAGACATAAAAGAGGAATCACAATCAAGCTAGTCCTTTTAAATGAAAATCACAAAGCACTAACTATAATCACTCTAATCAAAGTCTTCTGCCATGTCATATTTTAGGTCAAATACAACACATTGATTAAAACCTTGTCATGACCATGACTACATAGTAAATGAGTGAATATGATAAAGATAGCTCTACTACTCATTTGATTTCAAAGGCTTGAACTTGATGTATTATTTGACAAGTATAATAGACAAAGCCTTAAAAAAATTTAAACAATAAGCTCTCCCTCGGAATAATCCCAGAGTATGCAACACACCAAACTCACTCCACAAATGAGCAAAATGAGAAGAATCAAGCGGTTTGGTGAAAATATCAGCAACCTAAGAATCGAAATCAATGAAATGCAAGACAATATCTCCCTTTTCCACATGGTCTCTAAGAAAATGATGGCGAATATCAATGTGTTCGGTTCTTGAATGCTACACATGATTCTTAGCAATACTAATAGCACTAGTGTTATCACAGAAAAGTGGTACACTATCTAATTCTAAGCTAACATCTTTAAGTGTAGTTGTCATCCAAAGCAATTGAGAGCAACATGATACATCAGCTATATATTCAACCGCAGTAGTGGAAAGCGTAACAGACAATTGTTTCCTAGAAGCCCATGAAATAAGTGATGTGTCTAAAATGTGATATGTGCTAGAAGTACTCTTCCTATCAACTCTACAACCCCAAAATCCGCATCTGAATAAGCTCTAAGGGTACGAAAGGATGAAGAAGTGTACCATAAGGCAAATTCTAAAGTTGATTGAAGATACCTGAAAATTCTTTTTATCGCTTGACAATGTGAAGCACGTGGGAAAGCCTGAAATCGTGCACACAAACACACAGCAAAGTGTATGTCCGATCTTGAAGCAGTGAGATACAACAATGAACTAATTATGCTTCTATACTCCTTTTGATCAATAGGCTCTCTATCTTTGTCCGTATCTAACACAGTAGTAGACCCCATGGGTGTGAAAATTGGTTTGACTATTCTCATGTCGAAGTGACGAAGTAGATCCTTAATGTACTTTGTTTGATGAACAAAAGTACCAAATTTTGATTGCTTGATCTAGAAGCTTAAGAAGAATGTGAGCTCTCCCATCATCCTCATCTCAAATTCTCTACTCATAGTGTCTGAAAACTTGAAACAAGAGTACAAGAGGAATCACCAAAGATAATATATCCACATAAATCTGAACAAGTAACAGATCATTACCATGCTTAAGAGTAAACAAAGTATTATCTATTTTGCCCATTTGAAGGTAATTTTTTAGCAAATATGATTTAAGTCTATCATATCATGGCCTAGGTGCTTATTTTAGACCATACAAAGCTTTGGATAATTTGTAACCATGATCAGGAAACTTAGGATTCTCAAAACCAGGTGGTTGTCTGACATAGATTTCCTCCTCAATATAGCCATTAAGAAAATCACTTTTCATATCTATTTGATATAGTCTAAAGCCCTTTGATGATGCAAATGCTAACAAAATTCTAATGGCTTGTAATCAAGCAACAGGAGCAAAAGTTTCTCCAAAGTCAGGACTTTCTACCTGGGTGAACCTTGAGCCACAAGTCTAGCCTTATTTGCAATAACAACACCATCCTTACTTTGTTTATTCTTAAAGACCCATTTAGTTCCGATAACATTATGACCATGAGGAGGTGAAACTAAAGTCAAGACTTTATTATGCTAAAAGTTTTCTAACTCCTCATGCATGCCATTAATCCAAGACTCATCAGCTAAAACGTGACTTATATCTTGGGGTTCAAAAGAGGAGACAAAAGCAGAATGAGCATATGATGCATTAGAGTTATACCTGCTACAAAGAACTCTCTCATTTAACTCACCAATCATTAGTGCAGTGGGATGACTTCATTGAATATGAAGAGAAGCCTCACGAGTGGTTGTAGGATTGATCATAGAGATGGTTGTAGGTGTTGTAGTAGCCTCTACCTCATGAGTGGTTGTAGGATTGGTCACAAAGGTGGTCGTAGGTGTTGTAGTATGGCTTTAGAGCTCTCTATTGTCATCATCAGAGTCATAGAAGAGGCCCTCAAGTGTGTCAGTTACCTGAATACTTGCATTGTCTGGTCTAGTACCAGGACTAGCCTCATCAAAAGTGACCTTGCAGGTTTCAACGATTTTGTTAGTTTTTAAGTTGAGTACACAATAATCCCGAGTGTGAATTGCATATCCAAGAAAGATGCCATATGAGAATCTAGATTCAAATTTGTCAATATTTCCATGTTCAAAAATGAAACATCGACATCCAAACACCCTCAAGTGAGACAGACTAGGAGGAGGTCTTATGCAGTCTAACTCGCAAGAATACTCTATTAGAAATGTAACAGGCAGTCGAAAAAGCTTCTGCCCAATACTTTCTAGGAGTACCATGTTCATCTAACATAGTTCTAGCCATTTCGACTAAGGTTCTATTCTTGAGTGTGACCATATTGTTCTGTTAAGGCACTCGAGTTGATGAAATTTGATGGTCTAAACCCTTTTCTGCACAAAAAGAAGAAAATAATGTGTTCTTGAATTCTATTTTATCGTCACTCCTAATTGTTCTAAGTGCTCTTAAAAGTTCATTAGTAAGTCTAAGAGATAGCTCTCTAAAGTGACCGAAGGCTTCATCCTTAGATGCCATAAAATAAATTCAAGAGTACTTAGAGTAGTCATCGACGATAACAAGAACATACCATTTACCTCCAACTGACTGAACCCTAGAAGGACCTACTATGTTCATGTGCAAAAATTGACTAGGAGAGTCGGTCATGACACGAGTGAGTGAAGAATGTGATGATGAGACCATATTACCATATCGACAGGCAGAACAAATTAGATCCATTGACTTTTCAATCTTAAGACTAGGAATTTCTCTAACCAAATTCATATTACTAATCCTAGTAAGATGATCAAAGCCAATATGACCTAATCTACGGTGCTAGAAGAACAAATCCTTAGAATCTGATGAAATAAGACACATAGGATCAGAAGATGCTGAATATAAAAAGTCACCCTTAAACAAATGACCAACTCGACTAATTTTGCATAAAAAATCCAGATGAGTCTAAAATACAGCTTGAATGCTTTTTAAAGTTCACCTCAAGATTATTATCTACCAACTGTGAAATCGAAGACAAGTCATAGCTCAACTTACTGACAAGAGCAACATCCTTTAAGATGAATTTGTCGTTGACGTGCACAGTGCCTTTAGCAAGAACTCGTCCTTGAGAGTGATCATCAAAAGTGATCATGTCGTCACCAGGGGCACGAGTGAGGGAGGAGAATCATCATGAGTCTCTGGTCATGTGGCGGGAGCAACCGGAGTCAACGAACCATATGTTCTCCTTCCTCTTGGATGAGCCTGCAAAGCACGAACAATCATTGATATCTTAGTACTAGGGTTAGATAATAAAGATTTAGGTATCTAGTACTGAGATACTCGACGAACAGGAGAAAGAGCATGAACTGGTAAAGATTTAAGTGCAGCATTAGCATTTCAACCAACCAGTCGGTGAGAGGCTCGTTCGACCACATGATGGTTTGACCTCCTTAGTAGAGTTGGTCTGATCGCTGCTTGATCTAATTAAGTATGAAAAGCTAATTGGAATTCTGGTCTAAACGCAATGGTTTGACTGTGCGAAGCAGCTGTGTAATTCCCTAGACGTCGATTCGGTGTTTTCGGAAGTACTTAGCGGATTCGTGGAGATTTCTTTTTCTTCCGTTGAAGTAGAAAGGCGGGTTTGGGCTGCGGATTTATCTAAAAAGAAAAAAAGAAAGGACGGTGGGCTGTCCAGAGAGGGAGCCTGGGCGTTCCACCTCCCACCATGGGCCCAAGTCGCCCCTAGGCCCAGCTGCCCCCTTGGTCCACGCCGCCCCACCCTTTTTTCCTAACCCTAGACCACCCCTTTCCCCCTTGTGGCCGCACCCCTCTTCCCCCCTCCCCCATTGGTTGCTACGGCAGGATTTTGGCTGCCACGGCAAGGAAATTGGCTGGCGCGGCAAGGTTTGTGCTGCCGTGGTAGAGATAACAGGGTAGAAGGAGGAAAGAAGGAGAGAGAGGAGGGAGAGGAAGGAGGAGCAGAAGAAGAAGAGTAGGGTGATTTGTACTCGTGTTCAGAGGTTTTTGCTATGGTCTCCAAAGGGTAACAAATAATTTCCTACTCCTTTTGTCCTTAGTCTTTTCCCGATCGGGCTAGTTTTCGGGTAACCGGTCGATCTGCGCTGTCTGCTATGTTTGGCAGATTAGGGGCCTTTTGTGCCAAATCTGGGTATTTCACCTCCTCAATAGTTGTATAGGACTTCATAAGATGGCATTAGTGTTATCACACAAGAGTAGAGCACTACCTAAAGTTAACCCATAGTTTCTCAGAGTAGATAAGATCCAAAGAATCTGAGAGCAACTATTAGCAGTGTCGGGACCCGGATTTCCAAATCCAGCCCCTCTGTATATTACAGCACTAGTCCCAGATCAAAGCTAGTGCACACAGTTAAACAGTGATGATTACATTGCCAACAACGAAATTACATTAATAAAGAGAGTACAGTAGAAAGACCTTTTATTACAACGAGGTTACAAGACCTCGCACTCACACAAAAGATAAAGCACAGTGAAGCGAAAGTAAATCCAATGAGAAGACCCTATCAAATCGCCACAGCAATTGACTGGGAAGCGACCTAGAACTCCTGAAAGCTTTCGTCGAATCCATAAGCTCCGTAGTCGAACGTTCCATCTTGAGCTTCATACTCTTCTGAGTATTATTTTAAGTGTAGTATGTGAGTACATAAAGTACTCCGCAAGTCTTGGGAAAATACAATAGATGCAGGGTTTAATCAAAGGAGGGTTATATGGTTCTTTTGCACAAAGCAGCATTTTATTTCAAATACCATTATTTATCTTTAAAGGCATGTATTTAGCAAGGTGTTTGTTTCAATAAAATCTATCAAGTTAAATAGTGAAGGTTACAACCACCAACACTTGAAGTACTGGCTAATCGCCAAAGTTCAAAACCACGGGTTACACCACCCACACTGGCTACAACTGCCAGGACAACCCGGAAGTTCCATCCACTTCCGGTTCCCAAATCTTTTATTTGCAAAACCAAAATAATGATCTACCATGTGAATGCATTCCTTGCCCGCCCTTGACCGTGGGCACGGCTATTCGAATAGTTTTACACTCTGTAGAGGTTGTGCAGCTTTACCCACAAGAGATAAGTTATCTTAATAGTCAACACGCTTCCTTTGGCATGAGACCCAGATAATTCATCACAAAGCTTTTACCTTACTCTAGTCTAGCTAGACACCACCCGCTGAGGTTTCACCGCTGAAGGGTTAAATCCACCCAGACAGAAGCCCCCTCTTGCGCCATATGAGTACAAGAAATCCACATCCCTCACCGTGAATAACCAAGAAATCCACGGCACTCACTTTCCACTGGTGGTACCTAAACTAGCCTATTGTAAGTTAGTCAGCTAGGTCGTACCCATATAGACATGTGGTTGTACGGTAGTGCTCGATGCGGACAAACACAAGCGTCGGTCCTTAATTGACTAGGGCGGAACATACACGGTACAAGTTCTCGTGCTAACCGCACCAACCAAACTTACCATCCGCCCGGTCTAAACCAACTCTCACATTTTATTTTATTTTAAAGATCGGTGACAACATCAATCGCCACTATATTTCTAAACAAAAGTCTAAATCAAAGACATAATATTTTTCCCATTCCAAGGTTACAAAAGTTTATGTTGCATGACTAAGCTTTCTACTACCGATTCAATATTTACCAAAGTTATATAATAATCTCATTATTGAGACAAAGGAAATCCTAGGGTGTCAATGGTACATGGCATTCAACATCAAATGAGGGTATAACAATAGTTGGATTAACTAATATTTATAAAACAAGAGTTATCATTTTATGTACATAGCAATGCAGTAATTTTAAAATAATTAAAACATTTCTCAAACATGGGTTCAAGATGTTCAAAGGAGACTTGCCTTCGTGTGCGAGTTCTTGATTGTCTTCTTGGTCGGCAAAGTCTTGACGACGGATTCTCTGCGGAAAAGACAAAGCAACAAAGCAAATAAATACACATAAAATCAAATAAAATTCAAAAATTGAAAAAGAATGTATATTTAGATAGATTATGATTTTAGAAAAATTTAGAAATTTGAACGACTCAAATCGGAGTTAAAATGAGAAAGTTATGGCCTCGGGAAGATTTAATTGAAAGAAAAAGAAAAGGGCGATTTTCCCAATTTATTTTTATACTGAAAATTTAATTATGACGTCATGCTGACGTCAGCAAATATTAAAATTTGAATTTTCGGACACGTGGGCCGGTCCACCGTGGACCGAGTCCACGGACCGACAACACGGCCGACGTGGCACACTGCGGTGACGAGGCGTACAGCGGCCACTCAGCGCCATCGCGGGCGCCACGTGGCGCCAGCGAGTGAGGCGGCGGCCACGCGCGCGTCGCGGCAGCCCGGCGGAGGATGATCGGCGCCGGCGGCCGGCCTCGCCGGCGGCGGCGGACGGCGGCGGCGGGGCAAGAGGGGCGGCGCGACCTCGGCGGTGGCGGCGAGCCCTGGTGGCCGGAGGAGGGCGGCGGCGGAGAGATGCTGGCCGTGGCGCTAGAGGCGGCGGCTCGGGCGTTGGGGGCGGCCAAGGGTGGAGGAGAAAGAGGAGAATGCGGGATGCCAAAGATGGTCTCGGGGGCTTTTATAGGCGAGGAGGAGGAAAAGCCGTGGCGGTTTTGCCGGAGTTAACGCACACGGCGGGATTTGGGGATTTAAGGAGAAAACGGTCGGCAATAGTGGAGGAGTGATTAGGGGTGTTTATTGCGCGATTAAACGGAAGCTAGAGCGGAGGAAACGGCCGTAATCACGAGCTCAAATTTCGGCATTAATGGTGGGAGAGAGAGAGTGAAGGGATACGGGCCGTTGGATTTGCGACACGTGGCACCACTTCAACCGTTGGATTTTAATGAAAGTGTATGGCTTAGATTAAATCCAACGAAGGGGTATCGGCCGTCGGATGAGCGACACGTGGCGGCCTGAGATTAAATTGATTTTATTTTCGGATTAGATTTTCAGAAAATACTAGAAACAATATATTTGCTTGGAAAAATAATAAATAATATCTAAAAATTCCAGAAAAATTATAGAATATTCCTGGAAACATTTTAGACTTATTAAAAATATTTTTAATTCCAGATTTGCATTTAATAATTTTATAAAATTCTTTTATCTTTTAAAATTAATTTTAATTCCGAAAATTCTCAAAATTATTTAAAAATTCTGGGAAGTTTAGGAAAAATAAAATGAACACTTTTTGGCTTTTATAAAATATTTAAAATACATTTTCTTGATTTAAACTTTGAAATAAACTCCAGAAAAGCTCAGAAAAATCTAAATAAAAGCCAATAATTAATTTGAAATTTACATTTTTCAAAACTCAAAATTTGGGATGTTACAAACCTACCCCCCTTAGAAAGAATCTCGACCCCGAGATTCGGACGAACTGGGAAAAGATCGTGAATTTCGCTCTTAGATCTTCTTCACGCTCCCAAGTTGCTTCGATTACGTATGATTACTCCACCGCACTTTACGAATTTGATGCTCTTGTTTCTTATCTGTTCTGCTTCATCCAAAATTTTGACCGATACTCGGATAAGATAGGTCCTCCTTCAAAGATACTTCTTCTAAAGGCATTTGCTCTTCGGCACTCGAGGCACTTTCTTAACTGGGACACATGGAAGACGTTGTGCACACTTGACAACCGAGGTGGAAGTTCAAGCGATAAGCAACTTCTCCCTTTTGCTACCACAGGAATTGGTCCAACGAATCTTGGAGCAAGCTTCCCAGAAACGTGGAAACGACGCATCCCTTTGAGAGGTGAAACCTTCAGATACACATGATCTCCGGTACAAATTCTAATGCTCTCCGTGATTGTCCGCATAACTTTTCTCGCTTGTTTGTCTTGTTTTTAATCATCACGAATTAGACGGACTTGCTCTTCGCTTGCCTTAACACATCGGTCCAAAGACTAGTCCTTCCCAGCTTCTTTCCAATACAACGGTGTCCGCATTTTCGCCATACAAAGCTTCAAACGGAGACATCTCTAGACTGGATTGATAACTATTCTTATAAGAAAATTCTGCATAGGGTAAACTTTGATGCCAACTTGATTTATTTGCCAAGGCACAGGCTCTCAACATATCTTCTAGTATTTGATTCACTCTTTCTGTTTGACCATCTGTCTGGGGATGGTATGCTGTACTGAAATTCAGATTGGTGCCCAAAATCTCATGAAGCTTCTGCCAGAATCTTGAGGTGAATTGAGATCCTCGATCTGACACAATCTTCTTTGGAACTCCATGCAAGCACACAATTCTTGACATATATAACTCTGCAAGTCTATCTCCAGAATAAGTGGTCTTTACTGGAATAAAATGTGCGACCTTTGTCAGTCGGTCCACAATAACCCATATTGAGTCATACCCTGATTTAGTTCTTGGAAATCCAGTTATAAAATCCATTCCAATTTCTTCCCATTTCCACTCGGGTATCTGCAAAGGTTGCAAGAGTCCAAGAGTCTCGATGTTCGCTTTAACTCGTTGGCATACATCGCACAAGGCTACATATTCATCAATTTCTCTCTTCATACTGGTCCACATGTACCTTTCTTTAAGATCTTGATACATCTTTGTACTTCGAGGGTGAATTGAATATCCGGATTCATGAGCTTCCTTGAATTAACTCTTTTATTTCCTTCTTCTCGGGTACAAGAATTCTTTTTCCATACCAAAGGATACCTTCTTCATCTTCTAAAAATCCTGGTGCTTTTCCTTTCTTCATATTTTCTTTGATATCCTTAACATAATTATCCTCTTTTTGAGCTGCCTTGATTTGATCTTGTAAAGTTGGCTGAACCTCCAAAGTAGCTAGGAATCCCTCCTCTACTACTTCTAAATTAAGCCGTTGAAACTCTTCATGAAGTGCGGGTTCTTGAACTTGAATCAACAGGTTATTACAATGACTTTTTCTGGCTTAAGGCATCGGCTACAACATTAGCCTTTCCTGGATGATAGTGGATTCCAACATCATAATCCTTTATCAACTCAAGCCATCTGCGCTGTCTCAAATTGAGGTCAGGCTGGGTAAATATATACTTCAGGCTCTTGTGATCCGTGTAAATCTCACAGCGATTACTAATCAAATAATGCCTCCATATTTTTAGAGCATGCACAATGACTAGCTCTAAATCATGGGTCGGATAGTTCTGCTCATGCGGTCGCAATTGCCTTGAAGCATAGGCTACGACTTTTCCTTCTTGCATCAGAACACGGCCCAATCCTTGCCTAGAAGCATCACGAGATACCTCAAAATCCTTTCTAATATCTCGAAGTGTTAACACCGTGCGATGTTAATCTCCTTTCAGTTCTTGAAAACTTTCCTCACAAGATTTACTCCAATCGAACTTCTTCTCCTTCTTGACAATCGAGTGAGAGGTCTTGCGAGTTTGGAAAATCCTTCTATAAAGCGGCGATAATATCCTGCTAAACCCAGAAAACTTCTGATCTCTGTTACTGACTTGGGTTGCGTCCAATTGAGTACATCTGTTACCTTTCTTGGATCTCTGAGACCTCCTCCTGCAGAAATCACATGACCCAAGAAAGCTACTTTCTTCAACCAAAACTCACACTTGCTAAACTTGGCATACGGTGATGCTCTCGAGTTTTTCAAAACTATCCTCGGATGTTCTCGCATGATCTTCCTCATTCGGGAGTAGATCGAATGTCATCAATAAATCGACAACAAACTTATCCAAATACTCCATGAACACTTTATTCATCGATTCATAAAGTATGCGGGAGCATTGGTCAATCAAAAGACATTCGTAAACTCATACGGTCCATATCGAGTGGAAAATGCTGTCTTTGGAATATCTTCCGGTCTAATCTTCATTTGATGATATCCTGACCGGAGATCAATCTTGGAGAAGACACATGATCCTTTTAACTGATCAAACAAGTCATCTATCACGGGCAATGGATACTTGTTCTTAATCGTTGCATCATTCGTGGATCGTAATCCACACACATACGAAGACGCCATCCTTCTTCTTCACTAGAAGTCTTGGTGCACCCAAAGGCGAAGAACTTGGTCTTATAAAACCTCTTTCTTGCGGTTCTTCAATCGCTTCTTAACTTCACCAAATCATTTGCGGACATCCGGTGGGGTCTCTTGAAATTGGAGCCGTTCCTGTGCCGGATTAATGACAAATTCAACTTCTCTCCGTGGCATTCCTAGCAAATCTTCTGGAAACACATCTGGATATTCCCTTACTATATGCACCTTTTCTAGTGTTATTCCCTTCAAACTGTTCAATCCACAATTATTCTGAGAAGATGGCTTTGATTTGTACCTCACTTGAATTCCTTCAGAATTGGTAAGAGTGATGGCACGATTGGCACAATCTATCTGCCCTTTATACTTGGTTAACCAATCCATACCAAGTATTACATCTAGGCTCTTGGAGTCTATTATAATTAAATTCGCTAGGAATTTTACTCCATTTATATCTATGGTTGCTCTAGGGCAAACCGTACTAGTCTTCATTTCATTTCCAGGTGACTGGACTAGCATAGGATTCCTTAGCAATCGAACATCCCAATTATATCTTTCCACAAAATCTTTTGACACAAAAGAATGCGAAGCTCCAGAATCAAATAATCTTGATCGGTGTTGAGTTGACAAGAAACTTACCGAACGACGTCCGGTGCATCTGGAGCCGCTTGCGGTGACATGATTAACATGCCCTCTTCTCACCGCCAGGAGTCCTTGGAGTCTGAGGTGCTCCACGGCCTTGTCCTGCAAGTGGGGCTCTGGCTGGTGTAGTCCCCAGATTGAAACGAACAGGGGTCACCGCTGGGCGCTTCTGTGGACAATTATTGGCATAATGTCCCATGTTTTTGTAGTTAAAACACTGCACTCCAGCCATTGAAGTCTTGTTCTGCTGAGGCGGAACTGCATTGTTTGGTCTAGGAGCTTGAGGAATTGGGCGAGGTCCATCGAGCGGTGTCCTCGGCACATTTGGCACCGGAGGCTGTTGAAGTGAGGTGGATTAGGGCGGTGCGGGAACCGCTTGCACCTGCTTGAGCTTGAAACTTCCTCTTCCGGACCTCATACGGTGACGAGCTTCCTCTTGTATTATGGCCTTGTTTACCATATCTTTGGAAAGTTGGGAAATCATTTGACACCAATGCACCTTGAGATTGGGTTCAAGTCCTGCATGAACCTCCAGTTTTTGTCGCATCAGTTGCAACATCTTCAGAAGCATACCTGGATAGTTGAGTGAACCTATTCGTATTCTCAGAACACCGAGGTTTCCTTCTGCAGTTTATGAAATTCCATTCTTTTCATTTCCATGACTCGGTAGGAACATGTGCGATCGGAAGGCTTCCTCAAATTCAGCCCAACCGATAGTCTCGCACATTCGATGGGCGTAGCATAATTTTCCCACCAAGTAGTCTGCGATTCCTTTTAGGCGATGAGCGAGATAAAGCACTTTCTCGTTATCATTGCACCGGGCTAAAATCAGCTTCCTCTCCACATCCTTGATCCAATCATCGCTTCCATTGGATCTACCGCACTGAAAAAGGTTGGCGGTGCGGTTCTCATGAACTCTCCCAGCTTGGACTGGGGTGCCTGAAAGGGAGCCTGCGGAGCTTGCTGCACTTGATTTTGGGCCAAAGCTTGAAGCAATTGCAGTTGCATGGCCATCATCTGTTCCATGCTAGGAGCTTGAGCAGGGGGTGGCGGCATATTGTTCTCTGGCTGAGCATTGGCACCACGGCTATCACCGGCATTGCTCCTTGTGTTCACCATCTGAAGCGGCAACCAGAACAGAGCAAAAGATAAGGGGGAAGTAGCACAGGTAAGAAGCAAGGGGCAAACTAAATAACATCCCAAACCAACACACAAGAGAGAACACAACAACAACTTGGAAGAAACTTTATCTTTGAAATTAATATAATTTTGAGAATGGCTGTACCACAAGTGCACTAAGGCATTGGTACAGTCCATCTAGCACACCAACATAATATAAAACGTTCTAAGGAAGGTAAACAATTTATTTGGGTACTACTGTCCCTGCAACTACTTGTCCTCCTCGAAGACAAGCTCCTCCGGGTCCTCCTCTGGATCCTCCTCTGGATCCTCCTCTAAGATACCCACGTGGCGCAGCCTACAACCACACTCGGGGCGGTTGCAAGAGGCTCGGGAGTGAAGATGGTCGCTACTGCTGGAGGCAGTCGACGGAGAGCAGGAACGGGAACGAGAGAGACTGCGTCTCTTGCTGGAATCTCCGATGTCGATGTCGGGCAACGGACTAGGACGCCGCACACTCTTGCGCGCTGTGATTATGATACGGGGTCCTGTGCGTCGAGGCGGCACTGTGTTGTCGGGACGGCGGCTAGTACAGTGAAGAAGGCGTGTAGTCCTCTCAGAGACGGTGCGCTCGCTCGA
This sequence comes from Bonia amplexicaulis, assembly GCA_036346245.1. Classification (NCBI taxonomy): domain Eukaryota; kingdom Viridiplantae; phylum Streptophyta; class Magnoliopsida; order Poales; family Poaceae; genus Bonia; species Bonia amplexicaulis. Next base: position 17,475,005 of record CM070751.1, on the reverse strand, counting down.
AGACGTCTCGGCTCGAACTCGCCTCCCGGCTCGGATAAGCCGAGCACGGAGAGTCTCGAGTCTTGGTAGGCTGGAAGTGAGGAGCGTCCGTCGTCCAATCTCCTCCAAGGCGCCGCGCGATGTAGTCGACATCGCCCGAGTAAGCTGCACCTGATGTGACAGACGAGGATCATCCATGGTAATCTTGAAAGGTTCTGGATATCTCTGTCCAGCTCTGGTGGTTGGAAAGAAGCAGAAAGGCGTCTGCCGCAGGATATCCTTATGAATCCCAGCACAAGTCGGCTAGTGCCAGACGAGCTGCATCCTGGATGGCGTCTGAACGATCCGTCCGAGGATGTTCGATAGGGTATGTGGGAGAGTTGAATTCTCCTTCCCGTGCATACAGGAATACCTCCATCGACCAAGAATCTCGGTCCATAATCTTGACTTTCCGCCCCCTGAAGATAGACGGTTGGGGATACTTCAGATACTGCATAAGCTGACGAAGGAGGCCAACAAATGCTCCAATGTTCTCGCCATGAGTGAAGTAGTCCAAAGAGTCATCGGAGGAAGAACCGGCCATCTACAAGTTTGGAATAATAGAGAAGATTAGTAAAGACATTTTAAACAAGTGAATATAAGATCAAGAATGGAGCAGAAGTAAAAAGATATAGAAAATTTTCACATATATTTTTAATAAATATAGTTCCTTAAGGTTTTTACCAATCTAATCTAGGTCACGTCCTACAGTCAAGTTGGCTCTGATACCATCTCTGTCGGGACCCGGATTTCCAAGTCCAGCCCCTCTGTGTATTACAGCACTAGTCCCAGATCAAAGCTAGTGCACACAGTTAAACAGTGATGATTACATTGCCAACAACGAAATTACATTAATAAAGAGAGTACAGGCCGAAAGACCTTTTATTACAACGAGGTTACAAGACCTCGCACTCACACAAAAGATAAAGCACAGCGGAAGCGAAAGTAAATCCAGCGGAGAAGACCCTATCAAATCGCCACAGGCAATTGACTGGGGAAGCGCGACCTAGAACTCCTGAAAGCCTTCGTCGAATCCATAAGCTCCGTAGTCGAACGTTCCATCTTGAGCTTCATACTCTTCTGAGTATTATTTTAAGTGTAGTATGTGAGTACATAAAGTACTCATAAGTCTTGGGAAAATGCAATAGATGCAGGGTTTAATCAAAGGAGGGTTATATGGTTCTTTTGCACAAAGCAGCATTTTATTTCAAATACCATTATTTATCTTTAAAGGCATGTATTTAGCAAGGTGTTTGTTTCAATAAAATCTATCAAGTTAAATAGTGAAGGTTACAACCACCAACACTTGAAGTACTGGCTAACTGCCAAAGTTCAAAACCACGGGTTACACCACCCACACTGGCTACAACTGCCAGGACAACCCCGGAAGTTCCATCCACTTCCGGTTCCCAAATCTTTTATTTGCAAAACCAAAATAATGATCTACCATGTGAATGCATTCCTTGCCCGCCCTTGACCGTGGGCACGGCTATTCGAATAGTTTTACACTCTGTAGAGGTTGTACAGCTTTACCCACAAGAGATAAGTTATCTTAATAGTCAACACGCTTCCTTTGGCATGAGACCCAGATAATTCATCACAAAGCTTTTACCTTACTCTAGTCTAGCTAGACACCACCCGCTGAGGTTTCACCGCTGAAGGGTTAAATCCACCAGCATGAAGCCCCTCTTGCGCCATATGAGTACAAGAAATCTCGTCCCTCACCGTGAATAACCAAGAAATCCGGCACTCACTTTCCACTGGTGGTACCTAAACTAGCCTATTGTAAGTTAGTCAGCTAGGTCGTACCCATATAGACATGTGGTTGTACGGTAGTGCTCAGTCTGGACAAACACAAGCGTCGGTCCTTAATTGACTAGGGCGGAACATACACGGTACAAGTTCTCGTGCTAACCGCACCAACCAAACTTACCATCCGCCCCAGTCTAAACCAACTCTCACATTTTATTTTATTTTAAAGATCAGTGACAACATCAATCGCCACTATATTTCTAAACAAAAGTCTAAATCAAAGACATAATATTTTTCCCATTCCAAGGTTACAAAAGTTTATGTTGCATGACTAAGCTTTCTACTACCGATTCAATATTTACCAAAGTTATATAATAATCTCATTATTGAGACAAAGGAAATCCTAAGGTGTCAATGGTACATGGCATTCAACATCAAATGAGGGTATAACAATAGTTGGATTAACTAATATTTATAAAACAAGAGTTATCATTTTATGTACATAGCAATGCAGTAATTTTAAAATAATTAAAACATTTCTCAAACATGGGTTCAAGATGTTCAAAGGAGACTTGCCTTCGTGTGCGAGTTCTTGATTGTCTTGCTGCAGGTCGGCAAAGTCTTCGGCGACGTCGGATTCTACGCGCGGAAAAGACAAAGCAACAAAGCAAATAAATACACATAAAATCAAATAAAATTCAAAAATTGAAAAAGAATGTATATTTAGATAGATTATGATTTTAGAAAAATTTAGAAATTTGAACGACTCAAATCGGAGTTAAAATGAGAAAGTTATGGCATCGGGAAGATTTAATTGAAAGAAAAAGAAAAGGGCGATTTTCCCAATTTATTTTTATACGAAAATTTAATTATGACGTCATGCTGACGTCAGCAAATATTTAAAATTTGAATTTTCGGACACGTGGGCCGGTCCACCGTGGACCGAGTCCACGGACCGACGGCACGGCCGACGTGGCACACACGGTGACGAGGCGCACACGCGGTGGCCACTCAGGCGCCACGCGGACGCCACGTGGGCGTCTGGCGGTGAGTGGCGGCCACGCAGCGCGTCGCAGCGCGCCGGCCGGAGGATGATCGGCGCCGGCCGGCGGCCTCGCCGGCGGCAGGCGGACGGCGGCGGCGGGGCAAGAGGGGAGGCGGCGACCTCTCGGCGGTGGCGGAGCCGGGGTGGTGGGAGGGCCCGTGCGGAGAGAGATCACCGGGCGGGCGCTAGAGGCGGCGCTCGGGCGTTGGGGACGGCGATCAAGGGTGGAGGAGAAAGAGGAGAATGCGGGATGCCAAAGATGGTCTCGGGGGCTTTTATAGGCGAGGAGGAGGAAAAGCCGTGGCGGTTTTACTGGAGTTAACGCCACGGCGGGATTTGGGGATTTAAGGAGAGAAAGCGGTCGGCAATAGTGGAGGAGTGATTAGGGTGTTTATTGTGCGATTAAACGGAAGCTAGAGCGGAGGAAACGTAGTAATCACGAGCTCAAATTTCGGCATTAATGGTGGGAGAGAGAGTGAAGGGATACGGTAGTTGGATTTGCGACACGTGGCACCACTTCAACCGTTGGATTTTAATGAAAGTGTATGGCTTAGATTAAATCCAACGAAGGGGTATCGACCGTCGGATGAGCGACACGTGGCGGCCTGAGATTAAATTGATTTTATTTTCGGATTAGATTTTCAGAAAATACTAGAAACAATATATTTGCTTGGAAAAATAATAAATAATATCTAAAAATTCCAGAAAAATTATAGAATATTCCTGGAAACATTTTAGACTTATTAAAAATATTTTTAATTCCAGATTTGCATTTAATAATTTTATAAAATTCTTTTATCTTTTAAAATTAATTTTAATTCCGAAAATTCTCAAAATTATTTAAAAATTCTGGGAAGTTTAGGAAAAATAAAATGAACACTTTTTGGCTTTTATAAAATATTTAAAATACATTTTCTTGATTTAAACTTTAAAATAAACTCCAGAAAAGCCCAGAAAAATCCAAATAAAAGCCAATAATTAATTTGAAATTTACATTTTTCAAAACTCAAAATTTGGGATGTTACAAGCAGCACCTACATACTCTGCTTCTACAGTGGACTGTGCAATAGATGACTACTTTCTAGATAACCAAGAGATAAGTTATGTGCCTAAGAAATGTCAAGTGCTAGAGGTATTATCTCTATCTTTCTTACACCCCACAAAATTAGCATAAGAGAAAGCACAAAGAGAGAGTGCAAAATTAGAAGAATACCAGAGTCCAAAGTTGAGAGTGTCCTAAAGATACCTAAAAATGTGATGTAGTGCTTGACTATAAGAGGCACGAGGGGAAGCTTGAAATCGAGCTCACAAACACAACAAACTATATGTCTGGCCTCGAAGTAGTGAGGTAGAGAAGGGGGTCGATCATGCTACAACACCTTTTCTAATCTATAGGCTCTTTATCCTCATCAGAATGCAACATGGTAGAAGTGGCAATTAGAGTAGACATTGTCTTCTTGCTTCCCATGTCAAAGATACAAACAAGGTCCTTGGTGTACTTGCTTTTATGGATGAAGGTCCCTTCCTTCAGTTACTTAATTTGAAGATCAAGGAAGAAAGTTAGCTCATCCATCATACTCAACTCGACTTCCTTGCTTATCAAATATGAAAATCTAGACATCAAAGCATAAGAGGGGCCACCAAAGATTATGTCATCCATATAATCCATATAATCCATAAGAGGGTTTTATCTACTATTTCTATTTTAAAATTATTTTTAAGTAAGAAACTCTTAAGCCTATCATACCAAATTTTGTGGGCTTATTTCAATCTATATAAGGCTTTGGAGAGTTTACACACATGATTTGAAAACTTAGGATTTTTGAAACTAGGAGGTTGCTTGACATAGACCTCTTTTCTTCTGTGAAACCATTTAGAAAAATAATCTTAACGTCCATTTAAACAACTTAAAACCCTTAGACGCAATGAATGCTAACAGAATGTGAATGGCTTCTTGACGAAGATGCTCTCCTGATCACTATGTACTTGTGTACGTAACTGTTCACATATACATGGTGATCAGGACTAGCCTCATTAAAAATAACTTCACTATTCTCAATGATGTTATTATCCAAATTAAAAACATGAAAGCCATGAGAATGAGCAGGATATCCAATAAAAATGCCACCATAATATCTAGATTCAAATTTATCTAAGTTGCCATGTTTTAGAACGATATACTTGCAACCAAATATCTTGAAATAAAACATACTAGGCGTACAATCAAACCTCAACACATAAGAAGTCTTGCCTGAGGACGATCTCAAGAATGCCCTATTAGACACAGCAGTGAAAATTGCCTTAGCCCAAAATCTCCTATGGAAACTATGCTCACCTAGCATGGTCTTAGCCATCTCTACAAGAGTCCTATTCTTTCTTTCTACAACTCCATTTTGCTGGGAGACTCTAGGAGAAGAGAACTGATGCTCTAGACCTCGCTCAACACAAAAAGTGACAAAAGATGAGTTCTTGAATTTAATGCCATTATCACTCCTAATGACTCTCAAAACTTCTGGGAGATCGATAGCTAATCTAAGGGTCAACTCCCTAAAGCAACCAAAGGCCTTATCCAAGAATATCTAGAGAAGTCATCTACAATTACAAGCAAATACCACTTCCCTCCTATAGGCTGGACTATAGATGGATCAACAGTGTCTAAGTGTAGGAGCTATCCAGGTGCATCTTTCATCACCAAGGTAAGAGGAGGATGAGAAGATGAAACCATCTTACCAAGTCTACAGGGTGTGCAAACTAGGTCTTCACTACTCTTAAGCTTGGAAAAGCCTTTAATGATATCTAAGCTGATGACTTTAGGCAGGTGGTCAAAACTATGTGACCTAACCTGCAATGCCACAAAACTAGATCACGAGAGTCAAAAGTTGCAAGACACCTAGGTCTAGAGCTGGATGAGATAAGAAAATCCACACACAAGATCTTCTCAAACCTAAAGATTCCAAACATAAACTCACCAGAGGAGTCTAGAACTCCACACTCACCAATCTTAAATCTCACTTCTAGACTCTCATCAAGAAGTTGGGACATAGATAATAGATTATAACACAACTTACTCACCAAAGCGACGTCCTTGAGCATGAACTTGTCGTTGACACACATAATACCCTTAGCCAGCATGGTCCCAGTAGAAGCATCCCTAAACGTGATCAGCTCATCGCCGGATGCATGAGTGAGAGAGGAGAACTAACGATAATCTCTGATCATATGTCAAGAACGCACAGAGTCAACAAGCCACATGTCATCCTTCCTCGCTCGTCGGACCTACATGGCATAAGTAGAAGACTTCAGTGTCTCAGTATTGGGGTTAGAAATGAAAGACATATGAATCCACTACTGAGCCACACGATGTCTAGGTACAGTAGTAGAAGCAGGAATAAAATGGTTAGTAAGATAATCATAAGAATACATATAAGAACCACCTAGACCTCTCTAAATCGGCCGACCAAAAACTGGTACTCCCCTATCTAGTTGATACTCGTGGTCTATCATCATGATATCCTAACCCAAAGCGCTGCCTAGTCTACCAAAGGAGTGAAAGAAATCATCTATGAACCTAGGCTTATATCTAGAAGCAAAGACTGAAGGCCTAGCTCTAGATATTCTCATAGATAAAGGAACTTCTCTAATGAACCTCAAGGCACATATCCTCACTTTTCTCTTATACTTGACCCTACGAAAGCATAACTCAATAATGTAACCATCATTCTTGCAAAAGGTGTGATGGTACTTGACCATTTGAGGGGTTTGACCTACTGAAGTCGAAGCATATGACTTTCTAGAAAGGGTTTGGGCAAATCCAATTGACCTAAACACAGTCTCAGAAGGCTTAGGGGGGTTTGACATCAAACTTGTTGCTCTCTACAACTCTCACAATCTTAGGTTGGTGGTTTTTGGAATATTCTAGGGAGTTAAAACCTAGACCTCTATTCTTCACACTTACCTTAGATTGGTCAAGGATCATATTAAGGTTCTTCTTTCCATTGGAAAATCTCTCATGGGTCTTTTTGAGGTAGTCATTTTTTTTGGGCTAGGTTCACACATGAGGAACACTTAATGCTCTTAGTTGCCCTAGTATATCTCTCTTTGAAGCCTCATAGGACACACAAGGGGTTCTGTAATCCTACCCAACTGCTCCTTGAACTTGACTCTAAACGTCTCATGTATCTTATCTAAATTAGTTCCAATCTCAGCATAAAATGCATAAGAGATATAATCAATTACTTTCTTAGATGTCTTGTTCATTCTTACATTTATCCTCAGGTGTCTTGTTAAGAGCATGGATTTTAATTATGAGCTTAGAGAAATTTTCATAAGATTCATCCCGAGAATGAAGAATCATTTCAGCCATTTATGTTAACTTATGTTTGCTATCCTCACAATGAGAGTAAGTATGTTCAGGGTTAAACTTGAGTAATTCTTTAGTGGCATTATCAAGTTTTAGTTCAAGCAAAGCACAATTTGAGCATGATGAAGGAACAACATCAAAGACAATAACATCTAAGGCAATAGCATCCATGCAATCATTTTCATTAGTAGATTTGTGTGTTTCTAGTTCATCTAGAGCATCTTTGAGTTGCATGACAATAGAAGAATGTGCAGTTCTAAGTTTAGCCAACTGATCATCTAAAGACAAGCAAGATTCACAGTTTTCATTATTAGGAATTGTAGACTTGAGCTTAACAATATCTAGATTCATGTTGTCAATCATAAGATCCTATTTCTTGATTACATTAGCTTGCTTCTTTAGATTTAGTTCGATTGCAACAAAAGCATGCTTCATCTATTGATCCAATGGACGTACCTCATTGGAATCACTGTAGGGATCATCATCATTAGAAGTGTCAACATCGGCAACACTACCCTTGACCGTGAACCACATGTCGATGAAGTCCCGTGTCTTCTTCTTGCTCTTGGAGTCATCCTCGTCGTCCTTAGTCTCTGAGTCCACATCACTTATGTTAACATTCTCCATAGTGGCAAGAAACTGGGTGGCAAACTTGTGATAGTTGGGCTTCTTGATTTTCACATCACAACCTTAAGAATGCCTTTGAGAGTCCTTCTCCTACTTGCCCTTCAAAGTAGAGCACTTAGCCTGAATGTCGTTTAGCTCACCATACTCAAAGCAAGTGAAAGGACTACTCCTCTTTCTGTTTCTCACCTTGTGATAGGCTCTTATGAATTTAGTAAATAGGAGAGCTAAGTCATCCTCAGGATGCCCCTCTAGGTGCACATCACTCAAAGAATGCAAAGCGGATAGTGAAAATCTAGAAGAACTAAAGTAGACAAGAAGATCTACTCTGAGTAGGGTTGATTACAAGAGCCATCGACTCTATCTTGGGGAAACGTGAGGTGAAGTAAATCTCATACATCTTCAACTCGAGTAAAGCTTATCCAAGGTAAGCTCACTCATGACAGTGTTGTCATTGATGAAAGTAATATTCATCTCTTAAACTTTCACCCCAAGAGCACCCAACATTTGGCAAGCATTCTCAGATTCAGAAAAAGTCAAGCCAATAGCATGCAAATCATGAATAATCTTGTTAAATCTTTCCCACAACTCATCCAAAGATTCACCAGACTTTTACTCGATCTTAGAGTATTCTTTCTTAAGTTGGTTTGTCTTACTTCCTTGATCGTGTTAGAACCCTCATGATAGTTAGCGAGGGTCTTCCAAATCTCGTGAACAAACCTCAATGAGCTACTTACTCAAATTCAGGTCGACAAAGCCTCTGAATCAGAAAATTCTATGCCTTGTTGTTTGCCTCCATATCCAGTGTATTCACCTGGTCATCGGCAGGCATAACATAAGGATTCTTGACTTTGATGTAAGAGGACAGCCAGGCCTTCCATTAAGAAAAGTCAACCCCATCGAAGACGGGTGGCTTGGTTGAATACTTGTCTGATGACATGGATCTAAGACTAGTTAAAATATATCAAGAAGAGCTAATCAGGTTCTGATACCACTTGTAGGACCGTAATGGCAATAGAGGGGGCGGTGAATAGAGCCTCAAAAAACTTCTCCCAAGTATTCTCAAATGTTTCACATTAGTATCTATAGAGCTATGAAGATCAGAATTGAAAGCATAGAACAAAGCAACACCTTCAAGAGCCAAAGAGCTTAGCTCTTGCACTTGGGCGGCCTGGTCGGCTTCAGTGATGCAGTCTGACAGGCGACTGCTCTGACTGGGCCAAGGAGTAGTCTAACCGCTCCCTTATTTTCAGAACATAAAATTAGCCCAAGTCCAAACAACTTTTGATTCAACTCCCAAAATCCATAACCAAATGAGATAAAACTTTGCACACACATTGAATAGGGTCTCAGAAACCTATTTCAGCCAAGGATTGTATGTATCCTTGTCAAATTACCTACTTTTCTCAAAGATAAGCAAGGTTGTACCAAAATCGGCTAAAAACCTAAAACCCATCATATGATTTGCTCATGGGTAGAGGATGATCAATATCTCCCAAATATTCGAAGCAAGAACCTTGAGATCAATAAACCTCAAGAATAAACCAAATGCAAGTAAAATAGTGCAACTTCAAAACCCTGCAAGACATCACGCCTAGATAGATAGGATTTGATCTATATGAGTCATCTCCATCAATTACACGTCCTTGGTACACAACAAGATCAAGAAGGGGAGAGAAGAGATCAAAACCAACAACAAGAAGAGAAAATCAACCGAAACAAGGAGATATCACGAGCGATGAACAAAGTTGATGTATTGTTACTTAAGGATGAAGGTTTTACAGCCACTCCACTTGGAGAACAAAAGAGCACACCATAACACTCACTTTTCTCTAACCCTAACTATAGAACACAAGGTTGACATAGTTGGATGGGTTGTGATGGTTAGCATGCAAGGATCCATCCCAACTTGTTAAATAAATGAGACAACTAGTTTACATCCAACCCTAATTAATACTATCCACTAGAAAAATGGGGGAACTCGTTAACCCCAAACAACACGAGTTTTACTCACACACTTAACTCACGTATGCTTTCAAAGCACATGAGCATGAATTCGTAAAGTCTTTATACTTTGATCCACTTGATCTTCTCAACATCTCCTTGACCTAAACCAGTTTCCTAGGCGCTGTAGTTTTGATCCAATGAAGTTTCTAGTATTTGGCAAACTACCAAAATACCATTTTGTTGACTCGGTCTTCATCTTCTCTTGCCAGCAATCACCATGCTCTCTATGTGTAGGTGCACCAATAGCTTGCTACATATCGGCAAGTCTCTTTCATCTGGTTCCACTAGATGATGCCTCATTGGACCAACAAATCTACTTGATGCAACCCGTCGCTCAAACCTTCCCCCAATATTTCCCGCCTTACTCATGCCATGCTTGAGCTCAACCATCTCATCTGGCATCTTTGACCATCCTGGACCTCGCCTCCTCCATGAGCGTAGCCCTGGTCCTCACAGTTGACCATAGTTGACTCGAAGCCTCCTTGCACATCTAATGACAAAAAAATCTTTTCTGGACACAAGTTCTTGACAACTTGACCTATGTTAGACAAAACATACTTCATGCAACATAAATGCATTGACCAGGCATAATTTAGATTAAACCAATACCTAATTTCTAAAATCCAAGAGATAATCATCTAGGCCAGTCTGACCTTCAACCAGGGGCCGATCAGATTGGTTGAAACAGTGCAAACAACCCCTCTTTGGAAAAATGGAGCCACTGTTAAATCCCCGGTCATACTGGTTGGCGGTATGACAGACATCTCACCGGCGGTCTAACTGGCAACAATCAGTGATCGTCTGGCTTTGCCAATAAAACCGATTGAAAAATACAAACGATGCAAAATTCAAAATCTAACTCTATAAATTTGGCAATGGTTCATCACAAGCTATGTTGTACTTTCTCACATGGTCTCTCACTACTACTATAGTATATTACTATTCTTGTAACAAATCTTAGCACGATTGCGTACATTACTTGTCAAAGTAAAAGTTTTAGTGCATGCATTCTAAAACAGCATCTATTTTGAAACAGAGGTAGTTTCTTCCAAACATACCCATACAATTGCTAGGCTGGAAGTTCACTTTATTGTGATGTAGGGGAAGTACAATAATTCAAGAAAGAAAAAGGAAATGTACGCAAATCGTTTCCCGTCTGTTGTTTTCTTATCACAGTACTGAAAGCCCGAGCAAATAGCTGGGAGTAATACTAGTTTGAACTTTTGTTCAACGACTCATTCAATACAAGACAAGTTGCTTACACTCCATGGAAGCAAACTTTAGGAACACCAATCAACTAGGGAGTACCAGAAAGGACGAAATCAATCGACGACCATGCTTGTTCTGAAACAGTGGGCAGACGTGAATATAGGATCTAATATAACTAGCTAGCTCCTTCACAATTAAATTTGAGATATCCATGGATCATCCCTCATGTCGATCCACATTGTGTGTGGATTGAAGGATATGCTGCAATTGATTTATCTTTCACGAACTGCAACATGAGCAAGCAAAAGAAGACCTGCATATTAATTCACCTTAAAATCGATTATAACAAAAGGAATAACAGGAACTGAATAGAAATTTATGTCACTGAAATGCCCAAAGGGCATCGAATTTTGTTGTGAGGTGCACGGGTGTCGATCGGCCCAGGCGACGCCGCGACGCCAGCAGGTGTACATGCATGGGGGAGCTCGACGCGTTCAGGTTGGCAGCGCGAGACGGCGGCGAGACACAGGCGGAGTGGCCATATATGCGTGACGATGCGCCGCCATTTTCACCGGAGGCGCCAGACACGGGCACCCACCGGCCGCCGCGAGAGGAGACCGCGAGGCGTCGGCAAGCATGGGCCAGCATGAGCGCGCATGCAGAGCGGGCCGGTCGGTGGAGGTGTGCCGTCAGCAGCGCGACTAGGGACAGTGCGCGGCGCCGTGTGCATGATTTCATCTAAGTGGGCTTTCTACGTTTGGGCCTTTTAGAGTAAAGAAAGAGTAGGATTGGTTTCGGCCTGTAGGCGTAGCTCTCCGGTACATTTCTTGAACCTTGTTGGTGGCAGCATGCATACTACTCAAATAGCCCCCGTTCAAAATGGTGGCTAGCCCCTGCTCATGTTGATTGATCAACAATCCAGAATGATCGTTTATATTGTATTTTCTGTTTGAATTTTCCAAGAAACAGTACCATGTGAGAAAGCCATACACGCCAGCGACTATGCATGCATGGATGTATTTCCACGTGCCTAATATTTTTCACTACATAATTGAGAAACCAAAATTTGTATCTGAGACGTAGTTCTGGCTGTGTGCATTCATGGTATTTTTTTAGCTTGAGTTGTATTCGGACTCTAGCAACTATTAGACCATGGTCACGTTCCCAAAGTTGAATCGAGCCCACTTTTCCATCATGACACCGAGGCAGCGACATAATCAGAGCCGTAGGTTACATCAGTAATAGAGATTAGATGATCAAGTTTTTTTCCTTGAGAATTTCTAGTGTTTTTTTCTTTTTCTTTGATTAATATAGGACTTTCTAACTTTTTACTTCTTAGAGTTAATGTAGGACCTTCTGAAGGAGCCTCAATTAGTAAAGATATAAAGAAAGATAGCTGTATTTCTTACACAACTAAATAACAACCGCAGTATATATTTGATTGGTCCGTACTGTTATAATCTGGATATACTAAAATTAATAGTGTAGATTTTTCTCATTTTCACGATTAACATGATAAGTCCTAGTCCTTAAAAGTGGATGTGGTGGATTCTTTTTCCTTTATTTTCAATTCAACGGGATATAATTTATAGGAGGAATACCTAGCTAGAAAGACCTTTTGTAGAGTTCTATGCAAAGCTAAAGGCTAGATTCTTTTGAGTTTTAGGCTTATAACTTTTAGTTTATGCTATACTAATTAACTTTTAAATGATATTTTTTTAAGACATGGTCTAAAAGTCGATTGTAGTAGACACATCTATATCAACTAAAATCACAAATGAGTGTCTCTCCGTATTCTCTCTTGCGAACAGTTAGAATTCAAAATTTTAAATTATAAACTACAACCTACTAAAAAACGACCTCAAAATTTGTGTATGTTTCTACCTATGTTTGCCCATACAAGTTAATTATAATGGCAGAAGTAAGGCTGTAAAAAAAAGTTCGAAACTCACGAGCTACTCGAGTTCGACTCATTCTAGGCTTGATTCGAGCTCGGCTCGATTTTTAAACGAGCTTGATCTCGAGCTCGCGAGCTTCTCCGAGCCGAGTTCGAATATTTCGCGAGCCTCGACTCGAGTTTAAATGGTGATACAAATTAACTTTTACCGAGCTTACTCGAACCGATCTCGAGTTTGAGATTTTCTTATTATTGAAAACTAGTGTATGTTTGAATTATTATAACTATTATTGAGTTTACTAGAGTCGAGCTCGAACTTAAAATTTTTTATTATTCAAAAATAGTACATAATAAATTATTTTAATTCTTGTCGAGCTTCAACGAGCTGAGTTTGAGCCTACTCGAGCTTAGACCAAGCCTACTCGAGTTTAGATCAAATCAAACTCGAGTCCAGATTCAGACTTAATCTCTAACTTAAATTTGACTTGGATCTAAAAATCAAGCTTCAACTCGGCTCGTTCGCAGCCTAGGCAGAAGGTGCTTTGACATATTCCGATCGAACTGTACGGTGGAATAGTATACACTGTTCATATCCACTGTTGCAAGTACAGGACTGGTGGTGGCGCGACACACGCGTACGCCCGGCCATGATGGCGCGACACACGCGTACGCGCAGTGTCACCTTCTGCTCTCACGCACGAAAGCAGCAGTGCTCGATAAGCACTAATGAATTCGGTTGCGCAGTGGCCGGTAGGGCGACGACGAAACGGTAAAACAAATCTCAGCCTTGCGTTCTGGTGAGTGGACACGGTCCGTTACATCTTTACCGAGTCTCCACCTTCTCCTGACTGATTTTTTATTATCCTTAGTTACCAAGTTATTTATTGAGCTAGTGCTAAGAGGTACGAAAAGTTCAAAGGATAAAGGTATTAAAGGTACTAAGAATTTAAGAGTAATTTAATAAAAATATACTAGTATCTCTTAGGGATGGTAAAAACTCTTGAGAAGAAGATGAAGGCTTGTCTGCTGAGACCTACACTGGCTCCTATCCTTGCAATCAGGGTGCGTACGTCGGGTCGTTGACATATATTTCCAAGACGAAATGGCCGATTGGCTGGCATGTCATCGATCTATCGATCAACGAGGACGCAGACGGAGATTTTTTTCTTCAGTATTACTGTGATGCCATCCTGTTTAATTAACTACCTCTCTCAGGGCATTGAATATTGATCACTGCGAAAGTGACTTGCCATACTTGCGTACGTGACAAGCCGATAATCCCAGAAGTCAAGAGTGCCGTAATTGGAAATCATTACTGTACATACATCCACACGTGTCTTTGTATGGAGATAGGTACAGGTAGGGGTGTCGATCGAGATCGAACACGAATCGAATAGTCTGAATACGGATACTCGATAAAACAGGTAACGGAAGTGCTATATCACATTCGAATGTTTTTTATAGCAAAATTAGTCGAATTTCTGACCATTCGATCTTCGTAGAGAATCTTGCGCCATCTTCACCTCCGGCATCTTCCTCGTCTCCAGCAACGTCGGCGTCTTCGCACGCCCACGCCCCGTGGGATTAGTGCTCAGGTTCCTTGTTAGGGTCAGGGTTCACCCGAGCTTAGAGGGAGGCCTGGGCGGTGGGGGGATGGCGAGGTAGCGATGGCGCCGCCTCGACCGCAGGCAGGAGGAAGACGGTGGGCGGGGTAGGCGGTGGGGGTGACACATCGTGGATTTATTAGGTGGCAGACAGTGGTATTGGCGGATCCGGCGGTGTTTGCCACCGGAGACCAAGAAGAAGGGTAGGGCGGGGGCTTCAATGCCGAATCTGGTCCGAGATAGAGAAGGCGACTGCGGGGAAGAAGGACGAAGTGAGAGAAGAGGAGGGGGTGGTGGCGTGGCGGCCTCACCGGCGCTAGGGGCGGCGCTGGCGAGGAGGTGCTGGTGGCACGGGGGAAGGAGCGCGGGATCGGGTTGCGACGAAAGCTGGCGGATGGGATGTGGGGTTAGGGTTAGGAGGGGAAGCATATAAAGAAACGAGGATAGATTTGGGCCTTTGATTCTCAATCCAATGGTTCAAAATATTTGATTGATTTCAGTCCCAAAAACAGTCAAATGCTCTATAGATAGATCCAATAGATAAAAAAGATATGATTAACACTCTTTGAGTCTTAATGTATCGAATATGACTTAAATAGTCCGAATACTGATACCAAATAAAATGGATAATTCAAATCTGATTGACACTTAGGCACATATCGGGCATGATGATCCAAGAGTTAATGGAGCCGTCAAGCTGGACCTTAGAAATTGGCCATTGCAGCAACCGTTAACGACATGCTATAGTGAAACAAAAATGACGGTAGTTAAACACACTGCACTCAGGGAATAATGGCTTAGTTCTTTTGGGTTTATGCTTAGGCTTTAGCTTTTATTTCTCCAGCAACTCGCATTAAATGGTGCGTTCTTTCAAGACAGGGTCTACAAGTAAATTGTAGAACAAAATGTACCGAGTTCAGTTGTACTGGTCAAAATCGCATGCGACTATTTTCCTATATGAACTGTCTCTCATGAATAGGTCAGAATTCAAAAACCACAGCCATAAGCCATAAGCCTCAGCCTAAAAGAACACATCTAATGTTTCTGTTGGGATATAGGTAGACTACACTTACACAAATTATAATTTCTACAATGTAAATCAAGAAGTTATATGGGAAAGAGATCATGAATCATTACCACTAGACACGCAGTACAGCAGAAGAAGAGTTGAAGCAGACCGATTCAACATAGCGTGCGTCGGTGCAGTGGAAGTTGTCGATCTCCATGAGCCAACCGTCACTTCCTCATGATTGTCCTAATCAGTGTCATAGTCGCAATAGTGCCTTTATCGAAGTACACGAGTCCAGAGAGGAACACCATGTGCCAGTGTGCTAGCATCAGCGCGCATGGCAGGGCATGCTAAAGGTGGTGGCTAGGGTTTTGCTAGGTGTCACTACCACACATGGGGTTATCACAGATGATTCGTAAGCTCATCAGAGATGCTTTCTGAATCATCTAATTTATTGTGTCAATGATAACATGTGGTTATCACAGATAACTCCCAAACCGTTTGTAATAAATCACAACACACATAGTTCTTTGTGATATCTGACATATCACAGACAGCTAATACAAAAAACCGCCTATGTTGGTCTACATATCACAGACGGTTTTGTGTTACAAACCGTCTATGATAGTTCTTTTAATAGCTAAATTTTTTCTGTTTTTTTGGCTAGTCTCAGGAAATGCTCGCCATACCCTCTGAAAACAAGAAAGCAGATCATAGATAATTACATATTGTATAGTACATGATAGTCATTACGCAGATCTCACAAATAAATTACAACTGAATGAATTACAATTGAAAGAGTTACAATTGAATAAATTATAATTGAATAAAATATTTGAATATCTATTAATTGTTGTCGCTGAAGTTGAACTCTCTCTTCAGGTCAATGACCTCCATCATCAAGAAGGTGGAGAGCCATCCTCGAACGTCGGAGAGTTCGTTAAGATCAAATGTACTTGAGTTGATTATCATACCCTGTTGCTAGGAGAAGTAAAGTCATAAGCATGCACACAAATACATATACATACATATATACATACATACGTACATATATATATATATATATATATATATATATATATATATATATATATATATATATATATATATATATGATAATTAGAAAATAATTATTTCAGATTGATACACCTCTAGATCATTCGTTTTAGCACCCATGATTTCCTGCATATGGTGGCAAACGTAGAATGCACATACATTCTCTATAGCTGCTAGTGGCACTGCAAAAATAGAATTACATATATAGGTATACTTAGTTCTAGAGGCATTATTACGAAGTATGATATACGATTATTGTATTGTAGCAGGTACTAAAATTGTGTCCTGCATTTCAGTGTGGCGTTAGATTCCTTGTGTCTCAATCCTTGGCAACGTAAGCGTTGAATGACCTATGTAATTCCAAAAAGTTAGCCTCATCCATTGCAAACAAAGGGAAGACTTCAATAGAGTTATCTACGGAGGAAATGAGTTTACCTATTAATTGTTTGTTGCACATGGGTGAAGTCGTGGTCTTTCTGGAGTATGGAATCGAGGTATATTACCTTGCTCTACTTTGGTACAATCATAATCAGAATCCAGTGCACCTACTCATGTATGTCGCTATAGTCATTAAACTTAAGTTCGTGTTGCGTCTAAAGTATAAATGAAATTTGTATATCAACTAGTAAAGTACTTACCCCTAGTTGTAGGGTACCAGAATGTAGTCTTTGTTGCTCTGAGTAAGCAATCCCGTCGTTATTTGATTTTTGACGTAGGATGCGTTTTAGGTGATGCATTATTCAGAGATAAAGTGTAGATCGAGGAAACCCACTGGTTCTCGTGATTGTCGGGTTTCTTGAATCATGTATCTATACATAAGCAATGAGTTATGACATTTATCGGTATTATGTGAATGTAGAACTTGATTGTACACACTTATAGTGTCAAACATTGTAGAAGTGAGGCGTCGAGATTGAATAGTTCGAATAAGTCGTTGAAGACCATGACGAAGTAGCCTGTCTCATAGAGGAAATGCTTGTCTGTGTATCTGATGGTGAATCTAGTAGGCTGATTTGTCCTCCACTTGTTGGTCCTTCGCATGTACCAGCTATGCAAACTTCTGGAACCCATTCAAAGCGGGGTAATAGTGTGCTGGGAACCAACGATATTCCAAGGGAGTACGTCTAGAGCTTGCGAGGTGCCTTAATGTTCTTCAATTTGGCCTTAGTTCCACGCCTGTGATACCTCTTCCAAGGAGACAACTTGGCATGCTTTTCTTGTTTCTTCAGCATTGTCTCCACGGGAGCCAATACGGTGGCCTTCTGAAGTGGAGGTTGAGGTGGAGTCATGGAGGGTTCCTTTGAACATGTATGGTCGTGTGGAGATCGTGGCATTACAGGGTCTAGGGCAATGTCCCTCTTGGGCTACTAGACAAAAGTGCTGCTTTCTTGGGATGTAGAGGGACCTCAACTTGACTGACCTCCGTGATGGTCACTCGGTTCTCAAGCATTTTCGATATGCCTTGGCCTTCGTGCTTAGTAGCTCCTTTGGTTTAGTCATCGGACACATTCGACAAAACTTAGTTTGAAGATTGTGTGGATGCCATCTCGCTTAGTTGCTATCTGTGAAGCATTTAAATTGTATTTCAGTATGGGGGTATATAAAACACAAACTGAAGTGCTAACTAGAAGATACTCTACAGTAAAGTACAGGATAACAGTACATGAAGGATACATGGAGAAAAAAACAAAGATGACAGACTTGTGTTGTGGTGTGCACCTTGGTCTCAAAACGCAAAGGAGCTATTTGGATGAAAAGACTAACCAAAGGTAAAGTGGATAAAGGCAACAGGATGCCACTTCTTTCTAATAGAACAATAGTATCACAGCACATGAAGACATAATTATAGCTCAAAAAGACTCCAGTAGACTTGATAAGTTGGTATGGAGCTTTTAGATATTATTCTCTCCATTTCTCATGTTATGATTGATTGATGCACAATATTATTTTCTACAGTCTACATACAGCTCACCAAAAAAAGAAAAAGAAAGCATCTACCTACACAACAAGTCACACCAGGTTAAAAAGCTTAACAAGATAATTTTGATCGCAGATTCTGTATGTATGACTGTGTACATCCTTCATACAAAGGGTACAATCAACCACCTAGAAAAGACAACCAGAAAGCTCCATTGAAGCATTACACCAAGCTAAACATTTTTCCTATAACAGCAGGACTACCTCCTGTAACAACAAAATTACTGTAAATAATTTACACCTCACATGTCACAAACTACACATGGAAGAAGAAAAATATATTGATATGAAGTTCTCACAGCCCATCATTCACTTCGCACGAGTCATTTAGGGTTTAGGCAACCACAGCCAACAGCGACGAAGACCATCCATCTCCTATCCCACATCCATCCCAATCCCAAACCGCCTCCCTCCTCAAACCCTAAATCCTCTAAACCCTCGCACATGGGCAATGGTGGCTATCACCATTAGCAAAGCAGATCACCAAGCAGATGACATAAGGGTGAGAGTAGATGTGTTACCTGGCGGCGGGGACAGTAGTGGTGGTTGATAGCTAACGAGGGGGAGGTCTACTGCGGTCGCTGTAGAAGTCGCTGACGTCACCGCTGGTGCCTCCGCAAGCCACCTAGGTCACCATTGAAGTCACCGAGGGATGGGGAACAAAGGGTCGTTTACACATAGTGAGTTAGGTTTTCAGCCTAAGTGTCTGTATATATAGAATAATATTATCACAGACATTTTAGAAAACAACTGTCTATGATATGATCATATCATAAATAGTTCTTTATAAAAACTATCTGTGATATAAATTCATATCACAGATGGTTCTTTGGCAAAACTGTCTATGATATCATATCACAGACGGTTCTTTAACAAAACGGTCTGTGATATGTTATGTTGTATGCTTCAATAGGTAGACATTTCAACAGAACTAGCCTGTCTTTGTACTGAACATCACACAACAATACATATTGCTGAATCATTCATGAATAAATCTATGTTTCAATATATCATAATAAAAGAAGGTATAATTTTTATAGAATGAAGTACAATAGAAACACAACACATCACAAATTTAGGCAAGCATATGTGAGAGTATTCTTAACATGAATAATTTACAAATAGATGTACATGCCAAGTTCATAATTACACTTGGCTATTTCCTTTAAAAAATAGCCCTTCATGATGATCGACATGCATATAGCAAGCTTCCTCACTGGGTTCATCCTCAGGCCTGATGTCATCTCTAAATAGAGGCAACTCATCAAATTGATTATACTCTTTCTCAACCATGACATTCTTAACATGAAGAACTCTAACCATTCATTGAACCAACAGTTATGCTCTCTCATTATTCAAACCTTTGATCGGCCTGGATTCTCTTGGCATACCATATCTTGTGCTCGTTGATGTACGAGGACACTTCGGTCATGTGTTGCAAGATTGTGAAATGGGCTTAAGCGTACATATCTAGATTATGAGTGATTGCTTTCTTTCCGATAGTCCCGATACCCTCCAACCACCCCTCATGATGAGATAGAGGCACACTTATCGGTTCCAACTGTGCCATGTAGTTGACGCAGAACTCAATGACCTCTTTGGTTGCATAACCTTTGATGATATTGTTCTCCAGCCGAGATCGATTCCGTACATAGGACTTGAGAATTTTCATATACCTCTTGAATAGGTACATATGACGTAGGAACACAGGGCCGCATATCTTTATCTGTTTCATAATGTGAACAATGCAATAGACCATGATATAAAAAAATGACAGCAAAATACATCTCAAGATGACATAGAGTTGTCACCACCTTGGCCTGTAAAGCTTCTAGTCCATCAGGATCAATGACCTTTTGAGCAATTGAGTTAAAGAAATAATATAGCCTCATGATTGTTACTAAGACCTTATTCGGCAAAATACTTCTAATTGCAACAGAAAGCATTTATGCCATCAGCACATGACAATCATGAGACTGTATACTAATTAATTTCAAATCTTCCATTGAAATAAGTTTTTTCATGTTGGTGAAGTAATCGGATGGAACTTTCACACCATGCAAGCTCTGGCACAGTTCATTTCTCTCAGCCTTGGATAAAGTGTAGCAAGTTGAGAAAAGATACATTTGGCCTTTATCGGTTTTTTGGTGCTAACTCGGTCCTTATGTTCATATCAATCAAGTCACACCGTACGTTGACACCATCATTTGTTTTGTCACGAATATTCAGTAAGAAACTAGTCAAGCTATCATATACATTCTTCTACACATGTATGACATCAATGCAGTGGTGAACTTCTAAGTACTCCCAATAAGGTAAGTCCCAAAAATTGTTATCTTCTTCCATATATTCTTCTGACGGGTTTTAAATTTACGTCCCTTTCCAAGCACAATATCGATATCGTTAATCATATCATAGACTTATTTCCCTCTAAAAGGTCTTAGAGCTGAACCGTCCTCCTTTTTGTCAAATTATTTCTTCATCTTGTGGTATGGGTGATACTTGAGAAGGGACCTACGGTGACACATGTAGACAGTTTTACGCGAGTTATTCAGCCACACACTCTTGGTATCATCTAAGCAATGAGGATAGGCATTGTCTCCTTTTGTACTCAAGTCCGACAAGTTACCAAGGGTAGAAAAATCATTGATGGTGTAGAGTAATATGGCGCGCAGACTGAATTTCTCTCATTTGTCCGTATCCCATACCTGCACTCCTTCCTTCAACAGTGTTACAAGATTTTCCATCAAAGGTGTTAGGTACACATCAATATCATTCCCAGGTTGCTTTAGCCCTTGGATAAATAGTGATATCAAAATGTACTTCCGCTTCATACACAACCAAGGAGGAAGGTTGTAGATACATATATTCACGGGCCAAGTGCTATGTCGGCTGCTCATGTTACTGAAAGGATTCATTCCATCTTTACTCAAACCAAACCTTATATTCCTCGGTTCCGTATTGAAGTCTACAACATCCTATCAATGTTCCTTCACTGAGCAGAATCGGTAGAGTGTCTTAGCTTTCAATCTTTCTTACATTTCTCCGAGTGCCAACGCAGCAATGTTGCCTCCTTTCAGTTCACAAATAAACACTCCAAATGGGGAATTACAGGCAGATACTACAATACTTTAGCACGAGGTATTTGCCTCACCTTGATGCTCTCATTATCAACAAATAATTCTTACGCTTGTATCGGGATGCTTTGCACACCGGGCATACATGCATATTTGCATACTCTTTACGGTACATGATACCATCTTCAGACATGTATGTATTCTTTCTACTTCTATTCTCAAGGGACATAGAACCTTTTTGGCTTGGTACGTGGTTTTGGGCAACACATTTTCCTCTTGAAGCATGTCTGGTAATAGACCTAGCAACGTTGTCAAACTTTTGTCGAACCAAACTTTGCTTACCTTCAACTTCAGCAATTTAAGCACAGATGACAATCTGATATATTTTGGCTTGTAGCCCGGGAATACTGATTTCTCTGAGTCCTCCATTAAGTCTTTGAATTTACCAAACTCTCTTACTATAGTTTCCTTCTGCATCACGCGACATCAGATCAAGATTATCATCATGCAACGTATTCTCATCGAAAGAACAATCGATATCCAGTATATCGTTGTCTCCCTCGATGACGTTACTACCTTTCTACACAATCCGCTCTTCACGGTTACTACTCTAATATGTATAGCCCCTTTTGAAACCCCTTCGAATGAAGTGTGCTTCTATCCGCGTTGAATTGGTAAACATCTTACGATTCTCGCAATCAATACATGGACAGTACATAAATTTCATCCCCCTCTTTAACATATCCTGCTTGGCAGCTCTTCTAAAAATAGACATGCCATCGATGTACTCTTCAATCACATGGTTCTCAATATACATCTAGATTCGGTCTATCTATGTTATGTATATAACAACTTAATGTTAAATTAGATTAATGCTTTTCTATGTAGCCATTATATGTACATACACTATCTCTTACACATAATTGTCATTCACCATAATTTCTCCATCTAAAGTAGCTAGAACAAGGATTAAAGTACATAGGAGTGAGGCCCATTCTTAAATTGGAGCAAAAACTACCGAGCTAGATCTCTCTTTACTTCTAACTAAAAGTGCATAGATCTAACTAGAATATAATGCATTATTACATATAGTACCTTAGATCACCAAGAACAAATGGATACACAATCACCCTTTCAAATCTCCAGTCTCTTTTCACCAAATCACCTCAAAGCACTGCCGTCTAACAGACAAAATATTTGTCGAGACGAAGGTATTTAATAACGAAGTGAATATCACAAACGCTTCCATTCAAAACCTGTCTATGATAAATAGGTCATCAAAGACAATTTTTCACATAAACAATCTGTGATGTATCACTAACAGCGTTAGAAAACCATCTGTGATATGTTGGATATCACAGATGGTTATTATTACAAACCATCTGTGATAAGTAGGTCATCACAGATGGTTCTTACCATCGGTTGCAACATAGACAGTCACGCTAGTAAAACCGTCTGTGATAACTACGTTATAGCTTAACATTAACGGATTCTATAGAACCATCTATAATGAGTCATCCAGTATGACATTCTCTGTAGTAGTGTGTGTACAAGATCCATCCCTCAACCCTAGACCTCTCTTAATATAGCCCCTCGGTGCAACCCTACATTTGGGGCCTAACAAGGTGCAAAGCCCACTTGGTTTATTAGTAACGGATCCTATCCCAACTGATGTGTTCAAATCCGTTAAATGTGGGACCCTGTAGGTTCATGTATATTCGATCATGACATGAAAACTCCTTTTGCGTCTACAACTCAGTAGTGGTCTTTAACAAGATATATCGACTCTCAAATATGCAGAAAAATGATATCAGACAAACCTAGATAGTGCTCATGTACCGACCCTTTGGCTCATGGCACTGGATTGAACTCAAGGCGAGAAGTGTGCCATCCTATGATAGCTCGGTCATTCACTCGAATCTGTAGTAGATTACTTGGTTGTGACTGACTCTTCAATCACATTCGGCATGGTCATGTACTTTCTTAATCCAACTACATTAAAGGGCTCAGAGATATCTCTCTCATTATATATGAGAGGCAAATTTCATCTTGATCACTAATATTTCTCCGTATGTTTCATAATAAACTCAAGAACTACATTTACGACCACCAAGTTACGGAGTAGTGTTTGGCAACTCCTAAGTAAATTATTACACATATAAGAAACTATGATGATCCCAGGTCTAAAGATCATACATACACTATGTATGAGACCAACTAATGACACTTAAGAATATAACAATTCCCGCATTGTCTCATGGTAGGTCAATCCAACACTATATTATATAATATGTGTCCACATTATCGATTTGATATTCCCATATCTATGGTCCGTGAAATATGATCATTAATCAATACATGTGCTGATCTATAAATCATAATTATCTCACATAATGATATAAGATCATAGATAATTTAGAATAACATCAAAACATGAATAAAGAGTTCATGAACAAGTCACGTACCTTTTGATCAATACGAAAGATATTTATTCATAGGATAAATTAACATATTATTTGAAACATTATAAATATACAAGTGATACAATCATCTCCGTAATCGCTTTTGGATCATATCACTAACAATTTCAGGCCGACACATATGCGCACGTATACGATGGTATACAATCAGATAGCTGGACACAACGCTGAGAGAACAGCTTTTCAAGCCTTTACAGTGCACATATGACACTACTACGTACTTTACGTTGAGGAACCGTCGCTGGCGAGTCTAGATCAATTGATTCCTCTTCTATGCAAAATAGACAGATCAATCACAGAAGACACAAATAGTAGGTTGGAAACACAGAGATAGGGGGAAGAACTCCTGGTCTTTCTTTATTGCTTTCTCTTTCATATATGTACAAAATAGCCAATGGCCCTCCCTATATGTAGCCTAGTGGTGAGGTGCCTACCATGGGCTAAGGCTTCAACCCAAGCCCAGGTTTTTTAACACTCCCCCTTGGGCACTCATCTGACATGTTCATTCCTCATCAAAACTCCACAAAAACTCAGTGGGAAAATTTTGGAGAAAGAGTACATGATACATGTTATGTTGTGTTGCACGAATTGCCTTATTAAAAACCTTGTCCGAGAAACTTCAGGAGCACTCGTCGAGAGAAAAAAGAGTACAATACACCCAATTTTATTTAATCTTCAGGATTTATTCTTCCGGTACTCGATCTTCGCGATCAAATTTTAATAACGAGCTTCAGAAAAATCTCCCCCTGAATTCTGCACTTCTCTAAGTCTCATCATTCCAATTCCTCATACGCATCTTTCAATACTAGATGCTGAGAGTAATTTAGTGAATAAGTCTGTAAGATTTTCATATGACTTAGTATGCAGTACCTTAATTTCATCCATCTTTTGCAATTCATGAGCATATAAGAACTTGGAGTTGATATGCTTTGTGAGATGACTCTTCACGTAGCCCGTCTGCACTTGTGCAATACAAGCTACATTATCTTCATAGATAATTATGGAAGCTTGCATGATATTCATCCTATATGATTGTTGTATGTGGTGAATCATTCGTCAGAGCCAAGAACATTCTTGTGCTCCTCTCATGGGTTCTAAATACTGATTATGGATGTTGTCTCATAACCAACGTATATCCTAGTCTTTCGGAGAGGACCCATTGTAGTACGTTGTGGAGGGGGTTGAGGTACATAAACTTTGCATCCAAACCTTCGGAGATGAGAAGTTTTTGGTGCTGACCCATGCGCTAGTTGCATAGGTGAATAGATGTTGTATGCCGATGGTCTAAAGTTGATGAGAGCTGCAGGACTGCGTGTCCCCAATATGTAGCTGGTAAATTATAATTCTACAAAAGCGGTCGGGCAATAAATTTAATTCTCTTGATTAATGCCTCTACTAGTCCATTCTGGGTGTGGACATGCGGTACAGAATGCTCAACTGTAATTCCCATTGCCATGCAATAATCATCAAATGCCTTTGAAGTAAATTCTCCAGTGTTGTCTATTCTAATGGACTTTATGTGATGATTAGGAAAAATATTTCTAATGCTAATTATCTACGAGATCAACTTTGCGAAAGCATGGTTTCTCGTAGACAATAAACATATATACGACCATTTCGAGGAAGCATCGATGAGCACCATAAAATATTTAAATGGCCCTAATAGTGGCAGTATGGAACCGCAAATGTCTCCTTTGATGCGCTCCAGGAATGCAAGGACTTCATCCGTTACTTTCAGAGTAGAAGGTCTAGTAATTAATTTTCCGGTGGCACATGCGGGGCACACAAAATTTTCATGATTCGGGAAATTCTTTGCATTAATATTATGTCCCTGTGAATTGTTAATTATATTTCTCATCATCCTAAGACTTGGGTGAACTAATCTGTCATGCTAGAGACAGAAGAGTTCAGAGCTTCTAAATATTATTTTCAGGGCAGTATAGACTACATGTGCCTTGATATTAGTGTAGTATAGCTCAGCTTCTAATGAAGAAAGTTTTTCTAGTACCTTTTTTCCATTCACTTCTGCTTCATAATGAGCTGGTATTTTTTACCATACTCTTCTTCAGTCTCAACATGGAAACCGTTGGCGCAAATATCCTCGAAACTTAGGAGAGTTCTAGTCGATTTTGGGTACAATAAAACTTCTTGGATGACCAAAGCTGTGCCTATTGGGAGTATAATTGTGGCTCTTCCTGAACCTATTATACAAGAATCGCTACCGGCGATTGTTGTAAGGCTGTCAGCATTCTTACTAATCGACTGAAAGAATTTTGTCTCTCTCAAAATGGTATATGTTGTGCCGCTATCAGCTAAGCACACTTCCTCTATAGGGCGCCACATGTGTTCTAATATAAAATATTCTATTAATATGTAGTAGAAGACAATCAACATATAAATAAAATACTTCAATATCATAACATATCATGCCATTATAAACTGAATAAATGAATGAACTATTCAATATCACTCAGCCATCACGAGAAAATAAAATTGTTTGAGTACCATCCATGCAAAATCCAACTTATTCCTTTCAAACATAAAATAAATGACAATTAAAGTCTAAACGCATTTTGTGCATTAGACTGAATCTGCTAAGAAGTCAGAAACTTCGGCTGCTATCTTCTCGGTGGTGATATGCTCTTCCAGAGAAATCATGGTGGCGGTAGCTGCAATGTCAAGAGGGGGTTCTGCTGCTAGAATGGATTCAACCTCCATTGGCGCAGGTAGCTGCTCAGAACTCTCCCCCTCAACAGAAGCAAAGTGGATTTCATGCTGCCCTTTACCATCCTTCTTGTTCTTAGCCTGGAAGGCATCGACGACGTGTTGTGGCTCTTTACAGATCCGAGACCAGTGCCCCCACTTGCCACACTTGTACCAGGTTTGGTCATGCTGACCATATGATTTTATCTGAATTTCTGAAAAAGGAAAAATCCTTTAAAAATCTCCAAAAGCCGTTGGACCAAAGCCCGCTCCCTCTGGCCCGCTCTGCCCGTCGGTCCAGTTTGCCTGCCTTGGCCACGTGGAGATCATTCGTTGCCAACCGCTGCATCCGCGCCGTCCGAGCCGTCGCCTCCGTCAGCCATCCGATTTCCTTCACGTACCATGTGTCGTCCATCGGAGTGATTGTGCACAGTTCATCTCCTTAATGGCGCGGACTCCGTCTCTGCCACTGCCTCGGTTTGCGTGCATGACCCGAACACCGCCGCCATCTTCGACTCAACCTCCGCGTCGTGCTCGCCTGTCGGGACCCGGAGCAACAACTCTGAAACCCTTTGTGTTAATCGCACTATCCCAGGAAAGCTTAGTGCATACAGCAGAACAAAGGCAAATATCATGCATAATGATAAATTTTTATTTAACTAAATATAAGCCTGATGGCCAAAGTTTACAATAGCAGCGGAAGATAACAGCAGAAGAAAAACAAAACAATAGTAGCAGCCCATACAGCCTTCCCGCAAGGCGAATGACTGTAAGACGTGGCCTAGTCGCAATCCTCACCGAAGTCGTCGAAGGCTTCCTCTGAAAGATTTAAATATAGCAACATGAGTACAAACGTACTCCACAAGTTACACCAGGAGTTTTAACAGAGTGGATGCATGCATATGGAATATCAAAGAAGGCGTAATATGGTTAGTTTGCATAAAAGGCAACATTGAAGTAAATATCATAAAGTATGTGCGAAAGCTGAATTTGATACAATAATTAAATCAACATTGTAATCAACATAAGTAACGTTAGTGCAGGCTCCAACCAAACACTAACCTATCCACGGGCATCCCACGGGACCAACTTTTCTCAAAATCAAACTCGCATTTGGATTCCATCCATCCATACGGTTTTTCCAAAGTCTCTCATGGATTCCATCCATCCACAAGGTTTCATAAAACATTTTTCAAAATCAAAGTCTAATCCGTGAAAAACTTTACTCAGCTTGCCCATGACCGTGGGCACGGCTATCCAGGATAGGTTATACACTCTGCAGAGGTTGTACAGCTTTACCCACAAGATATGATGATCTCATATTGTCGGCCACTATACGCTTCCTTAGGCGTGCGACTGAGAAAATCATAACAAAGCCTCTACAATGATCCATTGCCAACATAATCACGCCGCCACTAAGGTTTCACCACAACATGAATCCACATGCTGGAGCCCCCTCTTGTGCCATGTGAGACTTCTCACGGACTACGCCGCGCCCACATTCAGCCTATAGCGAGATTAAGTTGGAACTTCACAAATTAGTTGGCTAGGTCCGTCCCATACCGGACTTGTGGTAGTACGAAAAGGGCTTTGCAATAGTATCTCACAGACCGGTTCTTTACTGACTTAGGCACTAACCACAAACCCCTCGTGCCTGGCAATCAACATCGAGTCAACAACAACGATGCATGCCAGCAAGCACCCACCACTCTAACCATTTGCCTAAGTCTAAATCAAGTTTTTACTTTGTTTGGAAATAAGTTTGTAAACCTTTCTGATTTTCCAAAGTCAAGAGATCAAGATCAAAGTTTGTCATTTTATGTGAAGAAAGTTCCCAAATCATAATAGTTTAAGCATGACTAAGCATTTGTATCAAATTTCTAGTTAATACTAATGTACTAACTAGATTTTAACTATGGTTGACGAGGTACAATTGCATGAAATATCAAATTTGGCTGTCCAAAGGAATTTGGGTATAACTACAGTTTAAAACTGGATTTAAACTAGACATTGAATAAAAGTAAGCATGCATATTAATTTAAAAACAATATAAATAATTTTAAATAGTGGGGTCAACATGATCAAAGGTGTAACTTGCCTGGCTTGGAGACTGGGTTCTAATCGCAGAAGTCGTTCTCTCCGAGATCGCCCAAATCTAAACGCAAAGAACCAAACAAATAAAATTTAAACAAAATTCAAATAAAATTCAAAAATTTTAAATAAGTACATATTTGAATAGTTTAGGATTTTAGAAGAATTTAGAAACTTGAACGGCTCAAATCGGAGTTAAAATGAACAAGTTATGGTTTCCGGAAAATTTAAAAGAGAGAAAAAGAAAAAGACTAATTTTTCGAGAATTATTTTTGTACTGAAAAAGATCATTTATGACGTCAGTAGTTAATTTAATTTCGGTCGAATTATTTTATAAAAGAAAAACCGAATTATGACGTCACGCTGACGTCAGCAAATTTTGAATTTTCGGAGCGGGAAAATAGGTGGCTGACGGGTGGGCCCGGGTTCACGGAGGACCGGGTCCATGGACCGGTGGCGAGATGACGTGGCACGCAGCGTGGCCACGTGGCGCCACGCCGCAGCCACATGGCGGCCACGCAGCGGCGAGGAGCGGCGGCGTGGCGTGCACGCAGCGACGCATGGGGCGGCTCGGCCGTGAGCTCGCCGGTGCTCCAGCGCTCACCGGCGGCCGGCGAGCGCGACGAGGAGAGGGCCGACGAGGAGCGCGGAGGTACCGGCGGCGGGCACGGGAAGGCCGGGCGGCGGCGGCGGAGAGGCGGAGATGGCGGCGGCTCGGCGGCGAGCTCTCCGGCGGTGGGATTGGCGGCGAGTAGTGGAGGAGGAGCGAGAGAGATGCGGTGCCGGAGAGGCCTCGGAGGGGGAAGATTTATAGGGAGGAGGGCGGGGGTTCGCCGGAAAACCCGGGAAGAACCGGTTCGGCCGGCGGGGCGGTGGGAACACGGGCGGCGGCGGCGCATTAAAAGGAGCGGCGACGGTTGCGGCGGCCGAGGGGAGCCCGAGGCGATATTTTTCGGGAGCGGAGGCGGCGGAAAATGAGGCGGCGGCGGCATTAATGGCGCATGGCCGGAGGCGGCTTCGGGAGAGCATGGGAGGCGAGGCGGCGACGTTGTGGGTGGCGGGGAGCGGCGGCGAGGTGAGGGGGCCGAGGGGAGGCGCGCGGAAGGCGGGGAGGCGGTGGAGAAGGAGCTCGGCGGTGCGGCCATGGTGCGCACGGTGGGGAAGAAAGAGAGAGGATGAAGGAAGAAGAAGAGTGAGGAGGAAGAAGGAGATGACATGCGGGTCCCACGCGTAAGTGAGAGAAAGAGAGAGGTGAAGGGGTAAGTTGACCGGATGGTTGGCACGTGGCGGTAGGAGAGATCTCGGCCGTTGGGCTTTAAGTGTCAACGGATGGCCGAGATAAATCAACGAAATAGGTGGATTAAATCTGGGCATGACACGTGTCAGCACGAGGGAATTTTAGATTTAAAATCGGATTTCGATTTTCAGAAATTAGGAGGAAACTTTATAAATACTTTAAAAATAGCAAATAATACTTAAAAATTCCCGAAAATTTATAGAAAATCCCTGGAGATATTTTACACTTAGGGAAAATATTTTTAATTCATTTTGGCTTTTCAAAAATTATATACAATATCCTTTTAACTTCAAAAGTTAATTTTGAATTCCAAAAAAAATTCCCAAAAATTCTATAAAATATTTTTAGACTTTCTAAAAATAATTTCAACTCAAATTTGCTCTTTTTACTTTTTACAAAAATATACTTTGGCTTTAAAATTGATTTTGAGATCTCAGAAAATTTCAGAAATTAATTTTAAATTTTGGGAAGCTTGGAAAAGGCTAAATAAAATCTTTTTAGCTTTAAAAAAATATTTAAAATATATTTTCTTACTTTTAGGCTTTGAAACAAAATCCAGATAACTCCAAATAAATCCAGAAAATCACAAAAAATCCAAATAAAAGCCAAATGCGTTTAAATACCTAATTTGGAATAGTTTCTGTTATGAAATTACCAGTACCCTTTTTATTTGACAACAGCTTTATATTTTTAGTCAAATTAGTTTTAACAAAAACCTTTTTGAAAAGGCTAAAAACAGCAAACACAAACTCTCAAATTTAGGCAACTAAAGAACACTTATTTTTATTTTAAATTGAATTAATTTTTAATTTTTTTTATTACTAAAATTTTGAAAATAACAGCTGGGCTGTTACATCGCCCCCGCCTCTCTGAGGACCGGGTATAAAAGCCGAGCCATCCCCTCATCCTCCGCACCCCCGCAGCTGCCT
The DNA here is from genome assembly GCA_036346245.1 of Bonia amplexicaulis. Taxonomy (NCBI): domain Eukaryota; kingdom Viridiplantae; phylum Streptophyta; class Magnoliopsida; order Poales; family Poaceae; genus Bonia; species Bonia amplexicaulis. The sequence continues at coordinate 17,443,870 of CM070751.1, read as the reverse complement.
TCGTCGAGAGCCGCGGACTCATACAGCGACGGTTTTGCCGAAGTTTGTCGTCGCCCGAGCCTTCGTCTCCATCTCTGGTAGTCACTAGCATCGTTTTCGTCATCCGCCAACTTCCGTCACCCTCGCTGCCGGTGAATCACCGTCACTGCCTAGTTACCGCCAACCCGCGCGCGCCTTTAAGCCTGCGCTCGCCGCATCACCCTCGGTTCACGTGCGACCAACTCCGTGCGTCGCTAGTTCACCCGAACCCGCACGCCCTGCCGCTTCGTATTCTCCATAGATTGCATCCACCGTGCACCGATCCACTATCGTGTGGGTCCTAGCTGTTGATCGCCCTATGTCGTAGACCCGTGAGCCAGCCAGCCGAGTCAGCAGCCACATCGGATACCACGTCAACCCTAAAGCCCGGTCAAGAACAAGTCGAAGCTATCCACTGCAATGTTTCATGCATCGGCTCACCGTAGACCGCCTATTCCATGAGCCAAGTCCACAGCACAATAGCTTTTCCGATTTTCAGCCAATTAGATTTTTCGAGAGCTCGTTATCCTTCATCCTAGCTTCGATTGACCCGATTCGTTTTTCTAAATTCATATAAAATTGAGCTCTATCTTTTGGTTCTAGTTTGGAAGTTTTTGGAGTTCATTTGAATTTTATTTGAATTTATGTTATGTTTCGTTTCACTTTCTCTCGTTAAATCACACCTTCGAAGGAGATGAAGCGAGATTTGAAGATGAAGAGCTAGCAACTGAGCATGGCTGAGGCAAGTCATGTTATTTGATCATATTGAACCTAGTTTTCAAATCTATTATGTATTAATTTGTTTTAAATTATCATGCATCGCTATTTTATTATAAACCCTTGTATTTGTAGTTATTATCCAAATTGGTTAATTCATCCTTGATAATTTGACTACCAATATTCCATTGTCACTAGATGATGGGAAATTATTTAGTGATGCAATACTAGTTGTCACATGGGTTGTACGTTTAGAACTGCTTAGCCATGCTTGTAGTACGTTGGGTCTATCATCACATGTGATCAATTATTAATTTTGATTTAATGATATATTAGAACGTGGTGGTCAGCCATAGTTATAAAAATTATGTACCATGGCATGAGAAGTGTCATTGGTATGGGTTATACAAAAAATAGTTTTCACTTGGGCGAATGATCGTGCAGTAAAGAGGGTGCGATTTGCACATTGGGATATTGATACTTCGCCTGGGTAAATCTAGGGACTTAACTTTGTGCGCCACTGATCTGAACATTACTGCGCAAACCACATATCTAGTATGGGATAGACCTGGCATAATAATTTGTGAAGTCTCAATTTTGATTTCGCTACTGATGTTGTTTTGGCGTAAGAGGGGGAAATTATCGACTAGGTGGCAGCCTACTCGACAGCGAAACCTTAGCGAGCGAAGTCGGGTTGAGATGGAGAATTGTAAAAGCCTTGTTGTGATTTTCTTTAACGTGAGGATTATCACATCATGTGGGTACAGTTGTGCAAGCTTTGCAGAGTGTAAAATTATTCGAAGAGTTGTGTCCTCGGTTATGGATAATGCTCGGTGATTTCACACGAGGGGTAGAGTTTTCATAAAAATCTGGTTGGGTTAAGTTAGGGAGTGAATGTTTAGTTCACTGGTGGTTCATTATGTGAATTTTGGTTCACGGGTGATTCATTGGAGTGAATGGTCAGTTCACTTGTGGTTGGTCCTAATTCCTTTGGTTACTTATTTATTATCATTTTAAAAATTCGCTTTTCAATCTATTTGTTGTATTTACTTTAAATTGTTGCTTTCTGCAAAACTAACCTTTCAGTCATCCATTGGTAAGCTCTGCATACTATATTGCATTCTTTGTTACAAACGACTTGCTGAGTACTCTATGTACTCACGGCTTCATCCACACTTTGCTCACTTGAGGAAGAAGGATCATATCAGCAGGGGGTATTGGAAGGAGGATACTTCAATGACTTCACGGATTAGGACATCGCTCTCCAGTCGATTGCCTGTGGGCATGTCGAATGGCTACTACGCTTATTTCTGTTTTTCCGCTGCAAGTTTCTTAAGCCTTCAGGCTATTATTTGTAATCCTGGCCATAACGTCGCAACTCTTTGTTTTACTGTGTGCACTAGTGTGATCCTGGACTGGTGCGAAATACACAGGAGAGTCCGGATTTGCATATTCGGTTCTCGACAGTGTACCAATCCCAATGGCAGCATGGAGCTTCTTGGCTCCAAGTACTATCTCGCCATCGGAAGCCCAAGTCAATTAATTTTGACCATGCTAGGCCAGCTCCTCGAACTTCCGATTTGTGATGTCTGTCGTCTACATGTGCATGAAAGGAATATATAAGGTTACTGCCAGTAAACATGCATAGATTTACTATAGGTAAATAAATTAGAAAATGGTACAAAAGATGCTCGTAATGTTCCAGAATTTTCTATGTGTTTTCTATACATTTTACTGTTAATTTTGGTGATTAAAGGCGATTTAAATAATTACGATTAATCAAAACATTAAATAAATACAAAAAGCATATAAAATAATAATGACAGCGCTAAACATACTTTAAATGCTAAAAATAATTCAAAATTTGAATTCCTGAGGCCCTTTTATGCTGGAATATAAATTTTCAGTGAATTGTCCAATTTCCAATGGCTTATACGCAAATTTTCAATTCAGAGAAAATTTTTGCGTAATTTTCCGATTCTTCGAGGGCCTTTTTGCAAAATTCCCACAGGAAGAAATTTCCCTATTTTTTCTTATTCTTTTTTGGCCAATTTTTTTAGCCCAGCGGCCCAATCGGTCGTCCGGCCCATCACCGCTCATGGGGCTAGGGCTATCCCTAGCCCATGTCCCCCACGGTGGTGGCGGCTGCAAAGCATGAAGGCGGCAGAGGGCAACCGGCGGACCGTGCGGCGGCCCGTGCTGGGGCACACAACGACCGGTGGCCCGTGTGGGGCGCGTGGCGGCGGCGGCGGCGGTGGTGCTCGGAAGCGGCGGCGTGCGGGCGTCGGCGCTTCGCGTGGGACACGACATCGGCGGAAGCCTCGTGGCAACAACAATGGGAAGCGTGGGCGATCGAGCGGCCGTCGCGGGGCGGAGCAAGTAGCTGGGGGCTGTTGGCGGTCACCGGCGGCCTCGGTTGAAAGGTGCTCGGCGGTATCCACTTCAGACGGGCGGAGCCAGACGACATCGGGCCGAGTCGGGTGACTTGGTGGCGGCCGAGCGGCCGGCGGCTTCGAGCCAGCATCTCGTGGGGAGGCCAGCGGCCGACGGTGGCTTCGGGCCAGCGGTTCGTGGGGAGGCCGACGGCCGACGGCGGCTTTGGGTCAAGAATACAGTGCTCATGCTGGCGGCCGTCAGGCCAGCGTGTTTGGTTGTGCGAGTTTTTTTCTTTTTTTTCGATCTACAGTGCAATCAACATCTGCTCTTTCTGCGAATTTACCGATCGGCTTGGCTACCGACTTCAAGTCTGGTCGTAGTAGATTAGAGCGGATTTGCACCGTAGAAAATAATCTAGAAAGTGAAATTGCGGAATTTAAAGCAATCTAGATGTAGACAATTCAATCTACTAATACTTCAATGATTACCCTTCGATTCACCGGATCGATTCGTGTTGATATCATGTTGAGGAACCGTTGCGTCCAGTCCGATCGATTCCTCTTCTATGCAAAATATACAGGTCAATCATAGAAGACGCAAATAGTACATTAGAAACACAGAGATGGAGGGAAGAACTCCTGATATTTCTTTATTACTTTGTCTTTCACCCATGTACAAAATAGCCAATAACCCTCCCTATATATAATCTAGTGATAAGGTGTCTATTATAGACCAAGACTTCAAACTCACAACCAGCTTTTCCAACACTTTAAATGATTGCGCGCTAAAATTGAAGTTACAACTTCGACTCACGGGACACGCAAGATATCTGAATTATTTTATAGGAGTGTAACTTGAAGACTAGAGGGCCTCCCTAGCTTAGCTGGCTAGTGGTTTAGCACGTCCGGAATGTCCACCGGATACCTGTGGATCGACGTGGCCCACGGCCCGTCGGCGTTGCGCGCGGGCTTGATGCACTCCCACGCCGCGCTGTTGCACTTGAACCCAGACCCAAACCCGATCATCCACACGCGGTCGCCCTTGAGCATGCGGCCTTTGGCCTCGATGTACGCCAGCTCGTACCACAGCGAGCTGCTCGACGTGTTGCCGAAGCGGTGGAGTGCCATTCTTGACGCCTCCACTCGCTCGTCGGAAAGGCTGAGGCTGTTTTGCAGCTCGTCGATGACCGCGCGGCCACCCGCATGGATGCAGAAGTGCTCGAACGCCACGCGGAAGTCGGGGATGTACGGCTTGATTCGCCCGCTAAGCACCTTCCGTGCAATGAAGGAGAGGGCGAACAGAAGCTGCTCCGAGGCCGGCAGAACGAGGGGGCCGATGGCAGTGATGTTGGCCCTGAGCGCGTCGCCGGCGATGGTCATAAGGTCCTTGCTAAGGTTGATCCCGATGTTTCCCTTGTCATCCTCTTCCTGAAACACACATCGGTACGCACCATCCTGTGCGCCGGTGAGCGTGCGTACGACGTGCTTTAGGCGGAACCGGGCCTTTGCGGGGGATGTTGACAGCAGCGCGGTGGCTCCGCCTATGCGGAACAGGCAATTGGGCAGGAGCATTGCACGCTCGCTGCCTACGTAGTAGTTCGGCGTGATGGTCTCTGTGGAGACGACGAGAGCGTGCGCCCCTCGGGGAGCAATCTGCAGGAGGTTCCTGGCAAGCCCCACGGAGATAAGCCCCGCGCTACACCCCATGCCCGAGAGGTGCATGCTGCGGATGTCGCTGCGCAGCTTGTACTTATTTATGATCATGTCGACCAAGGATGGCGTGGGACAGAACAAGCTGCAGTTGACGACGAGTATGTCGATGGCGTCGGGGGTGATGCCGGTCTTGGCGAACAGGTCATCGATGGCTGAGAAGACGACGAGCTCGAACTCAGCGCGGGCGGCGTCAAGGGTGCAGAACTTGTACGTCGGGATGTAGTGCTGTGCCGGGGGCAGGCATGTCTCCTCCCCGAGCCCCGAGCGCTCGAGCAGCCGCGTCATGAACCGGATGCTGCGCTCGTTGAGGACGGGCATCTGCTTGGCGTGCTCGAGGAAGGTGGCGAAGGGGACGCGGCAGTTTGGTGAGGTGCGAAAGCAGGCGTAGTCGACGAGGTACACCGCTCGCGGGCGCAGCATGAGGTAGACGGTTGCCGCGGCTGTCGGGAGGAACCCGGACAAGAAGAGGTGCACTGACCGGAGTTCCTGGAGCCGGCCGACAAGCTCCTCCGGCCCGAACCGCGCCGCCGCGAGAAGAGCAGCAGCTGCCAGCGGCACGGTGACGACGGCCAGGAAGTTGTCCACGGCGCGCTGGTAGACGGCCTTGAGGCGCTTGGGCTGGGGTGTCGAGCTCATGCTGCTCGTTTGGGCGTGGGTGCTCTAGCCAGGCTACTCTAGTGTTTGGTGCGTTTGTTAGTACTAAAGTGTGCGTGTTGAGCGGTGGGAGCGGAGTGAGCGATCGCGTGAGGCAGAATTTATAGCCGCAACATCAAGCACTGTGCGTGCAGGTCTATCTCGTCATCTGCCTCTTTTACTCGAGTCACAGGCTAGTAATGAAGTGGTGGCCTAGCAGGGAGTTTTTCAATTAATTGGTTCGCCGATAAGTTTAATTTGATGATGGATGTTGCTGCCACCTGCTGCTCCTTCCGTTCATAAGATGTTGTATACACAAAAATTTTGATTTATCATACGGAATAATACTATTACATTTATCATAAAAAAATAATTATATATCATTATACTCTCTCCGTTCTTTCTTACTTGACGTTTTTTATTTTTACGGTCTTCAAGATGAGATTTTGACCGCTATTTTTTATAACTTTATATTATATATACCGATAAACTTTAATGTTATGAAAATATTTTAATGACAAATATAATAATATAATTTTTATATGATCAATCTCGATAGTTTTAAATTTATTGATGGTCTTGGTGGTCTAACTTTAACAAGTTTAACGGTATAGATTCATCAAGTAAAGAAGAATGGAGAGAGTATGTAATATAGTTTTCACTAATTTATAACTAGAAAAAATAATGACTGAAAGTGCGTACGAAAAACGTGTCGATGTTCGACATCTACTTACCAACAGAGATAGTACTTAATTTAGTGTGTCAAACCGACAGTCCGACAGTTAACAGAGCAGGTAGCAGATGTTGACTGTTGAGTGACTTGAATTACCGGAAATTTTTTTGTGGCCCCTTTGAAATAGTTAATTACGAACGTGGTTCTGTAGAAATTATTTTTGTAGAAATAGCCCCTAGTGCAGCCGGTAAGCGCGCCAGTGCCTTGGCTCCACTAGGAGGCGCGTCAGGTCATCTAGGGTCCATTTATTGCTAATAATTTTAACTGTGTCTCCATCAGTCCACCGCTCTAGAGTAGGAGACGGAGCGCACAAAATTTCAAAAAATAAAATTACACAATTAAATTGACTACATCGGGAGGCTCCATAAAATATATAATTTTTAATCTCTTTTGCTATATGTAACAATTCCTACAAACAAATACACTGCATCCAAAGGGTCCACAAAAAAATCAGGTCCTGTGCGTTGACCAGGTCATCTCCGCCAGCCGTGAATCTGGTCCGTTGGGAATGTTAGGTGGTCGGGCTCCTGTCGTTCACGACGGAGGTCATACTGTGGGTCTTCGACGGGTGTGTGGCCATAATCGGGAGGTGTAACAGTCGCAGGTGGCCCCAAGAAAAAACGTTCCAACCAATCGTCTTCCTACAAAGATTGTCCATGCGATGGGATCCACTGTACTTGACCTGGGTACAAGCTCCCAAGAGGGCTAGTTACATAGCCTTATGATGCCTGAGGCTGAGAGGTGGATGACCCTAGACGCCCATACTTGTATGAGGCAGGGGTGTACAGTGCATCGCCTAAAAGACCCCATTAGTTCGGCAACGTATTGTATTGGTCTTCGACCCGCTAGTAGCCTTGTGATGGGGAATCTCTGCCAGCCACCAGCATTGTGGCCTGCGCCTTTATGACCTTCGGTATTACATTCTTATGCCTGCGTGATGCCGACAACAGTAAGTTCAAGCCCCTGCGGCGAACCAGCGTGCAACACCGTGATTACACAAGGATTGAAGTACTTCAACATATCCGATGTTCCAATTGCAGAGAAAATGTGTCCAGAAAAACTCGTTCCCACAATCTCTTGAAATGGCTACTTTGATGATTCGATTTATAGATTATTTAAGACCCAGACAGGAAAAGATTTAGCAGTTTAATATGTTAGGTAAGACTAAGTGCTATATAAGTAAAGCTCTGTTCTGAAGTTCTACGCAGGATAATGAGAAATTATACAGATTTCCATGTGCACATAAGATTGGTCAGGATCGTCTTTTGGCATTTCCGCACTGGTAACTTATATCACCGGTCCTCGTAATCTTATACATGGAACAACAAGTGAGGAGAGAAATACCCAAAATACCTATGCAAGAAACAGTAGTTTCAGTATGCACTACATACGCACGGATAAAGCTTTGTGAATATAACAATGTACTAAAGGGTATGTCACACATGTAGTAGTAGAAAATTGTAGGACCGAAGATGATAGCAGAGAGATAAATGATACCTTAAATTTTTCTCTAATTATTAACCAATCTTTCACTCTAATAGCTATAAAATTAAGAAGATTAGGATGAAAAGCTAACATACAAGCTAGCAAATCAAGAAGCTGAAATCCGAGGATGAAGGGTAATTTCGGTTGCACCACTACAGTACCACTTTCTATAGTAAATTCGGTATTACCACAACAGTACCAGTAGTACCGATGCTACAGTAAAATCATCGTAGGAATAGTAAAATCAGTGCGATTTCAAAAACTAAAATTGATAGAATTTTTGATTCATATATCCAAATGACATAAAAATTTGCAAAGATTTTCCCTAAGATATCATGAACCTATTTTAACAAACGATCGTGTAAATAATTGCCAAATAAAGATCCTTTTCAGTTTGAAGACATATTGCACCAAGAGCGGTCTTCTCCTTTCATTGCAAGAAATAGTTATGATTGCCACATGTAGATGCATCACTGGTTTGTCATGTATCGGCAAGTCTCCCCTGTTCTAGTTTCACCGGACCACGCGTTACTTGGATCGACCAAGCTACATGGTGCAATCCCGTCGTTCAAACTCGCTTTCAACATTTCTCCCCTTTCTCGTGCTACGGTTGTGCTCACTATCTCACCTAGCATCCTTGATCATTTTGGACCTCGGCTCCTTCATGAGTGTAGTCCCCTATCCTTGCCGTTAATCATGATCGACTCCAAGCGACACTGCACATCTAAAAACAAAGAAATCGTTTTCAGGCACCAGTTCTTCACAACTTGTACTAATCTAGGTCAACCCAACTCAATCTATGACTCAATTTTTTAGAAACCCCAAATTTCTACCTCGGTCGGTACTACTGTATGAAAATAGTTAACGCCAAGTAAAAATCGAAACTACCGTATAGCATTATGACCGACACCACGCTGCGGTACTACTGTTGTCGCGGAAAAAACTCAGAAATCAATCTAGGTAAAATGTAATTTTTGCAAAATCAAATAATCACTTTATAAAACTTGTAATGATTCATCGTAGCATTATGTTGTAACTTCTCACATGACCTTCAAAAACCAAGTTAAACTCGTAAATTTGGTCACTTATTTTTAACAAATTTCTCTGATCTGGGCCTTCAAAAAAGTTTCTCTGGTCTGTCTATAGCTAGCTCCCAGCTTGTACTTCGGCTATTGCATCGTAATCAGTTCAAGGACAAACCAAAATAAATTAATGGAGGCACGAGAGCTGGCGGAGTGGCGGTGATGAAGCGTGCAAGACGTACAGATATTCATTGGGAAGTCAGGGACTTATCGATTAGGTGATGGACGCAAACGAGGGGTTTGAGGGCAACTTTTTCGCCTGTTGGTGTTGGGTTGCCTTCCGTAATTCGTAACCGCTACCCTTAATTCCCGTGGTTCAATTAAGTTATCCGGCGCTGGAGGTACGTAGCGTAGCGGTGGCGCTTGGAAGAGGAAGCAGCAGCGGTGCTCCTGCGGGCCTGGTCGGTGCCGGTGATGATGGTGGTGTGGTGGCACATAGAGGCGAGGAGGCAGCAGCGTTAGGGTTCGATTGGGATCGACTTCACTGGGAGGGTCTGAAGTATTTATTAGAGGGGAGAAGAGAACCCGTTGGATCTTGATCCAACGGCTTAATTATCGAGTGGTTTGAAGAAAAGAAACGTGCTGTAGGCATATCCAAAACATTTTACTCGCAACTTACAAGATGCTATTAGGTCAACGTTTTCGGGCAAAAATCGAGCCAACAATAGGTTTTGCAGTAACTCTATAATTCCTTGTGTCTCCTGCAGCCCTGCTATTCTCAGACAAAGCCGCTGGGCTAATAAATGTTTCTGAGGAAAGATGGAGATTCTCACCTGAACACTCAGTTGACAAAAAGGAACTTTTCCATTTAAATATCCAGGACTGCCACTTAGAATCACAGAGCCAAGAATTGAAGACTACTTCTCTTTGGTTCAAAGAGTGGAGAAGAGATTAAGTAGTTGGGCAACCTACTTATCTTATGGATGACGCCTAACAATGGCTAATTCAGTGTTCTCTTTGCCGCCAATCTTCTATATGTGCAGTCTTAAGCTTCCGGTTGGGGTCATATAGCAAATTGACTTCAGGAAAAATAGCTTGCGGAGAGGCTCTCATGTGCAAAATCGTGGTCCAAACTTAGCAGCTTGGCATAAAGTTTGCAAACCTAAAGATCAAGGCGGTCTAAGAGTTCTTAATCTTGAAGTGCAGAATAATGCTTCACTACTTGTAGTATTGGGTATGGCAAATTAGACAGGATGATTGACATCTCAAAATCTTCCCCCAGGTATTAGCTATGCGATGCAGCGGTAAACATAAACTCACAAGCTTCACCAATACTAAGAACCAAAGGACATATGATTAGGGATGGCAATCGGGCGCGACGGGTACGGGTAGTACTCGCCCATACCCATACCCGCGACCCCGATTTACGCCCACGGGTATACCCGCGAAAGACGACGGGCGAAAAACATCGCCCATACCCGTCGCCCGTGGATACCCGTCGCCCGTGGGTATACCCGTTTACCCACGAACTGAGTCAACTAGCGTATATCTTCCCCCTCACATTTTACCAGAACAGACGGGAAGCGCCAAAATTAAAGAAGTAACGGATTAGCAATAAGACACGTGAAGGATAATCCTATGCAAAAACGCAAAACATGATGTCAAGATAATCCTATGCACCTTTCATGTTAAGACCCAGCATTCTTTCCCCCCTTTTTTCTGAAACAAGGATAAGCCATGAGAAGTAAACAGAAGACAACCCTATTCTTTAGAGCACCGCACAGCATGCTAGAATAGTGAAATATGAGATAACCTTCAGCTATGCAGCACAAAATGTGGTTTCTATTAACTGTCTATAGTTCATCTCAAGAGGCGCGAGATCAAATTTACATGTTCAATAGGATATAACCGTATCCTTCATGATGCTGTTAAGGCTGAACTTGTGCCTCTATAGCTAAATTGCAATCCACAAAGAAGTCAATATTTTGTGCTTATAAAATAAAGAAGAAATGAACAGCAAACACCAACAAGATAGCAAACACGGCGGATCTGAGCAAGGTGGAGGCGCTGAGGGCTGAGGCGACGGCGGATCTGGGCGGAGGAGGAGGCCGGCGGCCGGGTGGGGGCGGAGGAGGAGAATGAAGGAGGAGGAGGAGGCGGATCTGCGGGTGGAGGAGTGCGGGGGCGGCGAGAAAGGGAAGGGGAGGGAGAGGAGCGGGGTGGCTGGCGGGAGAGGGGAGAAGAGGAGGGGCCCGTGGGAGGCGGCCGGCGGGGAAGATGAAGCGCCAGTCGTCGGAGAGGTTCATGGAGGCGCGCGCAAACTACGGCGCGAATGGCTGCCGGGGGGGCGCTGGGTTAGGAGGAGAGGAGGGGCTGCCTGCGGCCACCGTAGAGATGAAGGGGACCGGCTTGTCGCAGCTGAGGGGGAGCTCGCGGATGGGGGAGGACGTGTCGGGGTTGGAGGTGGGCGCAATCTGAAGGGCGAAGAGTGCGAGAGGGGGGAGGGTCTGGAGGACGAGTTTATTCTTTTAGCATGGCCCACCTGTCAGTTTATTTCACGGGTAAATGGGCGAGACGGGTACGGGTAGAGCTAACCCATACCCGTACCCGTTTACCCGATGGGCAGAGATTTTCCCCCATTTTCATACCCGTGGGTAAAGAATACATCCCATACCCGACTCTATTAGGGTATTTACCCACGGGTACACGGGTAAATGGACACAATTGCCATCCCTACATATGATCACTTGAGACTTTCAGTCTCGCCGGTCTGACTGCTTACCTAGGGGCGGTCGGACTACTTGGTTGGTCTAACCGCAAGTGCCACCAGTCTGACTGACCTAGGGCGGTCTGATTGCTCACCGAACACAGGCAAAAATCAGCATGACCAAGAAAAAGTCTAACTCTTCAACCACTGATCCAAATAGGATGAAACTTCATACAAATATTCCCTATGATGTTAGGAATATATTCCAATCATAGATCACGAAGATCGATGCCAAAGTTCTGAGCTTTATCTAAAACAAGGAAGGTTACACTAAAACCGAGAAAAAGAGAGAAATTTTGATCTGCTCTTGCTCGTGAGTCATTGGGATCTAGGTAATTTTGGATAGATTCTCACATATCATAGCAAGCTATGTCATAGCACAAACTCAAGCTAAAATGCCCTCAAGATCGAAACCTCGAAATCACCCCTCTCTTGAGCAAACGGGGCAATCACAAGAACTTTTTATACAAAGTGTTTAGATAGATGAGATCTGATCTCTAAGAAATATATTCACCTCTTACATGTTCTTGGCACCTAGAGAAACTACGAGGAGATGAAGAAATCCATGGCATAACTCACTTAGATGAAATTTGGATGTTCATTTCACTTTGAGAGAAATATTTTATAGTCACTCTCTTATGAAGGACAGAACTCTAAGGCAAAAACACACACAAAGTTTTTAACACAAAAAAATGCTAACATATCTCTCCAATCCCACTCTTAAGACCTCTCTACTCTCAACACATGCAAGGGCTTATATATTGGAGGCTCTTCAACTCGTACCTAATCCTAACAATCAGCACACTCTTAGTAGATATAGCCATTTACAATTAGAAAAACCTGATAACCCAGACGCAAAGTGGGTTTTCACACACATACACGTTTTTCAAAGTATGACTTTCACATGGCTCCAATAGCCCGACAAGACGCTCCATCCTCCAAGACATGACCTAAACCATTTAGACCACCGTTATGGTTTTGCAGATTGCTTCTCCACCCAATATCAGACAATTTCTTCAATGGGCATCCACCGGCCTTCACGGTGCTTCTCCTCGAAGCAACCACCACAACGAAGTATGTGATGCCCAATGACTTGCCTCCAAGATCGTACGCCTACTCTAAGTACACTTGAAATGCCTAAGTCCAATGGTACACCAGATATATGCACTTGCCTTATCACGATTCTTGTGTTTCTTCTGTCCTTCTCCACTTGAGATGATACTACACTCGAACTTACGCGAACCTCTATGGTCTTAGGGCACCTACCCTAGCCTTGGTCTTACATTTGACCACAACAATTACCAAGCACCCTGTACATCGAAGAACAAGCAACCGTTCTGAGCACAAGTGATATACACTTGACTCTCATCAATAAAACAATATACAAAACATGCACCACTTGACACTCATATCAAGATTCCCACAATACATGAACTCCCACCATGACTAACAACCAAAACCAAATCCAACTCACTCAAAATCCCAAAGGCCGGTTAGACTGCCAACCAATGGTTGACCTGACAGCTGAGAAGCCAACTTAAAACCTCCTAGTAAAGGAGAACGGTTTGACCACGGCGCCCATGTCGGTAAGACCACCTGACGACCTCCGGTTGAACCGCTATTACATGGCTAGTCATACCGCTCTTAAAATGCTTCGCCAACTAGAAATCGGTCACACCGCATTCCTATTAGACCGCTCTCATGCCCAGTCACATCGGACACTGGTTAGACCACAGCCCACGGCCAGTGAGGCCACTCCAGCACAGCGGTCAGACTGCCTCTACAGGCCAGTCAAACCACTGCCTACCTAACAGCAAAAACAGAGAGGAAGTAACACAAATTCAAACTCACACTTTGACAATAAAGCACAAGCAAAGTCAAATAATCATCACACAATATGGGGTGACCACTATATGGTCTCACACTCCTCAAGAATCTACATAAAATTTTCAATCATGCTAACTTGCCATGGGTGAAATTAATCTATGAAGTTTATTATCAAAATTCATAGCCTTCGGACAAGATAAGCGATGGTTCATTCTGGTGGAGAAATAAATATGAAATTGTTGGATACATATAAAGGAATTGCTAGTTGTATGGTGGGAAAAGGAAACTCGGTGTTTTTTAGAAAGACTCGTGGAATGGTAATCTTTTGGGCTTTGAAATCTAGAGTTATATTCAACCTGCCACTGTTAGTTCAGGTTTATGCTCAATTTCAAGATATGCAAGATCTCATTAGTGTCAAGTCTTAACAAATAAAGAGGATGTCTTGTCTTACATTTGGAATATAGGAGTACACTCTTCAATTAAAGTGTGCAAAGTTTTAATGGGGACTGGTAACATCCCAAATTCATTCAAATGAATCTGGAAAAGCTCTTTTCAATCACGGCGCAAGGTCTTCTTTTAGTTACTGCTCCATGATCGATTGAACACAAATAGTGTAGGACCGATACCGATAATCAGAGAGAGTGGGGTGTGAAAAATTACCAAAACTTTAATCCCCTCTAGGTATTCAAATCTTTACTCAAATGACTACAAAGTCATCAAGTTAAGATTACACCACCTGGACTTAGTAAGACAAAGCTAGAAACTCGAGTCAACAAAATCAACAGCCTTCAGCCAAGGCCAGTCAAACCTGCATTAATGGACCGGTTTGACCGCTCCAGTCGGTCTGAGCGTCAAGATGTTGTTGGTATGACGATAGGACCAGGGCTGGTCTGACCAATTCCCTGTTCCCTGACCTAAAATCCTCTCAGGACAACAGCTCAAATCGTAAGAACTTTCCCAAATCTTATCCAAAAATATCCAAGTTTTGAATGAGATTTGTTCAAGACATTATGAACCTAAACCAATCGAGAATTGCAACGTTCTTGCGCTCAAGTCCATTGAATCAAGGAAAATCAAATCTAAATCATAAAAACACCAAAAACCCTAATTCACAAATTACTTATTGCTCATGAGGACCTAAGGCATGAGGATTTCAGATCTATTCTCACATATACTAGTAAGATAATTCAAGCAAGAGATCGAGCTAGAACACCCATAAACACAAAATCATAAATCTAGCTCAAGAACTAGTAAAACTAAGCAAGAACATAAACAAGAACATGGTTGTGACAAAGCTTGATTGATTCTCAATAGATGAAGATGTTTATAAGCTTATGGGTGATTACAATGTGCATCCACAACACCACTCTTCTCTATCTCAAACTCACTTGCAATCTGGAAGGAGACAAGGTGGAAGAAGAAAACCTAACCCTAGAATCGTTGGATTTCTCCACCTCCTCTCCTCCCCTCTAAATAACTAGCGCGCGCACACACACAACCTTCATGTGTCCAATCCATTAATAAAACCGGGGAAACTTGTCAATCCCAACTAACACGGCTTTTACACACTCACGAACACTTTTGAAAGTACTTACAAGACTTAGCCCGCTAACACCTTAATGATTGATCCACTTGCAATTCTAGCTCTCCTTGACCTAAACTGCCTCTCCTTTGTGTCGACCAACACCGCGGTGTTGATCAACTCACAAACCCAGTATTTGGCCAACTATCAAAATATCCCTGACAAAGCTTTCGGGCACCTTTCCTTGAATCCGTCGTTGCCTTCACCTCAAAGCATCTCTGTATACTTTGACATATAACCATAGTGCCTAATGACTAGCTGTCATTCCTCCACGCATTCGGACGCCTCCGAACCACCTCTATGTGTATCGACCTCATCACTTGGCTCACCACATGCACCAACTTTCCTCGCCACCATCCTTGTCTTCTGTATGCTCCCGCTCGAGCCACATAGCCTCACCCAGACTTATATGATCACTTTAGACCTCAGCTCCCTAGCTTAATCCTGGTCTATTGCCGTTAACTGCTATATCCTTCAAGCCACCTGCACATCAAAAGACCAAGAAACTGTATTGAGCTCAAGTTCCACACACTTGACTAACATTAGCAGAACCAATACAACACAATATAACCATGACCAAAGAACCAAGATCAATCCAAGGTCAAATATCCTAAATCGCCCAAAATCCCAGATAATCAATCCACTGCCGGTTTAATTGCCACCACCATGCCAGTCAGATCATGTCGGTCTAACCACCATGGTCTGGCTGATCTGACTGCTCACTCCATGTCGGTTAGATCGTCTAGGCCAAATTGCCTAACTTCAACAGAACACTCTCTCTAGAAATTTTGGTATTTCTCTATCTAGTTTTGCCTAACAACTCTATTTCTAGTGAAACTTAGTGCAAACTCATCCTCAAACAATCGTACACAATAGTTTGGTACATAATACCCAAAAATCTACAAAAGCACCTAGGCCGGTCTAACCACTCATCCAATGCTGGTTAGACTACCCTATGCATTTTTTGCATAAGTCACACTCAGCCAATCTGACCGGCCCTCTAGGGCTGTGAAACTACCCATGCGCAGTAGTTTGACTGGCCCTGCAAAATCATTCAGATCCCCACTACCAAAAACACTAAAAATCGTGTTTCTTTTGCACAACCAAAATTCAAGTCAACGAATGTGCCAATTGTTCATCACATATTGACCAGTAACAATCTCACGTGGTCTCTCACAAAGTTTGTTGCAAAGAAAGAATTTTTATATGGATTATTACACTTGTGTTCTTTGTTCGTACAAGATTGATGAAACTCTCCTGCATCTATTCTAGGATTGTGAATTTGCTACACTATACTAGAATTACATTTGTCCAACTAGAACCATAGTTTTATTAATGCAACTATCTCTAGCAACCTTTTTATATGGATTATATGAAACAACAGTCTTTCAAAGAGTAGACCCTTCATTTGATCAGTGCAAGTGGGTCTTCAAAAAGGAATTTGCTCTGGTTATCCATCGAGCAAAGAAAAAACTATTTTCCTCACATTGAGAATTCGTTCAATAGTTTCACATGATCTTGTTTATATATATATATATATATATATAGGAAAATTACATAAGGCACCTGGGTGCCTAGGCACCCACATCAAGAACCGTCCGATGCACGTGTATGATTAATAATTTTTTTGAGTTTGGGTATGAAAATGTTTTATACCCTTGATATGTTTATGGTAAGTAAGTTTTGAACTCAGTTCAAACTAGTTTGAACTACTTTTGAGTTCAATGCGACTACAACAAGTATATACCATAAAAATAGTTCAAACTACTTAAAGTGAAGTTGAATTTAATTTTTTTTCGGAGTTTGACATCTTAAATATACTTTTTTATGGGTATATGAAGATACCCACATCAAACATTGCGAATCTCAAAGCAAATCAACGGGTATTGATATGGGTGCCTAGGCACTAGGGTGTATAAAACATTCGTCCTATATATATATATATATATATATATATATATATATATATATATATATATATATATAGGAAAATTACATAAGGCACTGGTGCCTAGGCACCCACATCAAGAACCGTCGATGCACGTGTATGATTAATAATTTTTGAGTTTGGGTATGAAAATGTTTTATACCCTTGATATGTTTATGGTAAGTAAGTTTTGAACTCGGTTCAAACTAGTTTGAACTACTTTTGAGTTCAATGCGACTACAACGAGTATATACCATAAAAATAGTTCAAACTAATTAAAGTGAAGTTGAATTTAATTTTTTTCGGAGTTTGACATCTTAAATATACTTTTTTATGGGTATATGAAGATACCCACATCAAACGTTATGAATCTCAAAGCAAATCAACGGTATTGATATGGGTGCCTAGGCACTAGGGTGTATAAAACATTCGTCCTATATATATATATATATATATATATATATATATATATATATATATATATATATATATATATATATATATATATATATATATATATACACACACACATATATATAAGTCTAAAATAGGTATATATCGTACGAAAATTTTAAATTTCTTGGATGTCAAGTTCAACTAGTTTACTAACTAGTTCAAACAAGTTTGAACTAAATTTTGAACTGTATTTGCCTTTTTTTATGATAGTTTGATTGTAGGTATATGCTGATTACAGCAAAGTATGTGATCTAAATTCGTTCAAAACATTGAATTTGAGTATATTTTTTCAAACTTATACGTTTCATTTGAATTTTTATAGATGAGTATATACCATAAAACTGATATTTTTAAAAAATATACTCGAATTTAGATGGAATTGATGTATTTGAAATCATGGTGCCCGGGCACCATGGTGTCCCATTTCATCGTCATATATATATATATATATATATATATATATATATATATATATATATATATATATATATATATATGACCTTTTTTACTTTCGGTGTAGTTACTCCCTATATCGTATCTCATAACGTATGGAGTATCTCGTGTAACGAAGAGTATATATATGTAGTATATGAGTATATATGACTATTTAAGTGGTATGTATATTTTTTCAAAGGTGGTATGCATATTTTTTTAGACATACTCCTTTTTACATGCATATACGATGGTATTTATAAAATTTGCTAAAAACTATATACTCCCTTGCAATTTTTTCATATGGTTCGTATTAGAGTATCTTATAATTAATATATGAGTATATTCAGAGTGATAAAAGAGTATGGCAAATTCATTTAAGTGGTATGTCAAAGGTGAGAGTAATTACACCTAGGAGAAGAAGGTATTTTTGATAATATATATACACATATTAGTACATATGTATATGTACATATGTACATGTGTGTGTGTATAATTACTAACCAGCGCGCAGGTGTAAAATACGCAAAAAAGTTACAGACTTTTCTGAATGAAGTTACCATAGATAGCGAATGAAGTTACTACCGAACGCTCATGGTACACAACCGGTGATAACTTTCCTAACAGCCGGTGTTAACTTTTGTCACAGCCGATGATAGCTTTTCGGGAGGCAAAACTGCGCGCACAAAACGGGCAGGCATAGAATGGCGCTACTGTGTGTGTATGATGCTTTCCTACTGTTTTCCCTTGGAAAAAAAACTGCTGGGCCAATCTCCTAGCGGAGGTCAGCTGGTACGAAGGTGTGTAGCTCATCAGACTTACCAATTGTAAGAAGACCCTGTCAAGTCTCAACTCAAGCTTGTCAATTCGGAGAGTTTTTTTAGGTGGGAGCTAGCTTAATTGTACTGTACATGTAATTATGCACTGATCGCTACTATGCCAAACACATCTTTTCTTTATTATTTAAAAGAAGAAAATGATTTATGGTTCTTTAAAACCTGAACCATTTGTAATGTGGTAACAACACTATAACTTTCAATAAACAAATAGTTCTTGCTGAGCTGTCCCTTGTCTTATTTAAAGATGCTAGCTACGGCAAATCCCTATCTTTGATTAATGAAGGAAATACCAGAAGATTAGTTATTTTATTTAATTATGAGTCCTGTGCGCGTGTGTTCTCTCTAGATCATTTCAGTTATTTGAATTCGCCCTCGTTATTAATTAGTTCTTCTACCTCTCATTCCCAGGAAACGATAAAATTTGGTCCATTTGGGATGAGAGAAGGGCACAAATCACTACAAGATTTACAATTTTTCTCGACAATTATTTGTGAATAGCCCATGATTATTGTACTCATTTAGTATTTTTTGAAGTATAGCCGACGATCTTCTAGTGTAATCCAAATATTTTCCTGCGGTAAGGATAAATCACAGACAAATTAAAGTGGTATCTACCATGCAAGATGATCATGGGCACTTGAAAATCTACCTATTATATACTAAAAGTTGATATTAGACCTTTTATAGTCGCTAAGGCAAAAGAGAAATATACTAGAAACTCTAGTAGAAAAGCAAAACATCTAATTTTTAATTAGGTGTACTCTAATTATAAAGGAAAATTTCTTCTGTTAGTCATACTTGCCTACTTGGTATACTCCAATCAATATTGTTAGAATCGGCTAGAAATGATTGTATATGGTTGCTTATCCTCAGATTGTATCCCTAAGATATCTCTTTCCTTGTAACCAACTCATGTACATGTATTACAAATACACATCAATCGCAATGCCCGGAGGTGTGGCGCATTCATATAAACTAACATGGTATCAGATTGGTTACATCCTTGAACCTGCTAAACCCTTCTCCTTCTGCACTGATCGCCAGCCTCCCTGCCGATCGTCCTCCAAACAGTGCACTGTCTTCTCTCCTGCCGACGTGCTCTTCCCTCTGCTGCTGAACTCCTGCTCCCACCAAGATGGGTGAGAACTCAGCCAAGCCCCCTTTACCAGATATGGGCGCAGGGAGTTGTTGTCTCATCCATCCGTCCTCTAGTCCCCATTGTTGTCGACATCAAGGCATCGAATTACGCGATGTGGCGAAATCTCTTGTGGCCGTGGGAACATGATCGCCCCCGCCCCGCCCCGCCCCGCCCCGCGGGAATTAACGATGTGCTCATAGCTCAACCATCCGACCAGCACTTGTAGGGCTTGTTTTTTTTACTGCGGCTTATGATTTTTAGTTGAAAATTTTAAATTTTAGCTATTTGCGACAAATATTGCGAATAGAGAGATACTCGCCTGCGATTTTGGTTGATACAGATGTTAGGCTTTTAACATGCACTATAATTAACTTATGGATCTTGTCTTAAAAAAATATTCTATTTGAAAGTTAGGTACTGTAGCAGAAGCCAAAAGCCGCTTTTAAAAACCGTAAAGAACAGACCCGTAGTCCTCATGAATGCAAAATAACGCTATTGTACTTGTCAAACTAATCGTGCTTTTCTGTTTTAACCAGTAGGAAGAATTGTTTTCTCTCTCAAGTTCACTCTAATCGTTATTGAATTTGCACATTGTTGAGGGTAAGTGTCCAACTTAATTACTGTGCATGAATATATGCCACATAAAAATAATTTGGAAAATGACCACTCAAGAACAGCGACACAGGGGACTGGCGCACCGGAGTTGAGTGTGCCAGACGATTACGTTGTCCCTACTAATTTTCCAAAAGTGACAAATATATCCTCACCCAATATGTCAACTACGTGCAGGCACGACAGGGCATTTTTGTCATTTTGTAAAAAATGGCAGACGAAGTGTCGTTTTGCATGGTCTGCGACTTTCCTGTGTTAGTCAAAAGTGGCAAAGTGCTAGCTAAATTTCTGTACCACTTTAATCGTAAATTTTCTGCGACAGTGCTTATATAGACTTGTATAGGTTGACCTCATAAATGCCTCGGGCAAACGATCTATCGGCCTACACGACATCATAAACGAAAACGATTGATGGCTCATTGCAACCTCTAACTACTTGTTTCGTGATCCTGGTACTTCTTTGCTTAAATACGTAATACACCATAATTTATTACTGACAACAGGATGCCTCGTTGAGTCCCTGTCTTAGATTAATGCCTGCAGGAGTAGAGCTGGGCATCGGGCCGGGTTTTTTTGGGCCCGCCCGAAGCACGGCCGGCCCGGCACGGCCCAAGCACGGCACGGCACGACACGTGGCGGGCCGTGCCGGCACGGCACGAACAGCGGGCGGGCCGGGCTCGACAACCGACACGGTGGGCGGCACGGCGACGCGGCGGCGAATCGTCTTGCGTGCGGCCCAAGACGCAACGGCCAAGACGGCCGCACGACGGGCACGCCACCGGGCGGCCTCGCCGCTCCACCACGGCGACTCGGCGAGCACGGCACAGACCACAGAATACAGATGCAAGAACCAATCCCAATCTCAAAGTTTCAACTAGTAAAGCATGTGCATGCAAAGTAAAGAGGAGAGGAAAGGTAGCACCAGAGGCCACTGCATGTTCTAGCCGCCGACCAAGCCGAGCACGGAAGCCAGCCCGGCTACGCACCCGAGAGCCCAAAGACCCCCACAGTGCAACCTCCAGATCCGGCGAGCTCGAGTCCCGATCTAGCCGTAGGGGAGGCCGACGACCGTAGATCCGTCGAAAACCCACCGATCTGGACCGGATCCGAGCCGTGGAGGAGGCGTCATGACCGTGAGTAGAGGTAGTAGTCGGTGGGAGGTGAGAAGGGGAAGGAAGGTGAGGCGGCGAGGCACCGTGAGGGAGTGGGTGCCGGTGGAGAAGGGAGGAGGCGGGCGGTGAGTGGAGAGGAGGCGCAGGAGGCGAGAAGGCGAGAGAGGCGACGTGGAGCCAAGGGAATCGGAGAGAAGAAGAGAGCGAGGCGACGGCATATGAGTAAAGAGAGAGAGCAGGCGTCGGTGAAAAGAAAAGAGGAGGCAAGGCATGCACAGCGTGAGAAGGCCGTGGGCGGCGAAGAAAAAGAAGAGAGAGAAAGAAAAGAGAAAATAGAGGATTTAATTGCGGTTTAGCTATTTTAGTAGTATTGTTGTCGCTATTAATTTCTTGTTTTTTGTTAGATTTAGATTTAAAAAGAAAATCGAAGTATTATGATGTTATGATGAGTAAGATGAGAAAAGAAAAGAGGAGAAAAATAAAGAGAAAGAGTAAGATGAGTTAAGAGATGGATGAAGCTCAGGGACCGATGCGCAAGTCCGAAGTGAGAAAGTCCCGACGCTATATGCGTTAGGTGGAGTGTTGGGCGGAGCCGGTCCAACCAAACACTATTGAAGTCGGTGGAGCCCAAGTGAGCGACTTGCTAAAAAGAGAAGATTGGATGGGAAAAACACCAAAAAAGTGAAAGTTTTGATTCTATGTTTATAACGTATAGTAGGCAACGTTCACATAACGTATGCAAGAGCTCCATTTCTTCACCAAGGAGGTTCTTCTCCCTTTTACTTTCTTCTGTTCTGGCCCTTTGGAAGTCCGATTGCATCGCGGTTTGATCCTGTGTATATGAGATGAGGATGTGTGTGTGTATGTGATGAATGTATATTATTTCAAACAAATATCAGTATGTTATATATATGTATGAAACTACATGACTTAGAACAGAACACTACAACAACTTACATCAAAGTGTGTTACCTTGTGAAATGCGGCATGGCTGATAGATCCAGTAGAAAATGAAACATCTACCCCCTTTTATCATCACACAGGGGAAAGTGGCTTTCTACTTGTTATTACAACTCTGGCGTAAGATTCCTTCAAGTTCTAACATGATCATGTGAACCAGAAGTCTCAAGTCCAATCTTGCATCAACCATATATAGCATACAGTAGTATATCCATGTACGCCACAACCGCACTCATGACTCTCCTTGAGCTTTTCTATTGACTAGTTGGGCATCCCTATACTAGATTGTCGGACGATGAGCTAGATATCCACGTGCGCCACGCCTAATTTGCACCAAGGTATGCATGCTATTGGACTAGATAACCAACTTCGGAGGTGGAATGACATTAGACAATAGTATCGAATTTTAAGTATGTTTTTAATAAGACGGGTATAAGAGAAATGAAGATGACGGTCATCGCTACCATTGTCGCCATCGCTTTCGTCGTGTATAGTTACTTTGGGCTGGGCTTGGGCTGGCACGGCACGAATGCCGAAGACGGTGGGCTTTGGGCCGTGCTTGGGCCCCGCCAGCGACGCGGCCGGCACGACACGGCACGGCACGGCAAGAAGATGATGGGCCGAGCCGACGCGCGGCGCGGCACGAAGCACGATGGGCTTGGGCGTGCTTGCACGGCACGGCCCAACTCCCAGCTCTATGCAGGAGTACCAGCAGCTGACTTGAGCTTGGTTTTGCAAACCTATCCGAACGATGAAGTCAGTTTCTCTCCTCTTATTTGAAGAACCTATAGCCTTGAGGTAAAGTAGTAACGTGGCCACGAAAATGACGTCAATGGCATCAAAGCATATATCAGTGCATAATTGAAGGACCATGTGACATTGTCCATGATATTGTTGTAATAAATCATTGTCAAGTTTAAAGAGTAAAAATTTAAATTTTGCAAAGTTTACATTTCTACCGGCTTTGTTATCAGACTGACGAGTCTGACTACTGGCTTAACGCCGGTCTGACCGCTGGGTCGATGGTCGTTAGACTGCTGGTGCACTACCGGTCAGACCGCGCTGGGCGGTATGACTGCGGTGGTCAGACCGTCAGCTAGTAGTACCATTGTTTAGTTATCAGTTGCAAGTTTCCAGAGCGGGTTGTTTTCTTTGCATGTGATCCGTCTGACCGACCTCTTGTTGGTGATCAGACAGGCCTGATATTTGATTTTGTGATTTTTGGGAATTAGGTCTTGGGATGGTTTGTATTTAGTTTGGTCAGTGCATTAATATTGAATGATGCATGTTTTAGCTAAGTCGGGTCAAGTTGTGAAGAACTTACACCCAAAAATAATTTCTTTGTCTTTAGACATGCAGAAAGATTTGGTGTCAACCATAGTTAACGGTGAGGAATGGGGCTACGCTCATAGAGGAGCTAAGGCTTAGAACGGTTAAGGATATCGGGTGAGATTGTTGAGTTCAACCATGGCATAAGAAAGGCAAGGAATATTGTTTGAAAGGTTCGAGCGATAGGTTGCACCAAGTTGTTTGGTCAGTTCAAGCCAGGCGAGGTCTCGTGGAACTAGAAAGAGAGACCTGCTAATACATAATAAGCCATTGGTGCATCTACACGTGACGAGTATGATGATTCCTCGCAATAGAAGATGAAGACCAAGTCAAGACGAGGGTATTTTTGTGGTTTGCCAAATATCAAAAACTACATTGGATCAAAACCGCGACACATAAGCAGCATTTAGGAAAGCGATTTAGGTCAAGAAAATGCTGAGAAGATCAATTGAATCAAAGGCTCATGTGCTTTTTGAAAAGCTTGCATGAGTTAAGTATGTGAGTAAAACTGTGTTGTGAAGGGTTAACTGGTTTCCCTAAATACGACAGTGGATAGTATCCATTATGGTTAGATGCGAGCTAGATGTCTAATCTATTTAACATGTTAGGATGGAGATTTGTATGTTAACAATAAAATAATTTCTTATTCTAACTTTCTGTTCTAGGGTTAGGGTTAGAAGAGTGGGTGTTGTGGTATGCTATTGCAGCTCAGCTGTTTATTTCAAACTTTTTAGAGAAAAAATTAAAATTAATTTAATTTAAAATAAAATCAAGTGTTATTTGGTTGCCTGAATTTTAGAGATTTTATTTGCGTGTTTTCAGCTTTTAAAAAAGGCTTTTCTTTTGAAAAGTAATTTAATTAAAAAATAAAAATATTATTAAATAAAGGGTAATTTGAATTGATGTAAAAATCCTATTTTAAATTAACTATTTTAATGCATTTGGCTTTTATTTGGATTTTTTGTGATTTTTTTGGAATTTAAAAATTAATTTCAAATCTGAAAAGTATTTTTGTAAAAATTTAAAGACCAACTTTAAGTTGAAAATATTTTCCCTAACTCCAAAATATATTCAAGAGTCTCTGTGAATATTTCTGAATTTTTCAGACTTTATTTGATTTTTCCTAAGCTTTTATTTCTTTTTAGGCCTTTTATGAAAATTAAAAAGATTAGGAAATCCCCCTAACTCTCGGGCCGACACGTGGATGGTCGGATCCTCCTCCTCCGTGCCACACGTCGCCATTCCCTCGTCCACGCTCGCCCACCATATCTCCTGCTCTCCCCTCTCACCAACTGACGGGTTTGGAGTTTATTTGAATTTTATTTGAGTTTGGTGGGTTATTTTCACATGTAGACTACGACGATTCCAAGCAATTCTTTGCAACAATTCTCAACAATACGTGGAGCAAGACAAGTTACACACCTTAATCATGGTGATTCCAGTTTGCATACATATTTTTATTCAACTTATTTTAATTCAGTTTTAAACATAGTTATTGCCTACTTGTTAATACCTCCTTTGACATTGATTTGCAGATACCTTGTCACCCTAGAATAAAAAAGTCTGCTTAGTATAGTAGTATTGGCTAGAGAATTTTGTAGCAAATGCTTAAACATGATTAGAAATAATTCTAGGCTTGGGATACCATTTCATATATAATGATGAGTTTTAAAATTTTATTCTTGACTTTGGTGAGTCCAGAAAGTCCATGAAATATTTCAAAATAAAATATAAAACTTGGTTTAGACTTAGTCAAATGGTATGGTGGTGGGTGTTTGCTGGCACACGTTATCATTCGGTTTCACAACGGTGATGCCAGGCAAAGGGGTACGTGGGAAGAGCCTAAGTCAATTAAGGACCGGTCTGTGAGCTACTGCTACAAAACCCGATCACACTACCACAGTCCTGACTGACTAATTTACGGGTCCTAACCTGAATCTCGCTATAGGCTGAATGTGAGCATGACGTAGGCCACGAGAAGTGTCACACAGCACAAGAGGGGGCCCTAACTTGTGGATTTATGTTGTGGTGAAACCTTAGTGGAGACGTGGCCAGGTTGATGGCTTTGCATTGTAAAGGCCTTGTTATGATTTTCTCAGTCGTACGTCTATAAAAGCGTGTAATGGCCGATATTATGAGATAATCATATTTTGTGGGTAAAGTTTACAACCTTTGCAGAGTGTATAATTTATTTTGGATAGCTGTGTCCACGGTCATGGGCATGCCGAATAAAGTTTTTTATGGATTACACTTTGTTTTCAAAAATGGTTTACAAAATGCATATGGATGAATGCAATCCATATGAGATCCATTTGGATAAAGATGGTCCGGGTGGGATGCCTATGGATATGTTGGTGTGGGGGATGGACCTGCACTAACGGTATCTATTTTGATTACAATGTTGTTTTATTTATTGTATTAAATTCAGCAATTTCTAATCCATTTACTGTATTTATTTAAATGTTGTTTTATGCTCAACTAACCCTATATGCTTTCACTTGTTAGCCTTGCATTATTATTGCATTTTCCTATGTAACTTGCGGAGTACAGTTTATGTGCTCACCCTTATTTAATTATGTAGGTCAGAAGGGGACTGCTTCGACTTCAATGAGGATCAGAACGTGTAGGCTACGTCTTACTGTTGTTTGCCTATGGGCAGACTTGTTGGGCTTCTTCTGCTTGGGTTTTATTTTCCGCTGCTATTATTTAAATTTGGCCTATGGGCTGTGGATGTAAATTTTGGCCATAAGGTCGTACTCTTTTAATTAATAAAGTTAGTCATTGTGCTTGATATGTATCCCTATTGCCACTGTGTATACTAGCTGATCCTAGATTAGTGCGATTTATGCAGAGGATTTTGGAGTTGTTGCTCCGGCATCCGACAGAGATGGTATCAGAGCTATGACGACTCTAGGATGTGGCCATAGGTAGAATAGAATGGTCAGACCCTAAGGACTTACTTTAAATAATCATTAATTTCAAAAAGTTTTGCTTACTCTCATCCCTCCATCCTTCCTCGTCTTTATGTCATCATTCAAAAACCGATTTCTAACTCCTCTCGTTCAAATAATTATAGATGAACATTTATCAAGATGCACCGAATGATAGATGGAGTGTAGGACTTTGTTGACTACTTTGTCGTTTGGGTTTCCAACATCAAGTTATCTATGTGCACCAAGAAGACAACCATGGAGATCAGACAATGGGACATTGCTTTACTTTGCTCATCACCAAGTGAACCAGGCAAGGAAGTCTTCACTACTGCTTCAAAGGAAAAAGTTACTCATTTGAAAGAGTCAAGCAAGAAGCCGCTCAAAAAGCACTTCTTCGGCCCTGTCGTCACTTCAATCATCGTGTCGAAGGATCACGCTTCGTACCTCGACAGCCACGAAGGATCACACGAAGACAACCCTTACCACTTTAGGTTAAATTGTTAAGCTATCCTTTCAAGTAGACGATGTTGCGAGCTGTCAGTTTTCTCTTTTGTCGGCAGCATAACTATTAATTAATAAAGGTTTTGCTAAGTTGGTGTTTTGTTGGATTGTGTAAAACAACTCATGTCCCTCCTTTGTCTTAAGTCTCATCTCTCCTAAATCTTTGGGAGTTTCAAGCAGATGGTGAACACAAGAAAAACCAACAATAACAACACGGAAACCCAAGGAAGTTAGTTTGCTCCAATCCCTCTGCCACCACCTGCCGAAGGATTTGACTGGGCTCAAATGATGGCTAACCAGAATCAGCTCATTTAACTACTAGCATAGACCATCAGCAACTGTACACAATGGCCTGCTCCACCACCACCACCTCAAGCTCCACAATCAAGACTGTTAGAGTTTATGAGGATGTGTCCCCTGACTTTCATCCAATTCAGTGATCGAGAAAGAGTTCTGTTTGCTTCTCATCAACTGAACGGACCTACTTCAGAATGGTGGGACAACTATACCGCCGCTCATGCTAACATACAAGCCATCACAAGGAACGAGTTCGTGCAAAACTTCCGCAAAGCTCATATCTCCATTGGCACCATTACTCTGAAGAAAAGAGAACTTCGAGATCTATGATAAGGAAGCCACTCTATGAATGAATATTTGTAGAAGTTCAACTAACTAGCGCGCTATGCACTAGAAAACGTCGTTATAGATGAAGCCAAGCAGGAAAGGTTTCTAGAAGGACTCAATGACGACCTGTCGATTCAACTCCTTTCCAACGACTACACTGATTTCCACCAACTTGTCATCAAGGCTATCTGCTAGGAGTCCAAACACTAGGTAATAGAGAACCGGAAGAGACGTATGTTTGCACAGCACATGAACCCCACATGCTTTTCCAAAGTTAGAAGAACCCTACCACAGGCCAACTGATTCTAGCTATCACCGCCAACAAAAGAGCTAGTATCGGCCAACACTTCCTCCAACATCAAGGACAACAAAACTTGATAGTTGGCTTTCCACCGAAGGACCCAAACTCAGCAGTAGCAGTTACCTGTTTCAACGCCATGAGATGGGAGACTATGCAAACATCTGCCCTAAGAAACAACAGACAGTGAAGAATGGTATACCTGGAACACCAATCGTAATAAACTTTACCGCGATATCTTCATCCTGCAATAAAACATGAATTTGAACAAGGGCCAAAAACCCCAGCCATCCATCAATCATCTCAAGAACTAAGGCATTAACAATTAATTTTCACGCGCACAAGCATCAAAATTTACATGCCTAAAACTCTAGCCATCCAAAAAATTTGGATGGGGGATATATCACTGGCGATGAAGGAGAGGCGGCGACAGCGTCACCGTTTTGTCACGAAAGTGACACTGTACAAGACACTCTTACGACACTTAGGACAAAAGTGTCTTGTGCAGTGAACCGTGGCGTCACAACCAGAGGCGGAGGAGCTCACGATGGTAGTTGGCATCGTCGATGGGACAGAGCACTTTGGTTTAGGGGAGGAAGCGAGAATAAGGAGTGGATGTACTAAGAGTAGAAGGAAATGTCTTCATTAGTGTTGGTTCTTAGAGTGAAATGGGGAAAAGGGAGAGGGGAGTAACAAGGGGCGAGAGGTGGGAGGAGACCAGCGCCTGTCATTCGATGCGAAGAGAATGGATGGGTTAGATTGAAATCGTAGGAGAGATGCCACGAATCAGTGATGTGGCATTATCACAGACGGTTCGGATTAAAAACCGTCTGAGATGTATGCTGACATCACAGACGGTTTTTAATCCTAACTGTCTATGATGATATCACAGACGGTTCAAAATAAAATCGTCTGTGATAAGTACAGTCTTTGTTTTGAACCAATATCACAGATGGTTCGGAATAAAAAATGTCTGTGATAAGTAGGTCATCACAGACGATTCATTCTATCATGGTGAACTTAGACGGTCCATCTTGTAAAACTGTCTGTGATGAGGTGTCCAGGATGACCCTTTTTATAGTAGTGCTTATCCCCTGCAGCGTTGCGCTCCACAGAGGAACGAGTTCCCAAAGGGCAAGGGTCAATCCGACCGCGAGCAAGACTGGCAACATGACAAAGGGCCAGCCCCTAAGTATTCGAGTCCCCCAGCAGCCGTCCGATTAGGCTCAGTGAGTCTTGGAATCCTGCATTTTGGGACTCCATCAACATCTGGTGGCTGTAACTCTCCAGTTGTCCCTACAAAGAGTGTAGGTGGGCTCCATGCGAGTTCGCCCATGCTTTCGTAGGGTCCAGCTCCAACGGGAGATAGTTATAACTCAGAATTCCCCTTCTTGACGAGGTTTACTCTAGGTCACGATGCGCTCTCGTTGGATGACTCTTCAAGTGAGGGGGACGTCCGACGGAAGTAGAGATTATAGACATGAGGTCTTTGCCCTCCCCACAGATATTGATTGCTCTCTTGGAGGAAGGGCTAACAATGTTCCCCGCCGATCACACACTGCGACCTCTTGTGGTGATGGCGAGGAGGCCTCCAGTGATGAGTCAGGTGAGTACTCTGATGAGTGTGGGAGAAATCCTTGAAATAATTGCTCTCCTTAAAGGCGGCCTCAACCGGCCTCACATATAGAGGATCCTAAGACCGCTCGAAGGAGAAGATTTGCTACCTAGAGTGCTTTGCCTAGGCGCGTTCAGTACTAATCTGAAGAGGCTCGAGAACTTCAACGCATAAATGACCTGCTAAAAAATACATCTCAAGAGCTTGCTTGAGCACCAAGCTACGACCCCTTCGTTGAAGGGATCGCGCGAAGAGTCCGAAGCATGATGGCCAAACTCGAGCAACCTCGCCAAGACAACTCCGAGAGTCAAACAGGTACAACTGTGTCTAGTCGTTCACAGAACTCACCTCGAGGAAATCGACATGATGACAGGTCACGTCACTCTCCTAACCACAACTCCAGTCGGAGAAGAGTTCCTCGAATGTCCCCAGGCCGATGAGTTTCTGGAGGAGGTGATCGATCACCACTTCGAGCGAGGGATCTCCATTAGCAGATGGAATACAAGTACTACCATCGAATGGACGAGACCTATTACAAGTAGGGTCCATCGACTGATGGGCATCATTGAGTATGATCACCTGGAGACACCAATCATTCTTTCTCGCAAAGGAGGCGTCATGACCTTGTTACCAGATGCTGGACGTTCATGCCTGAACATGGAGCAGTACGCTGGCCACCGCGGTTTCGACCGGTAAACATGGAGAAGTTTGATGGGTCCCAGAATTCCATCGAGTTCCTTCAAATTTACACAACTATGGTTCGAGCAGTAGGAGAAGAGCATGTCATGGCAAACTACATTCCGGCTGTGCTCGAGGGATCCACTCGATCGTGGTTGCTGCATCAGCCACTAGAGTCGATCCATTCATGGTAGCATCTTTGTGACCTTTTGGCCAATTTCCAGGGCACATACAACCGCCCTAGGAAGGAAGACAACCTGCACTAGATAAGGTAGAGCAGCAATGAGACCCTGTGACAATTCATTAGACATTTCAGTCTGGTTCGTAATTCATTAGACAATTCATTAGACATGTCATCAGGGAATTTAAGCAGGGAGTCCACAATAGAAAGTTCATAGAAGACATCACCCTAAATCCTCCGACTATAGTCGCCGATCTCTTTGAAATGGGTGATCATTATGCGACCACTTTGGAACTAGTCGAATGGAGCAAAACCATTTATCAGGCCTATCGAAGTTCTAGAGGGAAGGCGAATGTAGTAAGAGGAAGGAGAATGGCAAGAAATTCAAGAACAAGGCAAAAGGCCAAAAGCCTAATGTCAGAAGTTCCAAGGAAGTCTTGGTCATGAGCAATAAGGAAAAATGGAATCCCTTGTAGTACTCCGATCGGGGCAAGAGCAAAATCCCTGCTTGGAAGGATAACAAGCCAAGATGGTGTCCTATCCATAAAAAGGAAGGGCACAACCTTCGTAATTGCCGAGTTTTCAAACAGAAACTCGACGATTACTACTCTAGTAAAGGACAAGCACTCGAAGCCTAAAGCTGCACTGAAGCCAAACTAGCAAGTCAAGGAAGTCCCTCTAAATCCAGATGAGCCTTCAAAGACCGTTCGCACCGGGATTACTTCTGACCATGCATAGGAAGATGCCCACATCACCTCCTCTAGGAAAACGCAGATGTATTCACGTGGCAATCATCCGACATGCCTAGGGTCCCTAGGGAGGTGATCGAGCATGTGCTAGCTCTGCGGCCTGACAAGAAGCCCGTAAAACAAAAATTATGGAGATTCGCATCTGATCAACAGGAAGCTATTAGGTCAGAATTGGACAAGCTACTGAAAGTAGTCTTTATAAGAGAAGTCAATCAGTTAGAGTCGTTGGCTAACCCTGTAATGGTTAAGAAATCTAATGATAAGTGGTGTATTTCTATACACTATACTGATCTTAATAAAGTTTGTCCAAAGGATGATTTCCCTCTTTCTCGTATCGATCAATTAGTCGATTGTACTACTGGTTGTGAAGTATTAAGTTTTCTAGATGCATACTCTGGTTATCATCAGATTAGTATATGTTCAGAAGATGAAGAGAAGACCACAATGATTACACCATTTGGAATATTTTTCTTTGTCAAAATGCCATTTGGACTGAAAATGCTGGCTCTACCTTTCAACGTTTGATGCGATTGACTTTTTCACTTTAACTAGGCCGAAATTTGGAAGCCTATATTGATGACCTTGTCGTAAAAAGCATCGAACAAATTAATCACATTTTAGACCAGCAGAAAATGTTCGACAACCTCTGAAAGCACCGCTTAAAACTCAATCCTGAGAAGTGCGTGTTCGGAGTTTCTTCGGGAAAGCTGCTCGAATTTCTTGTTTCTACAAGAGTTATCAAAGCAAATCCTAAAAAGATAAAGTCTATTGAGCAAATGCACCCTCCAACCACTACGAAAGAGGTCCAGAAACTCACCGGTTGCATAGCGGCTGTAAGTCATTTTATTATACGACTGGGTGAAAAAAGACTTCCTTTCTTTAAGCTTCTAAGGAAGAATGAGGGATTCGAGTGGTCAAAGGAGGCTAACGATGCCTTCAAGGACATGAAGAGATATCTTACGAGTGCTCCCTTTCTGGTTTCTCCGAAACCAGAAGAGACACTCTTAATATATCTAGCTGCCATGCCACAGGCAGTGAGTGCAGTACTAGTCGCAGAGCGTGAAAACGTCCAACGACCAATTTACTACATAAGCGAAGTCTTACACGGGCCTAAGGAGCGCTACCCTTAGGTTCAAAAACTTTTATATGCCCTCCTCATGTCTTTGAGGAAACTGATGCATTATTTTTAGGCGCATAAGATT
This sequence comes from Bonia amplexicaulis, assembly GCA_036346245.1. Classification (NCBI taxonomy): domain Eukaryota; kingdom Viridiplantae; phylum Streptophyta; class Magnoliopsida; order Poales; family Poaceae; genus Bonia; species Bonia amplexicaulis. The sequence continues at coordinate 17,411,412 of CM070751.1, read as the reverse complement.
GTTGTGTTGTCTGAGTTTATCTTAGGAGAGATCCTCCAAAATAGGGAAACAGCAAGATGCATGGCAAAATGGTCAGTCGAACTTGGGGCGATCGACCTCTATTTTGTGTCTCGAACGACCGTTAAATCCCAGATCATGGTAGACTTTTATCACCAAATGGACAAATCGTGAACCTATTCAGGATCCCTAGTACACTTCCCACGACCAGTGGACGATGTACTTTGATGGGTCGCTTACTCTCAGTGGCTTGGGGGCTGGGGTGGTCCGGAAATCTCCTATGGGAGAGACCTTAAAGTATGTCATCTCGTTAAACTTTCTAGCCACGAATAATGCGGCCAAGTACAATGTTTTGTTGGCTCGCATACGAGCGGCGAAAGTGCTCCGGATTCATCGACTACTCATGAGAGGAGACTTAACAAGTCATGAATCAGGTTGGAAAGGAGTACCAATGCTCTAATTTGACCATGTCTCAGTACTTATCGGAAGTTAGAAAGCTTAAAAAGTTTTTTTTTCTATTTCGAGTTACAATATATCCCTCGAAAGGATAATTTTCTCGCTAACCAGTTAGCTCAAATGGCTGCTTCCCGATCACAAGTACCAATAGAAGTTTTCTTGGAGCAACTCCAGAAACCATGTCTGTTCGAAACACCAGAAACGACTCCTAATAGGATAGCCTCTCTTGAGTACGAGGATACCTGGATGGGGGCCATCTACGAGTACTTTCAAAAGGGTTAAGTACCTGAGGACGAGCTCGAAGCAGATCATTTATTCCGTAAGGCAAAAATGTATACTTTGGTCGATAGGGTACTCTATAAAAGGAGTACTCAAGGGGTTCTCATGCGATGCATATCGCAGAAAGAAGGATTACGACTCCTTCACGACATACATGGGAGCATCTGTGGAGCGCATGCTTCTTACAGAACGCCGGTCAGAAAGCCTTTCGACAAAGTTTGTCTAGCCAACAGCCCTTAATGACACCAAAGAGCTGGTCAAAAAGTGTGTACAATGCGAGTTTCATAGCATGCAAATACACCAACCAGCTCAGGCTCTATTTGGCCTTTTGTGACCTGGGGTCTTGACATCCTAGGACCGTTCCCAAAAACACCAGGGGCTTCGAATTCCTTTTTGTAGCTATTGATATGTTCACAAAATGGATTGAGGTCGAATCTGCGACTAGGATAACAATGGAAGCCGTAAAAAAGTTCATGATGAGAAGCACGATTATTCGATTTGGAGTCCCAAATCAAATAATTACAGATAATGGTCAATAATTTTTTAGTGCAAAATTCTAAGAATTTTGTAAAGAATTGGGTACCAAATTATGATATGCCTCTGTCACCCAACCACAAAGCAATGGGTAGTCGAAAGGGCAAATGGTCAAATAATGTAGAGAATTAAAACTCAAATCTTCGATCAGCTTGTAAAGCGCTTGGGGGGCTTGGGCACAAGAATTACCCTCAATATTATGGGCAGTTCGCATGACTCCTAGTCGTGCTATATGTGAAACTCCTGTCTTCATAAATTTTGGGGCTGAAGCTATGCTTCCTCCAAAACTAAAGATTAGATCGACAAGGGTCGAGAACTTCAACAACTCCAACCAAGAACATCTTCAAGCAGATGACATCAACCTACTTGAAGAGAAGGTGAATCAAGCCTTAATCCGTTCGGTAATCTATCAACAAGCCATGCATAAATACTACGACCATAAGGTCCAACCTCGCAACCTTGCTGTAGGTGACTTGGTATTGAAGAGGATTCAATCCCAGTCTAATCGGAAGAAGCTTTCCTCCAAGTGGAAAGGTCCTCACACAGTGATCGAAGTTACATGATCAAGCTCAGTACAACTTGCTATAAAAGACGGCCAAATTCTCTCAAACTCTTGAAATATCGCCAATTGCGTAAATTCTATGCGTAATATTTCTACTTTTTCAATAAAGTTTTCAGTTTGTTTAATCTTTATTGTCATATGTTGAGTAAAGTTTCTTTTATGTTTGTTCGACCACTTCTCGTATATTCAATATGTTCAAACTAATCGGAGAAGAAAGCATTCCTAGTTGAAGTCTCTCCTCTCTAAACATGGTCCTACCCACTAGAAGGAGCTTCCTAGTGTCATACTATTTCCAACTCTAGCTATCAGCACAAAACAATTGGTTTCCTGAGAAAAAGTTGACTAAATTTAAAAGGAACTCTGAGAGTTTGTTCTGTTCTCGTTTATGACTTTGATTTGATTAACCTAGTCGAAGAGAGGTAACATCACCTAATCGAAACTTTTCCTCTCTACATGTGGTCCTACCACTAGAAGTAACTTCCTAGCGTCGACTTATTCCTCACTTTTTCTACCAGAACATGATAATCGAAAGTCGACAACAATAGTCGGATAAACTGCTCTATACTCTACACACCTTACTCTGTACTATTTTCTTAGTTTATTCATACAAACTAAGTAAATAGTCAGGGGCTAGGATAGAGTTATCAATATAATTTCAATTCTTAATCGTAATTTCATTCTCTTTCATTCCTTTTTGTCTTATGAGTACTAATCACTCAACAAGATAATTTGTAGGAAAGGGAAGATAAATTTCATTAACAAAAGACTTGTTTTTACAAAGTTCCCTATTTACAAACTACTCTGACAGGGAGATCCAATTTGCATCTCCTCCGCGACATTTCAACCGGCTAGCTCCATCTCTTCGATCAGATGGGCTACTTCTGCTTTAGAGTAGTCAAAATCGTGGTCGATCGGTCGAAGATTGGGGCTTTTGGTCACATGCCTTGAGTTTTTCCAAGGCATAGCTTATTGCACCTTTAACAACCTCTCGTAGCGAGTTAGCCTGGTTGGTCCTTAGAGTTGCTTTAAGCTTCTCTAGAGCTCCGACTTGCTATCCAATCGCACTCGCGTGAACGGACATGGTGTTTACAGAAGGATTGACCTTCTCAGCACCAAGCCCTGCGAGTATATTATTTAGAATAGAAATGTTGTCTTGAAGAATTGTCTTCATCGACTGCGTCTCTTCTTGACTATGAGTTGAAGCCTCTATGAGTTGCTTTATTTCAACTACAGCCTCAGCAAAGAAGTGTGAAACTTAGTTAGGAAATATATTTCCTAAAAAGACTAGTTAGTAGAACAGGTTGAAGGTAAAGATTTCCTTACCTGCCAGTCGAGACTTAAGCTTCTCGGCTTCATCCTTATGCTGGTCTTCTAGCGACCTTATTTTCTGGCCTTTGTCGATACGGGTAAGCTCACCGATCATTTTGGTCTTTTCATCGATCTTAGTGCAAAGCTTACCTATTTCGACATCTTTATCTATAAAAAAAATGAGTTAGAGAAAGACAAAAAAAGACATCCAAATAAATAGTCTAAAGGTCAGAACTTACTGTTTATCTTATATTGCAACATGTTAGTAGTGGAATTGGCCTTTAAGAGGTCAATTGATAGGTTGATATTTACCTTCTTGAGTATCTGCCTCAAATTTTTCGTTCTCGAGCACAGCTTCCAAGAATCTTTCATTGCTCTTAAACCTGTAATGGTTAAAGACAAACATGAAAGAACTGGACTAGTGGTTGAAACAGGAAAAGACTACATATTCCAGTGGTTTACCATTTGAGAGACCATGTGGTGGTCATCCCGTGTGTATGATGAGTAATTGACATCGGTTTAGGGAAGTCGAGTTTGAGTTGGTTGGTTCGGACCATGTCGTTGCGGGGTGCAACAGACTCGGTCAAACTTGGTCAAACCTGGTCAATAAGATTAGGATGATTATTCTGATGATTTGACAGGTTTGGGCTTAATATTGTGTCACTGATGCTAATTATGCTTTCAGGTATCGAGCGGTGCTATTTAATGTGTTTCTTGTCTGTGTTGGCTGCAGGACGTCGAGGCGGAGTCGTGGCGAGACACGGGGTGACCGGACTAGACACAGGCGGTGTCGAGGTCAGAACGGTCGGATGTGTCGAAGACGGCGGAGATTCGATGTGGTTGCGAGGCGTACACGACAAGGAGCGCGGAAGCTTCCGGGAAGGTGCAGGAGGGGCGAATCGGTAAATTCGCAAGGTTGCACAAGCGGGAGCGGGCTCCGTTAGGGTTTAGCCGGCGTAACGGGTTGGAGACCCGTTAGCCAAGGGCTATAAATAGGTGTTGGGGGCTGCATACCCCTTTCAGGATCACAAAGTCTTTTAGAGAGTTCTTTGTGTGTGTTGTGTTCCTCCCAAGAAGCATGTGAGGCTCTTGGTGTGTTTGAGGATTGAGAGGGAGAGGATGGATTGAAAATCTTGTAATCTTTCTTGTTCTAAAGTCCATGCGTATCGGGACTCTTTTTTATTTGGAATGAAATTGAAGTTTTTATGTTCTTCAAATAGAGTTCTCTTCTTTGATGTCTTGGCGCTGGAAAGAATTTCCTTCATATCATTTGATCCTTGTTTTGCCGACTTGATGTCAAGCTTTTGGATTAAAGCCTCTTCTCCTGTCCACCCTCGTCCGATTTCTTTCCAGACTGATTTCCTTCTCCAGAAACATTGCCCCTTTTGTGAGTTCATTTGTTTCTGACTCGTTGGTTCGATCAGTGCAGCTCCTGCATTTCTCTACAAAAAAAAACAGGATTTCTGTTTCAATTTTTCAGGTATGTATTTCCTTTCCCTGAAGTGGATTCCCTGATGAAAAATAATATCTCATGGTCAAGAGACTCAAGAACCGCTAGTAGCTTTTCTCTTCTGGTTGCTTTTCTTTTTATTCTTTTTCTGTTTTTCCTCCCTTCCGCATGCAGTCTAAACGAGCGTATTTTCAGTTGAAATTTTTACTGGCTGGTCTCTGATTTATGCTGATTTTTTCAGTATCACATGCATTCCAAGTTTCAGCAAAATTAATTTTCTGTATTATTCAGAGTGTGCTTCTCTGTTGGCCAGCCGAACTCCTCTGCCCTCTGTTGATTTCAGTTTTCGGCTGAACCTTCTGTCTTGTGTCGGCAACTCATGTCTTGGAGATTACTCCTGTGCCAACAAAGATCAAACTGCCCTCCTGTTTTCTTGCTGAATTGACTGCTTTCGGCTGCAGATATCTTTCTTTCTTCTTGCCTTTCTTCTTTGCCTTTTGTTTTAGTCAGGTTTTCAGTTGTGCTTTTCTTTTTGTTTTTGCTTTTCCTCTTTCTATTTGCTTTTGTTTTTCGGGTAGCTGTCAAAGAACATGCAGCTCACGACTGACCCTTTGAAGTGCTGTCCTGAGCAGTATCTTGTATTGCTTTAAGAGCAATCGGCAGCACACTTCTTGGTTCTTGTTTTCTGATGTTTCTCTGTCTGTCGTGGCATCATTTCTCTGTCGTGACAAGGTATTTCCTGTTTACAGTGAGGGGTTATTTTCTTACTTCGTAGCTCTTCTAGCTATTGGAGAAGATTATGTGCGAGTACTCGGGGGCGACTTTTGAACGCACCATTCACCCTCCCTCTGTTGCCGTTTCCGATCCTACAATTGGTATCAAAGCGAGGTTGGCTCTGAATTTGATCTTGACCAATCTTGAGCCTGGCAACTAGTAGGGAATCTTGTGAGCTTCTCTTTGCACCTTGTTGGGGTGTTTTTGCCAATGATGTCCTTTGTGATAGGAGGCTTGATTTCGACGAGACTGTGATTTTATTTGCAAGAAACCACAAGTATGAACATTGTGGTACATTCTTTACCTTTGATTGTTCAAGTCTTGGAGAACACACGGTTGATGATAAGAAGGACGAACGACGACTCATCATGAGCAAGGTAAAATCTCAATGTGACCTTGGCCTTGTCCAAGATGAAGATACTTAATCTTAGGGAGAATGTGAGATGCCTAGATGATAAATTGCTAGATTGATTTTGCTAGGTGGAAATCTCATTTATCATGTGTAGATTGTGAGTCTATTTCTGTAGATGGCATAAATTTAATTTCTCTACTTGCTTGTTAAAATCTGAAAATGAGAAATTAAAATTGATTCGCTGCACATGTGTAGAGAAGCTTGAGTTTGCTAGGACTGAGATTAGAAGGCTATGTTTTTATGTTCTACCTTCTCTTGTTTTATGTTTGTACTAGCCATGTTGCTCTTGTTAATCCAATTTGTTTGCATTCCCTTCCCTAGTTTATATTGTGATTCTGTAAGGGATGGTGTAAATGCTTTGAGGAGAGAGCACGATGATATGAGTGCTGCATCTTGCGACTTAGCCTCCTTTGTTCTTTTGGATTGGGAGCCGTTTGTAGTGAGTATAAATCCTTCTATTTCATATCCTTTGCTCCTACTTGGCTAGTGCATTTCTTGTTGGCTCTTCTCGTAAGATCCAAGGGACTTCTCTTTGAGCAAGAATGGTGGTTTGTCCTTTTGGATCTTGTCTCGTAGTAGACGCTTGCACCATTGCTCATTTTTGTGAGAAGGATGGACCTCATTTGCTCATTGGCATCGTGGACTTGTTTCGTGTGTTTCCTTGTTTTTGTCCATGTGCTGTCTCGAGGAGGAATTTCCGTCGTTTCTCGAATGATGGACCTCGTTCGCCCAAACGAGGTGCGCATCTACGGCAAGGAGAAGTTGAGTTTCTTTGGTGCTTTTGTTGGTTCTCTTCTTGGTGCTTTCAAGTTAGGTATTCACCGCCTTTTCGGAGTGGGGACTCGAATTGTCCATTTGCGGTGTGCCTCTAGGATCTAGTTTCTTGCATGGACCATCAACTGCATCATATAGTCTTGCATTCTTCTAGTGTGAGTGTGTCAAAGTCTTGGATTCCTAAGTACATGCTTACTAACCCTTCGGGATCCAAGACTCGGTACATTATTCTTGTAGGTGTCAAGATACGGGATGGTGAACATGTACTCGATTGGGTTCTAGTCTTCTTCTTCATCACGTGATTAGAACACTTGTTGGTTCACTATTTCATGGCCTCCAAGAGGCATATGCTTTCACTGGTTGCGTCTCCACCTACTTTGTGAGGATTCTATACCCTCATGCTTTTATACTCATGATGATCATAATTAGCATGTTGTGCGTGTTCTTGTGCTCACTTGTACCATATTGGCATGTTTTACTTTTGATACCTTCCTGTCATGTTTTTATGTGTATGTTGCTTAAGTATCCTTGTACCTGGTTATAAATGTTAGTTAATTGGATGCTTAAGCTTTGACCTGACTTCACGAGCTGAGTAGAATGTGCATATTAGAAGTCAAGTATCGTCATGACCTTGTGCTTTGTAATATCTATCATGGTTTAATGTTCACATCTTGCTCCTTATGTCCATTCACCATTATTTATACATGTTAGCATACTCTTCCATGATTTTTGTTTGACATGATGTATGCCCACATGATGGACGCTTGTATATGGATAGTATGAGCTTGATTATATCTTGGATAGTTTTCTATGTCATGATACTGTGTTTATTCATGCCTTCTTATCTTTCCTTGTATACATGCTTATATCCATACTAGCATATGCTTTTGTGACTTTTCATTGTCACCTGCTATGTGTATGGTTATGATTCATTGTGATGCATGTATACCTTGATCTTATTCATTTCAGTTATGGCATGAAATAAACTGTATGACATCTTCGTAGCGTTAATTTGTGCTTATGCTTAGATATCATGAGATCTGTGGTTAGGTCACAAGCTCCTTCTAGTATTGGGTGGCTCTAGGCTTGCTGTTCTAGATGCTTTTGATGAGGGCTAGATTGAGCTTGTGTGGGTGTGTGTTCTCATGTACTCTATGTCATTAGTACTAGTGATGCTACTGTTGTTGTCATCTGTCCCAGTACTGGTTCCATGTTGTATATCATTTACCCCAGTACTAGCACACCGGTCGTCTCTGTGTTTAACCTGCAGGCTGTGAATGAGGGGAGACTGCTGTAGCCTTTACGACCGCTCCTTGGCCTTTACGACTATGTCATAGCAACTATGAGCGCGGTCTGGACTCTCGGCCGAACTCGATGCGACTACATTAGGTCTGCGATCACAACTCCCCACCGAGCGACCGGGAGAGAGGTTGCTCCCTTGTGATCTTCAGTACTTTGCTTCCCATCACTTAGCTTTGCATGGGTTATTTATTCTAGTGGTAGGAAGGGTCCGATTGGATAGATGAGAGCTATCTCTAGGTGATATTGTCTCAGTCATATCTCTCATCCAAATGGTTCTCTAGGATTATTTACTACCTAGTCTGGGCTTTGGTTCTTTAGGTTTCTCTTCTGCCTAGTTTGAACTTTCTTCTTGGCCACTAGAGTCTTGTGAGTTGACGTAGTGTGCCTTTGCTCTGTGGTATGAGGTTATAGGCTAGAGACCATGAGGATAGAGTGTGTTTGAGAATCACCTCCTTGAGTTAGAACCTTCCCTTTCTGGATTTTGTGCCAAATTTCCCGGTTCTTCTCAATTTGCCTTCTCTAGGGGGAGTTAGAGTCTTTCTGTCTGTTCGGGCGTATAGGGTCTGGATCTGCGAGTCTAGCAAAATGGTAGAAACCTGTGAAGTGACCTTCGATGAGGCCAGTCTGGGGACTAGGCCCGATATCTCAGGTTCTTTCGAGCAGTCCAAGACCATCTTTGTGGGTGACACCATCCTTGGTAGCTCCTCTCATGCTCTGGTTTCACAGTTCTCGGATGTCATGAGCACCGAGTTTGAGATAAGCATGATGGGTGAGTTGACCTTGTTCTTTGGCTTCCAGATCAAGCAGACTCAGGAGGGTACTTTCTTGCATCAAGGCAAGTACACTCTGACCTCCTGAGACGCTTTGACATGAGTGATGGTAAGCCGGTGTCAACTCCGATGGCTTCTACAACCTCTCTTGACCCAGATGAGGATGGCGAGCCAGTTGACCAGAAAGAGTTCAGAAGCATGATTAGCTCCCTCTTGTACGTCATTGCCTCGAGACCGGACATTCACTTCTCCGTGTGTCTTTGTGCCCGGTTTCAGGCTTCTCCTCGCGTATCTCACCGTCAGGCGGTGAAGCGCATCCTTCGGTACCTTCAAGCTACCATTAACTATGGTATCTGGTACTCTTCCTCTTCGTGTCTTTCCTTGAGAGCCTACTCGGATGAAGACTTTGCTGGCTGTAGGAAACATAGGAAGAGCACTTCGGGCACTTACCAATTTATTGGCACTTCTCTCGTTTCCTAGTCCTCGAGGAAGCAGTCCGGTGTTGCACAGTCTACCGCAGATGCGAGTGCGTTGTCGCAGCCCATTCTTTGTAGCTGTGCTTTGATGGTCTCGACCCTGCGGGACTTTGGGTTAGCTATCGATAGTGTTCCACTCTTTTGTGATAACACTTCTGCGATTAACATTGCTAAGAACCCAGTGCAGCATTCTCGAACTAAGCATAATGATATTAGATATCACTTCCTTCGAGACCATGTGGAGAAGGGTGACATCGTTCTCCAGTTTGTGGAGAGTGACCACCAGTTGGCTGACATTTTCACCAAGCCTTTGGATAGCTCTCGGTTTTCAGCTCTACGGGGAGAGCTTGGGGTGGTTTATCCTTATGGACTGTTGTGAGGGGGAGCTTGTGCTTTACTGCTTTACTGTATTGATTATGCTCTTACTCCCTTCTGTCCGCATTGTATATAGTGCATTGGGGTTAGTCTTTCCAGCATAAGTTAGAGTGGTTTTCTTGCCGAGATGCTTAGACTTCTTACTCTTATCTTGTGCTTTCAGGATGCTGTATATTAGCTGTTTCTTATCTCACTAAGTTGAGCTCACTCACTTCTTGTAGGCTCTAGCGAGGGTTGGGCCACCCTCGGGTAGACAGGGTACGTGTTTGCTCTCTAGTGTGTATTTTTCCGTCAGCTGATAGTCCTGGAGTCATATAGGGTAGATGAGAGTCAGTTTGAGCCATAGTATCCTCTATATCTTATCTATGCTTTAAGGACTGCCTTCTTTGGTTTCTTTGCCAGCTTCTCGTTTCTTTTGCTTGGGTTCAGGGGGAGTTCATTTGGGAGCTTCTGGAGCTTAATATTGACTTAACTCAACTTGAATTAAAAGCTGCATCACATGTTGAGGGAGAGCTGGATTTTCTGCATATCATTCTGCATTGTAATATAACTACATTTGAGCCTTGATTATTATCCTGTTATGACATGCTTACACTGCTTTACACCTTGCCATGACTTGTGCTCATTTGCTAGATTTATCATGACTTCATATGTGTAGACTAGCTTTTGCCATGATAAGTTAATTTAAACTTGCTCAATTTAAACTAAAACTTGTCATGTTAGCACTTGAGACTAGTCTTTCTTGAGCTATCCTTTTATGATCCATGTCATGTCAAATAGGCTGAGTTGAGCATTGAATCTCTATTGAGCCTTAGATTGAGATGTTTTAGTCTCTTGATGATGCATAGGTTAGTACAATCATTTTAAAAGCAAAAAGATCGCTTTTGTGCAAAAAAACTGATCTCACCAATTCTTTCTCATGAGACGGCTTACCATTTGCACTAGGCACGAACTCAGGGGGAGTTTTGGATGACCAAGATCATTTCCTTAAGCTTCTCGCTTGGTATGATCGCATAAGGCTTGAGATCTAGCACATGATAAAAATATTGGTTGGAAACAACCACAAGTTTCATAAGAAAATGTCATTTGTGCTCGATTTGCTTAAGTTACAAAAGAACCAAGTACTTGAACCAATGTTTCCTTCTTGAGCATATAGCACTCTATTTGGACTCAATTTTAGCTTCTTGGTTCCGCTTAGCTTATTGACATGGCCTGCATCATCCTTGGATGTCTCTAACTAAGACTTTGTTTATTGATGACTTGACACGACTTGACATGATAACATGACTACACTTCAGATTGTCATCTCTTTGTGCTAGCTAGCTTATATATATTCTGTCATGATCTAGATAGCACTCTATTGAGTTATGGCTTGATGTAATTCGTTATGGTCATTATGGATAATTCTCATGGCTCTAAATGCTTAGAATAATCAAACTTCAGCCATTTCATCCATTTTCATGACTTGTTCTCCTACTTGCATTCTTGATGTGTTTATTGCCAAAAGGGGGAGAATAGTTTTGGGAGCTTTGAGAAAAACTTGTTCTTTCTTTTGCTCCTTCTGTCGACATGGTCACTAGCTTCATTTTTCTTCTATGGACCATGTTGGACTCTTCAAACTCTACTTCATGCTTTTTCTGGGTTTGTCAATATACTCATCAAGGGGGAGATTGAGAGACCATGTGGTGGTCATCCCGTGTGTATGATGAGTAATTGACATCGGTTTAGGGAAGTCGAGTTTGAGTTGGTTGGTTCGGACCATGTCGTTGCGGGGTGCAACAGACTCGGTCAAACTTGGTCAAACCTGGTCAATAAGATTAGGATGATTATTCTGATGATTTGACAGGTTTGGACTTAATATTGTGTCACTGATGCTAATTATGCTTTCAGGTATCGAGCGGTGCTATTTAATGTGTTTCTTGTCTGTGTTGGCTGCAGGGCGCCGAGGCGGAGTCGTGGCGAGACACGGGTGACCGGACTAGACACAAAGTGTCGAGGTCGAACGGTCGGATGTGTCAAGACGGCGGAGATTCGATGTGGTTGCGAGGCGTACACGACAAGGAGCGCGGAAGCTTCCGGGAAGGTGCAGGAGGGGCGAATCGGTAAATTCGCAAGGTTGCACAAGCGGGAGCGGGCTCCGTTAGGGTTTAGCCGGCGTAACGGGTTGGAGACCCGTTAGCCAAGGGCTATAAATAGGTGTTGGGGGCTGCATACCCCTTTCAGGATCACAAAGTCTTTTAGAGAGTTCTTTGTGTGTGTTGTGTTCCTCCCAAGAAGCATGTGAGGCTCTTGGTGTGTTTGAGGATTGAGAGGGAGAGGATGGATTGAAAATCTTGTAATCTTTCTTGTTCTAAAGTCCATGCGTATCGGGACTCTTTTTTATTTGGAATGAAATTGAAGTTTTTATGTTCTTCAAATAGAGTTCTCTTCTTTGATGTCTTGGCCGCTGGAAAGAATTTCCCTTCATATCATTTGATCCTTGTTTTGCCGACTTGATGTCAAGCTTTTGGATTAAAGCCTCTTCTCCTGTCCACCCTCGTCCGATTTCTTTCCAGACTGATTTCCTTCTCCAGAAACATTGCCCCTTTTGTGAGTTCATTTGTTTCTGACTCGTTGGTTCGATCAGTGCAGCTCCTGCATTTCTCTACAAAAAAAAACAGGATTTCTGTTTCAATTTTTCAGGTATGTATTTCCTTTCCTGAAGTGGATTCCTGATGAAAATAATATCTCATGGTCAAGAGACTCAAGAACCGCTAGTAGCTTTTCTCTTCTGGTTGCTTTTCTTTTTATTCTTTTTCTGTTTTTCCTCCCTTCCGCATGCAGTCTAAACGAGCGTATTTTCAGTTGAAATTTTTACTGGCTGGTCTCTGATTTATGCTGATTTTTTCAGTATCACATGCATTCCAAGTTTCAGCAAAATTAATTTTCTGTATTATTCAGAGTGTGCTTCTCTGTTGGCCAGCCGAACTCCTCTGCCCTCTGTTGATTTCAGTTTTCGGCTGAACCTTCTGTCTTGTGTCGGCAACTCATGTCTTGGAGATTACTCCTGTGCCAACAAAGATCAAACTGCCCTCCTGTTTTCTTGCTGAATTGACTGCTTTCGGCTGCAGATATCTTTCTTTCTTCTTGCCTTTCTTCTTTGCCTTTTGTTTTAGTCAGGTTTTCAGTTGTGCTTTTCTTTTTGTTTTTGCTTTTCCTCTTTCTATTTGCTTTTGTTTTTCGGGTAGCTGTCAAAGAACATGCAGCTCACGACTGACCCTTTGAAGTGCTGTCCTGAGCAGTATCTTGTATTGCTTTAAGAGCAATCGGCAGCACACTTCTTGGTTCTTGTTTTCTGATGTTTCTCTGTCTGTCGTGGCATCATTTCTCTGTCGTGACAAGGTATTTCCTGTTTACAGTGAGGGGTTATTTTCTTACTTCGTAGCTCTTCTAGCTATTGGAGAAGATTATGTGCGAGTACTCGGGGGCGAGTTTTGAACGCACCATTCACCCCCCTCCTCTGTTGCCGTTTCCGATCCTACACCATTTCTTCGGCTCTTCGCGCAGTTCGGCATTCTCTTGCCTTAAGAGCATGAGTTGTCTGTGGTATTCAGCCGTAGTAGTCATGTCTTCCAACACTCTCTGAGTAAAGGAAAATAATGAGAATTGGGAAAAAGCCAACTATAAATAACTATGCGTTAGATGCTTACGTTCATGCTCGTACGAGCAAATTTGGTGAGTACTCGTTGAGAATCCTCTAGCTGGCTGAGGTCGTTGACCTTGTTCCACCACACCTTCTCAAGCGCTCATTGTCAAAAACATACCCCTTGTTGGGGATATCTTTGGGGTGAGGAAAATGGTCGTAAGATCGACACGAGGAAGATTCCACTACGAAAGAAAGATTAAAGTATTTAGAGAAAAAGTTGGGTTGTTCCACTCCAAATAAAAATGGAAGACAGTTAGCTGTTAAGGCCAAAGTTGCTGATTCCGTTCCAGAGGCCATTCTGATTTGAGTCTTGGTATAGAATACATCGGTATCGGTCCATTTCAGTGTATCGTTTCGGATCTTAAAATTTTAATTTAATAATATATATTTATTCATAAGTATATATATGTGTATGTGTAATTATAGGGTGCAGTCCATGCATAACAGATGTAAGTTACTTTCAAGTTGGCGGGTAGTTCTAGTTGGTACGCAACATGGGATGCAAACATAATCCTTCTCTAAGTGCTCCAGCATACAGAGAATGGATCATAATTTCCTATATACTCTCGGATGGAAAAATGGAAGCTGTGTCCTTGCAATCAGTAACAATGCCAGTAATGGCTCAAAGTATATTTGCATAGAAAATAGTCCTTGGATGCGCATGCTGTATTGTGGTTGAAAGAATGGAGACATGATCAGAGGATAGAGGCATACAGGACCGTTGGGCCATCTTACCAGGAGACATGCACAAAATGTGGATGTTGTGACCTTTTGAGTTGACGTAAAGGATAGTTGGAGCAAAGAACCTGCATTGGTAACATCATGACATCCAATAAGAAGAAATCAACCTAAGCAGAAACTAGAACAAAGACAAATAATACTACGCCACAAAGAATTCCAGTCAGCACATGGATTGAATCGGCGTCCCTTTTTCTTTGTCCAAATCGAACAATAGGACACAGGATGATTTTAATGTAGGAATGTCCTCAGGTTACTCAATTTCACCCAATGTGCACTGTTTAATAGGATATCTGCCGATGCCAGACCATTCCTATGCGATGTGAATTTTGTCGAGCACCTGGCATGCAGAATACACGCAAAGGTAATCACTAGACCACAACACTTTGCAGGCACCGCGCTCGCGCTAATCAGTTTGCAGCCCACACCAGGTGGTTGGAAGAGAGGGAGAGAGAGAGCGTGGAAGGGAGCGAGAAGGCGACATACATGGACTTGTCGGGGTGGGCAAGAACCAGAAGCACGTTCCACCACCTCCTGTCGCCGCGAAGAGGGGGGAGGAAGTGAGGGCTCGGAGGCAGGCAGGACGGCGCGGGAGATGAGAGGACCCGACCTAGAGAAATCGCCCATAGGAGGACGGCTCCAGCAGCCGAGACCATCCAGATCCACGCCATGACGCCGGCAGCCGGCGCCACTACTCAAGTCCAGAGTCCAGACCGCCTCCAAACGTACTCGACGGGTTGTGCGCGTGCGTGGGCCCGTAGGAGCGGGCAGAGAGTGGGCCGTCCGCTGAAGTGTTCGATTCGGTCGGTACCGGAATGAATGGTATGGAATGGCTAGGTATTGATCGGTATTAGCCGGTGTTGATTGGTATTGAGATTAGTATGGTATTGAGGTTACTGTCTGCTGTTTTAGATATTGGTATGGTATATTCCGACCATTCTAGCTGGTACCGGAATAAAATTGATAAGATTGGTTAAGGCCAAGGGCGGAGCTACTGGGTGGGCTTCATCACGCTTCAGCCCACCCTTCCGTCGACCCCGAACACCCACCCTCCGATCCTCGCCAGCCATCCTCCCCTAGCTACAAAGCTCACAGCCGTAGACCGCAGTTGCATGCTCCTTTCCGGCTCTCCCCTTCTCGTTTCCCAGCCTCCCACCTCCACTGCACGGTGTCTCCGATGGCCTCCATGCTCGCCTTCCTCAGACCCTCCTCGCTGCCCCGCTCGCCATCACGCCCGTGCGGAGTGCGGCGGTGGCGGCCATGAGGGTGCCATCCAAATCTAAGGTTTCAGTCGGCGTGTCCCTCAAGTCAGAGGTGGCGGTGGGCGCCGACACACTCTTCGCCGACTACAGGCCCACAACCGCATTCCTCTTCCCTGGCCAAGTACGAGCCAAAGCGAGTAAGCGACCTCTTCTAGCTCGTGGCTGTGCACACCCACGTGTAGATTGGCGCATGAGGTATATGATACACGCACGACACCCATACGCGCCAGAATTGTAACTAAATTCTTGGCATGGTGATCATTAATTATACAACGATTCATGGGAGGGTGTTTGAACTTTGAAGTAATGTAGGATCGGACAAGCAACAGAGAGGGGTGATTTGTTCCTTCAAATTCTCCCCAAGTATTCACTTCACTCTTTTTCTCTGATAGCTACAGAGCTATAAAGATTATGGTTGAAATCCCACTTGAAAACCGAAGAGACAGGGTCGAACACAACAGGAAAAACAGTGTGGTCGAAATCTAACAACGTGGTCGTATGTTCAACAACGTGGTTGAGAGCTAACAAAGTGGTCATAAATCCGACTACCAGACGGATGTACAATATGATCGGAAATCGACTACCGAACGGACATCACCGTAGTCGAAAACTGACTGTACGCTGGAAATCAGCGTAGTCGAAAGTTCAAATTGGTTGAAAATCGACTATCGAACGGAAATCACTGTAGTCGATAACCACCGAGAACAAAATCAATGTGATCGAAAATGGGTGTAGTTGAAACCAACATGGTCGTAAACAATGTGGTCGAACTCCAACAAGAGGTCAAACAACTAACATGGTCGGAACCTGTCTGGAACTAAGATGATCAACGTGGTTGTAACCAGCATGGTCGTAAACCAACTAGTGGTCGATCAACTGACGTGGTCAGAACCAGTCTGCAACCAAGATGATCAACGTTGTCATAACCAGCGTGGTCGTAAACCAATTAGTGATCGAACAACCGATGTGGTTGAAACCAGTCTGCAGCCAAGATAATCAAAATGGTCGTAACCAGCATGGTCATAAGCCAATAAGTAGTCGAACAACTGATGTGGTCAAAGAAACATGAAGCGATTGGAAGACTGAACGTGATCGAAGACAGCCCGATGCGATCTAAAACTCGACCGTGGTCGAAACCAACGTGATTGTAAAACCGATCGACGTTCTAGACAAAAATTGCACTGACTGTTTCAGTTCAGATTCAAAACGAAAATAGAAGAACGCACAGCGATCGGAAGACTGAACGTGGTTGAAAAGGTCGCGATGAAGTTTGGAATTTGACCGTGGTCGAAACCAACATGGTAGTAAAACCGTTCTCAGACAAAGCGTGCACGGATTACCGACTGCTCAGTTCAGATTCAACAGATTGAAAGATCTGAACGTGATCGAAAGCAATGCGGTTTAGTCTAGAACTCGACCATGGTTGAAGTCAACGTGGTCGCAAATCTAATAGAGTTTCAGACAGATAATAGAACCTGCTTTGCCGGCTATATCAGTTTAGAAACAAAATGAAAAACCGAAGGATCTTTTCATCCAAAGATCCAAATGAAGTGAAACTTTGCAGATATCCACTCTAGGGTATTGTGGATCTATTCCAACAAACGATCATTAAAATCATGTATTGTGAATCTATTCCAACAAATGATCATTAAAATCATGGCCAAAGATGAGACTTTTTTCAATTTGTTGGAAGGTTCATCAAAACCGAGTCAAAATCAAAATCGGTGAATCAAACTAGCTCGTGAGTGGATGATAACCAAGATAAGTCTAGATGTATTCCCATATATCACAACAAGTTAGAACACCAAAGAGATTGACTCAAAAACCTTTGGATCAAGAAATCAAACTTTGAGACCAAATCAAGAACACATAAAGAGCAAAACAACTAAATCAAGAAAGATCCATAGAGATATGCAAATAATGATGTATTGCTCACTTTAGAAGATTGAGTCTACAGCCACTCCATCTTGGAGGACCAAGAGCACACCATATGCTCCACTCTCAAAACCCTAAACCTAAACAAGAAAGCACATGAGAGGGCTGGGATGGTTAACCGTATATGCCTCTACCCCCACCATTTTTATAGGTGAGCAACCAGCCACCTACCCTTCTAAATTAGATCCTACCCACTATTACAATGGGAGAACCCGTTAACCCCACACACACGGGTTTTACTCTCTCAAGTCCACTTATACACGCTTTTCAAAGCGTATAAAGTGTGTATACGCTAAATCCTTAGCCTTGATCCGTTAGCCCCATCTTGACCTAAACCACTCTCCAACGCATCGTCCATGTGTCGTGGTTCTGATGCAAGATGGTTTCTGGTATTTTGGTCAAATTATCGAAATGCCCCTTGTTGACCCGGTCATCACCTTCCTTTGCAAGCAAATGTCATGCTTGTCACGTGTAGGTACACCATTAGCCTTCCATGTGCTGCCAAGTCTCTCACATCCCGGTTCCACCGAGCCATAGCTTACTTGGCCCATGCAAACCACCTGGCATCATCTCGCTCTTCGAACTCGTCTTCAACATTCCCGTGTTTCTCGTGCCATGCTTGAGCTCACCATCTCACCTGGTGTAACATTCTAAATTTCAATGTGCAAAATTATGGACGTTTTAAAACTTTTCATTGAATCTTATTAGCATTCGGATTTCTTCTACAATTTTATTTGAAGTTTTTCGAATTTTGTACAATACAAGTTAATAACTGGGAATAATTCTTAAATGTAAGTAATACTCATAACAACAAAATATACAGAGTAAATTAAGGCAAGGGATGATAAATGTGAAAACTAGAATTCGAATTTTGAATATTATGCAAAACTCAAAATCAGTAAAGCCTAATGTGAATTAAGAATATAAATTAAAAATCTAAATTTCAAAAATTGTCTTAACCCTTCCTTTCCTTTCTCTCCTCCCTCTTTCTCCTTCTTTTCCTTTCTCCTTCTTCCAAGTGGGCCCAGCCTCCTCCCCAGCCTCATTCTCTCTCCTTCCTCTTTCTTTCTTCTCCCTCCTATTCTTTTCTTCCCCTATGCACACATCACCCCGCCTACCCCCGAGTCACCTCGCCACGCACCCTCCCCCAATCAACCATCGCCCTCAGGTCTACGGCCATGCCCTGTCGCGGTTAGTCCGTCGCCGCCCAAGTTCACCACAGTTCATCCCATCGCGCCGCTACCTTGATCCACCCTGGCTCCTTTCTTTTTCTCCCATCCCTTCTCTCACTTCGGCGCTTCGTCAGCCACACCGCCTCCCTTGTGCACGCACATCACTTCGTCTTGATGTATCCATCTCCCTCGTCACCACAGTGCTCCATCGCATCTGACCCTGCCCATTTTGACCCGTTGCTCGACCGGAGAGTAGTGGAGCACCGCTCGGACCACTGTGCCACATCTACTAATGTCAGCCACAGGGCATGCCACACCGCCGTGACCAGACACCACAACTGCCCCCGTTAGCCACAGCCCCTCTTGGCCCTACCCCGTCGTGTTGTTGTTCCTCACCGTCTTGTTGTGGGGACTGCTGTCGCTTCCTCGCCACGCACACACCATTCCTCCTTCGCAGCGCTGTGGTCCTCTCCAACTTGTCGCACGTCCACTCCATCACTCCCCTCCCCGATGGCTGTGCCCAGCCATGCCACCCCACGCCTCCGCCATACCAGCCGAATAGGGCTGCATGTTGCTAGGCTACTGCATCACCTATAAAAGCCATGGCAGGCCGCCACCCGTTCCTCACATCCCACTCTTCATCCCAGCACAAGAAATCTGCCTCCGATGCCCCACAGCTCACCAATGGCTTCGTCTCCCCCAACTTTGGTCAACCAGCAATCCAGCAACTAGGACCACCACGGGCCAATTCCGCCTGACTGAAGATCCCTTGGAGCACCACTGTGACCCCCCACCATTGGCCAAGTTTCCCTTCCGTCCTAGCTTACTATAACATCCTAAAATTCGGATGTTCAAAAATATAGGAATTTTAAAAACTTTTTCTTCATTCTGTTGACATTCGAGTAGCTTCTGAATATTTATTTGAAATTTTGTAAGTTTCGTGCTATGCAAATTAATAATAAAAAATAATCCCAAGTGCAAATAATGGCCATGTAAATAATAAAAATAGAAAATGACATTATAGATCATGAATTCAAAATACCAAAATCTTGAATTCAAATTCAAGTCAATAAAATAAAGCCAAAAGAATATTAGAATATATCTCTAAATGGTTAAATAAAAAATTCCTTCTTTTAATTCAATTATCATACAAAACCTAAGGTTGGATATTCAAAATTTTATATATACAATTCAGAACAAAACAATATCAAAATTGAAATCCAAGGGAAAACTAAATAAAATAAAAAATAAAGGAATATTAGATTTTGTATCTAGATATTTGAACCAAGATTTGAATTGAAAATCCAAAAATTGAATACAAAATTTGAGCAAGAATTCAACTTCTGATTTTTGCTCCCCTTTTCTCCTCTCCTTCTTTTCCTTCATTTTCTTTCTTCTCTCTCTTACATGTGGGCCCTCTCTCCTTTTTCTTTTTCTCTTCTCCCTCCTCTCTTTCTCACTGCTCAGCGGGCCCGGCCTCCTCTCCCGATCTTTCTTCACTCTCTCTCCTTTCCTCCTCCACTCATTCTTCTCTCTTTCTTCTCCCGTCAGCGCTCGCTCCGCTCCCAACAGACGGCCCCGCTTCCCCCTGTTCATCCATCACCGCTGTGCCTGCTCCCGCGCTGAAGCTTCGTCACCCTAGCCCCACTGCTCCTGTGTGCATGTCACGCCCTTGCGCTGCACGTCACCGCACCTGCGCCCGCGTTGGCACTCCGTCAGCTGTCGCCTCCATAGAGCCACTGTGACCGGACGCCGCAAACACCTCTGTTAGCCACAACGCGCGTGTGCCTACTCTCGTCGTGCGTGGGTACGATTGGGTACGATTGCAAGAAGGAACCTGTTCTGATCAAGAGTAGGTGGAGCTTGGAAGGCATCAATATGGTAGCAAGGATCAGCAATAATTATATCAGTTAAATGCAAGTTGAAAATTTTTTCAAAGTACTAGTCAAAGTTGCTGATCCTTGCCTAGTCAAAGCTAGCTAATCGAAGCACACACACGCAATAATCAATATGACTTGATGTAAGCAATGGAAAACCTCACAATAAGTGCTAGAGGAGACACTAACTGATCTACTCAAACTTCTTTGTAGGGCACAAGATTGTTTGCACGACGTAGAGCACAAAAGACAACAAAATCGGTATCGGTGCCATGCAAACAGCCCACTATATTGAGTAGAAACAATAGTTAGTCTCAAATGATGAAACAAAACAAGGTTTTTATATGGCATATATATACTCGTTTGAAAGGTTTCGATGAGATCTACAACTTTGCAGTTGATATGAACCCCAAATTCCGAAGGGAAGATTGAACAAATCAGCAAAAACAGAAACCGAAAACTTGCGATGCGATTTCAAGGTCAAAGATGGCCGATTTTGGATCCTTAGAGGGCGACTAGCACAATCAAGTTGTTTTTTTGGATCGGGTTCGTCGTTAGCTTTCCAACGAGTACAAGAACGTTGAAAACGGACACCGTATGCAAAAGTTATGCCCGTTTTACTGAAGGTGTGTCGGAAACGGACTCGAATTAGTTTCGGCCTCAATTGAAACTGCTATAACTTTTGATCCCATGCCCAAACTTGCTCAATTTTTCTTCTGGAGGCTTTTGGATGTATGAAGAATAGCTCTACCAATTTTCACTATTTTTGGCGAAGGTTTAATGCACTTTCCAAATTTCGAAAAAGATAGACTCTTTTCTCTTTTTTTCTCTCTCTTTTTTTCTTCTTCTTTTTTTCTTCTTCTTTTTTTCTCTTTTTTTTCTAAACAACCGAAAGCAATTCTTTTGGACAAACCAAAAGTAACTCTGGCAGATAGGATGGCAGCGGAGGCTATCGTTGTGGCAGAAGTTTTTTTTTAAACGATGATGAAGCTACGCAAAGGAACACGAAGATCAAACTAGACTCTAACTAAAACTAAAAATCAGCAACTAGACACGATGATGCAATCAAGATTTCAACTAGCAAAACGGAAAATAAAAAATTGTAATGGCTCAAAAGGGTATTGGGACAACGGAAGAATACTACGAACAATTATTTTTGTGGGTCAATTTTCTAGGGTTTTTAGGACGATGAACAAAAATTAATCTAAAAGGGAAATTGTGATTACCTAACGGGCAACCATTGCTCTGATACCACCTATTGTGACGGTGGCCCGATATTCCGAAAGGTACTAATAAGTCGATTGTGGAGATCACGACGTTGATGATCCAAAGGCTCCGACAAAAACAGATCGAACTCCTCGTAATCACTACACCACTGCTCCAATGTTTATCAACCGTGCCGAACGCGGTTGACCTCGCCAAGAAGGCTATCTCCTGCAAGCAAATCGAGAACACAAGGAAGAGAGTACAAGATGCAATCTGAAATTGTATTGCGAATAAAGATTAAGTTCACATGTTGGGGTTCCTCAACCGAACATGCGGTGAGACTGCTAAGTAGACTAATCTCTTAAGAAACATCTGAGTTAAATAAAATGGGTGCGACCTCCTTAAATAAGAGAGGGCAAAGACGCACTTATCTAAGGAAAAGGAGTGTGGAACTATTCATGGTTACTGTTCACGTGAACAGTAATCAGCCGCGGTACTCTTTAGAAAGGCCCACTTTGACTCGGACTGGAAAAGTGATTTAACTTGTTTGGCAGTTTCTGATCGTCTCCGATAGAGTTTGGAGGTGAGACCAGATCCATCTGAAAGTAGACTCCAAGAGCTTTCCAACAAGTACTCACAGGCCCCGAGAAGCCTTCTAGATCAAAAGTTATGACCATTTGAAGTAGACGCTGTTAAAAATGCCGAATTTGAGTCGAACTTGCGACCAGGGCTTGAATTGCGCTTGACGATTCCACTTCTACTCTTGAATTCACGTGTTCTTCCCCATGTTTCGTAAGGACAATTAAATCAAAACAAGAATTAAGTAGTATGAGATTCTTTGAAACATTTGTATGCAAACTTAGAAATGCATTCACCTGATGGTTAAGTTGATGTGCTCGCGCTCGAGTCATTGGTCCTTGTATCATAGTTTCCGTTTGTTGAGTTT
Source organism: Bonia amplexicaulis (assembly GCA_036346245.1). Lineage (NCBI taxonomy): Eukaryota > Viridiplantae > Streptophyta > Magnoliopsida > Poales > Poaceae > Bonia > Bonia amplexicaulis. Next base: position 17,389,122 of record CM070751.1, on the reverse strand, counting down.
GTTGAGTTTGTTGTGTAGTCGACACGGTTGTATCTATGGAAAGGATGTCCTCATCATTCTTGCTCATGCCATCATAGTCGTTCTTGCCCTTCTCTAGCTTAAGGCAGTTTGCTCGAATATGGTTGGAGCCACCACACTCGAAGTAGATCACTGGCCCACTCCTCTCTCTCCCTAACCCTCTTATATGTGTGTCTACAAGGGCTACGAGAATTTTCTGTCAACGAGGGCTAACTCACTCTCTGGGAATTGCTCAAATTGATCATCACTCATCTCACACAAGGCAGCCAAAGAGAAACCAAAAGCACCATCAGAACATGCTTCAGAAGCAGAACTGGGATCGATGGCCAAGGCCATCGACTATGACTTCGACTTGCGGGAGACAATGTCAATCTCGTGAGTCTTGAGGCGTGAGTACAACACATCAAGAGTCAAAGTTGACAAGTCAATTGTGTCCTTGATGGTGGTCACTTTCATCTCCCAAACCATGAGGTCCAAGGCAGAAAGCATTTGGCGAGCATTGTCCGAGTCTAGGTATGTAAAACCAACAGCTGGAAGGTTGCTCAAAATCTTATAAAATCTTCCAAAGCACTCATCCAAGGACTCACCAACGAGCATCTCAAATTTGTTGTACTCTTGCTTGTATTGGTCCTGTCGGACAGTCTTGATTTGGGTGGTGCCCTCATGGTATGCATCAAGGGTCACCCAAATATCATAGGCCGATGAGAGATGAGAGATACGATCAAACTCATTTCTACTAAGACCCTGGATGATGATATTCCTTGCCTTAGCATTTGCCTCCACATTTGGCGTATTCATTGTTGTGATGTGCTCATCGGCAGGAATAACATATCGAGTCTTAACCTTTTTCCAGATCGCATAGCCTTAAGCCTAAATGTTAGATTGCATCCAACACTTCCAAAAGAGAGAGTCGACCCCATTGAACATAGGATGCTTGGTGGAATACATGTCTGCTGCCATGGTTCCTAAGACCGGTTAAGATCTATTGAAAAGAGCTAATCGTGCTCTGATACTACTTGTAGGACCAGACAGGCAACATAGGGGGGTGAATGGTTCCTTCAAATTCTCCCCAAGTATTCATTTAAACTTTTTTTCTCTGATAGCTACAGAGCGATAAAGATTAGGGTTGAAATCCTACTTGATAATCGAACAGATAGGGTCAAACACAGTAGGAAAAACAATGTGGTCAAAATATGACAACATGGTCGAAAACTTACAACATGATTGTAAGTTCAATAACATGGTCGAGAGCTAACAAAGTGGTCAGAAATCGACTACCGAACGGAAATCACCGTAGTCTAAAACTGGTTGTACGTTGGAAATCAGTGTAATCGGAAGTTCAACCTGGTCCAAAATTGACTACTGAACATAATTCGCTGTAGTCGATAACCACCGAGACCAAAATCAACGTGATCGAAAATGGGTGCAATTGAAACCAACGTGATCATAAACAATGTGGTCGAACTCCAACGAGTGATCGAACAACCAGCATAGTAGGAACCAGTCTGCAACGAAGATGATCAACGTGGTCGTAACCAGCGTGGTCGTAAAACCAACTAGTGGTCGAACAACCGACATGGTCGGAACCAGTCTTTAACCAAGATGATCAACGTGGTCGTAACCAGCGTGGTTGTAAACCAACTAGTGGTCGAACGACCGACGTGGTCGGAACCAGTCTGCAACCAAGATAATCAAAGTGGTCGTAACCAGCGTGGTTGTAAGTGATCGTGCAAAACTGCACATCCGTAAGTGCACGGGTTGCCGCCAAGATAGCAGCGAGATGTCGTGTTCTCCACAGGGACTAAAGTACCAGTGACATGACACTAAACCAAAGCCAAGTCGCACAAACTAGGGAATTAAACAAGGAAAAGAAGATCCTAGGTAAACTAATGGGACAGGAACCGAACAAACTAGTAATCGAAGTTTCTAACAGGAAACCAGAAGGAAAACTGACTCTGAGAAAAGAGAGGTGGTAAAGAAAGAACTAGAAAAGATAAGAAAAGATAAGAAAAGAAAGAACTAGACGGGGTAAGAGACAAGAAAGGAGACTGAGAACTCACCCTAACGGAAGAAAGACAGAAGGGGATATGTAGGATCGAAAACGGCAACAGAGGGGGGGTGAATGGTGCCTTTTTAAAATCGCCCTCGAGTATTCTCGCAAATTTCTTCTCCGATAGCTATAGTAGCTAAGAAGATAGAAGATGCTCGCTAGAAGCTGAAAACAGTTTTGTCGATTTGACCAAATGTACTCAGAAGAACCAAAACAATATATTCTTCTCTGAAGAACAGGCACTCTGCAGTTTTCGACAGAGGACTGCAGTCTCCTCTGAAGAACCAAATGTACTCAGTTACTCTAAATCAGTTTTAGTCGAAACACTGAACAACACTCTGCAGCCGAACAAACATTCGGCAGAGGAGAACAACTGCGAACAGAAAAATGCTGATTGGAGCGCTGCTAACTGCTGCAGTGAACTGAAAAAGCGATTTGACGTGCCGTTTTGACACAAAGAAAACAGGGTCAAAAATCAGGAAATCCGAAACGCATGTTACACAGTTAAACTCAGTTTAGATCCGTAAGTACACAGTAAAAATTTCAGCCAAAACCGAGATCATCTGGACTACATGCAACGGGGGCAAAAACAACACAAAAATATGAAAAATTGAACGTAACAGCGGCTGCAGCTGATTGTATTCAGAGAACTTCAATAGCAAACAGAAAATTAACACGGCAAGCTGCAGCAAAACAAATGAAGAAGAAGCAGCAGTTCGGCAGCAGTACAGGACTGAAGTAAAACTGAAAAACACTGCCGGCTGAAAATGGTGGTCTGCAGTCTGAAAAAGACAGCAAGCAGTAAACGGAGAGAGCAGTATACAGCCTGCACTGCTTCGGCTGAAGACCGAACACCTGAACTGAGAACTGAAATAGCAGGGAAAAACTGATAGGAAGAAGGAAAGAAAACTGCAGCCAAGAAGAGAGAAAACTGAATACAGAGAACTGCAAAGAACCGAAAAACAGTACTGAAAAATGCAGAACTTGCAGACTTTGAACACCAGTGAAAATCGAGGTCCCTCCTTGATCCTTTTGGCTCAGAACAGCTAGGTAGAGACCACAATAACTGGAAGATCCTGGGAGACCAAGGAAATCCAATCCAAAGCCAAGAAATTCAGATTTGGGGGTAAAAACTGAAAACTAACAGGGCTGCCCCAAAATCCAAATTGCTCTCCATCCTTTGATCCTTTGGCTACGAAACTTTGAGGATATGTTAGAAATAGCCTCTAGTCTCAACATGCAAAATTTCATCCTACCTCTTGAAAGGAAACACGAAGTTCAACAAAACCCTAGAACAAGAAAGTATGAACAGAGGAGGCTGAAATGTTAAAACTGAAATTAAACTTGATTTGCTCTTTAGAGAAGTCAATCAAAAGGTCTAGAAATGTAATTCCATCATAGAGCAACCCATTTTACTACTCACCCGCAAGAGAAACAACAAAACTCAAAATCTCAAGAATTGAGCCATGAGAGCATCGTAGAGAAAATAAGAACAGAGAGCAGAACTTCAGAGATTTTCATTTCCAATCAACAAGGGTTACAAAGAGTCCCCATACGCATGAACATTCAAACAAGGGAAATGAATACAAGATATTCAATCCATCCTTACCCTCTCCAATTCCTCAAGAACACCAAGAACTCTAGAGCTTCTTGGGAGGAACACACACACATATGAGTGGGAGAGCTGAATGGGGAGGCACCCTTGCTGCCCTCTTGTGGTCTCCAACCACTAAAGCCTAAAGCAAAAGGCCTCTCCAAAGGCTCTTTTGACTAAAGCAAACCCTAACCCACTCTCAAGTGCATGAAGGGGTACGCAGCCCCCAACAGCTATTTATAGCCTTGGCTAACGGGTCTCCGACCCGTTACGCCCGCTAAATCCAACGGCGCCCGCTCCCGCTTGTGCAGCTTTTGCGAAGTTCCCGTTTCGCCCCCCGCACCTTCCGGAAGCTTCCGCTCCTTGCCTCGCACGCCGCAACCACCTCGAGTCCACGCCGTCTTCGACACATCACGACCGTTCTGACCTTAGCGCCACCTGCGCCTAGTCCGGTCACCTCGTGTCTCACCACGACTCCGCCTCGACGTCCCGCGGTCGGCCTGCATAAGAAACACATCAAATAGCACCGTTCGATACATGAAAGCGTAAACAGAGATCAAACATGTCGAGTCATCAGAATATGCATCCTAACCCATACAACTAGGTTCGACCAAGTCCGACCGAGTCCGTTACGCCACGCAACGTCTAGGTCCAAACCAACCGACTCAAACTCGACTTTTCCTAAACCGATATCAATTACTCATCATACACAACGGGATGACCTCCACATGGTCTCTCAGGATAAGGAAGACCTACTAGCGAGAAAGAGGAAAGAGCTTTAGAGGAAGACAAGGGTTAGAGGTAAGAAGAAGGCGCTAGGACTGATGAGAAGAAGACTTCAGCTAAAACTAGCATCCCACCCCATCACAGCAAACAAGAAGATAGATAACTACCGGGAAATGAACAAGATAAACCAGCTAAAAATGCAAGTTGTGCTACTGCAGGGTGCAAGAAATTAAATCTAACTCAGTAACGACATAAAAAACAACAGATCTAGACTTTTTATTTCTTTTCTTTTTACTCTTTTACTGACAGATATGAACAGAATAGCAGACATAAGATTAAACTTAATAGAAAGACCCAATCTAACATAATAGCTAATAGCAATATTAAAGCAAGAATATAAATACTATGAGCAGATGCATAAAAACTTCTGTATAACTATTAGATCAACAAGCAAAAATCACAAATCTAAGCCAGACATCAGGATCCACATAAACCTCTCAAGGCACAAGAACATCCAAAGTATTACTTAATAACCAGATCTACAAAAATATTGCATGCACTTCACAGATCTGACATATCACTTGCACAAGAAAGGCATCAATAGTAATAAGACAGAGTTCAGAGAAAATACAACCAAAAATAATATCAGATGAGATTGTTGGAGTAGATGATCTGCAGAGGACGCTAGCTAAGTGAAGCAGATCCGGCAGAGGAAGGGCTGATGAAGATGAAGCAGGCCAGCAACAGCATATCCACGCGGTAGAAGATGTAGAAGTGTAGGATCTAATCGCAGAAGAAGTAGATTCGGCAGTAGGGGCTCGTAGAAGCGGTAGATCCGGCGACTGGGGAGCAGAGGAAGCAGGTCCGGTAGTACCAGAGACGGGGAAGCATATCCAGTAGCAGCGGCTGTAGAGGAAGTAGATCCGGCAGCAGCGGCTCGTAGAAGCGGTAGATCCAACAGCAGCGAAGATGGGGAAGTAGATCCGGTAGCAGCGGCTGTAGAGGAAGTAGATCCGGCAGCAGCGGCTGTAGAGCTTCTTCCTCCCCTCGGGTAGGAGTATGGATGGTGGAGCTCATCACCGGCTACGGCCGGTCTCCGACGACGGCAGTGGGGAAAGGCGGTTTCTCCGGTGGCGGCTTCCTGGGAGAGGAATGGCGACGGGGGAGCAGTGGAGGAAGGGAAGGCAATGAGTGGGCGATGAGAACTCCCAGGGAGACGGAGATATTTTTCTCCCCAAATGACCGGCTCGCCCCGGGAGTTCGCTGTGCCCCCCTTTTGTACCGCCGGCGCTAGGGTTTCTGTTGTCGATTTTGCACTTAAGCCCTTCCCTTTTGGTGATTTTGCAACCCTAGCTCCTTTTCTTGCTGTTTTTTTGTAAATTTGTGCCTAGTTCGCGCCGATCTGCAAGAAAATTGCCAAACATTGTAAACAGTCCAAAAGGAGGGCAAATGTACATATAATTGATGAAATTATGGCCAATTTGAGCTACTAACAATAGGATAATGATATGAAAATATACTACAAATATGATGCACATCATACCCCCAAGCTTAAACATTTGATTGTCCTCGAGCAAATAATATGATGAAATCGAACCCGGACTGCCAATTGTAAGAGTTTAAGTAAATACATGAAGCTGGGCATTTGGCACTCAATAATTCAAAATGAGACTGTCCAGGATGAAAACAAATATCTTAGCAAAGACATTCATGGATAATTATAGTCTTTGAACAAATCAAGTTGCACACAAGTGCCAAATCGCACTAAGTGATCACATAAATCTAGCAAAAATAGAAAGGTATCGGGACTAGGTATAACCTTAAGAATAAGCATATCCAAGAGTCATGCTAAGGCATATACTATTTGAGATGAAGAGACTAACACTTGCATGATATTTATGAAAAAGCCCACACTTGAGCCTTGATGCCTTAATTCTTGTTGATTTTTGACAATTTTTTAGCACATAATGGGCATATGTGCCACTTATTCCTATTTTTGGGCAATACTGCCGCTTATTCAGGCACTCAGACTTCATGTGGGTAAATGTACCACTTATTTAGAGCCTGTGTGACATGGTCACTTATTCAGCACACACACATTGCACCACAAAATGTTGATAAAGCATCTTTTAACCAATTTTCATTAATGCTAAGTAGCACATGTCCTTAGGCATGGATACTTAGATAAGTCAACTAAGTTACTGGCTCAAGATAGGACTACCCCTTTCCCAAACCTTTCATTCAAGCAAAGTATCAACATCTAAAATAAAGTAGTATGCCCAAGTATGAATTCTAGGATATGATTATTCAAGAGGTGATAACTAGAATCAATTCAATCCGCAGATGGTAGAGATACATGTGTAACTCACAATGAATCAAACACTATAGGATCACAAGAATTCTAAGCCATCAAGGATAATTAATAAGATTCTATAAGATGAGGCCAACTGGAGAATCACACATAATTGATATCGGCTTGCTCAATCAAATAATTTTCAGTGTGACCATTTCAGATTGTACCATAATTCCATGCAGTCAAAATTTTCAATCAGCATAGCATGACAGCACATAATAATGATCAGGACAGTCACATGTAGTCATCCATACCCTAGTATGAAGTATGAGAATGATAATGGCCATAAATCATCAACTACACATCTATCAAATTCAATGCCCACAAGTGTGACAAAAATATGCTAAAGAATCATCCATACATACACAGGTTCCCCCCCAAGCTTGAATCAAACATTCACTAAAGAATAGACATTTGGTGGTTGGAAACAGCTCATCGGGTGCAAAAGATGAATCAGGCAGTACCACATCATCCTTTGAGCTTCCTGACATGCTTGGATGATGGCTTAGCATGTACTTGAAAAGGAAAAATAAAAGAAGGAAAGGATAAACTGATAAAAGATACAATAAAATGAGAAATACTGAAGAAAAACAGTAAATGCTTAGGTTGCCTCCTGAGAAGCGCTTGTTTTAGGTCTTTTAGCTTGACCAACAATTGATCATCACGTAGGCTCAATAGAATGAGAGTCAAGGTCAAGACTGACTTGATCTCCCAATCTTCCCTCATCATTGGGTTCAAGAAAAGGTTCTCCCGCAAAAAAATGCTTTAATCTTTGCCTATTTACTTTGAAAGTATCCCCAGATTCACTTTCAACCTCAAAAGCCCCACTACTAAGCACCTTTTTGACTAGACAGGGTCCAAACCATCTAGACTTAAACTTCCATGGGAACAAATGAAACCTTGAGTCAAAGACTAAGACAAGCTCTCCAGGGAGGAAGTCACGCCTCAAAATGTGACGGTCACGAATCTTCTTAGCTCGTTCTTTATAAATCCTTGAGCTTTCATAAGCATCTAGTCTCAATTCATCAAGCTCACTAAGCTGCAGCTTCCTATGTTTTCCTGCTAGACCCATGTCCATGTTGAGCTTTCTAATTGCCCAATGCGCTCTATGCTCAAGTTCAATAGGAAGATGACAGGCTTTACCATAAACCAACCTAAAGGGAGACATGCCAATAGGGGTTTTGTAAGCTGTTCTATAAGCCCATAATGCATCAGGAAGCTTAAGGGACCAATCAGTCCTGGATTTGTACACTACCTTCTCAAGGATCTGCTTTATCTCTCTATTAGAAACTTCTACTTGCCCATTTTCTTGAGGATGATAAGCAGTGGTGCTGCGGAGCATAAAAACGCCGGGAACTAAGCTGTCCCGGGTAACTCTATGGCGTATAAATGATCGTGCGGAGTCCACAACCTCCTCGTGAACTCTACGGAGTATAGATGGTAGCGCGGGACAGCTTGCGCAACTGCGTGTGCATCATGTGCTTCGCCCATCCCACCAGCGAGTCCCTATCATGCGTCTCACCTGGGAGTCCACCGCGCTACTTCATCCGACCATGGCATGGTCATTGATGCCTCGTTCGACCACCTTGTGGTCATTGATGTTGTGTCCAACCACCCGCGGTCGTTACTTCGTCCGACCACATCGTGGTCATAGAAACTTCGTCCAACCACCTGGCGGTCATGACTTCGTCCGACCACATAGTGGTCATAGATACTTCATCCGACCGCCTCGCGGATGAGACTTCGTCCTACCACCTCGTGAATGTTGACATTTTATCTGACCACCCCGTGGTCGTGACTTCGTCTTACCACATAGTGGTTGTACACGCTTCGTCCGACAGCCTCACGGTCGAGACTTTGTCCGACCACCTCATGGTCGTAGACGCCTTGTTCGACCACCTTGTAGTCATTGATATTTTATCTGACCACCCGTGGTCGTTACTTCATCCAACCACACCATGGTCATAGACATTTTGTCCAACCGCCCTATGGTTGTGACTTTGTTCGACCACATAGTGATCGTAGACACCTTTTTCGACCACATCGTGGTCAATCACGTTTTCTCCGACCGCCCGCAGTCGATACTTCGTCCGACCATATCATGGTCGTAGATGTTTTGTCCTATTGCCCCGCGGTCATGACATCATTCAACCACATCGTGGTCGTAGACACTTCGTCCGACCGCCCGACGATCGTGACTTTGTCCGACCACGTAGTGGTCATAGACACTTCGTTCGACTGCCTCGTGGTCGTTGACATTTTGTCCAACCGCCCCACGGTCATGACTTCATCCGACCGCATAGTGGTCTTAGATGCTTCGTTCAACCGCCTCGCGGTCGAGACTTTGTTCGACCACCTCATGGTCGTAGATGCCTTGTCCTACCACCCCGTGGTCGTTGACGTTTTGTCTGACCGCACTGCGGTCATTACTTCGTCCAACCACCCTGTGGTTGTAGATGTTTTGTCCAACCGCCCCGCGGTTGTGACTTTGTTTGACCACATAGTGGTCGTAGACGCTTCGTTCGATCGTCTCACGGTCAGGACTTTGTCTGACTACCTCGTGGTTGTTGACGTTTTGTCCGACCGCCCCACGATCGTGACCTTTTCCCACCGCCTCGTGGTCCTAGATGCTTCATTCGACCACCTCGTGGTCCTAGATGCTTCGTTCGACCGCCTTGTGGTCCTAGATGCTTCGTTCGACTTCCTCGTGGTCGTAGACATTTCTCGTGTGTGCAAGTCTTCGTCTCGCCGCAGCCTTGATCGACGACTAGTCCGAAGGGGATGGGACGGACCATGCGCACACGTGTCTTCATCTCGCCGACGCCTTCATCGACGCCAAGTCCGAAGGGTGGGGGCAGTAGGACTGGCGGAGTCACCCGCATCGGCAGATGAGAGCACGGGAGCTGGCGGTCATCGTGCTAGGAGGAGCTAGCAAACCAGCCGAGCGCGACCATGGCCCAGTGTGGCGGAGCAGGCTGATGGGGGCCAGCACCACTAGGGCAGACGTTGGGGCGTCAGTGCCATTGGGCGAGGGCTGGCCGACACTTGGGGAATCCTCCGGTACCTGGTCCTACAACAACTTGTGATCCAATTGGCAAAGTTGAAGTGCCACAATCAAATAAAAACTCAAGGTTAGAGGGAGACGTAGGAGAGGCTTCGGCAAAGGGGAAGGAGGACTCATCAAAAGAGACATAGCGGGAGATGATGGTTTTGTTGGATGAAAGATCAAGACACCGGTAACCTTTGTGGTCAAATGACAGCCAAGAAAGACACACAAGGTGGAACACAGTGAAAGCTTGCTTGGGGCCATGGAGGTTAGGTTGGTGTAGCACTTGCATTCGAAGACACAAAGATGTGAGTAGGAGGGGGCAACACCTAGAGGAAAAAGAAGGGAGTAAAAAAATTGAGAGTTTTGGTGGGGTGGCGATTAAGGAGATAGGTGGCAGCATGGAGGGCTTCCACCCAAAAAGTGGGAGGGATGATAGCCTGAAACATGAGCGATCGTATGATGTCGTTTGTGGTACGAATGATGCATTCAACTCTCCCATTGTGCTAAGAAGTATAGAGACACAACATGCGGAGTGCAATGCCGTGGGTAAGGAAGAAAGTGCGAGCGGTGGAATTGTTGAACTCACGACCATTGTCACACTGGACATTCTTTATGGTGACACTAAACTAGGTGTGAACATAAGTAAAAAATGAGAAATACGAGTATAGATGTCAGGCTTAAGACGTAAAGGAAAAGTCCAAAGAAAATGTGAGCAATCGTCAAGAATAACAAGATAATATTTATAATCAGACACACTGGCGATAGGAGAGGTCCAAAGATCGCAATGTATTAAATCAAAATTATGACTAGCCCGAGAGGAGGAAGTGCTGAACGATAAAAGCACATGGTAGCCAAGCTGACACGCATGACAGAGGGGTTCGGACACAGATTTATTATATGGAAAAACACTAGAACTGGCGAGCTTAGACAAAGCTTCATGACCAAGGTGCCCAAGACGATGGTGCCACAATGTGGAGAAGGAGGTGGCTGCAAGAGCATGGGGCTGGTGAAGGACTGATGAAATGGATATAAGTCCTCGGAACTATTGCACCTAGCGATCATGCTCTTGGTATGAAGATCCTTCACAAAAAAACCCATGGGGATCAAATTCAACAGAACAATTATTATCAATTGTGAACTGATGAACGGAAGTAAGATTTTTGATTATCTGTGGAGTGACAAGAACATGATGCAAAGATAGGGGGTATGGGTAGTGGGGAATGAGGTTGAGGTAATGGGCAGCATTGTTCCATTACCGACACTGATACTAGGAGTACACATGGAGGGGGTGAAAAGCAGAGATATTACTGGCATCTGAAGTAATGTGCGAAGACGCACCAAATCCATACACCACTCGGTGGTGGAGGAAGACGGTGTAAGCATCAATGTACTGAAAGCGTTGGCAAGGTGCTGTTGGTCCTAGGAGCCAACACCGGACATGGGGCCCACGGTGCCGACTGGGACGACTGTGGAGGGCTACCAAAACTGTCGTTGTTTCTATGTGGGGTCGGTGCACTAAAATGGACACTGGGATGGCCGAGAGGGGATGCGACGACGAGAGAATGGGGCGTCAAGCGCGACGGTGGAGTTGGCGCATTAGGCTGGGGACTGAGGATGCCATCGGTGTGGTGTAGCCACACCTGAATAGTCTCAGTCCATGAGTTAAAAAAAGGAGGGCCATCCCATCTACCCGACTTGGCCAGCCACATGGCCGGCTCCACCAGTGCATGTGACGGGTGCCCTGCTGCTCCCGCTCAAGCTGTCGTTCCCACCGTTGTCGCGAGTGCCCTTGTTATGGCAGCGGTTGCAGCTGTTGTTCTTCTTGTAGCTGTCGTCCCTATCATTCCCGCCGCCACCCCCGCCTGAGCTCGGAGGGTGGGAGCCCTGCTATCCAGCAGTGAGGACAACAGAGGGCAGTGTGACCGGCCTGGAGTTCTTGGTGATGTCTTTGAGGAGAAGATGAGAGCGAGTCTCCATGAATGTAGGAAACGGTCGGTGCATCTTGAGGATTGGCACCATATGAGTGAACTTCTCATTGAGGACGCGAAGGATGGACAACACGAGTGTCCGGTCGGAGATAGGTTCACCGAGATCGTCAAGACCATCTACCATACTCTTGAGTTTGCAGCAATAATTAGAGATTGATAAATCACCTTGAATGAAGTTGTGGAATTCTGCCTCCATATATAGAGCATGGGTCTCCTTGTTGCCAAGGAATTGGTGCTCGATGTTCATCCACATGATGCGGCAGTAGTGGTGGAGGACATGATTATCTCTAAGAGGTTCGCGGCAATGGTGCCGTAAAGCCAAGACAAGACCACGTAGTCTATGCGTGCCCAATCCACCTGGTCGGGAAGGGGGCATGGTCAGAGAAGACGTGGTCTATCAAGGCGTACTTACCAAGCGTGACAAGGAAGAGGCCACGCCACTTGCCATATTTAGTGGAAGTGAAGTCGAGGGTGACCGGGATGAGGGCCTTGATGTTGAGGGCGCCAACAGCTTGGGCGTGAAGGGCAGTGATCATGGTGAGCGCCTCCTAACGCGCGCGATCAACGGCAGCTGTGACGATGGCCTAAACTCGACGGTCCTCAGTAGGAGCGGCTTCGGTCTGAGCCCCGTGTGCGGCCAAAGCAGCCTACTTGGCCTGAGCCACCTCGTCGGTGGAGAGGTCGGTGGAGCCGGCCATAGGAGAGAGAGGGATAGATCGGTCGGAAGATAGATGCTAGTGGCTAGGGTTTACAAAAATGTGCAGTCGCAGGAGCGATCGCATCTGATACCATGAAAGCGTGTAGTGTTTTGGAGAAATCACACAATGAATTGATTAATGAATCAAGGGTTACATATATAGACCTCTTTCTTCTATATCTGAACAACTAGTTTATAGAAACAATATTCGGAAGATAAGAAAGAAAGAAACCTGAAAAGATATGCGTGATCCATGGCAAGTAACGACCACGGCAGGTCGACTACGGACCCTACGACCAGTTCACTATAGCTAAACCGTTTCAGTGTAGCAACGACCTGTTTACTGTACCCCTACCGTGGTGGATGGTCATATGCAGATATCTAACAAGTTATAATCCTATTAAAAATGGCAAAAATTCCACATTGATTGTAAAGCGGAAATTAGCTAAATGCATTGGTACATGTACCAGCATGCACTTCGGTTGGGACATTAGAAACGTCCAAAAGAATATCAGAATTTCAAGGGTACAGAACACATTATTGGGGTTACACGCACCTGCAAAATTAGGGGGACAAATATCGTCTTGTGGGACATATGCAAAATACAAGTAGGACAAGACACATAGAAAACATGCCTTGAATTTTTTTTTGTTTGCCCCAATTGAAGGAAGGTCCGTCTGATATTGAATTTTGGAGGGTATCTGATATTGAAACATAAACCCATATGCGAGGGTTTTTTAGAAGATTTTTCGGAATACTCCATTCGTTCTAACCAACATAGTGCATACCTACCGGTACACATATAAGTAGGAAATCCGTACTCAAGGAAAATACCAAGAAATTCCTCAAATAGAAGTGTAGCGGGTTGTTATTGCGTGCATTCAATTCTAGTCCTTACACAATACGTGGGTGCATATGTGTCGTAAGTCCTAACTCCTACATAAGCTTGTATTTGGTTCAGAGTTAAGACGTGTGTTAGGGTTTTAAACCACTAAGCACTTGGCCTTGGGTGTAGAGAGAATTAAATTAACCTGGTCAAATTATTTTAACCCCTAACTCAATTAAATTGCCCACCAAAATGGTGGAATAAGCTAGCCCAACACAACTAACTGTGCTAGTTTCTATTTTTCTACTACTAACCCACGTAACATAGCCAAACCGTGGTTTAGCACTACTACAAAATAAGCTATACTGGACATCTCACCACAGACGGTTCATGCGGAGCCGTCTGTGCTTTGATTATTACAGATGGTTCAAGGTTAAAACTGTCTCTGAAACTATCACAGACGGTTAGGTTTAAAAACCGTCAGTAATATACACATTATCACATATGGTTTTTAATTAGAGGGCGTGTTCTTTTCGGCTGCAACTTATGGCTTTTTGCTGAAATTTTTGAATTTTGGCTGTTTACGGTACAGATTGCGGAGAGATCGATACTCGCAATTTTGGCTAGTACAGATGTTAAGCTTTTAACGTGTACTACATTTAACTTGTAGACCCCGTCTTGAGAAAATACTCCGTTTAAAAGTTAGGTACTGTAGCGGCTGCCAAAAGCCAGCCGGCTTGTGCCCTGCCGAACACCCCCAGAATCATCTATGAAACTATCACAGACGGTTTTTATTTACAACCGTTTGTGTTTTGTCCTTTATCGTATGAACTATAGAAGCTACTGAGACAAGAGAAAATTCAAGGCAAATTTTTGTTACAAAAATCCCAAAAAAGAGATTCCCAGATCTTAGTCTTCTGGGCTTCATATGCTTCTTCTTCGACTTTTGGAGTTGGAGGATCAGCCACTAAGTTCTGGAATGCCATGAAGATTGTCCTTGCCCTCTCTACTTCCTCCTCTAGCCTAGGCAAATCATTAGAATGACCCATAATCTCAAAGAGGATGCCATGATAAGCTTCCTCAAAATCAGCCGCTTCAACTTGATCGGCAATGTTATCCATGTGTCTCTCCACTGCTGCAAGATTTTCTTCCACTTTGTGCACATTACAGAGAAGAACAAACCTAAGGGTGGTTTCCCTTTCTTGAGCGGCAACGAGACACCTCCGTCGATGGTGGATGATGAGGTCCAGCTGACGGATGGAAGCAAGTCGAGGAAGGAGAGCAGGGCGTGAGCGGAGGAGCTGCTCCAGATGTAAATTGATGGCCGCCTGTGTAAGGTTGTAGCCGAACAAATCATGATGCATAGATGAGAGGAAGGAGATCAAAAGAATATTAGATGCCATTATTGAGAAATCTGGTGAAGAAGATGAGGGAGATGACAGTTTAGAAGAGCTGGATTAGGGCATGCATATTTAACCGTTATCACAGACGGTTCCTATACCAAACCGTATCTGATATTAATATCATAGACGGTTCGTATACCAAACCATCTCTGATATGTGACTTATCACAGACAGTTCGTATAACAAACCATCTCTGATATGTGACTTATCAAAGACGGTTCGTATAACAAACCGTCTCTGATATGAGCATTGTCACAAATGGTTCATATAACAAATTGTCTCTGATAATGACACGTCAACGATCCGTGGCGTATTCCCCAAGATTTCGATTTCACCCATCCATTCTCTCCACATCGAATGGCACGCACTGGTTCCTCCCACTGCTCAGCCCTTATTAATAACTCCCCATCTACCTTTTCACCGGCAGTCACACGTGAGTTCACCACTAGTTAGCTTCCTGCATCCTCCCCTCGATGACGCCTATCGACTACCACCGTGAGCTAGCGCCTCCATTGTGACACTACGGTCGACTGCATAACACACTTTTGTCGTAAGTGTCGTAAGAGTGTCTTATGCAGTCTCACCGTCGTGCCACAAAGGTGGCGCTACCGCCGTCTCTCCATTGCCGGTGATATCTGGCCGCCATCCGATGCATTCAGCTTGTTCCTCGATGATGCCAACTACCACCGTGAGCTAGCGCCTCCATTGTGACACCACGGTCGACTGCACAACACACTATCGTCGTAAGTGTCATAAGAGTGTCTTGTGTAGTCTCACCGTCATGCCACAAAGGTGACGGTATCCGGCTGCCATCCGATGCCCTCCCCTCTCTTCCTTGATGGCAGGTGTCAAGTACATCGTGCGATGCATCCAGCTTCTGCTGTCTACTAGGACTCTGCTTCTTATATATTTTTACTGTGTTAAAAAGTTGGGATCATTATCTTGTTATGCTGTAATAGTGGATTCTAATCTTAATGGAAATAGAATATGTTGTTGTGTTTGCCACTTTATTTGTTTGTTTTCAAAGGGCATAGGTAACACTATTTCTTGAGACTAGCCAAAAAACAGAAAAAAAAGGTATAGAATGAACTATTACAGACGATTTGTGCTATAAACCATCTATGAAGGACTATCTTAGACTGTTCTATATACCAACCGTCTGTGATACTCGCCAATCACAGACAGTAGGTAACTAGAACCGTCTATGATGCATGAGTATCACAAACGGTTTTGTGATTCGAGCCGTCTGTAATAGTTTTCTTCATAGATGGTTTTTGTTATAAACTGTCTGTGTTATTTTTATCATGGACGGCTCACAAACCGTCTGTGATAACCTCCGATTATCACTGACACATAAATATAGGTGGTTCAAGAAAACCGTATGTGATGACAGTTCCAAACCATCTGTGATGACCCTTTTTTGTAGTAGTGTTGGGCTTTAGGCTAACTAGGTTAAGCCAAATCAAAGACAGTCACTACTACAAAAGAGGCTAAACTGGATGCTTACATCGCAGACGGTTTCTAGAATAACCGTCTGTGATATTTTCACAGACGGTTTGATATATGAACTATCTGTGGAAACTTCATTATCACAGACGGTTCTTATCTAGAACCGTCTGTGAAGTTTCACAGACGGTTCTAGATAACAACCGTCTGTGATGTCGGCCATTATCACAGACGGTTCTTATCTAGACCGTATGTGATACTTCATAGACGGTTCTAGATAAGAACCGCCTGTGATAATGAAGTTTCTACAAATGGTTCGTATATCAAACCATCTGTGATATGTTTCCCGCCTTGCAATCCCCCAAAATTTCATAATTTCCGCCTGAGTCAATTTTGAGACACTTTCAGTAAAACAGGCATAACTTTTGCATACGGTGTCCGTTTTCGACGTTCTTATACTTGTCTTTGCTATATTGAGACGAGAGTCAAATTCAAGGCAAATTTATTACAAAAGTCCAAAAAAAGAGATTCCTAGATTTTAATCTTCTAGGCTTCATATGCTTCTTCTTTGACTTCTGGAGTTGGAAAATCAACCGCTGAGTTCTCGAATGCTATGTTCCTCCTCTAGCCTGGGAAAATCCCCGAGCCCGATGACATATAGGAATGTAGCTATCGGCAATGTTATATGTAACATTTAAAACTTACTGTTATGAATATATAGTTGTTTCATGAATACATATACTTATGAATATATGTACTTTCATGTAATTCCATGTCATTTTGGTCTGCTTGTTTTAGTGTGCATATTTCTTGTGGTCTAAAGTCATAAAAGAAGATGGGGAATTCCACAATGTATAACAAATTTAACTAGGTGATTGAGCTTAATTGTTCATGTGTATATTTGTTCATGGATGGATAATTTATTTTATTTCTATTAATTGATTTGTGGAATGGGTATTTTGTTTCCGAAATGAATGAATATGAATTGGATGTATTATACTGCGTCGATCTGCTAGCTTGTTTCAAAGGGTATGGCTAGCATTTTCTGACGCTAGCCAATAAACAGAAATAGATTTAGAGGTAGAAGTGCTGGCGCAGACGATTTTACCTAAAACCCGTCTGTGCTAGTTGATAATCACAGACAATTTTTAGTTAAAAACCGTCTGTGATATTTACACCATAGATGGTTCAAAAGCCGTCTGTGATGACCTCGTATCATTACTAAACCATAAATTCAGACGGCTCATAAAACAGTCTGTGATGATATTTCTGAACCGTCTGTAATATGATTTTCTGTAGTAGCGAGCCTAAGCTGATCAATATGCTTCGACTCGCATACATGTTTCACGATAAGTTCTCAAGGACCTATGGATTCATGTGAAAAACAAGAAAAAATGGACAAATATAATCAGTACCATTAGCACTAAAAATATTACTATTTGAAGAGATACACGTGGATGCGGATTAATAAATGAAATTAAGCATTGCGGCCGGGCTTGTTGTACAAAGTTTAAGGAAGCGTATAAATGAAATCTGAATTGTTCAACATTTGTAACGATTTTTTTTTATAGAAACAGCCAAATTACAAAAAGAAAAGCATATGTTTCCGTTGGCAACACACCCGATGCTGTCATGCACACGCGTGCCTCCATACACCCGCACGACCAAGGTGCACATGCTAGCCCAAGCCAGGCTCCAGGTGCACACGTGAATGCTACAAGGGTGCTTTAATTTGGGGCACTTTGGAGGTGTCAACAGGATACTGATGGATGGAATCAGCCCAGGGCGCCCCAACAGTGGTGTTGGTGGCCGACTGGATGCACTCCCACACGACGCTGTTGCACTTGAACCCAGACCCGAACCCGATCATCCACACCCGGTCGCCCTTCCGCGTCCGCCCCTTAGCCTCGATGTATGCAAGCTCGTACCACGGCGAGCTGCTCGACGTGTTCCCGAACCGGTGAAGCGTCATCCGTGATGGCTCAACGTCCTCATCCGATAAGCGTAGGCTACTTTGCACCGCGTCGATCACCGCCCGGCCACCGGCATGGATGCAGAAGTGCTCGAACGCCGTGCGGAAGTCGGGGACATACAGCTTGGTCTTTCCGTTCAGCGCCTTCCGTGCAATGAACGAGAGCGCGAACAGCAGCTTCTCCGAGGCCGGGAGGACGAGGGACCCTATTGCCGCGATGTTGGCCTTGAGCGTGTTGCCGGCGACGGCCACGAGGTCCCTGGACAGGTTCACGCCTGTCTTGCCCTCGTCGTCCTCCTCCTGGAACACACACCGGTACGCCTTGTCCTGCGCGGCCGTGATCGTCCGCACGACGTGCGTGAGCCGGAACCGGGACATGGACCTGGAGGTCGACAGTAGCACCGCGGCCGCGCCCATGCGGAACAGGGCGATGGGCAGCAGCATCGCGCGGTTCCTGCCCGTGTAGCTGTCGATCGAGGTGGTCTCCGTGGACACCACCAGCGCGTGCGCGCCCCGAGGCGCCACCTGCAGGAGGTCCCTCGCGACCTCCACCGAGATAAGGCCCGCGCTGCACCCCATCCCGGAGATGTGCACGCTGCGGATGTCTCCTCGGAGCTTGTACCTGTTCACAACCATGTCAGCCAAGCACGGCGTCGGGTTGAAGGCGCTGCAGTTCGTGACGAGTATGTCTATCTCTTCGGGGCTGACGCACGTCTTGGCGAACAGGTCGTCGATGGCCGAGAAGATGACCTGCTGCGCCTCGTCGCGTCCATCGCTTAAGCCGCAGAGCGGGGGAACAAAGTGGGCGGAAGGGGGGAGGTAGGTCTGGTCTCCGAGGCCCGAGCGCTCGAGCATGCGCGTCAAGAAGCGGATGCCGCAATCGTCGAGGAACGGCATGAGGTGAACGTGCTCGGTGAAGGAGGCCATGGAGACGCGGCAGTTGGACTTTGGCCGGCAGCAAGCATAGTCCACGAGGTACACGCTGCGAGGGCGGCGAATGAGATAGAGGGTGGCCGAGGCGATCGGAAGGAAGGCGGCCAGGAAGAGGTCGACGTGCCGCAAGCCATGGAGCCGGGTGAGGAGCTCGTCGGGGCCGAGTTGCGCGGCTTTGCGGAGAACGATGGCAGTGAGCGGCACGGCGACGACGACGAGGAAGTTGTTCACGACGAGTTGGTACAGGGGTTTGAGTTGCTTGAGATGGGGTGACGAGCTGATCATGTTGCTGATGCGTGTGCTGGATGTGTCGTCGTTGTTTCTGTGTTAATTCGTGTGTGGAGGTGACCGATCGAGGATGGTGTGGAGGGAACGGGTTTTTGTGGGAGATTTTAAAGCGCGCGGCTGTTTTGGGTCCTTTTCGTTGGACGCTTTAGCCGGACGCTGCGCCATTACAACGTCATGGAGAAAGTATGCGGACTTGAAAGATCTGTAATGCCAACAATTAAATTTCATGGTCTACAAAATAAATGAAGCCCATCCTTTCAAAATATTCCATCTTGTCACAATTAATTGTTGCAGTTTTCCGACTTTCATGTTCTCCTGGATGCAATTTGTATCATTAGAATTTTAAAGGGTGCTACAACATTCCATACGCTACATTATCAAAAACAAAATTAGAATTTTTATGTTGATTTGGTGCCCCAATCAAATTTTTTTGAATTTTTATGTTGATTTGGTGCCTAGCTGAAGCCGGGTTGCACGATTACACCCTAAGGGGTGGCTTGCACCTCATATGCTAAAATACTTCATGTATATTGCAGGTTAAAGACGAAAGGTTTAGCCGTATGACGAAAGGTTTAGCCGTATGCTTTCCAGAGTGGCAAGAATTTATGCCCGGAGGGAATAGATGGTTTTTTCTTGACTTTTGGGTTCTTGACAATAAAAGAAAGGATGGTTAGCGTATATACATTTTTTAGTTAAAAATTAGAAAATTGTCCTCCTTCACTATTTTCCCACTCCTCAATACTACCACATGTAGGATGATTAGTAAATGGTGATCAGGAAAGTGCACGCAGTCACTCACAAATAAAAGTGATCATTACAATTACAAAAAACATATGTCAGTGAAAATTTATAGGAAATGGTACCATAAAGGTGCGTTACGTTGATCGAAGAACAAATTTACTCGGACCATCTTGTAACATTGCTTTAAAATCTGCGCAATTAAATTTTTTGGAGCATAAAGCACAATTGAATCTACTTTCTTTTTTCTAAACACACTACTCAATCTATTAAGGGCTATGTATTAGAAAGTAACCATAAGGAGAGTAGACTATATTAATAAAAACAATTGGATATGTACCATCCAAATGTACCCACTTTTGATATCTACCATCATAAAATTCTAGTTTATTTTAATACCACCAAAATATGCACACTACAGAAATGTACCACTTTCGTCTCCCCTCCCGTTAATACCACATGAATTTACACTTTTGCCCATGAATCGGCTACCAGATTTCTTCCCTGCCAATTCCATCTCCTTCCTCCCGACGCCATCTCCCTCTCTGGCTCAACTCGATCTCCTCGCTCCCAATGCCATCTCCCTCTCTCTCACGACCCCATCTCCTCCCTCCCTCTGGCTCCACTCCACCACTGCCTCCTCCTACCATCGCTCTGTCGCGCTTGGGTCGGAGGAGGAGTAGCCGCCGCACACCCACTACCGCCTCCAATGGCCAACAAGGAGAACACCGACACTGCTGCTCCCAACCTTACCCGCGCGACCGCCAAGCGCGTTGCTGCCATCACCGCCAAGTGCAAGCACGTCGCGCTTAGTGAGCTCCCCACTCTCTCCAACACTGTGCTGCAGCCGCACCCCAGGCCCAAGAAGTCCTCACACATCCCCAAACCCAAGAAGCCTGCACCGACATCAGCGCCTGATGCCACCGATGAGGATGGAGACCCGCAGCTCTGTGCACCATACGCCTCCAACATCTACTCCTACCACCGCTCTGTTGGAACTAATCTTGTTGTTGATAGTGGTCGGTGTCGAGTACTCGTGTGTTCGAGTACTGTGTAGTCAGTGTCAAGTACTCGTGTGTTTAAATACTGTGTAATCGGTGTCGAGTACTAGTGTGTTCTAGTACTATGTAGTCAGTGTATCTGAGTACCGTAGCAGTCGGTGTGTCCGAGTGCTACAGTAGTCATAAGCTACAGTGAATTGGTCAAGGCTTTGTGTGGTCGTAGACTTGGTCAGATCTGTGTGTTCGTAAGTTGAGTAACAGTATGTCCGCACCAGTCGTATCCACTGGCTATATTAGTGGTTAGTGGAGCGAGTCGTTTGGATAGTGCACAGTGTGCATGAGTCGTGGGGATTGTGGCCAAAAGTGTCAGGCATTTTGTTAACCTGTTTTTTTGTAACCTGAGATTATAAATAAAAAGAGAAAATAGAAAAGCTATACGGCATTACGTAGCAAGAAAACTCTCGTGTGTCTTGAGTTGATTGAAAGTGTTCATGTGTGTTGTGACCACTGAGTGTGTGCATTTTGATCCGTGGTCTAGGCCAACATTTGGTATAAGAGCCTTGGTGATTTTCGTGTGTCAGAGAAGATGCCAAGGAAAGGAAGGAGTGTGTCTCCGTCAGTAGTGTGAAGCCTGCTGCAAGGTGGTCTGCCCGCCTCTAGCTCACAAGTGGTGAAGAGGGAGAGCGCGGTGATGTTATTGTACCTGCAGCTCACCAACACGGACTAATGATTTAGGCAATGAAGATGCGTATCACTCTTTAGGCTCAAAACGTGTGGGAAGCAGTGGAGCCTAGTGATGTGGATTACCAGAAGGATCGGATAGCATTGTACACCATCTACCAGGCCATGCCAGAGGAAGTCATGTCTTCCCTCATCGGGAAAGATACGGCCAAGTCAACATGGGAGGCAATCAAGACGGTGCCCATACGGCAAGAGCGTGTGCGCGAAGCTAAGTTGTAGACCCTCAAGAGGGACTTTGAGGGGTTGAAGATGGAAAAAGGGGAGACCGTCGAAGACTTCGCCAGTCAGGTGGTGTCTGTCATCACTGGCATCCGTGCATTGGGCGGCACCACGGTAGATAAAATTGCTGTTGTTCGCAGATTTCTTCGTGTTGCCCCAACGCACTACATGCAGCTCATCACCTTCATAGAGTAGTGCGTGGACTTGAAGACCCTTACCGTCGAAGACCTTATCGGCTGGTACAAATCCTATGACGAATGTGTCCGAATTAGCTTCGGCGATTCAAGATAGAGTGAGCATCTATTGCTTACACGCACGAAGTGGGAGACCCTCAACAAGAAAAAGAATAGAGAATGGTCAGGCAGCGACGCGAAGAAGAACCGTGACCGTGACAATGGTCATGTCGAAGCTGGTGGCGGTCGTAATGACGGCCATGACGACGATGAGAACAACAACGACGACAACGACTCCAACACCAGTGAACGCAAGTTCAATAGGAAGAAGGTAAAGTGCTACAACTATTGCATACGTGGGCATTTTGTCAGCAAGTGCCGCAAGCCGAAGAGGAAGAGGCGCATCTCGCTGTGGCGGATGAAGAACCTACGCTGCTCTAAAGTTCGGCAAGAAGGTACTCAAAATAATGACAACAAGATTAGGGGGTTGATTGTTGGAACTAATCTTATTGTTGATAGTGGTCGGTGTCAAGTACCCGTGTGTTTGAGTATTATGTACTCGGTGTCGAGTACTCATGTGTTCTAGTACTATGTAGTATGTGTGTCTGAGTATTGTAGCAATCGGTGTGTCCAAGTGCTACAGTAGTCGTAAGCTACAGTGAACCGATTGTAGCTGCAGTGAAGCGGTCGATAGCCGGAGCTACAGTAACAGTCGGTAGTTGGAGCTATAATAACTGGTCAGTAGTCAGAGCTGTAGTAATTGATCAGTGGTCGAAGCTACAGTAACTTGTCGGTAGTCAGAGCTACAGTACCTGTTGGTACTTGTAAGCTACAGTACCCAATCGTGCTCGGAAGACCTATATGGTCAACGACCAGTAGTATCAGTTCTGTATGAGCGGTACGACCGGAGTTGCATAGTCGAAGTAATGTGGTTGAGGCACCGTGGTCAAAGAACTCGAAGCCATAAGGAGTCAACTTGGTCAAGACTATGTGTAGTCGTAGACTTGGTCAGATTTGTGTGGTCGTAAGTTGAGTAGTAGTATGTCTGCACCAGTCGTATTCACTGGCTGTGTTAGTTGGTTAGTGGAGCGAATCTTTCAGATAATGCGCAGTGTGCATGAGTCGTGGGAATCGTGGTCAGAAGTGTCGGGCATTTTGTTAGCCTATTTGTTTATAACCTGAGACTATAAATATGAAGAGAAAATAGAAAAGTTGCACAGTATTCACAGCGAAAAAACTCTGATGTATCTTGAGTTTATTAAAAATGTTCACGTGTGTTATCACTAAGTATATGCGTTTTGATCCGTGGTCTGGGTCAACACACTCCATGGAGGTACGTACGTGTCGTTGGTGTTTCCATTACAAGATTTTAATAAGGTGTGGGCATGCGTAGGTAGAGGCGAAGCGGCGACCGGCCACGAACTACATCAAGACAGTGCGGGTGGACGTCACTGCCAACATGCGGGCCATCCTCGTCGACTGGCTAGTCACTGAGGAGTACATGCTCGTCTTCGACATGCTCTACCTCACCATCTCCTACATCGATCAATTCCTCTCCGCCAACGCCATCGACCGCCAGAAGCTGCAGCTCCTTTGCGTCTCCACCATGCTCATTGCCTCGTAAGCACCCATTTCATCCCCCATTGTAGTGCAAAATGTTCAGTAAGTTCAAGAATTGAGTTTGAGTTTGGATTCGTTGGGTGGATCAGGCAGTATGAGGAGATTAGGCCCCTAAATGTGGACGACTTCTGCTATATCACCGACAACACCTACATGAAGCAGGAGGTGGGTGTTCACCTCTTTCGTCCTGGCTAGGGGTGGATTGTAAAACTTAATCAGAGAAGAAAGGAGTTTGCAATCCCGCACAGCCTTCAGCGCTGGGTATGACATTCATATATATTGTTCAGTCATGTACAATGAGATCCTACATTCATGGCATTAGTTGCTGAAAGTGCTCTGGAGCGAGAGCTAGTACTAAGCCTGAAGACTCGGACTAGCCTAAGAATAGGACATGCTAACTGAAGGCTAACTGAAAGATAAGTGCAGCATGTGCATATTTTACATTCCCCCTCAATCACAACTTGTCAGATTGAGATTGTGTTGAGCTGTTGTTAGTTGTCTTGCTGTCACAGCTTTCGTAAACACATCAGCTACTTGATCTTGACTTGGGATGAATCTGATCTCCAGTTCTTTGAGTGCAACTCTCTCTCGAACAAAATGATAGTCCACCTCAATGTGCTTGGTTCTAGCATGAAACACAGGATTCACAGAGAAATAGGTCGCTCCTAAATTATCACACCATAAGCATGGTGGTCTTGTCTGGAAAATTCCAAGTTCTCCAAGAAGGGATTGAACCCAAATGATCTCAGCTGTGGTATTGGCGAGTGCTTTGTACTCAGCTTCAGTGCTCGACCTTGAGACTGTAGGCTGTTTTCTAGAACTCCAGGATATGAGATTGGTTCCAAAGAACACTGCAAAACC
Organism: Bonia amplexicaulis; assembly: GCA_036346245.1. Lineage (NCBI taxonomy): Eukaryota > Viridiplantae > Streptophyta > Magnoliopsida > Poales > Poaceae > Bonia > Bonia amplexicaulis. The sequence continues at coordinate 17,364,426 of CM070751.1, read as the reverse complement.
ACTTGTCGATCTTCTGTCATCAGGACACCCGGCCCAATCTGCATCAGAGAATGCACTCACTAATTCAGAGTTGGACTTGTTAATTAACAGACCAAAATCAGCCGTGTACTTGAGAAATCTCATGATTCTCTTCACTGTTGTTAGGTGCTGAGTTGTGGATGAATGCAGAAATTGACACACTCGATTTACAGAGAAGGAAATGTCAGGCCTGGTTAAGGTAAGATACTGTAGACCTCCAACCATACTTCTGTACTTGGTGGCATCTTCAGAAGACAAAGGCTCACCTTCAGTTTTTGATAGCTTCTCTGTAACAACCATTGGTGTATTGACAGGTTTGCACTTTTCCATATGCATTTTCTTCAGCAAATCAGAAGTATACTTGGACTGTGTGAGAATAATACATGTAGCAGTCTTCTTTACCTCAATGCCTAAGAAATAGTGCAAGTCACCTAAATCTTTCATGGAGAATTCAGCTTGTAGCTTCTGGAGTAATTGATGAACTACTTGATTAGAAGACCCAGTAATTATAATATCATCGACATAAATAAGCATGAATACTTTCACTCCTTTATGATTATAAATAAAGAGAGAGGTATCTGCTCGAGAGGGCATGAATCCTAACTCACATAGCTTGGAGCTAAGCCTTGAGTGTCAGGCTCTAGGTGCTTGTTTTAGCCCATATAGAGCTTTGTCGAGTTTACAAACCAGGTGTGGTTGATTGAGATCTTCAAACCCAGGTGGTTGTTTCATAAAGACTTCCTCTTCAAGAATGCCGTGAAGGAACGCATTTTGGACATCTAGCTGCTTCAGTTTCCACCCCTTTGAAACAGCCAGGGACAAGACAAGCCGTATGGTTGCTGGTTTAACCACAGGGCTAAATGTATCATCATAGTCAATGCCATACCTCTGTTTGAACCATTTTGCTACCAAACGGGCTTTGTGTCGATCAATGGATCCATCAGCTTTTCTTTTAAGCTTGAATACCCACTTGCAATCAATCAGATTCATTCCCTGTTGTGGTCGCACAAGATGCCAGATTTTGTTCTTCATCAATGCTGAATACTCACTCTCCATTGCTTGCCGCCAATTTGCATCTGCTAGTGCTTCCAGATGACTTGTTGGTTTAATGGTTGCAGCTCCTGCATACCTGACAGTGCCATCAGTGAATTCCTTAACCTTCCTAATGCCATCTTTGAGTCTAGTTCTCATTGGATGTGGTGGTGCAGCTTGACTAGTTTCAGCAGAATTGTTGGCAGCAGAATTGTTGACAGAGTCTGCCATGGCGTTTATTTCTTCTGCCACGGCAGCTGCTTCCCCTGCCATGGCAGCCGTGGCAGTTGTTGTGCTGTTGTCGACAGCCATATGATCTGCTACAACATCTTCAGACTCGGCTGCCTGCAAAACATGTACAGACTGTTGATGCAGGGTAGCATTAGATGGATCATAAGCATGCATACTAGCCAAACGGTCATTTACAGAGACATTAGGATTGAGTTGGTGTAAGTTGGGTAGAAGAACTTCATCAGTTCTATACTGTATGCTCGAGGAAGAAGATATTTCAGAAAAAGGAAATACATTTTCATCAAAGACAACATCCCGAGAAACGTAAACTCTGCCACTGGAGGGATCAAGACACTTGTATCCCGTATGGAGGTTGCTATAGCCCAAGAACACACAACGTTTTGACCTGAATTGGAGTTTATGTGAATTGTATGGCCTGAGGTTGGGCCAGCAGGCACAACCGAAGATTTTCATAAGAGTATAATTGGGTTTAGTGCCTAGAATTTTTTCTAGAGGGGTGCTAAAGCCTATCACCTTGCTAGGAACTCTATTGATGAGGTAGGCTGCTGTCTGAAACGCCTCGTCCTAGAATTTCAAAGGCATGGAAGCTGCAGCAAGAAGGGACAAACCTACCTCAACTACATGTCTATGCTTTCTTTCAGCTGAACCATTCTGCTGATGTGTGTATAGACAGGATACACGATGTGCGATACCAGTTTGAGTGAGGATGGAGTGGAGTTTTTGATACTCTCCTCCCCAATCAGATTGGATACAAAGGATTTTTCGATCAAGGAGTCATTCTATGTGCTTTTGATACTGAACAAAGATGCTAGCAACTTCAGATTTTTGTTTCAGAGGATAGAGACAAACAAATTTGCTAAAATTATCAATAAAACCCACATAGTATTTATATCCCCCACTAGAAGTGAGTGCTGGCCCCCATACATCGGAGAACACAAGTTCAAGTGGTGAGGCAGATACATTATTTGACAAAGGAAAAGGTAATTGATGGCGCTTTCCACACTGACAGGCATCACACACAAAAGTGAGTTTACTGTTGCTAGAACAAGGAAGCTTATTGAGTTGAATAACTTGTTGAACGACAGCAGAAGAGGGGTGACCAAGCCGGCAATGCCACTGCTCGTGTGAGGTCCTGATGCTGGAGAAGGCGCTGCTGGTTGTGGTAGCAACCTTGGATGGCAGAGGGTATAGGCCACCTCTATTGCGACCTCGAAGAAGCACCTTCCTTGTGGCCAAATCCTTAATGGCAAAGTGATTGGGATAAAATTCAAACATTACATCATTGTCAGAAGTAAATCGGTGAACTGACATAAGGTTCTTTGAGGCTTTTGGGACATAAGGTTCTTTGAGGCTTTTGGAACATAAAGAATATTTTTCAATTGGAGAGTTTGGCAGGGAGTATGAATCTGTGAATGACCGATATGGGAAATATGCATACCTGAGCCATTCGCTGCTTGTACTTGGTCCTTCCCGCCATACTTCTCTCGAACAGTCAGACGATCAATCTCGCCGGTGATGTGGTCAGTCGCACCTGTATCAGTGTACCAATTCGTGTCGACTATGTATCCTTGCGAGGTATATGCTGCAGCTGCAACCTTGGTCTCCTCGGCCTGATATGTATGATCAAACCGATGGAAGCATTTGAGGGCAACGTGCCCAACTTTGCCACATACTTGGCATGACGGTTTGATGTTGTAGTTGTTTGATCCTTGACCCTGCCGTTCACGACTCTGGCCTTGACCACCGTGGCCAGTGTCGCGTCCACGCCAGCTACGAGTGCGTCCTCCTCCACGCCCACCACGGGCTGCAAGGTTCGCCTGTATCACAGCTTGTGTTTGGTTCTGCTCATGGCGCATCTCAAAAGAAAGAAGGTGAGCATAAGCATCATTGAGGGTGACTGGTTCCGTCTTAGTAGTGAGCGATGTCACAATCGGGTCGTAGTCGGAATCCAGACCGGTGAGCATGTACGTCACTATCTCTTCTTCAGATAGAGTGACACCGCAGGTGCTCAACGAATCGGTCAAGGATTTTACCTTTCCAAGGTAATTTGCCATGGTCATGTCTCTCTTCTGGATCATGGCGAGTTGGCGACGAGTGTGCATGATCCGCGCCCTTGACTACGACGCGAACCTGCGCTCAAGTGTAGTCCACACCTCATGGGACGTGTCCAGGAGTAGTACCTGAGAGAGAACTTTTGGAGCCAATGACGAAAGGATAGCACTGAGGACAGCTTAGTCCTGTTGCAGCCAGGTCTGATATGCCGAGTTGGGAACAACTGCTGCGCCGCAGTCGGTGTTGATGTTGATCATCTTGTCAGGTGCACCGTTGGAGCCGTCGACATAGCCTAGAAGCTATTGACTCCGAAGATAAGGCATCATTTGTGCCTTCCAGAGGAGATAATTCTCCTGGCCAAGCTTGACATTAATCAAGTGGCTAAATGATGGCGTCAGGAGCAGGCCGGCAGAGACTGATGTGGCGCTGGCGAAGACTGATGTTGTGGCACCAGTGGAACTAGAGGAGTTAGTGCTAGAGGTTGGCATTTTTGTGGAGAAGAACCTGGATCTGATACCATGTAAAACTTAATCAGAGAAGAAAGGAGTTTGCAATCCCGCACAGCCTTCAGCGCTGGGTATGACATTCATATATATTGTTCAGTCATGTACAATGAGATCCTACATTCATGGCATTAGTTGCTGAAAGTGCTCTGGAGCGAGAGCTAGTACTAAGCCTGAAGACTCGGACTAGCCTAAGAATAGGACATGCTAACTGAAGGTTAACTGAAAGATAAGTGCAGCATGTGCATATTTTACATGGATAACGAGCTGGTTCGACTCGGCTCAACTCGTGAAGGCTCGTTAGGGAAGCGGTTTGGCTCATTAAGCTAACGAGTTAAAAGAGAAGCTCGGCCCGGCTCGTTGAAAATCTCGAGCTCGGCTCGTTAGGCTCGTTAGGTGGAATATGCAAACTGCATCAAACATATGGCTCGTTAGGCTCGGCTCGTTAGGCTCGGCTTGTTAGGCTCGTTATGTTTCAGATTTTTTTCTGAATGATAACTTCTATGATTCTCTAGAGTGACAATGAAACATATACAGTAGTAATCTTATGACTGAAATTACATCAAAAAGGAAAGAGCATCTAATGTAATAGGTTCATAACAAAGTACGAAAAACTTGTCAAGAAAACTCCAGTTCCAGTATGAGCAAATATGGCATCTGATGGTTCCTTTCCATACATGAAATTAACAGAGAAAAGAGTAACATATACTTTAATAATACCTCTCAGTGACTAAAGAGGTGTGAAAATTGACAGGCATACATACTACTACTACTGCTGTACTGAGCCGTTCATGTCGTGATGGGCTGAAGACACTGCCGAGCTGGGCCGACCAAGCCTACCGAGCCTAGCGAGCGGCTTGCGAGCCGGCTCAGCTCATCTCTTTAACAGACCGAGCTGAAACCCTGGCTTAGCTCGGCTCGTTTGTGCCACAAGCCAAGCCAAGCTGAGCCGAGCCTTCAACGAGCCGAGCCAGCTCACGAGCCTCGAGCTTTTTTACCACCCCTAGTCCTGGCTCATTTTGATCAAGTGGTCATTGTCAGATGGCAAGATGCAGACTTACAATTTTGTCTTGTAGAATTTATTAGAAGGTTTTTATTTCTTTAACTTTGAGAATGTTTTATTCCTAATTTTCCCTAACTTATTTAGGACAAAAGGCTTTATTGTTGTTTGTTTGCTTGTCATGGTCAATTTAATTCTGTCTTTTCACTTCTATGTATGTGTTGCTGAGTTTCTGCCTTTTTGTTTCCATCGAGAAATAAGAGCAAAGTTTATGCTACTTTTTTTTGCATGGAGAAGTGAGCTGAAGAAATGAGCTAATGTGTAGAGAAGAGAATCTGAGCAGGGCGGCGTGAGAAAATCAGTGGGGGGCTATCGCGAGAGGAGCGGAGGCGCATTCAGATGCCTGATCAAGCGAGAGGAGCGAAAAAACGAAAGTAATGGGAGGGGAGATGAAAGTGGTATATTACCAAAGATGTATATATTTCGACGGTATTAGAGTGAACCAAAATTTTATGATGGTAGATATCAAAAATGGGTACATTTGGATGGTACATATCCAATTTGCTCTAAAACAAGCTTGAAGATTTTTGGGGCAAAATATACCAAATGTAGTGTTTCATATGTGCTATAGTTTAACCAAATTGTATGCTTTAACTCCCTTTAGAACAAGGAAAATCAAAAGGAATACTTAGGCCTATAAACATCTAATTTCATTTCCATTTTGTTGGCTAACAGGTGGTCACGATTATATTTAGGGTCTGTTCATATTGGCTTTTGGTTTTGGGTTTTAAATAGTAACAGTTTGTAGAGAAATTTGTAGAGAGAAACACTTACGTTTGCGATTTTGACCGATATAAATAAAGTCACTACAATATATACTACAATCGACTAGTAAACCTCAATTTGAAAAGATATACTATTTGAAAGATAAGTATTATAGAAAAACTATTTACTATAAAAAAATCAGCCTTTAGAAACCATTTAATCTGTTCGCATGTACCGGAGATTACATACCAGTGTTGTTAGTCGTTGGTGGGTGGTAATATAGGTGAGAACGATGTGTATAGACTATCACAAACTTTTTTTTTTGCTCGACGAAAAGGAAAGAGTTCCTTGGCAGCTCAGCCATATGGCAGGACCAGAGTCATTTTCAAGCACATCATGGAGGAAATCCAGTACATGTGCAAGACAAACTACACTATTCCCTGGCATCCTGCACTTAATTGCCCTTTCCTAATCTGGGCCACACAGACATTCTCAGCTGCGTCCATCCAAAATGTTTTATCTACCTTATGATGCGAGGGACGGTCTGCGCTGCCGACAGTCTGTTTCCAAGATAATTGATAAACGGTATATGCGTTGCAGCCGTGTTGCGAGGGTAAAGTGAACCCCTCTTGGAACGCCAGCAATTCCGAGATAGCATCAAGGACAATAGCGGTGTGCGTCTGTCACAGTCCCTGCACTCGCCTCTCCGGAATGTTCAGAGAAGGGCTTCATCAACGCTTCGCCCTACGCCTATCGCAAAATTAAATATTTGCCATTGGGGTAAACCCTTTGTCAATCGTGATCGGATCGGATCATCGCACTGAATTTCTTAAGGTTGATTTGTTGCCTTCAGCTTTTGGCATCGAAGTGAAACAAATTAAATGTTTCTGTACCTGCTGGCACATGTTGAACAGTTTTGTGTGCTACGGCTTACAGGCTAGAATATATATCCATGAAAATCATATGCATGACTCAACATACTAATCAGTGGAGAACATACTAACCAGTGGAGATATGTATGTTTTCTAGAAGTACGGATGAAATTTTCAAATTTTAATCACTAATATAACCATAGATATATTTAGATCGACTAAATAAAAGTCATATTATTAGATCTGTCTAAAAAAATACTTCACACCGTTGGCGAATGTTCATACTAACCAGTGGCTTCGGCTTGCCTTGCTGTTAAAACCTTTGAAGCTGTCCCATATTTGATATTTGCATCTTCGGAAGAGGCTAATGTTCAGTTGTGCCCTAGCACTCTTACCCAAAGTTGTCAGGATCGTGACACATATCGTAGTATCGTACGATCCTACCAGAAGTAGATGATATAGATCGCAATATGCACTGAAATCAGATAGTATCGCAGTAGGATCACGATCCTACATGTATAATCGATAGGATCGCAAGAGGATTGTAGTGGGATCGTAATCCTAACAACAAACTATATTAGTATATAAAATTTGATATTACATATTACTAGTTTAATTTGCTTTGTTTTGTTGTTTACATATTATTCTAAGGTAAAAAAAAGTATTATCTTTGACATATTGTATTTTTAGATTATTTGTTTATTGAAATAATTAAATAAGTTTTAAAAATCAATCTTAATTCAATATAACATGAATAAGTGTACTTAAATTACAAAATTAAATTCAAAAAATCTAAAAACATGCATATTTAAAAAATTAATTCAATTTTTATATAAATTATACATACTTTTAAAATTTTAATAGAATCATAATTCTACAATTTCATCCTAAGATCCAATACCATCAAACAAAAAACCATACTACCTGATACTGACAACCTTACTCTTACCTGGTGAGCGATTCCAAATAACAATATACTGCTTTTTGCGGCATCCCTTTTCGGGGGCCATGCGTGCAACTTTGGCAACGAACGCGGGACCTACCACTCCTTTGTCTGTGTCGTCGAACACCCAACGGCCTGCCGGACAAGTATGCTTTCTCGGTTTTTTGCTGGCCGTGGAACGGGGCTAAGAGGCAGAGGTAAAAACGGATCCGATAATTTTCGATCGATTTAGATAAAAATAAATATGGATTATTTCAGATTAAATTTTCTTCAGATAATTCTTGGATCGAAAACAGATACGAATTTTTTTATCAAAAACAGATACGAATACAGTAGACCTGATATCCGGCGAATATGAATATGAATACGGATTATCCGGATAATACGAAATCGAATATCCGAAATTTTAGCCCAATATTATCCAGCCTAAGCCAACCTCTCTCATCTCCCGTGCCATCAGCTCACTAGCCCAACCAAGCCATAAGGCTCTGTTACCATTAGGCATTAGGTTCCCTAGTCATATTAAATTACAAACACCACTCGCAAATATTTATATTTATTAAAAATAAATTTAGTATTATCTATAGATTAAAATTTATACCTATTAAATTGACGTACTGCCATTTAAATTATTCTGATGCAAATTTAAATTCTTAATTAATTTATTAGTCACATGTAAATGGTAGAAATCCATTAAGAATTATTTAGGACTTTAGAAAAAATTAACTGCCATTTGAAAATTTAAAATCTGTACAATGGTATGACTATTGTGGATAAAAATACTTATGCTTGTTTAGATTTCATTAATGTTTTGACAAGATAAACTATTTATGTGTTTTCATTGATTTTGGATGTATAGTTTAAGGGGTTTTCATGTTCCGATAAATATTCGTGACCGCATTTGTTTCAATTCGTATTCGCTCCGTATCTGTATTCGATATTATTTGTATTTGTATTCGTATCCAAAGTATCCGTATTCGTATCCACATCTAAGAAAAAAAATATAAAAATAAATATGGTAAAAATATTATCCGTTCGTATTCAATCCGTTTGCATATCTACTAAGAGGCCTAGGCACGTCATTCTCTACGGTACATTAAAGAAGTAATGGGCTGCATTTTCCGTTTGGACCACACACAAAAAAAAACTCATACTTTCTATTCGTGAATTCGAACTTTCAAATAAAAAAAATAAAAAAACCTAACCTAAACTCCCACCAAACTTTCAATTCGAAAAATTAAACTTTCTACTGAAAATATCATGAACATGTAAATCCAAAAATTAAACTTTAATTCCAATGTTAAGAGACTATGTTATTCATTGATAAGAAACGTGATCACCGCAAGCGTGCACAACAGGCTGCCAAGTATTATGGTGCTGTGATTGATGGCTTTTAATTTTAATGTAAGTGTTTATATGAACAAACTGAATGACAATAAGCTGATAAGTTACTTTAAAAAATCTATTCCGATGAGCTGTTTCGAAATGACGATGAAAAAATTATCATATTTGTTTGTTCGAAAAAACTATAAACCATAACTGAAAAGAAATGGTCTAACAAAACAGGCTTGAGACTTTGGCCCAAACAAAAGTAAAAAAATTGCAATAGCTAAAAGGGCTTCATTGTGGGGCTAAATAGATCCCAGAAATCATCCAAAGAGCACTTTGTGACGTTCTTTTTTGCTATAAGGTTTGATGATTTTTAGGGCAAAACATACCGATTAAAGTGTTTGATATGCGCTACAGATTGGACAAATTTCATGCTCTAACTCCCATTAGAATAAGTGAAACAAAAAAAGGTTAATTAGACCTATAAATATCATAATTTCATTTCGCCTTGTTGCCTGAGAGGTAGGTGGTGCACGATTATGCTCAAGATGTTCAGATGATGTACCGGCGATTACAAATAAGAGTTGTTAGTTGGTGGTGGGCGGCAATATAGGTGAGAATCACCTTTTTTAGGAAAAGGACAAATAGCTCGGCCTTTTTTTCAGCCCTCCTCGGTTAGGCTAAAAAATAATAATTTATAATTAAAATTATACCATAACTAGTTAAAATTGTATTATTTAACGTAATTAAATTTAAAAAATTAAAAATAGAAAAATATATTAACTCATTACGGACAATGCAAATGAATACGGGAAAAAGAACCAGCAAAAAAGCTCAAAAAAACTAAAAGTTCAAAAAAAGATGAAATTTATAAGTAGTGAAAAATAAATCAAAAATTAAAAACTAAAGTCGAAATTAGCGAAGCCCAAAGCACATCACGAAGGAAGTCAGTACATGTACAAGACAAACTACACGGTACATGTGCAAGACAAACTACACTACTCCTTGACATCCTACGTAACTCTTTCCTAATCTAAGGCCGCTTCGACGTTCTGAATTGTCTCCATCCAGGATGTCAGCACCCTGCAGTCATACACTCATACATCATACCACAGTCGGTCGGTTTCCAAGATAAAGCGGTATATGCATCAGGACTCGTGCCAAGAACTCTGACATAGCATCAGGACAATTGCGGTGTGCATCTCTTGCCACAATCCCTACACTCCCTCACCAGCAAGTCCATAGAAGGGCTTCATCAACGTTTACCTGCCCCGCTCATTTGATATTCAGCTTTTAACTTCTGATTTCTAATTAATAGTTTCTTAATTTTATTCTTTTTATATTTTTAGCATTTTAGGGCGTTTTTATCTTTATCTTTTTTATATTCCTTTATTATCTATGGTGGGGTAACCTATTTTCTAAATTTTTAATTTTTAAATTTAATTACGTCAAAAAAACTACTAGTAGCTATAGTAAATAAATAAGCCTTAAATAATTCCAAATAGTAAAAAAGCCGAAATAAGCAGCACCAAATTTGTCAGTCATGTCCGGATCAAATTCATCGTCCTGCTTTAATTTCCGAAGGTTGATTTAATACCCTCAGGTTTTGGCATCAAAGTGAAACGAAAGGTCACGGGAGACATCTAGGACATTTATCTAGATCCAACCGTCCAAAAACATTGACAGATTTTTTGAAACTTTTAGTTGAGTGATAAAAGACAGGCCCTAAATACTCCCTCAATTCTAAAATAAGTTTTTTTCTTCTTTTTTGGTTTTTTTGTCTTTTCTTTTTTCTTATATTGCTTTGCGTTGTCTATGATGACATAGCCTATTTATTTTTCATTTTTTAAATCTTATTACATCGAAAAATTTACAGCAGTTAAAGTGAAAAAAAAACTCAAACGGTACTAATAAGCCCAAAAGGCAAAAGCATGAGCCTAAATGAGCACCATAAATAGAACCATGGGTAGTTTGGGATGTGATGCCTTACAAACCTAAAACGTCGTTCAAAAAAGAATACGTCGTTTAAAACAGAATACCTTCCAACAGCTAAAACGTCACTTATTTTAGAATGGAGCAGTATTGTTCATGATCGTCCTGGTATTAAACCTAAGTGCAGTGATTGTGGAGAACACAGAATTTTGTAGGATTCATAGGTCATGGACTCATGGTGCATGCATGCAGTTCTCCAAAATTCCTAAAGATCCTACGATATTTCAAATGTCTGGTCCATAAATGGCCGGGGTTCGTTGGAAAGAAGAGTTGATTGCCTTTGTAGGGCACCGATCACAGTATCATTAGCTGTCCTGTTGTGCTGTCCATTTATAGATGTGCTGGTATACTACAGGGCTGTGCCGTGAAATTTGGAGGCCCTGTACAAAGCTCTAAGTAACGGCACGGCCCTGGATGAATGGACATTGGACGAGCCGGCTGGCCGGCGATCGGCAGAGACGAGACGAACACGAACTGACGAAGTCACGAATACAAGAGAGAATACGAAGCGCCGTGGGGCCTCGGGGCTCGGAGCCGAGAATACGAAGCGCCACGCACGCGAAGTCGTCGCGCGGAGACGCGCGTGCGGACTCGATCTAGGCTCTGGGGCTAGAGGTGAAAACGGATCGGATAGTTTCCGTCGGATCCGGACGGATACGGATACGGGTTGTGTCGGATCGGATTTTTTTCGGATAGTTCTCGGATATGGATACGGATTTTTTTTATTAGATACGGATACGAATACAGTAAACCTAGTATCCGTCGAATACGGATACGGATAATCCGGATAATACGAAACCGGATATCCGGGATTTTAGCCCAGTATACGAAACCGAATACGGATACAGTAAGCCTAGTATTCTTATGCTTATTTAAATTGCTATCATGGAGGACTTGATGGATGAAATAGAGGAATGAAATGTTCTTATGCTTGTTCAAATTGCTATTATGTCATCATGTGTATTTCATGAATTGCACGTTGTTGCTACTTATGTAGTTATGTTATGATCGACTATTGGGTATATTTATTATGGATAAAAAGACTATGCTTGTTTATATTTTATGAATATTTTGACAAAATGAACTATTTATGTATTTTCGTTAATTTTGGATATATAGTTTAAGGGGTTTTCATGTTCCGATAAATATTTGTAACCGTATTTGTTTCGATTCATATTCGATCCGTATCTGTATTCGATATTATTCGTATTTGTATTCGTATTCTCAATTGTAGGATCGGAAACGGCAACAGAGGGGGGTGAATGGTGCCTCTTCAAACTTCGCTCCTGAGTATTCTCAATTTTCTTCTCCGATAGCTATAGAAGCTATGAAGCAAGAAGTTCGCTCACTAGATGCCGAAAACAAATTTTGCCGATTGACCGAAGACACTCACAAAAGAGGCGAAAACATAATCCTTTCTGAAGTAGAGACAGAAAAGGACGACTAGCAGAGATAGAAAACTGGAACTCCAAGAGGCAAAGAAATAATTCAGACAAATGACCCAAACCAAAAGGGAGTGATCTGAAGACAGAAAACTGACTGAAGAAAATGATAGCTGGAAACTGGAGCTGAAAACAGGGTCAAAAACCAGGAATTCCGAAACGCATGTTACCCAGACAGAGTCAGCTTAGATCAGTAAGTAAGTAGGAAAAATTTCAGCCAAAACCGATGTCATCTGCACTGCATGCAGAAGGGTCGAAGAACAGCAAAAAAATTATAAAAACTGAGCTATGAAGCTGATTCCTGCACACTGTGAACTGATAGTGCTGCCGACGGAATGACTTTGGTCTAAGTGAAAAGCAAGAGAACTGAATCGCCAAATGACCGCTGGACCGAAAATGAACAAAGGCATTGAAAATGCTATTCGGCAGTGAAGTAAGAAAAACAATGACAGGAAGTTCACTGTATCAAAAACTGAAGTAGTAGATTAGCACTGTATCAAAAACTGAAGTAGTAGATTAGCAGCACAGCAAATAGACTAAAAACCAGAACCATTAGATGCTGCAAATAATGAACCCTTGAAAAGCAAACTGCAGCCGAGAGGTACAAATCTAGCTGAAACACAACTCACTGGAAGCTAGAAAAATGAAACCATCAAATTTAGAGGAGTCGGCACAGAAGAAGAACTAGAGATGATTGCCTGAGAACAAACTGGACTAACTGATTGGAGGCAAGACTAAGATCAAAAATAGAAGGAAATCAACTCAAGAAACCATGATAATTTTGAGAGACAAAGCAGTTTGAGACAAAAATCATGATTTCCTACTCAGGAGGAACTTCTCATATTGAAACATAGAGATGAGCAATTACAAAGGTTTTTCTACAGCAAATCCATCCCATGCCTTACATCAAGAGCACATAACCAAGAACAACACACACTCACGCAGGAGAAATGAGCTCTAACAGGAACTGCTTCTACTGCACTCACGCACATACACAGGAGTTCACTTGTTGCTCTCACTACTAGCACTAGAACTCCACTCTCATTTACTATCCAGTGCAAAGCTTTCTTCTCATCTTCTCCTTTTAACAACAAGCCTCACACCCAAAGGAGAAAATCAAGAAGTGTCATACATATCTCACTTTTCCACCTCTCACACATGAGGCAAGAAAGTCAACACAACCATTTGGAGGGAAAAACAAAAACCAGCCCTCAACTCATGGCTTGAGTCAATTTACCAAATTGCCCCTCAAGCACCTTCCTAAGCTTCCTGGCTCGGTATCTTGACCGTCTGGACCTCGACTCCTCCCTGAGTCTAGTCCCGGTTCTCTTGTCATCGCATGTCGTGTGCACCACTGGTAGCTCCAGCTCCGGTTCCTCGTCTCCCGACTCGCAACCACCTCACCAGCCTCGATCATCTTCGGCATCACCGACCGTCTAGACCTCAACACCTCCTGTGCCTAGTCCCGGTCCTCCTCGCCTCACCATGACCTAGCTCCGAAGTCCTGCAGTCAACACAGACAAGCAAACAATCACATAGCACCGCACGAAACAGTATAATCGATAATTGCACAAGTAAAGGTACTCAACACTAGAATACCCGAAACAAACTCAAAATCACTAAAACCACCATCAATTACTCATCACCAACATGGGGAAACCTCCACATGGCCTCTCAATCTCCCCCTTGATGAGTATATTGACAAACACAGAAAAAGCATAGAATTGAGTTTGTTTGAAAGTCGAACTGGTCCTAAGGAATAAGATATGGCTAATGACCATGTTGACACAAGGAGCAAAAGAAAGAGCAAGTTTCCTCAAAGCTCCCAAAAAGTGGCTTTTTTCCAACTATTCTCCCCCTTTTGGCAACAAAGACATCAAGTTAATTGGAGGAAAATAAAACATGGTGTGGCTGAATTTTATTCAATCTAAGCAATTAGAGCCATGAAGATTATCCAAAATGACCATAATGTGTTACACCACGCTATAACTTAATGAAATGCTATCTAGATCATGACAGGATATATATAAGCCAGCTAGAAGCAAAAGATGACAATATGAATTTTAGTGCATTTTATGAACATGTCAAGTCATCAATAAGTAAAGTCTATCTAGAGACATCCAAGGATGATGCAAGCCATGTCAATCAAACTAAGCGGAACTAAGAATCTAATATTGAGTCCAAAAAGAGTGTTACATACTCAAGAGTGAAACAATGGTTCAAGTACTTAAAGCAAATTGAGCACAAATGACATTTTTCTTTTGAAACTTATGGTTGTTTTCAACCAATATTTTTATCATGTGCTAGATCTCAAGCCTTACTACGACTACTCCAAGCAAGAAGCTTAAGAAGATAGTCTAGGTCATCCAAAACTCCCCCCAAATTCATGCCTAGTGCAATGGCAAGCCGTCTCGTGAGAAAGAATTGGTGATATCAGTTTTTTCGCACAAAAGAGATCTTTTTGCTTTTTGACAAGTTGTACTAACTCATGTTACATCAAGAGTTTAAGACACCTCAATCTAAGGCTCAACTTAGAGATTCAACGCTCAACTCAGCTTATTTGACATGGCATGAATCATAAAAGGATAGCTCAAGACATACTAAACTCAAGTGCTAATCATGACAAGTTTTTAGTTCAAATTGAGTAGATTTAATTAACTCATCATGGCAAAGGCTAGTCTACACATATGAAGTCATGATAAATCTAGCAGATAAGCATAAATCATGGCAAGATGTAAATCATCGTAAGCATGTCATAACCGGATAATAATCAAGGCTCAATGTATTTATATTACAATGCAGAATGATATGCAGAAAATCCAGCTCCCCCTCAACATGTGATGCATCTTTTAGTTCAAGTTGAATTACGTCAATATTAAGCTCCAGAAGCTCCCAAATGAACTCCCCTTGAACTAAAGCAATAAAAACAAGAAGCTAGCAAAGAAAACAGAAAACAGGCAGTCCTTAAAGCATAGATAAGATAGAGAAAAGACTACGACTCAGACTGACTCTCATATACCCCATAAGACTCCAGGACTATCAGCTGACGGAAAAACACACACTAGAGAGCAAACATGTACCCTGTCTACCCGAGGGTGGCCCAACCCTCGCTAGAACCTAAAAGAAGTGAGTGAGCTCAACCTAGTGAGATAAGAAACAGCTAATAGAGCATCCTGAAGGCATAAGATAAGAGTAAGAAGCCTAAACAACGAGACAAGAGAACCACTCTAATCTATGCTAGGAGGACTAACCCAATGCACCCATACAAATGCGATGCAACAGTAAGGAGACAGAAGCATAATTAATATGATAAAACAGTAAAGCCCAAAGCTCCCCCTCACAACAGTCCATAAGGACACACCACCCCAAGCTCTCCCCGCAGAGCTGAAAACCTTGAGCCATCCAAAGGCTTGGTGAAGATGTCAGCCAACTGGTAGTCACCCTCCACAAACTGGAGCACGATGTCACCCTTCTCCACATGGTCTCTAAGGAAGTGAAAGCGAATGTCGATATACTTGGTCCGAGAATGCTGCGCACCGGGTTCTTAGCAATGTTAATCGCAAGTGTTATCACAAAGGAGTGGAACACCGCCGATAACTAACCCAAAGTCCTGCAGGTCGAGACCATCCAGCACTTGGCTACAACAATCGGCCGCAGAACGTGCTCGGCCTCGTGGTGGATCTGTGCAACACCGGACTGCTTCCTCGAGGACCAGGAAACAAGAGAAGTGCCAATGAATTGGCAGGTGCCCGAAGTGCTCTTCATGTCTATCCTACAGCCAGCAAAATCTACATCCGAGTAGGCTCTTAAGGAAAGACAGGATGAGGAAGAGTACCAGATACCATAGTCAATGGTAGCTCGAAGGTACAAGGATGCGCTTCACCACCGGCGGTGAGATACGCGAGGAGAAGCTCAAACCGAGCACAAAGATACAGAGAAGTGTATGTCCGGTCTCGAGGCGTGAGGTACAAGAGGAACCGATCATACTGATACTCCTTCGATCGACCGCTCATTGTCTTCATCTCGGGTCGAGTGGAATTGATGTAGCCATAGGAGTAGACACCGGCTTCCCATCACTCATATCAAGCGCTTGGATGTCTCGAGTGTACTTGCCCTGATGCAAGAAGGTACCCTCCCGAGTTTGCTTAATTTGGAAGCCAAGGAAGAAGCTTAACTCGCCCATCATGCTCATCTCAAATTCCAAGCTCATGACATCGGAAAACTGGGAAACGAGAGCATGCGAGGAGCCGCTAAAGATGATGTCATCCACATAAATCGACGAGCAGAAAGTCGCTGCCAAGCCGTGAATGAACAAGGTCTTGTCGACTTTACCCATTTCAAACCATGACTCAACAGATAGGACTTAAGCCTCTCATACCAAGCTCGGGGCTGTTTAAGTCCATACAAAGCTTTGGAAAGCTCAGAGACATGGTTTGGGTATTTGGGGTTTCGAAACCGGAGGCTGTCTCACATAGACTTCTTCCTCAATAAGGCCATTGAGGAAGGCACTCTTGACGTCTATCTGATAAAGCTTGAAACCCTTAGAAGCTGCGAAGGCAAGCAGGATTCTAATGGCCTCAAGTCTAGCTACAGGGGCAAAGGTCTCCTCGAAATCTAGACCCTCAACCTGGGAGTACCCCTGAGCTACCAGTCTAGCCTTGTTTCTAATAACCACACCATCCTCGCTCTGCTTGTTCTTGAACACCCACTTAGTTCCAATGATATTGTGACCTCGAGGGGCTCAACAAGCGTCCAGACCTTGTTTCTTTCGAAACTCTCGAGCTCCTCATGCATGGCATTGACCCAAGACTCGTCAGATAATGCATGACAAACGTCCTTGGGCTCAAAGGAAGCTACGAAGGCAGAGTGGAGACAGAAAAGTGACACGCCAGACTTGGAGCGTGTGACTCGTTCAAAGAGGTCTCGAATCATCTGCTCAGAAGGATGAGATTTTTGGATATGTCTTGGAGGTCCAGGATGAGATGAAGAAGTGGCATCTACCTCGTGACCTAACGGGGTAGGAACAGAGCCACTAGCTCCAGAAGAAGCAGAAGGTAAGGGCTGATCACCTCGAGGTGCGGTGGAAGAAGGCACCTCAAGAGGTGGATGTGGGACTGGATCGGGTAGACAACCCTCATCTCCATCATTCTCATCATCCACGAAGATGGTCTCGGACTGCTCTAGAGAACCTAAGATATCGGGCCTAGTCCCCGGACTGGCCTCATCGAAAATCACCTCACAGGTTTCTACCATTTTGCTAGACTCGCAGTTCTAGACCCTATAGGCCCGCGAAGAAGTCGAGTAGCCTAGAAAGAGTCCATCATAAGAACGTGACTCGAACTTATCTAGGTTCCCGAACTTCAGAATAAAGCACTTGCAACCAAACACACGAAAATGAGAAACACTGGGCTTTCGCCCATATCTCAACTCGTAAGAGGTGCGGTGCAAGTGTGCCCTGAGAAAAATTCTGTTCGAAACATGGCACGCGGTGCCTATAGCCTCAGCCCAAAACTTCCGTGGTGTAGAATATTCATCGAGCATCGTCCTGGCCATCTCGACCAAGGTACGGTTCTTCCTCTCCACGACGCCATTTTGCTGAGGGACGTATGGAGAAGAGAACTGGTGTTCTACACCGGTCTCACCGCAAAACCTCTCAAAGTAGGAATTCTTGAACTCCGTGCCATTGTCACTGCGGATCACTCGTAAGGCACCTGGGAGCTCAATAGAAAGCCTACTAAACAGACCCCGAAAATGGGTAAATGTCTCATCCTTCGAGGCTAAGAAAAACACCCAAGAGTACCTCGAGAAGTCATCGACTACTACAAGAACATACCACTTCCCTCCTGCTGATTGCACTCGAGCTGGTCCAACTGTGTCCATATGGAGCAACTGTCCTGGTGCATCGGTCATAGTCACTGTGACCGGAGGATGAGAAGCGGCAACCATCTTGCCGTGCCGGCATGGAGTACAAACTAGATCTTTGACCATTTTGAGTTTCGGCAGACCACGAATGAGATCGTGGCCGCTAACTCGGGTCAGATGGTCAAATCCTATATGACCGAGTCTCCTATGCCAGAAAGTGAGGTCATGGGACTCTGAAGCAACTAAACACCGGAGAGGATCACCAGAAGACTCAACAAAATTAGCACTAAAGATCCTCCCATAATGAGAAATCCCGCAAACCAAACTACCCGAAGAGTCAAGAATTTTGCAATTATTTTTCTTAAAGCTCACCTCGAAATCGTCATCGGTGGTCGAGAGATCGAAAGCAAATTATATTGCAGCTTACTAACCAAGGCAATATCTTTTAAAATAAATGAATCATTAATGCGCACAGTACCTTTGGCGATGACGCCCCAGATGAAGCATCTCAAGGTGATCGTCTCATCACCTGGAGCACGGACAAGGGAAGAAAACCAACGGGAATCTCCGGTCATGTGTCGTGAACACCCGGAGTCTAGAAGCCAAACCTTTCTCTTCCCTGCCCGGCGAACCTGAGTCAAACAGAGTAAAGTCTCGATCGGGATAAATCAAGAGTGATTTTGGCACCCAATACTGAGTAACACATCGAGCAGATGAAGTAGTCAAACACGACCGACCTCTATCTACCCTCGCCTCGTTACTCACGGAGAAGGTCTAAGAGTAGACTGAAGTCATTCGGGTCCGATCCGCTACGGAGGAGCGAGTCTGAGCACCCAAGAACAGCTAATCTCGCCGCGGATAGCTATCTCGATTGGGAAAACGAGATCTACCCTCGTGACGGCGGAGTCATGACCGAAGGGAGCATGAGGACGAAAACCGAAAACTCGGAAGAACCAAGTCCTCGATGTCGCCCAAATCCACCAACAAGAGCAAGCCTAGACCTCGTGTTGGTCTTAGGTGCACTCAAGGTCCGGGCGACCACGAATACGCCTAAGAGTCGCAACACGGTCTCACGCACGATCTTGGCGCTTGAAGCAATGGTCAATCAAATGTCCATCCTTCGACGAAGGTGCAATGATACTGCCTTCGAGAGGTCAAGTAGCATGAGATGGCTTCACCTTCCGAGAGGTCAAGCTGCAGTGAAGTCACCTTCTCACGTCGAAACCTTTGAACAAAGCTCACTGATTTAAATTGAACATTCTTGTTCTTGGGCTTGACCTCAAACACACCTGTGGCTACGGGTCTGAGCACGACAGGTGGATGCTTCCTCACATCCTCACGGAGATCATATCCTAGACCCTGTTTGAACTTGCAAATCTTTGATTGGTCAAGAATAAGATTGAGTTTCTTCTTGCCTCCTACAAATTTCTCGAGAGTGTTCATAAGGTACTGACACTCCCGAAAGAGAGAGGTGCAAGAAGAGCAAGGAGAAGAAGAAGAGACAGCAGGAGGAGAGGAAGGAGAAGAACCAATAGCAGAAGAGCGAATAGCACGTGCATATTTCTCCTTATGCACGGCCACCTCAACCTTGAGGGCTTCGCAGGACACACAGGGGGCAGCCCTAATCCTAGCCATTTGGTTCTCGTAACTCTTTCTAAACGTCTCTACCATGTCCTTATCCTTTTCAAACACTTCACCTGAAAAGCACAAGAAGGATGTGATTTTTCTAGAAGGTCCTTAGTTAGCTTCACACATTTTTCATCCAATGCAATCAATTCAAATTTTAGTTTATTACAACTATTGCATGGTGAGCTAACAGGATCCTTAGTAGCAAATTGAGCCATTTTCTTGTTATGATCAACCATCTCTTGAAATTGCTTAGAAACCGATTCAAGCTCAAAGGTTAATTTAGGACAGTTGGTACAAGAAACAATAGGCTCTAACAGGGAAGCACGCAATTCAGCAATTTTATGGTCTGCCCATTTTAAGTTCATCTTCAGATTATTGCAAGTTTCACAAGATTCGGGCAGATCAAGTAGCATGGCATAAGGTCCTCTAGCAGCAGTGTCCTTATCCTCACATGAGGTGGGAGAAATAATCTCATCAGTAGTAAGTAGGGTAACAGCCATCCTACTCAATTCTAATTCGGCAAGCAGACTAACATTCTCCACCTTAACAATATCAAGCTCGGAGGACACACTATCATGCGAGATCCTTAGTTTCTCCATGTCACCCAAGATAGCACAAAGTATCACAATCATCATTTGTGGGAGCGGATGTAAGAGCAATAATCTCTAGAGACAATCTATCTACTTCCTTCTCCAACTCGCTACACCTAGTTTTGGCTCTAGCATGAAATCCTCCTAGTTTAAGAAAAGCTTCATTAAGTTGGTCGAGGAAGGAAATACCTCGTCGAGTCGAGATGTACTCATTGTCGCTCGATTCGCCCTCAAGGGCCATGAAGCACATGCCGAGAAGTCGCCGTCGCCTTTGGGTTCTTGATCACCCGTCCTGTCGTCGTCGCTCCATCCCTCCACCTCGCTGAGGTCGAGGTCGTCCGAAAGCGGTGAGGACGCGGTGGAAGAGCTTCTTCGCCTTCCCAAAGTTGCGAAACTTCTTCTTGCCTTGGAACGGTGCTGAGGGCTTCGAGTTGCGGTTCTTGTCGGTGTAGTCGTTCTTGCCCGAACCGCCGAAGTCGCCTTTACCCATCCCAAGCTTGGGACAGTTTGCTCGGATGTGGTTGGGGCCACCACCGACTCGAAACAAATCACGGGTCCTCCTCTTTTCCATCCCTCCTCCTCTTGTAAGCATGAGAAAATCTTCGCTAGGAGGGCTAGTCGTTCATCCGCAGTCGCTCTAACCGATCATCGGTTATGTCACGAGAGCGGCGAGGAGAATCCGCACAAAGGCTCGGCAGAAGAAGATCCGAGCGGGATCGGTGACTAACGCCATCGACTGTGACTTCGACCGACGAGAGACTATGTCAATCTCGTGAGTCTTGAGGCGCGAGTAAAGCGCGTCAAGAGTCAGGGTCGAGAGGTCCGTGGTGTCCTTGATGGTAGTCACCTTCATCTCCCAAACCCGAAGATCAAGTGCAGAAATGATTTATCGAGCGTTATCCGAGTCGGAGTATGTGAGACCGACGGCTCGGAGGTTGCTCAAAATTTTGTGAAAACGCCAAAAGCACTCGTCAAGGACTCTCCAAGAAGCATCTCGAATTTCATCAGATTCGCTGAACCGTCCTGTCGAACCGTCTTGATCCGGGTGGTGCCTCATGGTATGCATTGAGGGTCACCCGGATGTCGAGGCGGACGACGGTGAGAGATGCGATCGAACTCGCTCGCTCAAACCACGAATGATGATGTTCCTTGCCTTTGCATTCGCCTCAACATCGCCCATATTCCGGCATTGATGTTCTCATCGGCAGAACAACAAACCGAATCTTCACCTTCCGCGGATGGCATACCCCGAGCACGGATGTAAGTTTCCATTCGGCTTTTCCAGAAGGGGTAATCCAGGCCATCGAAGATGGGCGGCTTGGTGGAATACTTGTCTGTCGCCATAGCTTGCAGACCGGTTAAGATCTATAGACAAGAGTTAACCGGCTCTGATACCAATTGTAGGATCGGAAACGGCAACAGAGGGGGGTGAATGGTGCCTCTTCAAACTTCGCTCCTGAGTATTCTCAATTTTCTTCTCCGATAGCTATAGAAGCTATGAAGCAAGAAGTTCGCTCACTAGATGCCGAAAACAAATTTTGCCGATTGACCAAGACACTCACAAAAGAGGCGAAACATAATCCTTTCAAGTAGAGACAGAAAAGGACGTCACTAGCAGAGATAGAAAACTGGAACTCCAAGAGGCAAAGAAATAATTCAGACAAATGACCCAAACCAAAAGGGAGTGATCGAAGACGTAAAACCGATCAAGAAAATGATAGCCGAAACGGAGCTGAAAAGGGGTCAAAACCAGAATTCGAAATGCATGTTACCCAGACAGAGTCAGCTTAGATCGATAAGTAAGTAGGAAAAATTTCAGCCAAAACCGATGTCATCTCGTGACCGCATGCGGGAGGGTCAAGAACAACAAAAAATTATAAAAGCGAGCTATGAAGTGATTCTCGCACACCGTGAACCGATAGTCTTGCCGACGGAATGACTTTGGTCTAAGTGAAAAGCAAGAGAACTGAACTGGCCAAATGACTGCTTTGGACTGGAAAACAGAACAAAGGCATTGAAAATGCTATTCGGCAGTGAAGTAAGAAAAACAATGACAGGAAGTTCACTGTATCAAAAACTGAAGTAGTAGATTAGCACTGTATCAAAAACTGAAGTAGTAGATTAGCAGCACAGCAAATAGACTAAAAACCAGAACCATTAGATGCTGCAAATAATGAACCCTTGAAAAGCAAACTGCAGCCGAGAGGTACAAATCTAGCTGAAACACAACTCATCGGAAGCTAGAAAATGAAACCATCAAATTTAGAGGAGTCGCACGTAAGAAGAACTAGAGATGATTGCCTGAGAACAAACTGGACTAACTGATTGGAGGCAAGACTAAGATCAAAAATAGAAGGAAATCAACTCAAGAAACCATGATAATTTTGAGAGACAAAGCAGTTTGAGACAAAAATCATGATTTCCTACTCAGGAGGAACTTCTCATATTGAAACATAGAGATGAGCAACTACAAAGGTTTTTCTATCCCATGCCTTACATCAAGAGCACATAACCAAGAACAACACACACTCACGCAGGAGAAATGAGCTCTAACAGGAACTGCTTCTACTGCACTCACGCACATACACAGGAGTTCACTTGTTGCTCTCACTACTAGCACTAGAACTCCACTCTCATTTACTATCCAGTGCAAAGCTTTCTTCTCATCTTCTCCTTTTAACAACAAGCCTCACATCCAAAGGAGAAAATCAAGAAGTGTCATACATATCTCACTTTTCCACCTCTCACACATGAGGCAAGAAAGTCAACACAAAACCTTTTGGAGGGAAAAACAAAAACCAGCCCCCAACTCATGGCTTGAGTCAATTTACCAAATTGCCCCTCAAGCACCTTCCCGGAAGCTTGACCGTCTGGACCTCGACTCCTCCCTGAGTCTAGTCCCGGTTCTCTTGTCGTCGCCTGTCGTGTGCACCACTGGTAGCTCCAGCTCCGGTTCCTCGTCTCCCGACTCGCAACCACCTCACCAGCCTCGATCATCTTCTGCATCACCGACCGCCTAGACCTCAACACCTCCTCGTGCCTAGTCCGGTCCTCCTCACCTCACCATGACCTAGCTCAAGTCCTGCAGTCAACACGACAAGCAAACAATCACATAGCACCGCACGAAACAGTATAATCGATAATTGCACAAGTAAAGGTACTCAACACTAGAATACCCGAAACAAACTCAAACTCACTAAAACCACCATCAATTACTCATCACCAACATGGGGAAACCTCCACATGACCTCTCATATATACACGTATATATACATATATATACATGTATATATATCTGTGTACACATATACATATATATATATTATACATTTACACGTATATGTATGTGTGTGTGTATATATATATATATGTATATATATATATATTAATATGCTATGTATATTTATATGGTTGATCACGACCAGTCTATGTGTAGTCTTAGACGACCAGTCCGTGCGTGGTGTGTGTGTGGTCGGTCACGACCAGTGTGGTCGTAGATGACCGGGTTGTGTGTGGTCAGTTACGACCAACCCTTGTAATAGTCAGTGACCACTGTAGCATACGGTGGTCACTGTAGCAGTCGTCGGCACTGTGCTCGATATGGGCGATTGGTAGGTACTATAGCAGTCGTCAACACTCAAAGCAGAGCATGGGTGAGCGATAGAGTAGTTGAGTGCTCTGAGGCTTGGCTGTATATATATACCATGTAATCTGTAAGAGCAAAGTAAGGCCCTGTTCTTTTCGGCTTCTAAAAGCTGTTTTTCGGCTTTTCTACAGTAACTAGCTTTTAAACAGAGTATCTTTTTAAGATAGGGTCTTCTAGTTGATTGTAATACATACTGTACCGACTTCATTTATATAGGCAAAAACCACACATGAGTTTCTGTTACTCTGTAATCTCTCACACGAACAGCCTTAAAGCCACAAGCCGCAGCCAAAAGCCACAAGCCGCAGCTAAAAAGAACATGTCCTAAGTCGAATGAGTAGAGAAAGAAGAAAAGTGACGCAAGTTGTGTTCGCGTCAGAAAATTTCCTTTGTTCGTTCGACTTCCCCGTATAGTGTACATCCACGGGTAACTCAACCAGCACTGTTCCCTGTCCGACAATAGAGTGGTCGAGAGCGAGCTGTTCTTCCCATCCTCTGTTTTCACCGTAGTAGTAGGGAACTGTGAAGCGGTCGTATTGAGTTTAGGCGTACAGATCCAGTGTCGGTTCCCCAACATTGGAACACTCAAAAGAAGCAAAGATGGGACAAGAGGATAACTAGCTCTCATTCATCTGAAGCTATGGCTATCATAAGCTAACAAACTTTCATACACATGAAGCTATGGCTTTCATACATAGGGGTATTACTACTCTTCTACATATTACATGTGGTTATAGGCCCTTTTTATAGAGCAAGGAACCGACTCTGCAACCGGCATAACAAGGTAGATTTTATTTTCACTAGCTAACCACAGCATATGGCCAGCTATCATACCGACTTGACTCTTTGAGTTATCTGGCAACAACACGTTTTTTTTACTCTTTGAGCTATCTGAATACTACTTGTCGTCTTGCCTCTTGAAGCATATAGTAAGATAACAGGTTTCAACTAGTCTTTGACTCTTGAAGCATCTTTGCCGACATCCAACCAAAAAACATATTTCAATTAGTCTTTAGCCAAAGTATCTCTACATTCAAGAAAATAAATTAATCTTGTAACAAATTCCCCTTTAATTTATTTTCTTGAGATGCCAATCAATTCTCTGTCATACATATTTTTTTCTCTGGACAAAGCCTTTGTAAATATATTCGCCATTTGTTGATCTATACGATAAAATTTCAGTTTAACTTCTCGGTGCTCAACTGCTTCTCGAATGTAATGATATTTAATTGCAATATGCTTGGTTCTATCATGGCTGATCGGATTTTCCTTATCACAATGGCTAATTTACTATCGCAATAAACTGCAGTTGGCTCATGTTGTCTTTCACCGATATCTTCAATTATTCTTCTCAACCAAACTACTTGTGAGACAATTCGGGCTGCTGCCACATATTCTGATTCAACTAAAGACAAAGCTACTATATTATGTTTCTTTGTTGACCAGGAGCATATACCTGAACCAAGCGAGAAAGCATATCTTGATGTACTTTTCATGTCATCAAGACATCCTGCCCAATCACTATCTGTGTATCCGATTCATCTTGGATCTTCTATTGGCTTGTACCAAATGCCATAATCTAATGTTCCTTTGATATATCACAAAGCTCTTTTCACAGCAGAAAATTTTAATTGACTTGGGATATTCATATACCTAGATAACAAACTGGCGATAAACATAATATCCGATCATGTTGTCATCAAGTATAACAAACTTTCAACTATACTTATGTAAAGTGTTGGATCTGCTTTATTTTCTCCATCTTCTACCTTCTGCTTCTCATTTGGCATCAAGGGGGTTACAACTGATTTGCAGTCATGCATTTTGAATTTATTCAAAATACTTTCTGTGCACTTTTTCTGAGATATGAAAACGTCATTATCATTTTGGCATATTTCTATACCTATAAAATGATGTAGCAAACCGAGATCACTCATTTCATGTCTCCACATATCCTTTTTAAATTCTTGCATCATCTTTTCACAATTGCCTATATATATCAAGTCATCGACATATAACGAGACAAGTAGTATATTCATACCTCTTTTCTTGATATGTAAAGTAGGCTCGCTCTTGCTTTTCTCAAATTCTTTCTGTATGAAGTACATGTCAATTTGATTGTACCATGCTCTCGGTGCCTACTTGAGACCATACAATGCCTTCTTAAGTTTAAACACCTTGTTTTGCCCCCTCTTCAACTGAAAATCCTTTTAGCTGCTCGACATAAATCTCTTCTTTGAGATAGCCATTTAGAAGTGCCAATTTAACATCAAGTTGATACAACTTCCACCTATTTTGAGTTGCCAGAGCAATAATTGTTCATATTGTCTCTCGCCTTGCAACTGGAGCATATATCTCATAGTAATCAACACCTGGCTTTTGCTTAAAGCCTTTCACCACAAACCTTACTTTGTATTTTTGAATTGAGACATCTGGGTTTAACTTTGACTTATAAACCCATTTGACTCCAATAACTTCTCGATTCTTGGGTCAATCAACTATTTCTCAAGTGTTGTTTTTCTCAATCATGTGAATCTCATCTTCCATAGCATTTACCTAATTCTGGTGCTTTTCTGCTTCTTCGAAGCTTTGTGGTTCAACAACAGAGAAACCACATGACTCACATATTTCCACCAGACTCCTTACTCGTTGTGGAGCTGGTTTTGGTGTACTTAACTGCTCATCAATACTTGGGCTTGAACTAGAACTTGAATTGTTTCATTTTGACTTAGAGCATCATCTTACTCCTGTTTCTCAACAGAAACTTGTGGTTGGCCTAGTGAGATAACCGTTATCGGTATCAACTGATTCTTCTGAACCTTAGCTACTTCCCAATCCCAGGAAGCCTTCTCATTAAAGGTCACATCTGTGCTGATTATGATCTTCTTCTTTTCCAAGTGATAAAGCCGATATCCTTTAATGCCATCAGCATAGCCAACAAATATATAATGGACACTTTTATCATCAAATTTAACTCGTCTTTGAGTTAGTACTTGGGTATAACAAACAGAACAAAATACCTTCCTATGACTTATTATTGTCTTCTGACCATACCATGTTTCAAATGGTGTGCGATTTAAAACTGCCTTTATTGGACTTCTATTCAAAATATAAATTGTCGTACTTACAGTTTCAACCCAAAATGATTTAGGCATACCTTTTTCTTTTAGAATAGAATTTGCCATATCATCAATTATGTGATTCTTTCTTTTGGCAACACCATTTTGTTGAGGACTTTAGGCTACTATCAATTATCTTCGAATACTAGTATCATCACAATATTTCTCAAATTCTTTTGAGGTATATTCGCCACCTTGATCACTGCAAAGTATTTTAATTTTTCGGTTTCTTTGATTTTTCCACCATAGCCTTGAATTTCTTAAATACTTCAAGTGCTTCTGATCATTCTTTTAGAAAATAAACCCATGTTATCCTTGTATAATCATCCATAAAAGTGATAAAATACCAATTCTTATCTTCTGACATTGTTAGTACTTTTTTGACAATATCACTGTGTACTAACTCCAAAGGTGCATGTGAAAAATAGAAAAAATAGGTTAGCCTATCACAGACAATGCAAACGAATACAGAAAAAAAGAAAAGTCAAAAAAGCGAAAAGGCCAAAAAAACAAAATTAAAGAATAGTGAACTAGTAACCAAAACCCAAAATCTGAAGTCGAAATGAGCAGAGCCGGTCCATTAGAGTACTTAGGCCTTGCTGAGCCAGCCCAGTTTGTTCCACTGAATTATACGTAAATAACAAAAGAAGTATTAGGCCGAGTTTGGGCTAATGTGCCTAAATTTCTAATTCACGTCCAGCCCTAAACTAGGCTCGGGCAAGGCCATGGGACTAGGGTCTGGTCGACTAAAAATATTTGGAATACTGGAATACCTTAAATTTGAGGGTTTTTTTACTAAACTTTTGAGAAATATGACACGGTCAGGTTTTAAAAATGATATAGAGCAACATGTTTTCAAATTTTATCGGTGACCAAGGAAACAATAATAAATTAGTTATGTACCCCGCACTCATCAAAATCAGTGGTGCTCGATAGGAA
Source organism: Bonia amplexicaulis (assembly GCA_036346245.1). NCBI lineage: Eukaryota > Viridiplantae > Streptophyta > Magnoliopsida > Poales > Poaceae > Bonia > Bonia amplexicaulis. The sequence goes on along the minus strand of CM070751.1, from coordinate 17,336,441 downwards.
TTTCTGAAAAGTTATGGTTTTAGATGCTGTTTGGCTGGGCTCTAATTCTAGATTTTTGGACTTCGAAGCCATTTTCTCGACCAAACGTGTGGGCTTCGAAGCCGGGCCACAGAGAAGCTGAATTCAAACTGAGGTAGGAATTTGAAGTTTTGATTTGATAGCTTCTTTTAAAGTAGGGCTTCAAAGCCCAAAAACGTGAGGCCAAGCTGGCCCAAACGGGCCCTTAATTTAGGCCATGTCAAGCATTGTGTCGTTGTTGTATGACTTTTTTCTTGAGTTGTTTCTTCGTTTTTTCTTTAAATGAATGATACGCAAAACTTTCATGTGTTCTGAAAAGTTATGGTTTGGGCACAATCGGAGCATCCAACACGATGTAACACCTTTTGAAGTCCTAATGTACAGTGGTTTTATTAGAACTCAAATATTGTGGCATGCAATAATTTTATCTTATTGTAATCTTTAAACATTAGTACGTAGTTTTTCATATTTCCAGTTTTTTATATTTCACACAACTGTACAAATACACGTAATTTTCCTTCTTTTGTTAGTACTTTATTTTTGGCACTTCTTCATTTACTTTTTAAGATTTTTTATGACTATAAATGAAACCAATTCAATCAAGGACATGTGGAACTCTTGAACAAAGTGCTTCAACACTCTAAAAAACTATGTAGAAATCACAAAGGAAATATAACCATCTTTTCTTAGAATACTAAAATTCTACGCCGCACCGCCTAAGGCTATGTTCTTTTGGTCATGACTTATGGCTTTTGGTGAAATTTTGAATTTTGGTACATTTACAGACAGATTACGGAGAGATCGATACTCATTTGCGATTTTGGTTGGTACAGATGTTGAGCTTTTAACGTGTACTACGTTTAACTTGTAGACCCCGTCTTGAGAAAATATTCCGTTTAAAAGTTAGGTATTGTACCAACTGCGAAAAGCCGACCGGTCTCCTCACTGCCGAACAGGCCCTAACTCTTTTTTTAGAGGAAGCTGTGGGCCTTTCATTGACCATTAGCAAAATGATTACAATCCGGTGATCAATAAACGTGGCCACATGGCGTGCCACTAAGGATGCAAACGGCCGAAACAAAAACCAAAGCTACCAAAAGAAACCGAAAGCTCCTCGGCTTCTGTTATGATACTTGCAACTACAGAGGCCTATGTTTGGCCTATTGCTCCCGAGCCTTAGTTTTTTTGAATTGATTTATTGTGATAGTCTTTTCAAAACGGCTTATCGATTTATCGGCATTCGATTCGTTCACATAAACGCTCACGCTAGAGCCAAAAACCATCAGCTATAACTAATAAGAACCCACCCTTAAACACTTTGTCGAACAATATGTTTCCAGCAGTGGCGAATCTAGAATGAAAAATGAGGGTGGGCTAAAAAATATATATATTCTTAAGCTTTTCCTAGAATTGTTAGCCTAACACCTCGATTGATTAAACTAATTTGTAAGAAACATAGTTTTGTATTCTTGTGCAATCAAATTCATAGCTTCATACATGAATAAAAGCAAAGTAAAAAGAGAGATACAACGGAGGTACCTCGCTAATAGCAAGTGAATCACGAAAACATGTAAATATGGTTCCGATAGATAACAATCTGTACATCAAAATAAAAAAAGTTAGTAATACAATAGCAAATTGTACTTAATTACTTAAACGATCATGAACATTTCAAATAAAAGAACCATACCACTAGCTTGAATCACGACTTTCACGAGGCAAATTCATTCTACGATTTTTCATGCCTTGAAAGGATTTTATGATTGCATCATCGTCAATGGATCTAAATATGTCTCGCTCGGTGTAGCACACCATCAAATCATTCAACCAATCATCTGACACTTTGTTGCGCAAATCTGCTTTGATAATATTCATTGCTGAAAATATTCTCTCAACAGATCTTTGTTGCCCTTTGGAAGAATCAATATCGATTCGATGAGGCGATACACTAATGGAAAAGTTCTATCTTTTTTTGTTTCAACCATCAATTGAGCAAGTTTCAAAATATCAGGACATCCATGAAATTCCTCACTTCTCCTAATATTTAGAATGAAGGTTTGAAGTTGATTTCTTAACAAGAATCGATCAGCCACCGTAAAATCATCAGCATAAATCTCAGCAAGTCGAATAAGCTTCTGAACATTAAATTTAGAGAATGAGTCACTTGGATCAAAACAAGACATGCATACCAATAACATGCATACCGTCCAATATGTTTATTAAAAGCATCTATAGCAGTCTTCCAACGAGAGAACCCAACTTTTGTAAATACATCATTACCAAATATGTTGGGTTGTGACGGTTTCTTGAAAAGAAAACAATAGAAACAAAAGGCGGCATCCTTTGCAACACTATATTCTAACCAATCAAACTTATTAAACCATGATTCTTGAAAGGATCTCCACACTTTGCCATCCAATGTCTTCGGAAAGGTATGACCAATTACTCGAGTTGGACCATTCGACAAATATGCCCTCCTCACTTCATCTCTAAATTCATTACCAAAATCTTCTATTGGTTTGCGATGCGCTGGATCGGCAATAATTTCATCCGGATTAAATTCTAGTCGAGGCTTTTTTGGTAGAGTTGCGCTCTCATCAGTTGGAGGAGTACTACTTGAATTGGTTATGAAATAGTTGCGCAAAGTTCGCTTCTCCATTTTTGCAAACCTATGAATTAAATTTTAATTAAGTATAGAAATGCCTATATAAAATTAGACTCTAACTGCTAGTGGAGTAATTAAGAAATAAATTGTAATTTGCAAATTACAAACCGTGAAACCGAATAAAAATCAGTCGGCAGCCGTCGGTGCGGTCGGTCTCGATCACAAATCTGATTATCTGACCCTCACAGCCTCACTCGCCTCCTCCGCTCCTCGTCTCGGGCGCTCGGCGTCTCCTCCCTCGGTCGCGCTCGCGCAGAGGCAGCAGCCAGCCAGCGACAGCGAGGCCTCCCGACTCCCGTCTCCTCGGCTCCCCGCCGCGTCCGCCTCCTCTCGGTCTCCCTACCCCCACCTCCCGCCTCCGCCTCCCGGTGTCCGGCCCCGGCTCCCGCTTCCCACCTCCTGGCCGGTGGCCGGCCCCATGAGGTCATGACGGCGCGATTATGCGACCCGCCCCGGCGGCCGGCTCCGCGCCTCCGCCGCTCGAGCCCGGCCCGCCCGCCCAGGCGTCCCAGCGACGGCGCGACCCGCCTCGGCCCTTCCCCGGCCCCACTGGCTCCGGATCCGTGACCGGCGTCCCCACCTTGGCTCGTCGCAATTGAGGTGAGATTGATTGCGGATTTGGGCATTAGGGATTTGGGGGATTCGGATCTGGGGAAACATTGTATTGTACTGGATGTGTGCTGCGGGCCTGCGGTGGGCCGGTGGGCCGGTGGGCCTGCATTTCTACGTTCGGCCTGCATTTCTCAGATGGTATTGTTCTTTCTGATCGCCGTCGAACGATGGCTCCTCGCCGCACGGCCACGGGATCGCAGGGAGGCGGGCGCCACGGGGCCGGGCGAGGGGTTTCACCGGTGGAGGGTAGGCTTCAGCCTGATGAAGCCTACCCCATGGATTCGCCACTGGTTTCCAGTATGACCCAGCTGAATCCACCTCGATGGGCAAGATGAAGACCGTCTGGGCAGGCCAGAGCTTCAGTGATGAAGGGTCAGAAATGCTGGGATATCTTTTGGTTCGTCTTTTTTTTAAGTGATGTTTTTAGCTTTTTACGATTTATGAGACATGACTTTGACTGCTATTTTTATAACTTTATCTTATTATATACTAACAAAATTATACTTGCCTTCCTACTTGGCTATGTAACAAAATTTTTGTAACATGTTCCCTCTATTTTTTTTACTTGATTTTCTATAATCCATACCATCAAATTTTCTAACAATTGGTCATTAATAAGTTTAAACCTATATAGATTGGTTATATGATAATTATATCATTAGATTTATTATTAAAATACTTTCATAATATCATAATTTCACTAGTACAACTTGCTATAAAGTTATAAGAAGTAACGGTCAAAGTCATACCTTGGAAACCGTAAAAAGCCAAACATGTCAAGTAAAAATGAACATAGAGAGTATTATAAAAGTATATTTAATGATTAATATAATAATATAGTTTTTATGTAGCCAATCTATATAGTTTTAAATATATTAGTGGTTAAATTTTAGAAAATTTAACGGTATAAATTTCAAAATATCAATTAAAAAAACCGAGGAAGTACATAAATCGCTAGGTACACTACGAGCACACCTTTTCACATCCTAATTCTCTCTCTCTCTCGCGTATATTTTGAAAAAGAATATGCCAGGAGATTTTTTAAATAGACACCTGAATAGTAAAAAACTGATGCACAGATAATTCCAAAGCCAAGGTTTAGGTTAGTCCCAGAAATGGTTAACGAACAAACCATTTGTCCCATGCACACCTTTGAAGAATATTTTTAAAATAATCTATTTTGTGTTTTGAATTACAGTAATATACTTGTATTTTTTATATTACAGAATAGTCATCTGTCGCTGTACGGTTGGACGATATTAGCAAGTCCCGCAACTGTTAAGCGACACAAGGCCTAGTCGCCCAACGGTTGGGTAACTTGCCCATGTTGCCCAACCAAATGACGACTAGTGCCTTTAGTCATCCAATCGTTAGGCGACTAGAATTAGTCACCAACGGTGAGCAACTACTTGTTGCCCGCTCATCCTTTCTCTTTGAACCGACCCACTCACGAGCTCTCTCACCATTTCTCTCATAAGAAAACGAGAGTAGCTTGAGAGAGAGAAAAAAGAGGGAGAGAAGGAGAGGGGAAGTGAAGAGGGGGACAAGGTCGCAAAGAAGCTCGGGTGAGAAAGAGAATGAGGGGGGGGGAGAAGTAGAGAAGCTCGGGAGAGGGAGTGAAGAAGAAGAGAGGAGTTGGGAGAGGGAGTGAAGGTGAGAAGAGTAGCTCAGGAGAAGGAGAGAAGAAGATGAGAGGAGCTCGTGAGGTTAGAGAAGAAGACGAATGAAGCTCAGTAATAATAAGAAAGGTCTTAGCGTGAAGGTAATAGCCTCATCTGTTCTTATCCTCATCCAAATGTAGGCAATGTGTAGCTATGTATTTGTTTAGCATGTATTTAGTGAATGTATGTTGACAAATGGTAATATTTGCTATGAGAAATTAATTATGTCAGAACACACAACATTAAAAGTGCTTATGGTGTTGGTACCATTCGTGAAGGTCCATATGGTGTTGACCTAAGCAGTTTCCTGTAAGTCAGTATGGTATCCCTGGACATGTAGAATGCTCGAATCAGAGATGTCCTGTACCGGCTCACACGCAACTTCTCCTTAGACCCCGAGGTATGCAGTGTTGTCCTACATGTGCTTTGGAGTTGGTCTACTATGGATATTCAGTGGGAGTTGAGGAGACTGATGTGCACGGTTGTATGGAAGGGCTTTGTAGAAGGCTGCCAGCGACATGGTTACAAGTACGTGTTACTTGTGCAACCATGTCTGAAGGAAGTCACAGGAGGTCCGGTTGGTAGGAGCAGTTCAGGCGTGTAGCATGCGGTTCATAAAGAGGACATGGCGGGTGATGTTGCGGAGGCAGAACTGGAATATTGCACACCGCACGTTGAGCCCACCCGATAGGCGGATGCAGATGTTGCTAAGGTAAATTAAGAAGATCACACTACACAAGCTGAGCCCACTAGACAGGCGGACGCATGGGAGTATGTCGACAGCATAGTGTGTCAGATGGAGACCGATGACTAGACAACCTGGGCCGATGAGGAAGCTTTAGAAGAGGATGGCAATGACTCTTCCAATGAGGACGAAGGTCACATGCCGCAGGTATGGCATATGGTGGATGCTAAGGGTCTTTCTATGCACAACGGGTATGAATCACTGTGGGAGTACTATGATATGGAGGTTTGGCTTCATGCAATGTTTACTGACAAGGGATCACTGTAGGATACCATTAAGCTATGGACCTTGTCTATGCAGTGGACGTTTTGAGTCCTAAAATCCAGCTAGAAGCAGTACATTGTGGTTTGCAAGCAGGTTGCTTGTCCTTGGTGTGTGTACACACGCAAACCTAAGTATGAGACTCACTGGATTATCTCGAAGGTGAAGCCGCACTTCTGCGTTCTCAGTAGTGTTTCGCCGAAGCATCGTAACCTGACGTCCACCTTTATAGCCAATCTCATGTACGGTGGGATAGTGAAGAAGAATGACTTGGAGGCCAATCACATCATGGTGGCTATTGAGCAAAATCCTGACAGCAATTGGCGTTGATGGCAACAATTAGATTAGCTACGCCAAGTCATGGCATGCGAAGCAGAAGGCTTTGGAAAGGAGGTTCGATTCTTTCAAGGTAGCTTACAACAACATTTCTCATATGCTCAAGGCGATGTGGGATATGAACCTAGGCACACGCATTGCTGTGAAGGACAAGCCATCTAGAAGCCCGCTCGGTTACCTGGTTTTGCAGAGGGCCTGCTTAGCCTTTGGTGCCTGCATCGATGCTTTCAGGCACATGTTACCAGTGATAGCCTTTGGTGCCTGCATCGATGCTTTCAGGCACATGTTACCAGTGATCTTAGTCGATTGAATATTTTTAATAGGTAAATACAAGGGGCAGATCCTGACAGCAATTGTCGTTGATGACAAAAATCAGATTCTACCCTTGGTTATCGCATTTGTCGAAAGTGAGAATTTTGATAGCTGATTGTGGTTCCTTTAACATCTTAAGGTGGGAGTAGTTGGGGCACGTCCTGATGTCTGTATAATCCATGATCACCACCCTAGAATGATGAATGCCATAAAAATACTTCAGCAAGACCCGGAGGAGCCGTTCCCTTAGCTAGACATGAGGAACATGTGGTGTATTCGTCATCTGAGGGCCAATCAAGCAGTTCCCGCAGCAACCATTAATGAAGTTGTGCAAGTGGCTAGCTATGCAGAACCAACAGCATAAATTCGATGCGCTGTGGGAGATATTGGAAGAGCACATCAGGAAGCACGTCGTCGAGAGGAACAACCAGCCGCCCATTTCTAGGGTGGCGCAACCTAAACGCCTCGCACCATTGCCTCGCACCACACTACGAGAAGATAGAAGGCGCATGTAGATGAGTGGCAGCACCACTTCTTGTTGTGTGTGTATTGGTATTAAGAGTAAAAATACTACCATATTTTAATTTTATTTGCAAAATTTAACTTAATTTGTAGTGTTAATCCGTGAAGTGCAGCACCACTTCTTGTGTATAATAGTATTAAGAGTAAAAATGATATTAGGTTGCAACTTTATTTGCAAACTTTAACTTTATTTACCAGCCTTGAGCAGTGATAAGACCAAACGAGATAGCCTTGCACAGTGACAAGACCAAACGAGGCAGCATTGCGCAGTGACAAGACCAAACGAGACAACCTTGCGTAGTGACAAGACCAAACGGGACAGTCTTGCGCAGTGATAAGACCAAACGAAACAGTCTTGCGCAGTGACAAGACAAAACGAGACAGCCTTATGCACAACAAGATCAAACGAGATAGCCTTGTGCAGTGATAAGACCAAACGGGGTAGCTATGTGCAGCGATGTGATGCTACGCTGGTCCATGAACTGTTCGGCATGTCGGTGCCTTGCGGACATAAATTTTCTCAAACCGAATTGTACTTGACAAGCGTACATCGCGTCGGCTTAGCCTATAAGTACTACCCCTTCTGTACCGCGTTTTCCTGCACCACGACTGCAACACTACATTGAGGTATAGAGAAGCAATGAAAGGAGATCACCCGACTCACAAGGGCTGCTGCAGCCCAGGACGAACAAACGAAATATGTTAGGAGGCCACCTCCAACCCCAACCTTCGAAGTGAAGCCCTCGTACCTCCAACCCTAACATATACCTCAACGTTCCCACCGAGTATTCGCTGCAAGACCCACTTGTGGGGGAGACACCTCTCCTCTGTTGGTGCAGGAACGCATACAAGTTCTTTAAGTCCAAGGGGTGGTTGAGCTTAGGCTTGTGTTACTGGGGTTGCAGTAACTATGTTTAGGAATATCCCAACCGGCGTTGGGACACGACCCACTACCAGCACCCTGTAAGAACAGGTTACAGTACATTTCCTTACCAGTTCTTTTGTATGGCACGCACTAATAAGCTCTCCCCTCTTCCCGCAGTCTCCAGATCCGCTACGCGCCAACCGCAAATGGATCGACCGGGAGATTCACCCGCACGACCAGTGGTCTCTAGACTGCGAGGAGTGAGACACCCAAACACATGCAAAAGTATGGAGGAGCAACGACGCAGGTGAAGATAGGAGAGAGTGTATCCAATGGGAGACGAAGTTCACCTAGAGGCATGTAGGCGCGGGGCGAGAGGCTAGTGAGGAGGAGCATGACAGAAAGCATGAACTGGTGGCCAAGGCCAGGGCTGCCAGCGAGGAGTACAATGTCGACCTCCAGAGGAGTACTTTGACTGCTATTTTTATAACTTTATCTTATTATATACTAACAAAATTATACTTGCCTTCCTACTTGGCTATGTAACAAAATTTTTGTAACATGTTCCCTCTATTTTTTTTACTTGATTTTCTATAATCCATACCATCAAATTTTCTAACAATTGGCCGCCAATAAGTTTAAACCTATATAGATTGGTTATATGATAATTATATCATTAGATTTATTATTAAAAATACTTTCATAATATCATAATTTCACTAGTACAACTTGCTATAAAGTTATAAGAAGTAACGGTCAAAGTCATACCTTGGAAACCGTAAAAAGCCAAACATGTCAAGTAAAAATGAACATAGAGAGTATTATAAAAGTATATTTAATGATTAATATAATAATATAGTTTTTATGTAGCCAATCTATATAGTTTTAAATATATTAGTGGTTAAATTTTAGAAAATTTAACGGTATAAATTTCAAAATATCAATTAAAAAAACCGAGGAAGTACATAAATCGCTAGGTCCACTACGAGCACACCTTTTCACATCCTAATTCTCTCTCTCTCTCGCGTATATTTTGAAAAAGAATATGCCAGGAGATTTTTTAAATAGACACCTGAATAGTAAAAAACTGATGCACAGATAATTCCAAAGCCAAGGTTTAGGTTAGTCCCAGAAATGGTTAACGAACAAACCATTTGTCCCATGCACACCTTTGAAGAATATTTTAAAATAATCTATTTTGTGTTTTGAATTACGATAATATACTTGTATTTTTTATATTACGAGAATAGTCATCTCGTCATTTGCGGTTGGACGATATTAGCAAGTCCATAGAATCAGCGACACAAGGCCTAGTCGCCCAACGGTTGGGTAACTTGCCCATGTTGCCCAACCAAATGACGACTAGTGCCTTTAGTCATCCAATCGTTAGGCGACTAGAATTAGTCACCAACGGCGGAGCAACTACTTGTTGCCTGCTCATCCTTTTCTCTTTGAACTGACCCACTCACGAGCTCTCTCACCATTTCTCTCATAAGAAAACGAGAGTAGCTTGAGAGAGGAGAAAAAAAGAGGGAGAGAAGGAGAGGGGAAGTGAAGAGGGGGACAAGGTCGCAAAGAAGCTCGGGTGAGAAAGAGAATGAGGGGGAGAAGTAGAAGCTCGGGAGGGAGTGAAGAAGAAGAGAGGAGTTGGGAGAGGGTGAAGGTGAGAAGAGTAGCTCGGAGAAGGAGAGAAGAAGATGAGAGGAGCTCGTGAGGTTAGAGAAGAAGACGAATGAAGCTCAGTAATAATAAGAAAGGTCTTAGCGTGAAGGTAATAGCCTCATCTGTTCTTATCCTCATCCAAATGTAGGCAATGTGTAGCTATGTATTTGTTTAGCATGTATTTAGTGAATGTATGTTGACAAATGGTAATATTTGCTATGAGAAATTAATTATGTCAGAACACACAACATTAAAAGTGCTTATGGTGTTGGTACCATTCGTGAAGGTCCATATGGTGTTGACCTAAGCAGTTTCTCAGAAGTCAAGATGGTATCCCGGACATGTAGAATGCTCGAATCGAGATGTCCTGTCACGCTCACACGCAACTTCTCCTTAGACCCCGAGGTATGCGGTGTTGTCCTACATGTGCTTTGGAGTTGGTCTACTATGGATATTCGGTGGGAGTTGAGGAGACTGATGTGCGGTTGTATGGAAGGGCTTTGTAGAAGGCTGCCAGCGACATGGTTACAAGTACGTGTTACTTGTGCAACCATGTCTGAAGGAAGTCACAGGAGGTCCGGTTGGTAGGAGCGATTCAGCGTAGCATGCGGTTCATAAAGAGGACATGGCGGGTGATGTTGCGAGGCGAATCGGAATATTGCACACCGCACGTTGAGCCCACCCGATAGGCGGATGCAGATGTTGCTAAGGTAAATTAAGAAGATCACACTACACAAGCTGAGCCCACTAGACAGGCGGACGCATGGGAGTATGTCGACAGCATAGTGTGTCAGATGGAGACCGATGACTAGACAACCTGGGCCGATGAGGAAGCTTTAGAAGAGGATGGCAATGACTCTTCCATGAGGACGAAGGTCACATGCCGCAGGTATGGCATATGGTGGATGCTAAGGGTCTTTCTATGCACAACGAGTATGAATCACTGTGGGAGTACTATGATATGGAGGTTTGGCTTCATGCAATGTTTACTGACAAGGGATCACTGTAGGATACCATTAAGCTATGGACCTTGTCTATGCAGTGGACGTTTTGAGTCCTAAAATCCAGCTAGAAGCAGTACATTGTGGTTTGCAAGCAGGTTGCTTGTCCTTGGTGTGTGTACACACGCAAACCTAAGTATGAGACTCACTGGATTATCTCGAAGGTGAAGCCGCACTTCTGCGTTCTCAGTAGTGTTTCGCCGAAGCATCGTAACCTGACGTCCACCTTTATAGCCAATCTCATGTACGGTGGGATAGTGAAGAAGAATGACTTGGAGGCCAATCACATCATGGTGGCTATTGAGCAAAATCCTGACAGCAATTGGCGTTGATGGCAACAATTAGATTAGCTACGCCAAGTCATGGCATGCGAAGCAGAAGGCTTTGGAAAGGAGGTTCGATTCTTTCAAGGTAGCTTACAACAACATTTCTCATATGCTCAAGGCGATGTGGGATATGAACCTAGGCACACGCATTGCTGTGAAGGACAAGCCATCTAGAAGCCCGCTCGGTTACACGGTTTTGCGAGGGCTCGCTAGCCTTTGGTGCTCGTGATCGATGCTTTCGTGCACATGTTACCGTGATAGCCTTTGGTGCCTGCATCGATGCTTTCAGGCACATGTTACCAGTGATCTTAGTCGATTGAATATTTTAATAGGTAAATACAAGGCGATCCCGACAAAGAATTGTCGTTGATGACAAAAATCAGATTCTACCCTTGGTTATCGCATTTGTCGAAAGTGAGAATTTTGATAGCGATTGTGGTTCCTTTAACATCTTAAGGTGGGAGTAGTTGGGACACGTCCTGATGTCTGTATAATCCATGATCACCACCCTAGAATGATGAATGCCATAAAAATACTTCAGCAAGACCCGGAGGAGCCGTTCCCTTAGCTAGACATGAGGAACATGTGGTGTATTCGTCATCTGAGGGCCAATCAAGCAGTTCCCGCAGCAACCATTAATGAAGTTGTGCAAGTGGCTAGCTATGCAGAACCAACAGCATAAATTCGATGCGCTGTGGGAGATATTGGAAGAGCACATCAGGAAGCACGTCGTCGAGAGGAACAACCAGCCGCCCATTTCTAGGGTGGCGCAACCTAAACGCCTCGCACCATTGCCTCGCACCACACTACGAGAAGATAGAAGGCGCATGTAGATGAGTGGCAGCACCACTTCTTGTTGTGTGTGTATTGGTATTAAGAGTAAAAATACTACCATATTTTAATTTTATTTGCAAAATTTAACTTAATTTGTAGTGTTAATCCGTGAAGTGCAGCACCACTTCTTGTGTATAATAGTATTAAGAGTAAAAATGATATTAGGTTGCAACTTTATTTGCAAACTTTAACTTTATTTACCAGCCTTGAGCAGTGATAAGACCAAACGAGATAGCCTTGCACAAACAAGACCAAACGAGGCGGCATTGCGCGATGACAAGACCAAACGAGACAACCTTGCGTAGTGACAAGACCAAACGGGACAGTCTTGCGCAGTGATAAGACCAAACGAAACAGTCTTGCGCAGTGACAAGACAAAACGAGACAGCCTTATGCACAACAAGATCAAACGAGATAGCCTTGTGCAGTGATAAGACCAAACGGGGTAGCTATGTGCAGCGATGTGATGCTACGCTGGTCCATGAACTGTTCGGCATGTCGGTGCCTTGCGGACATAAATTTTCTCAAACCGAATTGTACTTGACAAGCGTACATCGCGTCGGCTTAGCCTATAAGTACTACCCCTTCTGTACCGCGTTTTCCTGCACCACGACTGCAACACTACATTGAGGTATAGAGAAGCAATGAAAGGAGATCACCCGACTCACAAGGGCTGCTGCAGCCCAGGACGAACAAACGAAATATGTTAGGAGGCCACCTCCAACCCCAACCTTCGAAGTGAAGCCCTCGTACCTCCAACCCTAACATATACCTCAACGTTCCCACTGAGTATTCGCTGCAAGACCCACTTGTGGGGGAGACACCTCTCCTCTGTTGGTGCAGGAACGCATACAAGTTCTTTAAGTCCAAGGGGTGGTTGAGCTTAGGCTTGTGTTACTGGGGTTGCAGTAACTATGTTTAGGAATATCCCAACCGGCGTTGGGACACGACCCACTACCAGCACCCTGTAAGAACAGGTTACAGTACATTTCCTTACCAGTTCTTTTGTATGGCACGCACTAATAAGCTCTCCCCTCTTCCCGCAGTCTCCAGATCCGCTACGCGCCAACCGCAAATGGATCGACCGGGAGATTCACCCGCACGACCAGTGGTCTCTAGACTGCGAGGAGTGAGACACCCAAACACATGCAAAAGTATGGAGGAGCAACGACGCAGTGAAGATAGGAGAGAGTGTATCCAATGGGAGACGCAAGTTCACCTAGAGGCATGTAGGCGCAGGGAGCGAGAGGCTAGTGAGGAGGAGCATGACAGAAAGCATGAACTGGTGGCCAAGGCCAGGGCTGCCAGCGAGGAGTACAATGTCGACCTCCAGAGGAAGGGCAAATGGCCACGTTCCACGTAGTAGTTCAACCCTCTTCATCCACATGTCCTATGTATTTCTAATTCTTTAAAGGCATACATGTACCATCCTTGGTTCATTAGCCTGCATGACATGTAACCCCCTTGTCCGATCAACTGTCATATTATTTTTCTTACGCCATTTTTCTAAAGTTCTCCTTGTGTTTGAATTCCCTGTTGCATCACAATATTATTTATCTTCTTACTTACGAATCATTGCTAGCTCAAACAACCTCATAAAATTCTTCAGAAATTTATCGCAATATAACAACATACGACAATCATAAAATATTATTGTGAGTCTAACAAATTTCATACCATTCAGAATCTACGAAAATCACAAACAGACCAACCGACTTTGCCTACCCTTTTATTTCAAAAAATAACAACCTGTAAAGAAGATTTGATAAATGTATTACCTACAAATATTGCCATTTACTCCTGCATAATTATTTCCATTGGCTTAATAAAATAAAAATATTGTTATTTTAAATCGCTCAATCATGGAGTGACTAGGGCTAAGCTGCTCAACCAAATTGAGTGACTAGACACTAGTTGCCCCACGGTTGCCCAACCGTTGGGCGACTAAGCCTCATGTCGCCCAATGATTAGGCGATTTGCCAATGTTGTCCAACCGTATGGTGATAAATAGCTATTTCTGTAAAATGGAAAAGCGGATATATTACTGTAATTTAAAATAAAAATAAAAATTTAAAAAAATCCACCTTAGAAGCAACAATTCCTGTTGCCTTGTACTCAAGGAGATGAAATGAAAAAGTCCAAATCTCAATGTGTCAACCTCAACAGGATTACTGTCACACACTCGCACAAATATTGAGCACACTTGAAACCCTAAGTGTACAGGATCAACACAAACGTGGCCTCCTACTATGGCTCCATTCATCCGTCTCACAACCCATGTCTACAATTGCCCCCATTTTCTACGTTTTCTCAACCCATGTCTCGTGGTACGCACCATCATATCGCTATTTCTTTCTTGCGTCTGCATGCCTCAAACATAGTTTTCTTTCACAGACTATGTTTATATGACTTTAAAGATGGAGCAAGTGTCTCAAACATAGTTTTCTTTCTCTCTTTTTTTTTTTGTGAAATTTGGCCAAGAGCTCTAACATCTACTCCTTAAGAAAGAAAATAGACATCCAGGTTAGAACCAGGTGGGTGGAGCATTCGATGACACCCTCCACCAACCAAGCTAGCTCGTCATTTCACTATTATGTTCTTTGGTCTGTTCTTTTTAGTTTTTTAGTGGTTTTTGACTTCTCTCGAGTGGACGACCGGGTGGCGACACCTCGTGGATCTCCGTTGATTGGAGAACAGCCTCCGTGCCAACCCTCCCCTCGCCCTCCATTGAGCCGTCGGGGGCGGCCACATCACATGCACTGGAGTTGAGGAGAATTGTCGTGTTTGCATCATGAGAGCCGTCTCTGCCATTCGAATGATCCCTGTCCTCAGAGTAGCCATCTGAAGCAGCGTAGTCATCCGAGTCCGACTCGGTCTCTTCGACATGCTCCTCGTCCAGAGCCTCCAAATCATCCAGAGCGGGAAGAGCCGAGGACAAAGGCCATGCAGCGAGCGGAGACTGGGAACCTTGTCACGAGGACGCGGCCTCCACACCGTCGTCGTCGCGGGATGTGCAACTACGACCGCTGCTGCCGAAGGGCTCGGGACGCTCGGCCACAGGAATACCAAGGGCTTCACACACACGGTTAATCCGACCTTGGTTCGAGGTCACCGCCACCCGGAGAGTGTGCTCCTTCATGATGTATGGCCCATGGTTCGAATCAGGTGGTTGGAGCATTCGATGACACCCTCTACCAACCGAGTCAGCTCGTCATTTCACTATACCATGTTTCTTGTTTATGTTCTTTTTGGTTTTTCAGTGGTTTTTGGATTTTTTCAGTAATCACTATTTATTATACCAATAAATCGCAGCCCAAACAAATAGACCCCTTAACAGCCATTGACTAGGGCGTTGACCATAATGGAATAGGTTCCACTGACTAGAGCGTGTCACTGTCAGCCTCTTCCTCTCCCCCCTCCCTTCATGCCTGTAGCAAGTCAACTGGCTCCTTAGTTGAGGGTGCCTTGCCTATTTTACTAGTGACCCTTTCATGTTTTCATGGCCATTGCAGGCTTGGACGCTACTATCAACCCTTGCAACTATCAACCCTTGCCCATGGCAAAGGACCAAAACTATATCATTGTTCTCCTGAAACAAATAAAAAAGTATTTCCCCCAAAAATATTAAATAAGGATAATGTTTTATGTGTTTCTCCGGAAATACTAATTATAAGGTTATGGGGCCTTTTCTTTTCAGCTTCTAAAGGTTGCTTTTTGATTTTTTTTTTATAGTAAATAGCTTTCAATCGGAGTGTCTTTTTAAAACGGGATCTATAAATTAATTATAGTACACTCTATAGTGACTTTATTTATATTAACTAAAATTATATAGGAATTTTTATTACTCCATATTTTTTTATAAATAACTTAAAAATCATAAATAACAATTAAAAGTTGGAAGTAGATGGTATCACAAAACACAACGCCGCGGACATCTCGGAGGGGCCACATGCAGCCGCGCACCAACAACGTTGCGTGGAGTACTTTTGATGCCCCGTCATCCGGCCGCCCAGAATTTACACCTTCTTCTCCTTTTCTACAGAACGCCTTTCTTTCTTGTTCTCCAACCCAACAACCTCTTCCCGGATCCGGTACGCCCAGCCAATACGCTGACCCTCTTCTGCCACCGCTCCATCTTGGGGAACCGCGCAAGAAATACACGCGGGTCCCGCGGCTCTCTCCAATCTTCATCCGCCACCTACCCTGCGCGCGGATCCTCTCACACACCTCGACGGAGCATGCCGATCCGCCCACCACTTCTCCCCCAGGCGCTCGTTCCCGCATCCGGCACCCCGTCCCTCCCACTGGCGGCCAACGGGGCCAATCTCGTACGGTCCCACATGTCGGTGACCGCGGCTAGAAAACAGTTACTTATCCCGCACGATATCTTTTCATTTCGGGCTCCAGATTTTTTGTCTCCCGATAACTTACTTCCCCGTGCGCCCTCGTCCTCCCCCTCGTCGCGAGTCGAAGTTCGAGGCGGAACCTTCGAAGCGAGAGTCGGATAGGGATAGCGCGAGGTGTGGAGAGAGAGAGAGAGAGGGGCTAGAGAGAGACGGCGAGATGAAGCTGTTCGTGAAGACCCTGAAGGGCACGAACTTCGAGATCGAGGCGAGCCCCGAGGCGTCGGTGCGATCCCTCTCCCCCCTTTCTCCCCGTCTGTCTCCAATCCGCGCGATTCGGCGCAGTTCGCGGGCAATTCGCTCGATTCGGGGCGTTCCGGTGCGATCTGGGCGTGGCTTGGTGCGGGGATTGGGTGCCTCGTACGGCGATGTTGCGGGAGGTTTTGATCTGAATCTAGGGTTTAGTGGTGGTGGGCGTTCGGCTCTACGGGCGCTTGAGGTGGGCGCCGTGGTGCGGATCGGTTGCGGGCTGGGAATTTTGCGCGGTAGGGAACTGCTGGGTTAGGGTTGATGCAGCGTGTTAGGGTGCTGTGACGGACCTGTGGGAGTTTTTTTAGAAGTCCGTTGTAGTCATTGTGGTTGATGCAGCAATGTCTGCTGCGTGCTTGCTTCGATGCTGGACTAGTTGTACCCTGCTTAAGAGTTGGCTCTGTTTTGCAGGTGGATGAGGTGAAGAGAATCATTGAGAGTACTCAGGGGCAGAATGTGTACCCTGCAGATCAGCAGATGCTCATACACCAAGGCAAAATTCTCAAGGATGATACCACTTTGGAGGGCAACAAAGTTGCCGAGAACAGCTTCCTTGTTATAATGCTGTCTAAGGTATTTGACGCTTTATTTAGTGTTGTACGTGGTGTAATCAGTAGTTACCTAAAAATTGAAAATCCACACCAGATTCTTCCATGGTTTGCTTGGAAATCATGCCATATTTTAATGTTATAGCTTGGTTGCATTAAACTGAACTTTATTGCCTATTTTACTATCGTTTTCACTTTTCATTGCCCTCTGAATAAAAAGCAGCAATATACACATTGGTCTATGCATTTTAGGTGATGTGGATTCCACATGCAACCAAATTCTCAGTGATGTTTTAATACTGCACCTGTTATGTTCTTTGTTAAGTTTTTTTTCCAAATTCAGTCAAAATTTATTCCAGAAGTGTACTTTGAAAGTTTGAAGCTTCTTTTGGTTGCAACCATTATGTTCTGAATCTTGATTTCTTATCTGGTATGCATAAAATTTGTAGGCCAAGGGATCATCGAGTGGAGCATCCACTGCTTCAAAGGCACCTGTGAGCCAGGTAAATTTTGGCATATACAATCCAGCTATTGTAGTTCAAGGAGCATTCTTGTTCTCGTTCTTACATGGAAGTGCTGCTGTACGAATAACATAGGGACAATAGTTTGATATTCAGCCTCCAAGTTTGATCTTTTTGCTTGCTCTTCGTTGCAGTATTTGGTTCCAAATATATTATCTGCATTGCAGTATTTGGGAACAAATATGTTACTTCTGTGATGTATCTACCTTTATGTTCATAGCTAGTCGTTTTTTTGGTGTAATTTTCACCCTGGATTCCCAGTTCAGTTGCTCTCAAGTGATTCGCATCAACATTATCCCCATGCATCTTCACGAAACATAGGATTTCACTCTGTCGCATCAACAGTGTTCTGCCATGTCATATCCCTGTTGATAGGATTAGTTGTTGAGTAATGGGCCGGGATGTCACAAGATTTCAAACTAGCAAGAAGGGTGGGAGAGCTGTAATCTAAATCGTCTTTTCTGTGAAGGTGCTGATTTGTCATTTCTGTACACTTTAGCTGATTTTTGGGGCAAAATGGTCGAGACTTTTCATCATATAATTCTGTTATGTGGAATTTACTTCTGTGTTTTGTTTGGGTAACCTTGTTGCATTGACATGCTGAAATTTTCTAATTTGTCACTTTGCACTAGACTCAACCTGCTGCTCCAGTGGCCCCTGTAGCTTCTGTTGCAAGAACACCACCTTCGCAAGCACCTGTTGTTGCATCTGAACCGTGAGTTATCTGTTTCTCCAATTTTTGTATTGGAACATATTATTTCTCGTGGTTATTGTGTCAATTCATACTTTCATAGGGTACCTCCAAGTGCACAGCCTCCAGCTGCTTCTGCTACTCGAGCTGCTGCAGTGACTGCATCGTAAGCGCCTTTCAGAACCTTTATTTTCATTCTTTTAGAAGCTATCACTTTTTTACTCAAAACTTATTTCATAATTTTGGAGCAAGTTTTGTTAGCCATATTTATAGTGATCTGTCCTTGTGATTTCTAACTACGAAATACATTCTATTTTTGTGGATATCATCTGGTGGCATGTGTAGAATGGTTTTTTATAAACGATGATCCATTTTTTGATGATGTTGATCCCACATATTTTTCATCCATGTTCCTGTAAGAATGGATGTAGAATAGCCCCGCTCGATTGGGCTGAAAAGCTATGGCTTATGGCTGAAATTGCATTGGAGCAGCTGAAATTTCACTGTAGTTGAAGGTGGCTCATTTGGCGTAATTAAATTTAAAAAAAATTAAAAATAGAAAAAATATGCTAGCTCATCATGGGCAACCCAAACGAATAGAGGAAAAAAAGAACCGGCAAAAAAGCTAAAAAAAGCCAAAAGTTTAGAAAAAGACGAAATTTATGAATAGTGAAAAATAAGCTAGAAGCTGAAGCCAAAATGAGTGGGCTTTTTTTTTTATAATTGATGGGTTCCATTCTGAACTTTTTCTCAAGGTGTGAGAAGAAAAGGAATTTCTTATCTAACAGTGGCTGCTTTTGTATGTAATAAACATAGGCCAACACATACCATAAGCTGATAAGCTGTACACCATGTTCCCTGAATTGTCTTTGACATATAGACTTTCAAATTTTTTCTTTATTATTTATTTGTATGTTGTGCTCACTGTTCTAAATAAAGGCCCTTTACAAGGTAAAGGTAGCCCATCCATTACGTTAAATCAAATTTAAAGTTTAGGCCGATATAAAGGGTTGTTTATATATTTGAACTCTTGTTAAATACTAGGAGTAGGACCATTTTATAGTAGAACTATCTGTTTCTCATCACAAATTATCGCATGGTGCATCTATTATGAAGCATTTAGCAAGCATGATTTAGTCGAATCTTCCCCCTTCTGCCACTGCCATGGACAATTGCTGGGAGTTTCTATGTATAGGAAAGATGTATTAGATGCTTGTTTTGTTACTGTATAAATATGTATATAATTATCTGACTGCTAAGTACTAAAACTGTGTACAAGGCCATATAAAAAAAACTGTTTACTGTATAAACACTAAAAGGTGGGTGACCATTCGTTAATGTTTACAGTTATTTAGACCATTAGTTGTGCTACACAAACCATAGAAACCAATATTTGAAACCGAACATTACGTTTATTGTAGAAACAACGTTACAAAAATATTAATGAAACTTGATAAATGGATCAGTTCACATTTTAAAAATACCGCATTTTGAACGTATGACATTTTTCTATAGCCGTAGCATTGTATGAGAGCATATGCAATATTTGCATAGTTTTCTGAATGTAGGATATCTAAAATTAGCAGTTCAGCCTGTTTTTGTGTATTTGGCAATTGGCATCTGCACGTGATGGTGCATTAACTTGCTGCATCCATGTGTAATCTTGAAGGTGCATAACTTGCTGCATCCATGTGTAATCTTGAAACTATGTGACTTATTGGTTACTGAATTTGGTTCTCTTGATACTTGAGCCAAAAAGAATCCTTCTGCATTCTCTCTTTCTCTGTGCATCATTCTTTTTTACTTCAAATTAATGCTGCTCTTCCATGGTTATGCTATACAGAAGTGATGCTGATGTCTACGGTCAAGCTGCATCAAACCTTGTCTCAGGCAGCAACCTAGAACAAACAATCCAACAAATTCTTGACATGGGTGGTGGCACCTGGGAACGTGACACAGTTATCCGTGCTTTACGTGCTGCATATAACAACCCTGAGAGAGCTATTGACTATCTATATTCTGTGAGTCCCATGTTTGTTAATATTTTCACACATGCTTTTTATCATGTCCTGCCTTTGGTGTGCTCAATTCTTTCTTTCTTTTCTAAAAAAAAGGTCTTTTCTCAATGGTATAGTGTTATTTCTTGAAGAAAGCTGGATATGTGTATTGCTAACCACACAAGGTTTTGAAAGTGATATGATCTTTTACTGAAAGCGAAAATAGATAAAATATATTTGTTATTCTTACTGTTAAAGCATTGCATAGGAATTAACAATTGAGCCCTGTCCAAAAAAAGGAATTAACAATTGAAGTTGCATTCTGGTTTGTCTGCTAGGGAATTCCTGAGAGTGTAGAGGCCCCACCTGTGCCTCGAACACCTGCTGCTGGTCAACAGGCAAATCCGCAGGCTCCATCTCAGGCTCAGGCTGCACCTGCACCACCAGTGCAGCCATCTGGTGGCGCCTCTGCAGGGCCTAATGCAAATCCTCTAAACCTTTTCCCCCAGGTATGTGCCGAAAATGTACTTTTATTTACATGAAGTCGAATGGTTACAAGCTTTTACTAAGTCTTTGTCGACCCGGTTGAACTAGTTTACGCCTTTTTAGACTGCAGTCATCATCACTACTTAATTTATGTTCACAGTAAGTTAAATGTCATAGGAATCATAAGAAGCATGATTAATCTATAAAAGTTGAATGTCATAGGAACCACCAGAAGCATGATTAATCTATAAAAGCATCAGCACTGATGTGGAGGCAATGTCATAACATCATGTAATACAATGTGAATTAGATATGTACAACTGTTTATTCTGCAGTCTCTCACACTGGCAAAACACACATACAGGAATTATTCAACTTTTTCTTATATGCTTCATTTACAGCTAGCTGAAAACAAAATTCTCTGGATGAGTTTTTCTTACTTGGTTCTCATATTAAATTTCTTATTAGGGTGTTCCAAGTGGCGGTTCCAATCCTGGTTCCGGGGCGGTTGCGGGTGCTGGTGCCCTTGATGCATTGCGACAGCTTCCACAGGTACTAAGAAGTGCAGCCTTTTATATACAGGCTAGTCATCGAAATATTGCATTGTCCTAACGGTTATGTACTTCTCAGTTCCAAGCACTGCTAGCATTGGTCCAGGCTAATCCTCAAATCATACAGGTACTTTTAGCACTTGTTGCTTTACTATTTTTTATTGTACTTTAAAAAAATCAGTTGGCGTGTTGTTGTAAGTGATTTAGTGTTTGTTTCTGATGATTCACAGCCAATGCTTCAAGAGCTGGGGAAACAAAATCCACAAATCCTGCGGTTGATCCAGGAAAATCAGGCTGAGTTTCTCCGTCTGGTGAATGAATCTCCTGAGAGTGGTACTGGCGGGTAAGAATTAAGAACAACTACACAATCATGTACACTTAATTGTGGCAGGTAGACAGAGTATTTACAATATCCTTTGCTGCACTCTGGTGAACCAGAAACATACTAGGTCAACTTGCAGCTGCAATGCCGCAGCCCCTTGCAGTTACTCCGGAGGAACGGGAGGCCATCCAGCGGGTACACTTATTTTTTATGTTATTTTGGAAGTCTTTATTTGACCTTTTTTTATCTTTACCTGTATATATTTGCAGCTAGTTTCACACTTGGTAGTTTGAATGCCTATTATTAATTGAAAGTATCAGTTTGTTTGTTGTGTTAGAAGTTAAATGGGCTAGGTAGAGTGCAAGTGAAGAAATCCATGCTAAGTTAAATGGGCTAGGAGTGCAAGTGAAGAAATCCATACTATTATTACTTTTACCTAAGCCCGTGAAATTTTAGTACTTTTATGTAAACCTCTAGATCCTAAATTCTAGAGATGGCAGATGTGTCTTCAGTTCATTGGATGCAGTCTACTCATAGTTGTGCTTCGTTAGTGTATCTTCGATCGTCATGTGTTTTTTTTATAAGATGGACTCGAGGGTATGACTGAATGGATGGTGCCCTTATCATATGATATGATCGAGGAGTGTACTTTGTCTTCTATACACATTGCCATGGGCTATACAGATTATCATGCAGTACTTTTTTGGTGTGCAGAGTTCTGTGCTTACTAAATTACGAAAACTGCATGTATTCTGTCACTTGTCCTGTCTGATAACACATTACATGGTGTAGTGCTTCTTATGGCAGTAGACTGCTATTTCAGAGCCCTTGAACTTTATATCATCTCATTGTACTCTGATCTTGTTTACTTATGAATTATTTGATTCTTAGCATGGTGGTTGAGTTTCCTTGCCTATATTCAAATTTTCAACAGCTTGAGGCCATGGGGTTCAATCGTGAGCTTGTTTTGGAGGTCTTCTTTGCATGCAACAAGGATGAAGAGCTGGCTGCCAACTACCTTTTGGATCATGGCCACGAGTTTGAGGATCAACAATAGATGTTAGATTGGTCTTTATCGTGGCCGGGAGAGGAAAACCGAGGCAGAAGCAGTGCAGTACCCGTTCTTATTTCTGACCACCGTTTGTGCAATGCTGCTGACTATATTTTAATTTCCTGTTTGGGAATGCTTTCAAAGTACATATTTCATATTCAAACAGTGTACTCTGTATAAAGATGCGTCGTGGGTTGTGCTCTTTGAAATGGCAATGTGCTAGGTTTGATTTGCCTGGTGTGATTATCATGCCTTGAACCAGTAATCTGATGCATAGGAAATTAGCGTAGTTTCCTTAAACCGGCAAGTTTCGGCATAATAATTTCCTAAGAAATAAGCTCCGTCTGAGCGCACGTCTTAGCAGGGTCTGTGGTCTACTGTTATGACCATTTGGTCTTCCGGTAAACCAAATAACCCGAAGTTTACAAGGTTTGTTTCTGGTCTTAATTGTGATGTGAGCGTAGTGATTCTTTTCAGATGGGTTAGTGTCGGTCTGTCATCAGACTTACGTGCCTCTTCTATTTTCCAGAGGAAAGTACTTTTTTAGTTGTTGCTCAATTTTTCTTGTAAAGTCTACTGCCACCTCAACTCTAAAACACCTTATCGTGTTTTTTTAACGAAATCACCTTGACATGTTTTTTTTAACGAAATCACATTGCAATGTTTTGAGATTTGTACGCCATTTGGCATCTTTAAGGGGGTGTTCCACATCAACCATGTCCTATAACTATAAGACTATTTTCCATCAGCTTGTATAAGGAAATCCTAAAATAATAATTGTTTGTTTATGGTGTGATCCCCATTCTTCTTCCCCATGACTAGGTGGGAGTCAATGACTAAGAGGTGAGAGTCAAGACCGAGCCTTTGCGTGTCAGCTCAAGGCCCAGTCGGGCAGGCACTGCACGAGCACGCCATGTGGTGGGCTGAGCTAGCACAACACAGATGGTGGGTCGGGTCTGGAAAACCGAGCTTAGGCCGACCCAGCACGGCGGTGATCACCTTGCCTCCTACGCCATCCCTTGCCGCCTTGGCTCACCGCTCCTGCCTTGTCGCCTCCCGTGCGGCCATGTTAAGTGTAGAGAGAAGAGAAGGGAGGATGAGAGAAGAATGATTGATATCCAGAAAAGCCTCTGCAAATACTTGAAACAACAGAGCGACAACTCAGAAACAAAAATATCAGATTTTACAGAGTTCAATAGAGAAACCACACTGCAGCAGAATCTACTTGGGAGAAAGAGTCACATTTGCAGCGGGAATTTCCCAACTTGCTCCCTGGATCAAGTTAATCACGGGGTCGAGATTTTTTTCAAGGGGTAGATTGAAACAACCTAAAAATTCAAAATTTTGAATTTTAATTGAATTTTGCATGAATTTCCTTCCTTTTCCAATTTGGCAAGCTTCCTAAAAATCCGCTTGCTTCTTTTGGCACCCTACCTCCTCCTTTTTCTGGCGCCGCCACGCGTGGTCGCTTCTCCACCGCCTCCCTGTTCATCCTATCCACGCTTCGTTCACTCGCTTCGTCGGTTTGCGGCTGCCGCTCCTTGTGCGTTCACACCCAGCAGTCCACGCGGTCCCACTAGTCAGTCGTTCGCCTTGCTCTCCCCTCGCTTCGCGCACCGTCGCTCACGCACTCACCTCTCTCTCGCCGCAATGCATAGCTCACTCCCTTGCGGTCCACGTCGCGCCGTACTGCCACCGTCAAATCCCTGCCAGCTCCTACGGGACGCCAGTGCCACCTATCCCCTGTTCTCTGCACAGTGGCAGCCCTCACCCTATCTCCTCGCGCGGGCGCGAGAGACGCACCCCCGAACCGCCTCAAGTGGCCATCGACACCCACTGCAATATAAACCTTGTGGCCACTATAGAATACTTCAGACTGCTCCTCTACACCCTTTGGAACCGCCAATTTCCGATTTCTTGCACCGACACGATCTCCTTTACCTCCTGAACACACTGGTGGACTCCTCTGGACAAGAGCTTTCGCTAGAAGCCCTGGCAGGTGAGACCGCCGCCGGCCGAAACACCACTCTCGTGGACAGCCCTATTGAGCTTTTTTCGACCCAAACCGCCACCACCACTTTGAACTTGATGTCCCCTAGTTGGTTAAACCACTTCCAATTTTGCCAGAGATCCACCAGAGCACCTAGACGCCGCCGTGAAGGCCGCTGCCTTCTCTCTTGCCGCCAGCCACCGCTGTCCATTCTTCCACCTTCCAAAACCCCAAAATGGATTCCCCACACTACCAGAATCACCACCATGCCCTCTGTTTCCGTCGGCAAGCACCGTTGGCGCCGATTCGCGAGGAGCCGCCGTGCTCTATTTTCCCGCCAGGGAAGAAGGCTGGAGGTTGAAGACGACCTCCCGATGCAACATGGTCAAATCTCGACCGTCGGCACCCATTAGTGCCTTTCCATCCGAGCGTCCGCGCTCATTGCATCACAGCCGCTCGCGCTGTCCGCGCTCTCCCATCGGGCACACGTGCGCGCGCTGGGCCTCTCGGCCTTGTGGGCGTGGGCTGAAGCCGTCAGCCCGGTCGGTTGCACAGGCGGAATTCACAAATGTAAGATCGCATTGCTTGGCCGAGCCCAACACTGTTCACCCCAAATTCCCAAAAATCCAAATAAAAATCAAGAAAATTCCAAAAATCCTAAAAATTTCGAAAATACACCAATTTGATCGTCTTAACGCCTTGAATCCAGTTTTGACCTCCTTTTCATCAAATTCGCTTCCAAATAAATTCAAAGCCCTTTTTAAATTTACTCCTTTTTAAATTAGTTTATGTTTTTAAATTAGTTTATGTTTTCTAGCTTGATTAGATTCAAGTGTGGACTTATATTGTTATTTTATGTATTTACGCTAACTTCCGATCTCTCCGAAGCGACGGTTCAAGGATCAGACCCGAGCACCGAAGTTTACGAGATTGTTGAAGTTTCCGATCAGCAAGGCTAGTTATAGGTTTTTGATCATTTTGAATCCCATGAAACTTAAATTATGTAATTGTAGTATTTTAATTATTGTTAATTGTGAAATGTTAATTGATTAAAATAAAAATTTAGAATGACATGCTAATTAGTTAAATCCTACCACTGATAAATGCCATGTTTAATTTGAGGCCATATTCACCTTGATAGCCTTAGTAATATTTAAAATACGGTATAAATATTTGTAGATCATTTCATTCAAAGCTTTAAACTACTAAGTGATTTGGCCGTTGGCTGGTAGGGTTTGAAAATTGATACTAGGGTAGGGGTGCGCTGTGGAAAGCCACAAAGTGACCTCAGTCCACGACTTTACCCTAGGGTGGAGGCTAGTGTGGGATGGTGGGTGTCGTTGGGCACAACGGGAAAGTGGTTGTTGCCTCATGTAAAAAATAAGGATGAGAACCTTATGTTGAATAAAAGACGCAATAATCGCTCAACCACAGGAGTTGACTTGTCAACCCTAGTTTAGTAGCTGCTCAACTCGATTGAATCTCTACAGGATGTGGGCGTGTTGATGATGGGGAGTTAGGTATGCGGAACGGTAAAACCATACCTAACAACGATAGAGGTCACTCAGAGTTTAGGGTTAGTGTGTGAACCATGTCTGAGTGATTCTATCGGGTAGAGCCTACATAAAGAAATGAGCAATGAAACGACCTAGTTTTCTTAACTCAGTCATGAGGGTTAAGAAATCTTGTGGGTAAAGCTGAGCAACTCTACAGAGTGAAACTAATGGTATTCGAATACGTCGTGCTTCCGGTTAATGAAGTTGTGTTAATTGGGTGATTTCAGCAACGAGGCATAAGTAGATTTCTTAATGTTTTAATATGTGAAGTTGTATAAGTAACTATTAAAAGAAAACCCCACTTATCTTATGGAGAACTGCTTTTATTTTACTTGATTATAAATAAAACTGCATCCACTCAATGTAATAGAACCAGTATATCCCCTTCCTTTGAATACCTGTGCAAGTAGTAAATTAGGGTTTACCCTTGTGACTTGCTGGGTACGGTTGTACTCATTACTTGCTAAACAACAACAGCAGACCAATGGAATTAGGAAGTCCCAGTTGAAGACGAGGTTCCCGAAGAGCCTTTCTTCCCTGAGGAAGAGTGGTTTTAGGTCTTAGCTGCGCTCAGGCCGCCTGGGAGTTCTTGTGATGTATTTTAGTTTTGGGCTTGCTTACCCGCTGTGTAAAAATTGGTTATTAAACCCTATGTTTGTAATAAAAGTTTGGTTATTTTGTTGTAAGCATGTGCTATTGTGGTGCGCACCCATGTGCAGTACTCCACAACTGTTTAGTCTTAGATAGTTGCGAGGATTACTATCGCCTTCAGATATGGGGGTGTTACAGTACCCTCGAAAGTTAGGTTTAATTTATAATTTTGGTGTTTAGGGAGGAGAATGTACCATTTTCTAAATTAAATCTTGGAAAAGTTTGTACGCAATTGGTATTATTTTCTTTTATTGTAAAAACTGGTGATAATATTTTTATCAT
This sequence comes from Bonia amplexicaulis, assembly GCA_036346245.1. Taxonomy (NCBI): domain Eukaryota; kingdom Viridiplantae; phylum Streptophyta; class Magnoliopsida; order Poales; family Poaceae; genus Bonia; species Bonia amplexicaulis. The sequence continues at coordinate 17,309,323 of CM070751.1, read as the reverse complement.
AATTCTTCTTCGTAAAGCAATGACTTAATTTCCACTTTGCAGTTTCCTTTAATACTAAATGTCAAATTAAACAATATTATTGCCTTGTAAAGGTCTACCTCTTAGAAGGTGTTAGGTAACATGTATAAATCTAACCAATTTGTCCGCATACTCATGTTATGAATCGGGAATTTTTTGTACGGATAATTCATTTTTTATTTAAAATTACAGAAATATATCTCCGGAAATTTTTTTACAAAAATAGGTTCTAGATGCCTAATGGTTGGGCGACTGGAGCCTTTCGCCCAACCCAGTGTTGACACAATACTTGTCGCCCTACCATGGAGCGACTGCATCTAGTCGCCCTACCGTTGGGCGATTTTCATGCAGTCGCCCAATAGGACGGTGACTAGATACGTCCCCGTGAATGTTTTAGATTTTATCAATTTTGTAGTTTTAAACTGGTAAAAATTCTGCTAAAGTTGTAATAAAAGTCTATGTTCATTGTATGTTGTAGGTGCGTAAATAATTTTTCAAAATTGTTTTTACGAACGATTGACCGTAAAACAATTGATACATATGACGGTAAGTGATATTTTGATGCGCACTATTCGGATGTCGTAGGTAATGAGTAAAAGTAAGTACGACAGTACTAAAAAGTTCACATAGTAAATAAAGAACGTAAGCAGTACATTAAACAATGGTGTACAATCAGGCGCCACCCTGGCCTGCCCCGTCCCCACGCCCATGTCGGCCTCGCTTGGCCGTCCTCCGGTGCAACGGGTGACAACGCTCCGAAAACGTAAAATGATAAGGAGCATGTCGCACCCGCCTCTGAGCTGGTGGAGTCACCGCACATCTGGTCAGTGCCCTCCGGCACCGGGACCAGACCGCCGGAGAGAACCTCTGGTGCTGTTTCAGGAGGTGCAGACCCAGACGACCGCCTGACCCACTCGGAGAAGTACTGGTCCACATTCTTCGCGCTCGAGGTGGGGCCGTGTCGGGACTCGGACTCGAAATGACCTGCAAAAGTAGTATCGTTAGTTTCAGATATAAAATATTACGATAAAACGGAGATCGTACGATACGTACCCTCAGTGAAGGTCATCGCGCCTGGAAAAGGGGCATATGTTTCGTACACTCCCTATGTGGGTAAACCAGGGATGTACGGAGGACGCGAGAACATCTGGCCTGGTGGTGTACGAGGTTGTCCCCAAGCAGATCCTCCAGCCTTGTCGGGGTAAGGTGGTGCAGGACATGCCCATGTGGAGCCTCTAGAGTAGTGCCACGTCGGTCGGGGCGGCACCGGTGGCCGAGCCGTCTGTGCACTGGGCGTGGGTGTGGAGACCGCCGGTAGCCTCCTGCAGGACAGCAGGCTAACTATACGTCTAAACCCGACCTCCACCCGATGCAGAAAGCTGACGTTCTCCTCGTGGGTCAACTCCGCACCTGTGGTGACCCTCTCCGATCTTGTGATGACTCGGTCCACAGCGCAGAAGCGTCGCCACCGACAAAAGACATAAAATAAAATGATCCGTCATCGAAACGACATTGCCATTTGGGAATCTTTGAAATTACATGTAATGTACCGCGAGGTGCGCGGGGTACGTGTCTGTCGGAGCGGCGATGTGTGTGGTGGGGGGTCTACGACATGTACGAGCCTGGTACGTGTCCGCACCTGGTACCAGCGCAGGTACTCCGTGTAGTCCCTGCTGTCGTATGAGCGGTCCTTCTCCACGTGGTTGTCGAGCGCACCCTCCCACTGCGCAATCCAGGGCTGCATCTTCGCCATCCAGTTCGTGCCTCGTTTAACTCCCTTTCTAGAGTACCTGCATATATAGGACCAGTACGTAATGTAAGTACTTGCGAACATAGTAGTAAGTACGTACATATTTATGAGAAGCGATCACTCACGTGTGCACGTGCCGCGGAAGCGGTGGTCCAATTGGTACAGGAAGCGACTGTCGTAGTCCAAACTACCGCATGACTCACTGGGGTGCGTAGTCCTCCACGAAGATATCGTACACGAGCTTCCGGCGCGTGAGTCAGAAAGCTCGGTCACGAAAGCATAGTGTGGACAACCCGTAAAGAGCACGGGACTGCAGTGCCGTATCTGTGTAAGGCTCCCAGCGCATGTCGTCGGCTGTGAGGCGGTCGAACTGCTCAACAAAAGGCAGGTACGCCCGCGTGACCTGCACGCGCGCAAACTGTACCTGCAATAAAGACAAGTTGTTAAGTACGACCATCGTTAATAAGAAGGAAATAGTTGACTGTGATAATACTTACTCGTTGACGACACCAAAGAGAGCCTATCGTCGGCCGGTCGATGTCTCCCCCTAGATACATCTCGGGCCCGTACAGACCCATGTCATCTAGCGCAGGTCGTCTGAGGCTGAAGCACTCGAATGACCACAACTGCAGCAGTAGGGGACAACCCGCGAGGATCGAGTTCGTCTTAATCCTCGCGCACGCATCACATTGGCCGCGGTACGTCGCGGCAAGTGCAGCTGATCCCCAGCTGACCTAGGGGGCCTCGCCGTTCGCAATCGCCCTCGCATGAGCGATAAGGCGCGCATCCACGGAGTTGTCGTGGCTGGTGGTGAAGAGCACCCAACCAAATAGCCACAGCACGTACGCCTCCAAGTGGCGCGAGACCTGGTAATCGTCTGCCTGTGGATCCATGCGCTCCACCTGAATACAAACAAGTTGTTATTAGTATGTAATAGCGCAAGTAAGAGCTTCGAATACACGATCGATTGTAAAGACCACGTACCCGGTACTGTGTGAGCGACCTCAACGATGGCCCGTGGGTCTGAGTCACTTCGAAGATGTGGTGGTCGTCGGCCGGTGGAAGGACCCCCTTGAATCTGCCGAGCATGTCCACGCACCACTCGGCCGGGGCCTCCGATGGGAAGGCAGCGCCTCCCTCGATCGGAAGGCCAAGAAGCAGGGACACATCCTGCAGGGTCGACGTCATCTCTCCGAATGGGAGGTGGAAAGTGTGCGTCTCGGGCCGCCAACGGTCCACCAAAGTCGTCAGCAGGGAACGATCGAACGGGAAGCGTCGTGATCGCTCCACGCCCATCTCGTCCCCGCCCGCGGCCAAGGCGGCTCCATCCTCCTCCGTGGCCTGCACCATCTGGGCAAGAGGGAGTAGCCCGGCATCCCGCAGCCTACAAACAAAGTGAAGGTTAGCACGGAACATTCTTACGGCAACACTAAAATGTTGGCGTAGTGCAAACCTGGCAGTCCAACGGGGGTCGAGTCCCCAGGCCACGCGAGGTGTGCGTGTCGGAACCACTCCCAACTCAACCGGCTCGTCCGTGCTCCCCGGTGCCGGCACACGACGGGAAGCGCGGTGCACGCGGTCCACGTGCTCGTCCAATAGCGGGTACCGCTAGTCGGAGTCACGACCATCACAAGCCATATCTACAAAAAGAGTTCAAGTTACCTACAACATAAACGCGTCGTAACCCACTGCAATGAACATGCATGATTAATTTGTACCTTCAATATTAACTGATTTTTCTAATACGTATAAATTTTGACACTAAATTTTATACATCTAAATTTGTAAACTAAATTTTCTATAATAATGCATTTAAAATACTGAACAAAATTTTGACACTAAATTTTCTACATCCAAATTTCTACACTAAATTTTCTACAATAATACATCAAAAATACTATACAATTTTTTGACACTAAATTTCTACACTAATATATCAAAAATACTAAAATTTCCATACTAAATTTTCTATTTCTACAATTTTCTATACTGCAAATGTTCTATACTAAAAAATGTATACTACAAATACTAAAATTTCTATACTAAAAATTGTACTCAAATATCCATAATAAATTTTCTATATCTACAATTGTTACTAGCACTAACATTTCATACAAAATTACGTTAACTACATTTTCTATACTAAAAATTGTATACTACAAATTTTCTATCCTAAAAATGTGTACTACAAATTTTCTATACCAAAAATACTATACAAAATTTCTACACTAAATTTTCTACATCTATAGTTTTTACTAACACTAACAAAAATAACATACAAAAAAATTACCTACTAAATTCTTCCTCTTTCCCTTCTTCCTCTCTTCTTCTCGTCTCCTTCCTCTCTCGCGCTTCTTATCCTCTCCTTCCTCTCTCGCGCTCGGTCGATTGCTCTCTGGCTACGAATGAAAACAGCGGCCGAGCGTGCCGCGCTTTAACCCACCCCCAGTCACCACACGGTTGGGCGACTCAATTCCAGTCGCCCAACGGTGGGGCGACTGCAATTAATAGCCCAACGGTTGGCAGATTCACCAGGTGTCACCGCTGGGTTGCGCGACAGGTTCCAGTCGCCCAACCATTAAGCGACTGGAGCCTATTTTTGTAAAAAAAAAAAATCCATGGGTATATTTCTGTAATTTTGAATAAAAAATGGATTATCCGTACAAAAAATTCATAAATTGGGACTGACTTTTCCCCTTTCCTATAACTCCTTCATGATTTCTTTCACAGTTCTTGGTGATTTCTTATTCGTTTATAAATGTGCTATTCCAGTGCCAAATGGAAGCAATCCCATGTTGAGATTAGGTTTTTTTGGTTCCCTGATTAGATTGGAGTTGTTGGTTGCAATTAGCAGTACCTTTTCTATTGGTTGTTGCCCCCAATGCGATGGTGCTGAAAGTGAGGTAAATGTGTTCGATGAAATTACTGACTCGAGTTCCACAAGAAATACCATGTGCTTGCTGCCTCAAGCAGCAGTTTAGAATGCTACGTCTTTAGTGTTTCCACAATCCAAGCACCGTGCATTTGCACCTAAGCTATGAATTGCCTAACATCCTAACCTACATATATACCACCTGCTTACATATGGTATGAGATACAATTTAGTATGGAAGACATTGTATCTGTTTGCCATCCGTGTTTAGATGATGATATTAACCTCGGTGGGTGAATTGGATATTTATAATGATTAATGCTAACGTATTAGATTTGTAGTGTAATTCTTACTATCCTTTTTGTGACTAGTTTAGGAGGCATGTTCCTTTTTTTTTTTTGAAGATTGATGTTTCTGAATTTAATACTACATTTCTTCATAATATTTACCAAGTAGTGTCGGTTCAATTTACGGAGAGGAAGATGAATTTGTTCTCTCCTACACTATCATAGCAGTGAAAGGGCATGTTTCTAAAAGGTGCTAATGCTCATCACACTATGTTGGTTTAGTTCTTACTACATCCTACCAAGCTACTGTATGTTAAGTTTAAAAACTGGTTCATGCATGGCTCCTATGATTGCATAATTCTTTTCTGCCTATTACAAGTGAAATATTTAAATGCTCAAGACAATTCTTTATACCAACTAAACTCACATTGTGCCATGATTTTCATGGTGTGTTGCCTGAAATATCTGTGTTTGAACATTTCATTTACACGACTTTGCTTCCTGATGTAGCAACATAATTCCTGGCTAACTTCCTAATTGTCTGTCTCTTGCAAATAAAGACATATATACTGTTTATATTTAAAAAATAGAAGGTAGTCTTATTTTTTGGTAGTCAATTGACTGCTGAAGAAAGAAAATATGTATAGTGCTATTTTTATTGCAATGCTTTGTTTAGTAGCTAGCAACAAAATTGTTGCCGCGAAGTGTTGACATACTATGCTCTCATCCATCTGCAGAAATTTTCATGTACAATGCAAAAAAAATGATTGCGAGTTGATTTCAACTTGTAGGTTAGCTAGAAGCAAAACCAGAAATGCATTGGTCTCCAGAAGTATATGTGTACAGACCAGGGTTTATCACCTACAGTTTGTAAAATATCCTGCCATTGGTGAAGTAAAGAAGCATTCTTGAGAACAAGTTGTTTCTCTAACTCTTCATTTAGACGGTTTGATTAAAATTGGTAATATCTTTATCAGGTTAATATTTTGAAAGATAGTAGTGAAGACAAGGGATTTGTACATAAGCAGTCACTACTACAGAAAACCGTATTACAGACGGTTCAAAAACGTCATCACAGACGGTTTTCTGAACCGTCTGAATTTATGGGTCAGTGATAATCGAATGTTATCACAGACGGTTTTCGAACTGTCTGTGATGTAAATATCACAGAAGATTTGTAACTAAAAACCGTTTGTGATAGCTGGTAATCACAGAAGGTTTGTAACTAAAAACCGTCTATGATAGCTGGTAATCACAGACGGTTTGTAAGTAAAAACCGTCTATGATATCTGATAATCACAAACAGTTTTTAACTCAAAACTGTTTGTGATTATCAGATATCACAGACGGTTTTTACTTACAAACCGTCTGTGATTACCAGATATCATAGACGATTTTTAGTTACAAACCGTCTGTGATATTCTTTTCTACCCCTACATTTATTTCTGTTTATTGGCTAGCCTCAGGAAATGCTAGCCATGCCCTCTGAAATAAGCAGATCAACATGTACATGTATACATACAATTCACATCTCAATGCATCACAAACATAAAGCATCCAATTCACATCTCAATTCATTTCACAAATATAAAACATCCAATTCACATCGCACTTCATTTCACAAACATAAAACATCTATTTCGCAAATCAATTAATTGAAATAAAATAAAATATCCATTATCACAGACGGTATTACAAAAGATCTACATTGTATTTGCACTTAGATGGTAACATTGCATTTTTTTATTGCTCTATCACTCCGGAATCGAGGTCTCGCGAAAGGAACAGATCCATAATCAACGAACTTGTCAGGCTGCACAAACAATACTTGGATGATGCATAATTGTCATTCAAGTATTGCCTCCGACGCCATCAACAGAGACGGTGTACAAATTAAAACCGTCTATGTTAGTGTAGGTCACAGACGGTTTTGTTAAACTGTCTGTGATTTGGCGTCTAATATTAGGCTTTCTGTAGTAGTGAGTCTTCCTCTATTAGTCTTTACTTGGAAGCATGAAGTCCTTGGTTGTGATAAACAAGTCTACAAGTTGTTTAGTTTTGGTTTGGCTGTAGAAAAGATGAGATCCCACCATAGAATATAAATTTTCTATAAGTTTTGATGAGGCTAATTTCTGTTTATTTTCCATGCATAGGTTGGGATGTCATGCTTATATCTTCTAGCTGGAATGGAAGAGCCAAAGAACTGAGCCTCTTCATGTTCTTTTTTTAAATAGAAAGAAAGGCCCTTCATGGTTTCACAAAGTAACAATTTAAGGCCCTTCATGGTTTCACGAGTAACAATTTAATTTTATACAATAAAATGATACAACTACTAATCAGTATATTATAAAATGTTCTTACGGATTATTATTAATCCAGCTGAAAATTGATGCTTCTTCTCTGGTAAGTTTTCATGCCCGCAATCTGTTGTTGTCCAGAAATTGTTGCTTAGAGCCAAGAACACCTTAATGTTTGGCAATAAACGCATTTATTATAATGGAAGAATGGTACATTGCAAGAGGACAATATATTCAGCAGACATGCATTGCGGGTGCACGATTACTATTACTAATATAAGAAGAAAGAAACTAGTTTGAAGAAACTGATAGGTTAGAGTTAAGAAATATCGGTACAATTGCACTAAATTATTACTGCACACCATAGCAAATCATTTTTTGCATACAGATATATATAGAACACAAAGGCAGTAGTGCTCTAAGCAATGTTCCCTCATTAGATGTGTTGACTTTGTTTCAGGAGAAAACGTACACATTGCAAATAAACTGAGAGAACACAGAAGAATTTCTGAATTTCTCTATTCTCTTACTTAATTGCTCCCCCTTTTTTCTTACTTTTTTTTTACAAAACTGGCTACAAGCCTCCTCAATGTATAGGCTAATAATCTCCTATTAGCATACGTATTCGGACATCAAATTGAACACAACTTCAACTTGAGTTACACACGGAGACGGACTCTACTACGTTTTAAACTCGAAGTCAAGATTATTTCTAACAATCTCCTCTTTAATCTTGACTCGACATTCTCTAGTTTAGTTTCAATGCATTATGAACTACCAGCCACATGAAACGTTATATATGTAAGCTACATGTAGAGACTCAACTCAACTAGCACAGGCTCATCCGGATGCAACGATTCTAAAATATTGAGGTAGTCGGTCTGAACTACGACTTACTAAACTCAGATGTGACTGTTTTCCTCCTTACTGCATAAACGTGTTCTGTTGCTTGACCGACGGATGCACCACACGGACGAACTGCTGAAACGTGATGACGCGCGGAGCGGATGCCTTAGAAGCACTGCGCGAGACGAGCGCAAAATAGAATCGTCGAGACAATTTTTTCAGTGACTCAATTCTCGCCTAGGCTCTGATACCACTTGTTAAAACTTTGTTTTAGGAGCAAACGCACACATCGCAAATAAACTAAGAGAACACATGAGAATTTCTGAATCTCTCTATTCTCTTACTTGCTTTCCCTTTTTCCTTACTTTTCTTTTACAAAACTGGCTACAAGCCTCCTCAATATATAGACTAATAATCTTCTATTAGCATACGTATTCGGACTTCAAGTTGGACACAATTTTAACTTGAGTTACATACGGAGATAGACTCTACTACGTCTTGAACTCGAAGTCAAGATTATTTCTAACAAGATGTATCCAAAGAACCGTCCAAAACGTTCCAGAGAACTCCAGTTTATTCTGTTCCAGTAATCTTTTTCTTCAAGGTCTCAATGTCGCTGACCAACTCTTTCCTGTAATCAAACGGGAAAACAAAGGCGTCCATGTAAATTACTATGCGCAAATTTACCCATTGAAGTCGAAGGTATATAATTATTTTGACTAGAGTGGTATATCATCCCATTTTTGGGATTGACTTTGTGCTTGTGTGTAATACAAAAAAATAGAATTCCAATTCAAAATAGCATTTCAATACTCCCTATCTTTTTCAAATTTTCCAATTTGAAATCCTCTTAGGCCAAGCCTAGTTTTCCCTTGGCCTCAGCCTGGCCCACTTGGGCTCGGCCCATCCCATGCGGTCCCCGTGCCGCCTTGTGCCTCCCTGTTCACGTTCGGCATGCACGTGCTGCTACGTTGTGTGCGCGCCGCGCTCGCCGACCCACCCCCAGCATGCCCGCGGTTAGCACCGCTCACCGCTGTGGTCCCATAGTGCGTGCTGACTCCGGGCGAGCTATGCCTTGCCTAGCACGGCCTTCGTCCCGCCCAGACCCCTCCCCCTCTCTCCTTCCTCCGTGCGCCACGCCTCGCCGACCCGTCTCTGTCGCTCCCACGCCATGCTATCGCCGCATGCCCACACCTCCTGGCCTCCCGTTGCCATGGTGCCGACTGCACGCCTTAACTCTCTCCTCCCCGCGTAGCCCGGCGCGCCAGCCCCCCTCTTGTGCCATGTCGTGCGCCGGCTTGCTCCCTCCTTGGTCGTCACTTGAGCCATCATGGCACCACATGGCCCTTTTCTCTCCCGTGGCTATAAAAGCCCATGGATGGCTCCGTCTCACTCCCAATCACACTCCCGTGCTTTCGACCGCCCCCCGAGGGCCACCCCTCTCCCATTCTTCCTTCCCTCCGGTTGGATTGTCGTCGCTAATGCTTTCGGAGCTTCGCCGCATCTCCGTCCAATTGCATGCGCGTGGAGCATCGCCCGAAGGCCTTGAAGTGATCTCGGCCACCTCCGAGCTCCCTCTCCCTCGCCGACACCCCATTCGTGTCACTCACCTCACCATCCGTCTGGCCCTCATCGCCAGCCCAACCCCGAGTTCAGTCCTCCCTTCCGGTGAGTCCCCTTATGCCCGTAGAAGCACCCCTAGGAATTGGCCTTTAATGCCATGCTCCTCCATGGTGCCATGTTCGGCCCTTCTGCTACCGCCTGAGCTCGCCACTGGCCACCCAAGGAGCCAAATTGGCCCGCATTGCGCTATAAGCCTCGTTTTGGCCATTACCTTTGGCCGACATGGACCCCCTTGCCGTCGGTGAGATTCGCCTCCCCTCGGTCGAGGAGGAACATTGTTGGACCATCATTAGCCGTTAAACACGTTTAATTAGTAGGTTAATGACCATGTTTAGTGTCAGGTTAATTAGGCACCGACTGGTAGGCCACATACCGGTTTAATTTAATGAGTGGCCGACATGTGGGTCCCTTGACCTTTTAAAGATCTTTTAAACCGGCTTTAAAAAGGTAAGAGTCACTGACATGCTGGTCCAAGTTACTATTTGTACGGTACAATGGTCCCACATGTCAACCTCAGGCCCTTCTTTTCCTTTTAAAGGATAATGAAATTTTAATTTAAAACCAGTAGGACCCAATTGTCAGCCTCTGTAGCTTTTCCACTCTAAAATTAATTCCAAAATGTAATTTAAAAAGTGTGGGGCCCCACCTGTCAGAGAGAGAATTTCTCTCTCCTCTATTTATTTTTTATTTAATCTAAAATTAAACTTTGGAGAGCCTGTTTTCGCTCGTTTTAGCTCCATATTTAATGAAACTTATTTCTACATTTTTTTTTAAATTCAAGATCTATCTAATGGCTCTGGTTTTATTCAATTTTTAGTTCATTTAATTTTTTTTTGTATTTATTTGTCTTTGCTTACATGTTGTTTGTTTTTCCGATGCAACCATCCGAGTATGAAGACGCGGAAGAGCCCCAGATCGAGGCAACTCAGGAATTCCAAAACCAACCTACTTTTGAGCCAGGAAAGTCAATACTTTGATCATATTGAACCTACATTTGTACAAATTTATGTTCATCTAAATTAACAAATTGCATACTTAATTTATTACTCAAATGTATGCCAACCTTAAGGTAATTACATGCCTTCTTGATATTGTAATAATATTATTATTTCATCCTTGATACTTCAATCACATTATCATTGTCACCCTAGATGCTAAGTGTTAACTTTATTAGTTATAAGTCGTACTTAAGTGCCATGCTAGTCTTGCTTAAGTACTAAGGCACTAATTTACTCTGATCATCATCATTTAAACATGAAACTTATTTTGGGCAGTCATTGAATGAAAACGATTGGTATCTTTGAGATAACTTAGTTTGTGCTTCTTAAAACCCTAAAACTTGTTTCTACCATATCTAGGCAAATGGTAAGATGGTTGCTACGAAAGTAGCATGAGAAATAGTGGTTTGTGGCATGTACCGTCTAGATAAATTATGACCTTTCAATATAAAGCAGTACGACCATAAGTCTATAATAGTGTCGACCTGGCTAATTAATTTGTATCTATTAGTGCAAGTTGCACCATTATAGTGACTCATGAGTCATGTCACTGGTTTTAAGCTATCGTTGACACTAGTTATGTCGTTGGTGTAAGCTGCCATGTAGCGCAAGAGGGTGTCTGGGTGTGACGGACATAACCACCCTCAGATGAAGCCCTAGCGGGTGTAGCTTACACGGGGGGTGCATTGTAAAGACTTTTTGATGATCTCCTCGATTTACATGTCTAAGTAAATGTGTGAAATATAGCAAGTTGATTATCTCTTGTGAGTAAAGTGTACAGTCTCTGTAGAGTATAAATTGTTCGAACAGTTGTGCCATGGTCAAGGGCGAGGATGAGAACTTACTCGAGTTAGTCTCTTTTTCAAAAACCTTTGTAGATGGGAAGAAAACTCGTCGGGTGAATGTAACCCTGATTTTAACTTTTCTTGGGTGGACGTAACCCAATGTTGTTAATTAGGTGGAAATAACCCTAGTAATCAAAATTAAGCATATGATGGATGGAACCATTTAACATAGGGATGGACCCTACACCACTATAAATATTGCATACTTTCTCTAACTTTAATAAAAACCTGATTTGGTTAAAATGCTAAGTTATAAAAATTTATAATTATTATAGTTCAAAATATTGCCTTAACAAATAAAAGAACCCAAACCTTTCTTGCTAAAACATGCATGTATATATATATACTTGTATTCTGTGTGTTGACTCATGGAGCACCGTTGCTTGTGCTCACCCTCGCTCACAAAATCCTTCAGAGCCCGTAGATCAAAGACACTACATCTATTACGATGTTCCATGAGCTAATGGTGATGAAGATAGTGGAGATTAGATTAGGATCTAGTAGTCTAGGTCTCGCCCCAGTCCGACCGACTAAATCGATGTTGTGTGTACTAATATTACCCAAGTCTTTGGACAATATCGATCGCACAAAGGTCGTCCCAGTCGCTTGCCTGTGGTGAGATGTGTCTTTTCCTTTTCTTCCGCTACTACTTCCACTTGTGTGTAATGTAATCATTTGGTCTGAGCGGTCCTATTATAAACTTGACCCGACGTGGTCTATTTGAACTCTGATATCTTGTAATATCAATGCATAATATAGCTCACATCATATATGAAATGATTTAACAATATATCTGTGAACAATATCTATTGATCTAAGGAGTATTGCAATGTTTCACAGGAGGATTCTGGATTGGCAAAATCCGGATCCAACAAGTGGTCAATAGTATTATCTTTGCATGTCCTTTACGTCCATACCATTAAAGTTTCTTTCAGTGAATTCAGCTGAGCATAGTTGTAGAAATACCGGTGCATGCTTTGCTTACCTTGAAGAGGAGGTAGCGGTACACGAACCGCCCGGTGTACCCGAGCCCAACAAGTTCCAGCATCTTGGGAAGCTGCACAAAGCAAGCACGACACAGCCTCGTCAATCGTCATCCGTCACAGCTCTGAGCAGGATTGCGCAAAAGTAAGAGATACTTCATTCATCGGGCACGTACCAACGGAACGTTGTAGATGCCGCCCACGATGACGGCCGGTGGTCAGCCAGAGCGCGATGATGGCACCGCCGGCGTCCCACTGCCACAGGCACCCAGGTAACCATGCGCGCATTGATTCATGGTTCATGTGCTGATATGCTAACATGCATGTCAGCGCGTGCTCCGCCGAGAAGCGCCACGGAGTACGCCGTGTGGCTGCCATGCATGTCTGTGCCTTTTCACGGGAGCTAGCTTGCTCTTCTCGGCCTCTCCTTTTGTTTGGAAAGAAATTGTATGGGGAGGGCCTGACGTGAGACCCTCTATTTGCCGTTGGATCGAGATCTCTTCTCATCAATCATTGGATCAAGGTTAATCATCCCAATCCAACGGCGAATGAAGGATCTAAAGTGAGGCCCTCCCCCATCGAATCTTCTTCCCTTCTGTTCTTCCGTTGTTATGCTATCTACTGATCCACGTACCCCCCCAAGCCTGAACGGTAGTAGTGCATGCGCGTAGGCCCCGTCGGATTGGTGGCCCGACACGTGGCAGGATGCTCGGCCGTGATTGGCCGCCTCGCCATCTTAAAAACCTATGGGTGGCCTCCACCTGGTACTTGCTTTGTCACTCGGCTGGTGTAAATTTTGCCATTGCTGCATTCCTAGTTTATGTATATAGTTACTCCCAAATCGTAGTGATCACCGTTCATTGGCATAATAATTGGTCTCCAAGCAGTCTAAAAGCAGTTACTCAAATAAGGAAGTATCTTTCTCAAAAAAAAACAGCAAACCAACGAGTCCAGTACAGCATGTACAAACTGCAAGTCAAAACATAACAATAGCGGGTCAGTGTATTCTAGTTGACACAAGATGGGAATAAATACATCCACTGGATGCTAAATTGTTAATATTTTTCTTTTCCTTTCCTTGATCTACATGTTTGTATAGCTTGCCGAGAACACTAGAGGGTTTGGTCATAATCTTGGCATTTGAGACAGCTGCTCCACGCCTTATTCAGCTCCAGATCAGCACCCTGAAGCAGCAGGGTTGGACTCGGCTACAGGAACTACGACAGCACAGGTTTTGGCAACATACCTTGCACACTGAAGGATATGAGACGTATGATGGCTGCATAATTTCTGCTTCTGGATCATGATGCCGCAGTTTCTGATGCACTATGTTCCCTGTTCTTAAGTCAGCCTTTTCTAATAACTGAATAACTAACTTGCATCAACCGAGCTGTCACTATCTGAGGAGAAATATATGTGTTGTGCTGTGGTCGCTTCGTGCTCAGACTCATCTTGCTCAGATTCTTCTTCTTGCTCACACTCATCTTCAATTAGTTCCTTAAAGACAAATTCAGCAAGAAGGGGCAAATGGTCACTGCCGATTTCCTGATATTTTTCAGCATAAAGTTATTGTTAGCAGTTAAAGATGAACAGTATATAAGCAAGAATTTCACATTCAAAATATCACATCACGAAAGTTAAGCCAGTCATTGTTTCACATAAAAATCAAGTGAGGCAGTACCCTAGTTGGAAGACCCCTCGTTCTCCTCAACACACCCATAGGTAGCGTGTCCAAAACTCTGGAGCATTCAAGTCCAGGAGTATACCTTCAACACAGAAACTCAGCCACATTGTGTACGTGTACAATAATATGCAAGGCAAATATTTAGAAGCATACCACAGATAATCAACAGTGCCAAGAAACTTCTTGTGATATGAAGTTGCTAGGGGTTCACCATGATGACCCCTATTGTTTGAATTTCCCTAAAATAAATGGCAATTAGTTTCAGCTATATGTCAACAGTTAAAGACTGTGATTCAACTTTCACTAGAAAATACTACCTTCAACATAGCATAAGAACTACAGAGCTTCAACGGATGTGTAGCAACCATGACATTTGAATACCCTGTCGCATTTCTCACTTCATCATCACTCCATTGGTACTTCGGTAAACTATGAGGAAGGTGGATATAAGTCTTAAAAAGAACAAATGTGCTAGGTCAACTGTGATCTGACAAGAAAGACTTCTGACCTACAAAGCTCGTATAAATCAAATTCAGAGGTATAAAGTCCAGACAACTGCCTTCTATCATGCAAAGAAATGTTCAGCTGACAACACAAAAATCATACACAATGTATGCAATGTCAATTTTATAATAATCGGAGATGGCTATAAATTTGAGAATATCTAAGAAATATCTAAGGCATTATTCCACCTTTGTTGTCGACAAGAACTTGTAGATGGCACTCTGCTCCGAAAAAAATAAAAAAGGCAGAACAGACGAAAGAAAAATGTCAGCACTATATCGCGAGGTACCCACATCCTTCGAATAAAATTAAAAATCTTGTTAACAACTTAATATGGCCTAATTGTACCACGCTGCCATGCTTCGACAACCAACTCCAGCAGCATTATCACTAATGAGTATTAATGTGTTTACATTGCAGTTCCATGAACCAGAAACTGTCTGTAAGAATCATGTTTATTCTAGAGTTTTAAGGTGACATATATGTAAGGAAGAAATTAATACATACATCAGGTGTGCTGTTGAAATCACCGGCAAGCACAATAGGAATTCCATCCCATTTTTCAGCAAGAGCATTCACCTTCTCCAGTAGCATGCGGATCTGCAGGAAGGACAATTGGAAAAATGAACAATTAATTGGGTAGAGTTTTAGGGTGGTGAAATAGACATTAACCAAATTTGAAGTAATCATGTCAAACTGTGCATCAGGGAATGAGCATTATGCAGAAAATCTTGTGACATGACTAGAGAAATGTATAAAGGAAAAGGATACATAGGAAATAAATGATGTTGAAGTTAACTGATATACCTGGCCAAGTTTTACATCTCCCCGCTTTGGATTAAATAGAACATGAATATTCCCCAGTACTATTTTTCGTGTTCCATTAAGCTGAAAAGAAAACAGGTAAGGAAAATACGCAAATTCATGCAGCCAATATACCAGCGCTAAAATATTTGATTACTTAACTGTAAATCAATAGACACCTGATAGCAGATTATACAGATGATGGTAATTTGGAAACTATTTTGGAAATACAGAATTTTAGTTGTTGATTTGGTTTGGCAACTACTTATGTTTAGATACTGTAATGCAAACCTCATGAGTCAATACTGAAATACTATGTAAACTTGTGAAAGATTAGTTCACCCAATCTATCTTCAAGGCAACCTTCAATTAAGTAGACAGCAACCGGAATGTAAACCTAAGCCCATGTAGAACATGAGCAGAGTGACATTAAATAGTTGTGTATATTGTTGGTTGTTAATCAGTCAATTTTAAAAGATTGAAACCAGGCAATCCTTTTTCAAAACAACGGGTGAACAACCTAGTATTATGGGCGTGAAGGCTGGGTAGAAGAAGTGGGGAAGACTAGATAGTTTTACTTTTACTTCTGCGATTCATGTTTGCCTCAACTTTAGATACAGTCTCAATGTATTTAAATAAATGAAATTCGCCTATCTCTAACAGATGGAAATAATCTGAAGGAAAACAAGCTCAACTAACAAGTAAGCAAACCAATTAAAGATAGAGAAGCATCAAAACCAGAGTTTGTGGAAGCAGCAGCTTAGAGACATCACCAACTTCATAGTAGATATAACGTTTTTCAAGCTGTGGTAGCTCGATGGCAAATCTCTCCTCACGCTGCGGCAGAAGCAATGGCTTGCACCATTGCTCCTCGCTGCCTTCACTTGATGGCACCACCTCCAAAGTTGTCAGTGTGATATGAAACTCGTCATTGACCTCACACAACTCAAGATGCGTGAGATATACTATGAAGGTTATGATGTCTCCAAGTCATTGTTTCCAAAAACTCTGGTTATGGATGCCGCCACGCAGGTTTCAAACGAAATTCCAAACAAGGAACTTGAGCATGTGTGGCTAGGAAACAAGAAGCGGTCATCCGACTATATGGTTTGGTGTTGTCCACCAACCACAAGTCAACAAGATGGTTCACCACAAGGTTATTAAGGCAAAAAAACGGAGCTCTGAAGGTCTAAATCAGAAAAAAAAATATAAAGAAGAAGAAGGACCTAATTGCAATTTCATAGAACTCTGAAGACTAAATTGCAAAAATGCCGCACTTACCAATCCCTTTTCTCACCTACCCAGCCCCTCCCCAACTCTTGCTTCTGCCAACGGCGCCTCTCAATTCCTCACTCCTTTTGTCGATCGCGCCGCCCTGGTTTCTCCCCAACGCACCGCCGATGTTCCTCTCACTCGGTTCCTCCCCAACTCCTTACCATGGTTGTCACGGCGACCTTGGCGACCACGGCGCCTAAGGAGCGCCAGGACGCCTAGTCGTCCAGGCGGGCGCCTAGTCGTCCTCTAGGCGATGCTAGGCGAGCTAAAGCGATTCACTTGATGAGTATCTAATCACTTATTTTCGAGCTGCTTAACATCTGCTCCTTCTTCTCTTATATTTATAGCTAGAAGATTACAAGTAGATAAGGCATGCATACGGGTCATGCATCTTTGCGTCTTGAGTACTTAAAGACATGCGAAATACTAAGGATTACAATAACTACAACACATTATGTGCGTAGTATACGAAGAGATAATCATCTGCAGCGCATGGGATACATGCAGAATTTAAATGCGCATGCATGCAGGAGACTAAGAGCCATGCGGTAAACTAGGAGACATGCGTGCGAATGAAGATTAAATGCACAGGATTATTCTAACACTATTTTCTTCTCTCTTTCCTCCTTTTCTTTCTCTCCGGCCTCATCCTTTCCCCACCGCCTCCTCTCATCCTCTCTTTATTTGGTTCAACCCCGCCCGATCCCCGCCGTGCGCCTGTCTCCCATCCCTCACTCGGTGAGCGAAAGCAAGCGCGGGAGGCGGCGTGAGGAGAGGCGGCGGGGAGGCGGCGTGCGAAGAAGAAGCCCTCCTCCCTCCCGTCGCGCCTCCTCCTCCTCCCGCGCTCCGGCCCTCCTCCCGCCATCCCGCTCGCTCCTCCTCCTCCCGCCTACCTCCTCCCGCCACGCCTCCTCCGAGGCGGCGGCGTGCGGAGAGGCGAGCGCGGGAGGCGAGGCGGCGCGGCGGGACGGCGGCGGCGCGCTGGAGAGGTGAGAGGGCGTACTGGCGGCCGGCGGTGAAGCTAGGGATCGCGACTGCGTTCGCCTCCGCCTCCTCCCGGCGGTGAGTCTGTCTCACACTCATCGCCGCTTTAGCCGAAGCCCTTAAGCCTTCGCCTCTTCCGCCGCCCGACGCCTTGTACGCCATGTCGACGCCGCGACGCCTCGTCGACACAGGCGCCCGCCTAGCCGGCCAAGGCGAGGTGTTCTCCGGCGTCCCTCCCGGCGCACGGGCGCAAGGCGTCGCCTTGGCGGCGCCAAGGCGACGCCTTGACAACCATGCTCCTTACTTGCCGATATCACGCCCCGGTTCATTACGAGCAAAGAGCACAAACAGAGCAGAGAGGAGGGGGAGAGGAGGGGGAGGAGGGTGGGTACCATGCTGGCACTGCTGCTAGGCGACGGGCGACGCCAAGAGCCAGAGGGCAACGGGGATGCAGCCAGAGGGCGACAGGGATGGAGCCAGAGGGTGACACCGAGATCCAGCAAGAGGGTGACGGGCGAGATGGAGGCGCAACCGCAGGTTGCACCGCCGCCTGCTCAGTTGTGGTTTAGTCGCTTAGGTTCACTTCTTTATCTGGTCACGGCCGTCGCCTCCTCCATGCGTAAGGTGTCGCCTCGAACCTTCTCGACACCATACGCCGCCTAAGCGTCGCCTCAGCGATGCCTTCATACTAAGGCGGACGCCTTGTGCATGTAGGGCAAGGCGGGGTCGACGCCTTACTAGCTGGGCGCCTTACCACTTAGGCGTCACTTAAGTGTTGCCTAAGCGACGCCTTAATAAGCATGGTTCACCATGTGTTCGAGAAAGATGTGTGATGCAATGACTTTAGAACAGCGAGCACCAATTGTGGCATTAGGTGCTACATCAAGGTGTTTAACACGATGACACCAGATCAAGGGAAGCGAATGAGAGATGATTTGGTTGGGCTATGGCAACCTTGGCTGCCACCCCACTATTTGCAGTGTCCCTATTCTGCATTACAGCTCAAGGGAGAGTTGTTTCACCACGAGGGGATAAATGTTGTGGCGCAAGCCCCCAAGAACCATGGTTACTGCAGCAGAGGTACTATAGCACTATGCTGTTTACACAATGACAAGTTGATGGGACACAGGGTAACTTCAGCTAGAAGCTATTTATTTCTAAATTTAGTTGGTTTGTTTCCTTCTAAGTTGAGTTTATTTAGGCCCTGTTTGGTACAGCTCATGCTCCCAGCTTCTCGATCGGATTCCGTCATGCTCCACCAAACGTCTAGCTTCCTAAAATGATCCGGTTTTGCTTTTCACGAGGAGTTATCTAGAAAATGAACTAGAAAGGAGAAGCAACCTTCCCGTGGATTCTCGTGAAAAGCTAACCAGTAGAGATAAAAGTGCCCTTGGAAGTTGAACGAAATTACCCACCTTTTGCCATCAAACTACCCTACCCCAAGCGCCCTGGGAATCGCTCGGCCCCCCACCCCAATCACCCTCCCCATCGAACGCCGCACCCCTACCCCACCGAACACCGCACCCCGCCGCCCTACTCTCGCCCGCCCGCCGGATCCATCGCCGCCCACCCTCTCACCCCGACACCCTCCCGCCGTCCCTCCAGAACCTCATCTCCGCCTCCTCCCCCCAATCAAACAGTGACTGCAGCAGCAACGGCTAGATCGGCGGATCCACCTGCAGCACTAGCTGCATCGGGAGAAGGGAGGGTCCGAGTGCTAGGAGCGGTTCGAATGTTGGAGGGAAGAGAGATTCCTGGGGCTCACGTGGGATCTGTGATCATGCAGCAGCTGGGGAGTTGGTCGGTCAGCTACCTTCCCTCCTCCTTCCTTGCTGCTGGCTGTTCTTAGCTTGTTTCTGCTCCTTAATTGCTGTTGTTGCTATGTTGAGAACTGATGGATGGGCTTTGCAACTCACTAGGATCCCCTGCAATGCTAAGGCAATCGCAGGGGCTACGCTACGGTTGGTTCGCAGCTGTTGTTGTTTGATGTGGTGGAGATTTGATAAAAGTGATAGATTTGATATTGGATGATGTCTTTCACTTTCTTAAGTACGATTGGTTTGCTACGGTTGGTTCGCAGCTGTTGCTTATTGATACCTAAAGCGTCTGTTATAGCCTTCTTGATGTAGTCCAAATCTATCACTTTTTCTTGATATTAATGTTAAATCAACTATAAGTGAAATAGCAAATAGCGTAGATGATGTCCATCTCTTAGTACTTTTTTTTTTCATTTATGCTAGTGTTACAAGGTCATATTACTTGGCTTTGTCAATTTTTTTGTGAAGTGATGAGAACTATCACATAATTCAGAAGTCTAGTTCAATGGGAATTCTGGAGGCATATTACCTTATATACTTTTAGGACAAACCAATAAAGTAGCTTTGGTAACCATATGGGTGTTTCATATGATTCAAATAGGTTGGTACTTACTCCTAATGATGTTCAATTACTTCTGATACATGAAAATTTTCTGTTTGAAACATACTTTGCACGTGGTGCTACTTATCTCTTGAGATGTATCAGTAATCGTTTTCCTTGTTACGTTCTTCTGTATTTCTTTCGGCAGGCATGGTTGGAGACTTGGGAGTTTAGTTGGCTTCTAGGAATGTATGGAAGAAAATTATATTAGAACACCAAGATGCATGATTGGTGTCTAGTTAGCTTCTAGGATTTCTTCATTTCCATGACTGTATGAAACTGATTGAGACAATTGATAATACAGAACATGATTGTTGAAGGGACAAAGAAGGTTCTTTTACTAATCTATCTGCCATTTTATTCCTGAAGGTATGCTTGAATGTAGCATACATAGACATCAATTGTTCCTTCGTATGTAGAAGCAGAGACCTAAATATGCTTTTGCACTGAGGCCTGAACATGGAACCTCAAATTGAAGGGTGGGGAATTTGCCTGGAAGTATACTCTAGCGCCAGTGTCATGTGATCCTTGTAGTTAAGTTCAGAGTTCACGCTGTTTTTTTTTTGTTGACCAATGAGTTGTTTTAATCATGGTCTCCTATTTGTCAGTGAACTCATTGAGTTGCTTGAGCAGCCTTGTATTTGTAACACCCCATTTTGGGGCCTTTAAAAATTTTGGTGGCAAATTCAAAATATTAAATTTGAATTCAATTTGCATCTCAAAATTTGTTTGATTTTCAAAATTTTCAAAAGTTTAAAATCCTTTGTGGGCCAGCCCAGCCCAATCCCTAGCCAGCCTGACCCATCTAGCCACAGACGCCACGTGAGCCTCCTACCACCTCCTCTACGCCTGGCCCGTTCCATGTGCCGCATCCCCTCAGCTCCTCCGCCGCCTGCACTGCACCGCCCCTGCACCTAGCCCCCCTCTCCTCCCTTTCTCTCTGCGCGTCGCACCCGTGTGCCGACCCGCTCCCGCCACTCACCCGCGCGAGCACCTCCCGTGACAAGGATTAGGTAATGTAGTTGATTATCTTTTGTGGGAAAAGTGTACGGTCTCTGCAGAGTATAAACCGTTCGAATAGCCGAGCCTACGATTAAGGGCAGGCATGGGAACTCGAATTAGTTTCTATTTTAAAAACCTTTGTGAGTGGGATGAAAACTCATTGGGTGAAAATAACTCTGAATTTGGCTTTTTCCTGAGTGGAGATAACTCAGTGCTATTAATAAGGTGATGTAACCAAATGATTAAAATTAAGCATACGGTGGATGGAACCATGTAACAGGTGGATGGAACCTGCACTAATATAAATATTGCGCAGTTTCAATCTCTTTAATAAAACATGATTGGTTCAAAATGCTAAGCCATAGGATTTATTAATTATTGTATTTCAAAATGTTGCTTTTAGCAAATAAAAGAACCAGAGCCATCCTTGTGAAACTTGCATATATAAATACATACATTATGTGTGTTGGCTCACGGAGCATCATTTTATGTGCTCACCCTCGCTCTCAAAACCCTTCTGAACCAGTGGATCAAGGTCATTACGTCTTCTATGAAGAGCTAGGAGCTGATGATAATGAACACGGTGGAGATTAGTCTAATCTCTAGTAGTCTAGGTCTCACCTCAGTTAGGCCAACCAGATTAATGCTCACATACATCAACATTATCCACGTTGTTGGGTAATATCGTCGTACACGGGTCTTCCCAATCACTGTCTATGGCGAGATGCGCCTTCCCCCTTTTGCTTCTGTTACCGCTTCCGCTTTTTTGTAATGTAATCATTTAGCCTAATCAGCCCTTATTGTAAAACTTGACGCGGTCTATTTAAACTCTGATGACTTGTAATATTAATTCATGGTACGGTTTACGTTGTGTGCGAACTGATTCAGCAAGGTATATATGAGTACTATCTATTGATCTAGAGAATAGTGCAATGGTTTCACAAAGAATTCTGGATTGGCAAAATCTAGGTCCGATAGTATTCGTATATTTACAGAGTGTATAGCCCATTCTTGTTGTAAATGTTAACCAAATTATTGCATCTTGTTCTTGTATTCATGTATTACAGCGTGTATAGTATGTCAAAGTATAACTTGTAACATTGTTGTTGACACGAGTATAAAGGATGTGGCAAGTTTGAGAAGGTTGATGTATATATAAAATTTGCAAAAAAATCATAATGTGTGTACATTTGGTCTTACAAAATTTGGACAATTTTTTTTATAAATTGTGTACAAATACAAAGGAGTAAGATACAAATGAAATGTCACAACCAGGGGTATCATGGTCTATTTGCCTCTAATCCCCCTCTTATGTTTGTAGAGCCAAGCTACTAGCCAAACGTTTTTCAGTGGCAACTCTAAATTCTCAGAGAAATGGACTCTTAGAGAATATGGAGCAAAAACTGAAAAATGAGAATATGGAACTCTATCAAACAGACCCTTAATTTACTTCTATCTATTAAAGATAGGTTTCCGTCTATTAAAGACGGGGCTATCGTAAATAGAGAGATTGTATCCAGAGTGGGTCAGGCAAGAATCAAATAAAGAAATAAAATATCTAGTCCCCCCTCCTCTACTTCCTGTTAGTTCTGCCCAGCCTTCGGGCTCAGGCCCATATCACCTACGGAAAGCACTAGTACCAGAAGAATCCTAGCAATTATCTGTTATGTCCTTCCAGCATGAACATGAAATACTCTCCATATTTTAATCTTTAAACCAACTAGTACTTTGATGTAAATCCAAGTACCTCAAAAACAAATATTTGAGCAACATTATTTCGCAGATTGAATTCACTAAAGTCAATACTATCTTCCTCAAGCAGACGTAACCTACATTTGAAAACAAAGAACAAAAATGACAACCCCACTTTATTTAAATCAATGAAGATAACAAAGGGAAAAAAACATTGATCGTACCGTTTTGACTTCCAAAAAGTAGCACATCCATCTTTAGCATCCCCAGTTCGCTCCTAAGGATTGCAACAGACTTTCTTAAGAACTGAAAACAAGAAGATTTGAAAGGCGGCAGTTTTACAGAGAAGTGTTATACCTTAAATCTACTTTCGTACCCTCTGATATTCATCTGTGCAGCAATATCTCGAAATTTATCCACCTCCTATTTTCCAAAGAAAAAGTGTTATAGAGCACAGTGTGAGAATGGCATCACCAGCATGCAGATTGAGTTCTTGCCTGAAGACACACTAGGTCCGGTTCCCAGTGCCTAATTTCACGAATAATAAGCCTCCTCCTCGAATCCCACCTAATTGCATCCCAAGGGACGTCCCAATAAAGGTCGGGGTGGTTCCGTGCATTGTTATCCGCCAAGATGTTGTATGACATGATTGTGCACGCATCTAACAAAACAAAGAATAAGTACTAAACTAACCGTGCAACAATGCCCTCCATGTCTCAGCAACACAATTCCAAGTTAAAAACCCAAACTGATACAATTTTGTAACAAAAGGACACACACCACAAAGATCACAACTTCGTGGACAAAAT
This sequence comes from Bonia amplexicaulis, assembly GCA_036346245.1. Taxonomy (NCBI): domain Eukaryota; kingdom Viridiplantae; phylum Streptophyta; class Magnoliopsida; order Poales; family Poaceae; genus Bonia; species Bonia amplexicaulis. The sequence continues at coordinate 17,285,632 of CM070751.1, read as the reverse complement.
TCCATTGGTTGGGGCAAAGTTTCTTACTTGGACTAATTGGGTGAACAAGCTTTTTACTATTTCCTAGTAGCAACACTAACAAAAAAAAAGAATGCAAAAGGGCAATTTTAACTCAGACATATGCACAAACAGGTGGTGAGCAGAGGCAACTATTTTCTCCGACAATTAGGCAACTTGTCCGATTAAGTGTAACAAAATACCTCCGCCAGAGGTCGAGGCGTCGTCCGCGAAGACCCACCGCCGGAAGGGAACAGCGGGTTGCGGCGCGCGGAACCGCTGCCAAGCGCTGCCAGGCGCTCCCGCGGGGTTCTGCCAGCGGCGGCGGTGGTCGCCGGGCACGGCGTTTTCGGAGGACGCGCACCATAACGCTGCCCTGGGGCGGGGCCGAGCGCCCGCGCTTCCTGGGGCGGTGCACGGCGGGCGCTGGCGGCGAGAGGCGGGCGCGTGAAGCGGTGGACGCCATTGCGGCGAGATGGGGCGGTGGCGGAGGAAGGATCTACTCGGCTTCGGGTGCCTATCTATTAGAAGGGTCTCTGGATCTGGATCATTCATCCGCCGACGGACGGTTCAAATGCGCTGCAATCTTTTAAAACAAACAAAATGGGCGACCAGTCTTTTTTAGCCGTTTGGAACTTGAATTTTATAAAAACTAGTAAGATAACCATGCGTTGCAATGAAAAACCAAATAAAAATGATACATACTATCAGATATGATCTGAAACTGAATAAGTAGTAAAGATTTCACATGAAATAATTTAATTTTCACACCAGTCAGAAAAAAATTATGTTGCAAACAGGGCCTATAGTTGCCTAGGCATCACATACTTATTTTCTCCCAAAAAATATGATATTATCACATCCAGATCACTTCCCCACTCACAGCCACTATCGCATCCTCTTCTTCTGTCTCCAGCAGCTATGTCGCCAAATCCATCGCCTCACAAGAACCAAGCATTGCTCAGTTGGCTGTGGTACATGCATGCGTACGTGTTACGTGGGACAGTACGTTCCTATACTCTAGAGATCCATACGTCTTTGATTAATTTTCTAGTATATGTAACAGACACATATGTATATGTGTACATGCGGTGTATATACGGTGTGATTATGGTATACATGAGTTATGTGCTTCCTCTTGTGCACCTAAAAAATCCATCGCCCAACGCCGAAAATTATAACCCTACCAACCACCAAACACTACGTTGAAACCAATGGGGCCGACGAACCCCAAAATGCTAATCTAGTCGATAGAGAGGACGTTGGCATCGTCGTCGTAGCATGAATTTTAATGACACATCCGACGCTCGAAAAGATTTCCGATGGGAGGAGAAATCAAGTGCCTAATTGAAATAAAACCAAAAATTACAAAAGAGTTTCATTTCTTGTTTGAATTTGATTCCTAGTGAATTTTAGCCAAATCCTACACTTAATCTCACCATCTAAACCCTAGAACCCTTGCTGCATTGCCCCAATGGCTAAGTTTCGCGTGAGCACTATTCAGAGTCAAATATTTTCGCCGCCATCTTTGGTTTTGCCCTAGCCCGGATCCCTCTCGCTCACTCCCGCGCCTTCCCGCCGTTGCTACTCTGCTGCAAGTGTCAGAGGCCGTACTGCCTCGCTTTCCCCGCCCCTGACACTCTCAACCGTCCTGCCGCGCGTCAGCACCGTCGACTCTCTCCGCCACCGCCTCTGCTACTTTCTCTCTTTCGACCGACAGCCCCGATTCAAACCGCCTTTGACTGCCACAATATCATGCACATGCCAGCCGGTACATCCCCCTTAGCCACCGCGCCGCACCTTCCCATGCCCTCTCGGCTATGCCATGCACTGTCGCCGTCATTACCCACCTCCTGTGCCGAACCGCATCCCCGCTCTATTTAAAGCCCCGAGCTCCCCTTGAGAGGTGCATCAGTGCCCGGTGAGCCACTCCAACACTCTCGATCAAACCCTCGACCAAAGCATCGCCGATGATCGTCGAAAAATCCCAAGGTGAGACAAATTACAAATCTTGTTGTTTAGCTCATCTTTCTTCGATTGCTCCCAGGCACACCCTTGAATCGTCGCCCTAGCTCCACGAGCTCTTCTCTTCTCTGCCGCCGAAGCCCACCGCTCGACCATGGCACCTCGCCATGGACAGCCCAACTCCGGCCATCCCTGCTTGAACTACCAGTTCCCCGAGCTTGCCCTAATCCCAGAGATGCTTAAACGCAAACGCTACTGTCCTAGAAACCCACCGATGCTCCGAAAGGAAGACCTCGCCGCTGATGAACGCCGACTCCCCTGCCCCCGCTGACCCCAAAAATGGAACCCCAGTAGTGCCAGGAACCCAACCATGGTCTTCAATTCCGTCGCAAACCACTATAGTGCCGTTGATCGCCGCTGTTCATCTTCTCTATTCTTCGGTCGCTGTGACGTTCGACCGAAGAAGATGAACAGTAATGATAAGTTACTATTCATTCGACCCAATAGCACTTAAACCTGAGCTGGTGTGAACAATAAAATCCAGTTTGAACAGTGAACCAAACCCTAAAAAGCATAAATATACCCATTTCAATCGTTTCGAGCCCACCGACCCATTCCTCAACTACGTTCTATCACATCGGACACCTATAAGCCCAAAAACTAATTTATTTGGTTTCTCTTGGATTTTATTTGATTTCTTTATTCCTAGCTCAACACTTCGAGCATAGAATTGAATTATTTTCCTTTGCTTTACGCTAGCACACGACGTTGAAGGTCAGCTAGTTCAAGAAGGAGAAGCTCAAGATCAAGCACAAGAATTAGAAGACTACGAAATTGTGGAATACGTTGATCCGCAAGGCAAGTCACATGTTTTTGATCATATTGAACCTACATTCCTTTAATTACTTACTTATTTGTATTTTCATTATATTATTTGCTTAAAAATAAATGTTTAGAATGACATGATATTTAGTTATGTCCTACCACCAAAAAAGTCATGTTAATTTGATAGCCATATTCACCTTGACAAACCTTAGCAATACTAAATATACTATTTAAATATTTAGGGTAGATTAAGAATTCAAATACTTCATGCTGCTAAATGATTCAGCTTTTGCCGATAAGTTATTGGTTTATGGTTGAAAGTGTTTCAGTGAAAAATAAGGACTAAAACCTTATGGTAAGTAAAGAACATTGTGATCGCTCAACCACAAGTGTTGACTTGTCAAACCTGTTTAGTAACTGCTCAAATCGATTGAATATCTACAGACTATTGGGGTTCCGAAAAGGGAATAGCCCGCATGTATAAAAGGTGGTATGGAAACGGTAAAATCATACTTAACAACGGCATGATTACACGTGAGTCAGATCACACGCTTTCCGCGTTGGCCAGTGGAATGCCGACTGCCTATGTTGACAAGTCCCTATCGGGTAGAGGGTATACAATACAAAGAGATGAGCAGTGAAAAGCCTTATTTTCTTGAATCCGGACGCGCGAATTAAGAAATATTGTGGGTAAAACTGGGTAGCTCTGCAGAGTCATTTATAAATAGTATTCAAATAAACCGTACTTCTGGTTAATAAAGCTATATTTAATGAGTGAATCCAACAGCGAAGCATAAGTAGACTTAGAAATGACTTAGAAATGTTGAAGGATGGCAAGCAATCTATTGAAACTCTAATTCCTTAAGAAGTAATAATTCTTCTGTGTCTAAAAATGTTTATAAATAAAATTGCATCCAAATACTTTAATAAAAACATTATATCCCCATCTTTTGAAAATTCTGACAAGTAGTTATATAGCATTTTTTTCATGTGACTTGTTGAGTACGGTTGATTATATTCATGCTTGCTAAAATCATAAACAGAAGATGTTTGCCAAGAAAATAAAGAAATCTACGAAGATGACGCTGAGGAGTACTACGATGCAGACGATACTTGGTGTTAGGGTTTATTCTACACTTAGGCATGTCTATGGAGTTTTTTTTGTATTGTAATATAACTTTGGGTTGTACGCTCCGCTGTGTAAAATTTGGCTGCTAAGCCTTAATTTTGTAATAAAATTTGATTTTTATGCTTAAGCTTGTGATGACAATGGTGTACACTCATCTACAGTACTCGCAGCTGAACAATTCTAGACAGTTGCGAGGGTAGTCTAACGACCCCAGAAATGAGGGCGTTACACTAATTGTTAGCAGTTTTATATTATGAAAACCATCAATATAGTATCCCGCTCATTTCGATTTGAGCTTCTGGTTTCTGGTTTATTTTTTATTATTTCTAAATTTCGCTTTTTTTTTACTTTTTGGGTTTTTTTGAGCTTTTTGCCGGTTCTTTTTTTCCCGTATTCGTTTGCATTGTCCGTGATGGACTAACATGTTTTTTCTATTCTTAATTTTTTGATTTAGTTACACTAAATAAGCCATCTTTAGTTATAATGTAATTTCAATCAGGTACAGTGTAATTTCAACTATAAACCAGTTTATTTCAAGCCAACGAAACAGCACCTAGATGTGCCCTCTCATCCTTGAAACACAAACATTTTAAAAATTATTCGTCAGATAATGCCATCGACGCTGTAAAATTTAAGTGTATCTGTTGTAGAAAAATATACATGCTTCTATACTTCAAAACGTTTAGTTGGCTACCACACACCTAATTGTGGTGCAGTGTAGCAAGCCACATTTTTTCTACACGTAGATATGGTTCATCACAACTTACACATGTTGGCAAGAGAATGATTCTACGTAGGTGGGCTAGCCACAGCGAGAAAAATGTGACGCACCACAATTAAATCAATAAACTGAATACAAGCTACGAAAAATCAAACTCACCTATCTTAAATGTGATGTAGTGAACCAGTGCAATTTGCAAACCAAAAGTACACCAACTTAAGGATATCAATCACGGTGATGAATATTTACAATACTCCACTCGGTCCATTAACAAAGTAACAGACTGTGTGCATATTAAACCCATACGTGATAATTGATGGCAAGCATAAAGGAAGCATAAGCATGTTTGCCTGGCATGATTAAAGGAACTAACAACAAGATCCGAAATAAGTTGGAATTATACTAATGAACAACAAGCTCCTCTTTGAAGCATTTTATGAGACCACGGAAGCTTAAACAGCAGTGGCCGAAGCAACTGTTTTAACTAGACTTTCCCCATGGGCTGCACGAAAGCCGTTATCTGAAACGGGATCAGCGGACGCAGGAGCTTTCTGAGTAGCTTCATACGCAGCATCATGGACACCGAGAGCAGCACGGCCAGACGGGTCAAGGTTTTTGGACCAGGCTGCATCCCATTCAACAGCTTTAGCAGTGCTGCACGCCACACTAGGACCTCCTGGTACCGTTGACCTGGCAGCATTCTGCATATTTGAAAGGTTAATTAGGTGGGGGCGTGGGGCGGAGGCATTACTTGTTCTACTGTGCAAACGACATAGCTCAGAATAAGAGCAAATGCTGATAGTAGCTTCCAGACCTTGGGAAAGAATTTCTCAAATATCGTCCTATAATAGTAGGCTTCTTTTGTTGCGGGTGTGTTTTCAGGGTAAACAAAGCTAGCATTCATCATCATGGAATCCGATACCTGAAAATGAATAGAGAAACTGTTTCAATGCGGGTAAAAGTGATAAAGTCAAACCAACTGCAAGTCAAAATAAAAAAATAGCTAAACTTCTGAATAGTTTGACAAAGGAAAGATGGTATACATGTTCATTTGCATGGTCTTTCAACCCATCAATCCAACTGTACCCAACACCATCACTGAATTGTTCCTTTTGCCTGTATAGTATATGCTGTTCACAGAAAATAAATCCTTCGTAAGCCTGACATGGAAGGAAGTTTGTGCAAGTAATAGGGCGAACGTAACACAAGAAAAGTTTTTAACTTTCCCAACCTTAGGTAAATAGGGCTTCTCCTCGTCATCAAATGCATTGCGCAGAACCCATTTCTCGATCCGGCCAAGATCACGCCTTATCTAAATTTTACAAGATAATAAATATGGAAAGTGACATTGCTAGTTAAAATAGAAGAAATATAGCTACAGTGAAAGTAGGTGACGAATTTATTATGACACGTTGTAACATATACCATCTTCCATTCAGGATTGATGTCCATTGCTACGTTGATGAAGTTTTTGTCAAGGAATGGAACACGAGCCTCAACACCCCAGGCAGAAGTTGCTTTGTTCGCTCTCAAGCAATCATATAAATGAAGAGCTTTTATCTAAAGGTTATGCAAAACAGATATCATAAGTACATCAGCCAACTGTAGTGTGCATATACAACTAAAAAACTAAGCAGATAAACTAAACGGAGCAATGCTACACTGCTAGACATGTTTCGGCAATACATTTTGATGGCTTACAAGTTACAACTGTGAGAAAACTTATATTTAACCGTGAGAAATCTAATTACCTTCCGACATGTTTCCTCATGGAACTCCTCTTTGTTTGGTGCCTTATGAAAATAAAGGTATCCACCAAATATTTCGTCAGAACCTTCTCCCGAAAGAACCATCTTCACCCCCAAAGATTTGATTTTACGTGACATCAAAAACATTGGGGTACTTGCTCTAATTGTCGTTACATCATATGTCTCAATATGGTAAATAACTTCTTCCAACGCATCAATGCCTTCCTGGTATTTTTTTGACAACAACGAATAAGAACTTCGAAAAGTCATTTTCTGCTATACAAAGAAAAGCAGATAAAAAACCTGCACTGTGAAGTTGAATTCATGATGGACAGTGTCGAGGTAGTCAGCAACTTCCCTAGCAGCTTTAAGATCAGGAGAACCCTAAAAAAAGGAACACATAAGAGTTTCATCATATTGTACCCTGCACTCTGCATGTTTCACTTCGTAGAAAGTATTCCTTGTTGTCTAAATACTCGTAACAAAAAAAAAGTAAAATTTGGAAAGATGGCATAACAGGATTCTCAGCAATGAAGGTACACCGGTACGTAATATTAAGAGTGAAGACACTTACCTTCAAGCCAATGCAAAACGTATGCAGTTTGTTTCCCCACTGTCTGGCAACTTTTGTTTCTGCCAAGTGTCGTGAAACAACAGATGCAACCAAAGAAGAGTCAAGTCCACCGGACAAGAGCACACCAAATGGCACATCAGCCATTAGCCTCTTAATAATAGCCTGCAGAAATTGCAAGTAATGTAAGATAACATAGAGGACACGTAGACAAAACAAAATTTATGAAGTGTGAATCAGATACTATCATTTATTTACACTTCCCATAATACTTAAGAACCAGTCAGCATGGTTTTGAACAATATGTTGTCTATCTACAGAAGTTGACACATTGAGCCATCATTGTGATTACAGCGTAACAAAGCATGCTAGAAGAATCTATGACACATGAAATATCAACTGAGGTCCAAACAAGCGTTGCCTAATCAGAGGCATCAATACAGCGTATCACCATGAAATAAAATTCAAAAGAGATAATCATGAACATAAAATACAAAAGGACATCAGCACATCAAATATACATATGCATCAAAAGGTATGAAAATGTAACAATGAGTAAAAGGAAAGGCACATGCCTTCTCAAAGCTCTCTCGGAGGAGGAGAGGATTGTAAGGGGTTGAGGGAATGCTTTCTGAAAACCATGGTGGGTTGTACCACCTCCTTAGGCTACCTAGGGTGGATATTAAAAAACAGGTTAGTAAGCAAACCAAAAAGATACTTGCAACACAAATAGTAGCTTGAATTATTTTTGTCTTCCGGGTTTACACTTTACAAAACTGCAATTCTGGTACTAAGCGTCAGATGAGAATGTCAGTTTGTCACAAATGCAATAAGAAAGTGAACCTGTTTTGCTGGAGTACAGGTGCCCAGGGGGAAAGGATATGAAGCGCTCGCAATCATCACTCAATGCCTTCATCTCTGAAGAAAACCAAACTGACCCTGAAAAACAACACATGTAGGAGTATGAATTAATGCCTAGAAGCAACTAATCTAAATCAAGACAAATTGTGCCAAGCGGAGATATATCCCAACACCACAATGCCTATTTGTTCAAGATTTGAAGAAAGGGGGGATAATACTTCCAGATATTACAAAGGAAAAGAACACTTTTCAAATACAAGTACATTGTCTTTCATCCATTTTTGTTGTTGGCCAACAGAAGTTACAGAACAGCCTTGAACAGGGTTCCAAATACCAGATTCAGCAAGAATACCAATGCCTGGCCGGTAATGAAAACCAAACAGTATTAAACTGGGTGGTTTCATTTGTAAAGTAAACTGTGTATTTGGATTTAAAAAACCGAACGGTCTGAAAAACCCAGAAACCACTCCGGAAAGTCCGATATATTTATCAAACCGTCAGAGATTAGAGGACATGGACATTTGTATATTGGGCTCTAGTAACTACTACCCCTCCATGGCACCAGCCTCCTGCCTCCAAGAATATAGCGCAGACACATAATCTAACTTCTTTCAATGTATGCTGTATGCAGCAGATAGGTTCTAAGCCTATAACTACCAAGAACAAAACATGAAGATAGTTAGCTGTTGGCTAGCAGGTTACTTGGGATTTCCAGCAACTCCAGATTTTTTTAGAATGCAACTAACTCCATATAACGATCAACTTTGAAAATTCTCATGCTAATCCAGAAGACCAGAACGGCAAGCAACAACTTCCCCATCATACGTTCAAAATTGCAAGATATTCTGAACGTCACAAGCTAGACATCCTCTTGGTTCAAGTTATCCAAATCCAAATGGTGATAGTTACCACTCCAAATTGGTTTGGTGGGATGTAAGTGTATGACATATCTAGGATCTTTGTTTGCAAATCTGTTTGTCCTTTTCCAACAACTAGGTAACCTATATATTTCTACTTTTGATTTTAATTTGAATTTAAATGATCCGGCCAGTTTTTCTCCTCCTGGACCAAGCCAGGAAAACCAGTACCCGGTGGTTACCAATGTGAACCCTGGTCTTGAAGCACTGAGTGACACTGACCACTGAAACAGTTGTATAACCAAGCAAACCATAGCAAACTCCAGAACACCACAAACTTAGGACAAAAAATGAAGAATTAACACTCGTGGTATTCTGCAAAAGGATAAATAGCTCTATGAATCGATCCCATGTACGTACCATCAAGACCCCAACCCATGTATAAAGGACAGATGCCAATAGCATCACGAGCTGCGATAAACCTTTTATCACGTGTGTCAAGAAGAACAAACGAGAACATGCCATCCAACATATCCACAAACTCTTCCCCATATTCCTCATACTGTGAAAAAATAATATGTATGTATTAGAGGATGAGGCTTAGATAAAGATACTATAAAATAAAATTGCTGGCAAAAGCTACACAACATTGGCCCCAAAACAAAGTGCAACAAAGAGACAACCAACTTACGAGATGAGCAATAACTTCACAATCACTACCAGTTTGGAATTGATGAGATTTCAGCTTAGCTTTCAATTCCTCATGGTTATAGATCTCTCCATTCACCTGGAAATGTCAGCCAGAAGATAAGACAAGGTTCCAAAGAAACACTATAAAAGCATATATTCTCCAGTTGGCTTAGATAAAGAAAGACATATGGTATATTAAGATCGTGACACATTAAGATGCATTGAGCTCAATGACAACATTTAGAAAATCTCATGGTAAAATCTTTCAGAAATAAATGACAGATGCCAAAAGCAGAATAGTGAGACATCAATATATCAGAAGTTACTACATTGCAATGAACTCCGCAGCGAGCGCAAAAAAGATGTGTAAAAACAGTGAAATTTTATTTTCAATCCAGATACAGACCGTCACAACAACTGATTTGTCCTCATTGTACAATGGCTGGTCTCCAGAAGTAGGATCAACAATAGCCAACCGCTGGTGTGCAAGATAGCAGTCCTGATAGCAGTGTATACCACTCCAATCAGGGCCTCTGTGTCGTAACCTACGGAAAATGGTAAATTTCAGTTGAGTGAGCACATAAGCAATTCATAAAATGCACCATGTCTTGCCTGAGAACACTTTATTAGCAAGCAACACAGAAATTTTAGCCACTACAGTAAACAACATCTGGCTCTAATTCCAGATTTACGCCGATGCAAGTTTATGTTGAACAATTACTCAATCTAATCTAAGATTAAACACAGAAAATTGTTTCCTCATGAGTGTGCAATTCCTAGATATGGAGAAGTCGCACAGACATAGATCATAACACACTATGTTTTGCCAACATTTGAAATGATAACCTCCAAGCATATCTGTAAAAGGATTTTTTTATGCACACGTAGAAGTGCCATTTTCTACAGATTGGTGTATAAACTACCTTTTACCATAATCCAATGTATCACACATAAAGTTGCCGATGCTTTTACAAATTGAGGCCATTATACACCACATTATCCTATCCTAATTCTGAATCAAAAACTCCATGCTTGTCACCACAAGGACAAGCACACCCATCACGGAGGCATATTGCAGCACACTAAGCCATACATACTACATTTTAATCAATTTGCAATCGATGGCATTTAAATAAATCAACCTGCAAGAGCACACAATAGAGGCATCTCCTGCAGATAAAACATGTCCATACATACTCATTTCCATATGAACACCTGGAGATATCACACCTCACCAAAATGCACCCTCACCCAATCGAGGCAATCACCTCCAAAATCAGAACCCATCATGCACCACAGCTCGCTCCCAAATCAGAACCTCCAAAATAAACGTTACCTTAGGGAAAAGTTAACCGCACTTACCCCGCATACCATTTCAACTAGCGCAAAATCCTGATGAACTATTGATCCACACTAAATCGGTAAAATAACTATAAAATGATTAATAAAGCGAACAAAACATCATCATCCAGAGCTCGCCCATCCCACCACGTCAACGAATCCAATCCACCACCAAATTTCTAACCCTCTCGCACACGATCGCGCGTGGAGAGAGACAGAGAGAAGGGGGGGATGAAACGGCAGGATGTATTACCGGCGGGAGAGCTCGATGATGCGGGAGCGCTTGGCGAGGGAGACGTCGGCGACGCCGAGCACGGCGAGGATGCCGCACATGGTGGCCGCGTCGCCGGCAGCGAGGTCTCAGCGGTCGGCGCGGTACTCGGCGGCTGCCACCACCGGCCTCTCCCTCTGGTTAAACCAAACCGCCGCCTCGTGACGCCAAGAGGCCTCCTCGACTCGGGAATCCACGGCACACTGTCTCGCGTCGCGGATGGCAGATGATGGGTTTAGGGGATATCGCTTTGCGGGGCAATCTTGGCACCTCAGCCGTCGGATTCGCGGGTTAGTCGCGGCGTTAGTTTGACTCATGCCGGGGTAGTTGTTCTAGGGGTAGTGACATGTGGGGTAGGTGTTTCTGTGGGGCTGGACGTCATTGAGGTGGGGTGGGTTTAGAGGCGTGGTTTTGGAAGTCGGTGTGGTCAGAATCTTGAACCGCGCACGTGGGGATTCTGGCAATCCACGTGAGGTGGATTCCCCGGATGTGGGCCACAGGCAGCCCACGGCAGCATTTGAGCTGGCGGACTCTGGACCGCTCTTTACTTAACTAGCCACGTAAGCGCGGCGTGACACCGTACTAACCATCGTGTGGATCAAAGTAAAAAAATAATAATTCGTGAGACGTTTCTTAAAAAAAATTGAGGACGCATGCGTAATTTCAGAAAACCCAAAGGGCTTTTTTGCAAAAAACCAAGGACCCACAAGGATCTGTACGTAACTAAATAAGGACATATACATAATTTTGGAAACCGCGGGTTGTTATCGGTGAAGTGGAGGGTGCTTTTCGGAAAAAAAACCTGACAGGGACCTGTTTGTGAGAACGGAGGACCTCTACGCGATTTCACAAAACGCATGGGCTATCTCGCAAAAAAAGTGATGTGGCACAGCTCCCTGGCCAGGAAGTCTCCCAAATTTAATATACGGTAGATATTTAAGTGAGGAAAAAGCCCATATAATATTAATGCTGAATATGTGAACTCTTAAATTTTACAATCTAGTTCAAATAACACATTGATCTAGTTATGGATGATGGTATTGCCCCCGTGGAATGATGAACAGACGATTTTACCTCATAGAATGACACGCTGATCAAATTTAGATAAATGACAAGTATGGTCACAAAGCCATCTCTCCTAAATCAAAACAGAGAGGGAGGGAATTACAAGGGTCGATAGTCATGAAAACATGGTTGGGAGCTCGATGGGGGAGAAACCTGTGTGGTCCCACATATCGTTGATCCAACTTGACCAGCGCATCATCCTATGTTGCAAAATCGCTCACTCATCACGCCACACGGGCAATACCACCGTGTGAAATCGGGGCAGGGTACTATTTGAACTTGATTGCAAAGTTCAGAAAGTTAAATATATGGTTTCATAGTTCAGGGTGTTAGACGGACTTTCAAACAAAATTTACGGTATTGTATTTACATTGTGTTAGAAAGTTGCTATAGATTAAAAAAATCATATTATCTCAGTATATTGAGCGACCAACACCATGATTACCTACACCACACCATCGACTTGTGTTAGTGTTAGTGATATGCCGTAGAGGCAATCATGAAGATGATTGTATCACTTCTATATTTATAAATGTTTGAATAAAATGTTATTTTGTCCCTTAAATAAATATCTTTTATATTGATCAATAAGTATGTGACTTGTTCGTGAAACTTTTTATTCATGTTTTGATGTTATTCTAAATTATCCCTGATCTTATATCATTATGTGGAACGATTATGATTTATAGATCAACACATGTATTGATTGATGATCATGTTTCACGGATTATGGATATGAGATATCAAATCAATAATGTGGACTCATGTTAGAGAACATGATGTTGGATTGACCCATCATGAGACACTGCGAGAATTGTTATATTCTTAAGTGTCATCAGTTGGTCTCATACATAGTATATGTAGGATCCTTAGACCTGAGATCGTCATTGTTTCCTACATGTGTAATAGTTTGCTTAGGGGTTACCAAACACTACTCCGTAACTAGGTGGTAATAAAGGTAGCTTTCGGGTTTGCTATGAAAGATGCGGAGGAATATGAGCGATCAAGATAGAATTTGCCCCTCCTATATAACAGGAGAGATATCACTGGGCCCCTCGATGTGGTTGGATTAAGAAAGTGCATAGTCATGCCAATGTGGTTGAGGAGTCAATCACAACTGAGTAATCTACTACAGGTTCGAGTGAAGGATCGAGTTATCATAGGTAGCACGTTTCTCGTCTTGAATTCGATCTGGTATCATGAGGCAAAAGGATCGGTACATAAGCACTATATAGGTTCGTCCGATATGATCTTTATGTGTATTTGAAAGTCATTATGTCCTGCTAGGGACCGCTACTGACTTATGGGCTGAAAAGGAGTTTTTGGCCCATGGCCAAATACACATGAACCTACAGGGTCACACACTTAATGGGCTGAAACGATAAGGGGTCGGATGATAGTTTTCAGGTAGGATTCGATCTCTACTCGTATCGGATATAGATCCGATTGGAGTCTATATAAGGAGAGGTGCGGGGGCTGAGGGGGGTATCCCAAAACACACCCGTCGAAACCCTAGCTGTCACCTCTCGTATCCCCTGTCGTGCGCACCGGTGCTAGCACATCAACGCACGGTGCTCCATCCCAAGATGTGTGAACTTCGGTAGAGGCGCCGCTGCGACTGCGGCGCTGATCGGAACGATCGCAAGGAGGAGACGGTTGGACGGAGGAGGTTCGACTACTACCTGAAAGATCAAGCTCCGGTTAAGTTGGTTTTGGTGTTAATGACAAATATCATAATGTGATTTTAATGATAATATCATATACCATTATGTTGTTTTAATGATATTGACAAATGCATATATGAGACTAATATGTTTGTTTAAGTTTATTTATGATTAGTCTCGTTTGGATGGAAAGGTGAAATCAAAAGAGGTATGCATTCGAAATTATTCTCTCATATATTAGTGCATTCCTTAGATCCAAAATATAGATTGAACTCCACAAATTGTACAAAATAAATATGTGCATTTGTATTCAATATACACACTTGTATGCACACATTTAGGGGGAGCTCTTTATATGTTTTGAAATTTCACAAGTAATGATCTATGCTTCTCTAAATATTCATATTTGGGATCTTAACTTTGAAATACATTGTTGGGTATATTTATAACTTGTGTAGTTCTAATATACTTTCGTGCAATCGGGTTGTCAACTAACTTCACCATTATATGTTAATGTTTGAATAGTCAAATGACAACCGGATAAGTAAGCTTCGTGCTTATCTAAAGAGTGTACAAATTGTTGTGTACAAGTTGTATACTCACAAATCAATTTTATATCTCACAATTTGTTGAGATTGTCACGAATTACCAAAAAGGGAAGATTGTTGAATCTTGTCCCTCCATTATGTGTTAATTGTGAAGTTTGGTAATTGATGACAATTGTTTAGTAGACTAACGTTTCCATGAGTTGGATGAATAGGTTAGGTTCCAAAAATGAGGATGACTTGGGATGACTTCATGTGTTGAAGATCATAAAGTCAAAATGCTTGAAGAAGATAGATTCATGAGTTGAATACTATCAAGAAGATGAAGACTTCATGTATTGAAGGCCATCAAGGAAATCATGTGTTGATCAAGCAAAGACCATCATGTGTTGATGGAGTTGATGTGAAAGATGCATTATGTGTTAATGCATATTGCTGACCCGAGGCAAAGGTATGACTAGCTAGGGCTAAGGATGTGTTCCTAGTCTTTTACCGGTCTTGGTGTTTGGTTGGAAGACCGGATTACTAGTATAGGTTGCCGTACTATTAAGAGGGGTCATGTCTAGTAGTTTGAGTCTCTCATGTGTTGATGGCTCATCCTCACCTCGCTAGCTCAAATAAACATGAGGCTTATATTTGTGAATGTGTTTTGCAAATAGTTGAAGCTCATGTGTTAAACATCTTTGCAACATGGGACTATGCATTGCGAATGTGTTTTGGAAATGCTTGAAGTCCATGTTTCTATTCTCTGTAATATGATGCTTAGATTTGCAAATGTGTTTTGCAAATGGTTGTAGCTCATATTTAATCCTTGCGTCATGATTTCAAAAGTGTGCAAATATGTTTTGCAACTTGTTGGAAATCATGTGTGATCCTTGTGTGCATGATATCGTAGTTTGCGAATGTGTTTTGCAAAATCATTGAGATATCTGACCGCTCGAAAAAATCGAAGTACCGGCTTTATGTAGCGGTACTACCGGTGAGCGAAGTACTTAGGCATGTCTTTGCGCGGTACTACCGGCTCCCGGAAGCTCCGAACCCCGAGCGGAGCCTTTTTTCCAGAGAGCGCCAAGTTTGGGCTCGACTCGAGCGGAAGTATCACACGACTTTATGATACTATCGGCGAGCGGTACTACCGGCAAAATGAACGGCGTTACTACCGCTACCGATCGTATAACGGCTAGTTCGAAGCTCGACATAGCACGTAAATACGTCGTAAGTGGAGCGGTACTACGTGCCGTTGGTCGGCGGTGAGTTCCGCTCGTCTCGAATTTTTCAGACTTTGCTCCAACGGCTAGTTTTTGGTGTGGGTATTTATACCCCTTGAGGCCGGTTGGAGACGTTGCTGGTGTATTCATTTGTTGACCCTTGAGCTAGTTTGAGGTTCTCCACTCTATTGTGCATGTGTTGCACTTTGTGAGAAAGGAGAAGAGGACTAGAGTGCATGTGTTGTCTCTAGGTGAGGACTTTGTGTCCAGCGAGCTTGTGCATCCGTTGCACGTGGTGAGAGTCAAGTGAAGGACTTGGCTTATTACTCTTGGAGTTTACCGACTCCTAGACGGCGTTGGAGGCGTCGTGCGCGGTGATCTTCTCAACGAAGGTTGTGAGAAGGCCCGGCAAAGTTGTGAAGGTTGGAGCTCACCTACCCGGAGCGGGAAAGAGCTACCACTAGTGAATTGAGGTGTTTCGGCTTAATTTGTGGAGCCGGTCCGATTTGTTCGAGCTAACCTCAACGTGGATTAGGGGAGAGCGGTAACTCTCCGAACACCACGGTAAAAAGAGACCGTGTCAAATTGTGGTTTGTTTCTTTGTTCCTTATTTACATTCAAGTAATTTACTTTCATAGAATTAAATTGATTGCTTGTATTTCTAGGATTGCAAACCTTGACCTAGAATAGAATTTGTACTCTTAGGCGATATTCTTGTTGTAGGGGATATTTGAGCTAAACCATATTGTTTTTCCCTTCCGCTTAGATACTTGGTTTAGGCAAATAGAAAAGCTCTCGATTTAATTAGCAATAATTTGTAGAGAATTTTTAAAACCGCCTATTCACCCCCCTCTAGTCGGCCACCTCGATCTTACACTACCGCAACACTGACGCGCTCTTCGTTGAATCGGCTGCTTCAACCCTACTTCCGCTGCACTGCGCGTCTAGAGGTAACGATCTATGATCTCTTACTCGTATGGCTTCCTGATTTACGTGGTAGAAAAGTTTTAATCTACACTAGTGTATCCTACCCGTATCCCAACAGTTAGGGCACTCAATTGAGTTCCACTCCAACTCACGTTGTGTCCCCACCATTCGTGCTAGTCTTACACCACACTTATGGCTTTGCCACCGTGATTGCTATCGTGTCATGCCTTCGTCATTGTACTCATCTACACTATGCCATGGCTTTGCCACCACGTCGCCAGGCTGAGCACCACAACGGTTTGTATCGCCTCTATGATGCGTGCTTAGCCTACACCACACACCACGACTCCGCCGCATGCCTGCCTAAGCTTCGCGATGACACATTGCGCCTTTGACATGTCAAACATACGCAACGATAAATCTATTGTTTGCTTTAGTTCATATAACTTATTTCACACTGCAATATAACTATATAAGCAAAAAAACTAAATTTATGAACTCTCTGTGAACTAACAATAAACTTAGCATCGCAACGGCTCGCATCGCCCCTCTGTCATCATGCGCGGTCTACAATGCACCCTCAACTCTACCACATGCATGACCGAGCTCCGCTAGGACTCACATTGCACCTCCGCTGCCTCATGCTCAGCTCCATCGTCGCACCATATATCTGACATCTCGAACAGATGTGGAACTGGAATCACCTTGTATACTCACAAAACGTTGAATTAACAGAGAGCAATTACTTTCCACACATCTGAGCATAGGTCGGCAGAGAGATATACATTTACAGAGAGCACTTACAGGCTACAACTTCTGGTCATCATTTATAAAAAAATGTTCGCTCCTGGTCATCATTGATCTCCATCTTCTTCTGGCACCCGGTGGTCGGGATGGTGATGTTGAACAGGGGAAGCAAGCGCCAAACCAGATCAAAAGAAAAAACACACAGAACAACACCAAATTAGATAAAATTGCATGAAGTACTTGGTGCTGAAATCCGATGGACTAAGTATAAGGAGAATTGGTACCTTCGTGGTGGTGTCGGGTAGGGAGATTGAGGTGGCAGGGATCCTAGTATCTGGGCCTTAATTATGTTGAAGTACAATATTTCAAGATGGCCAAGCTTTGTCAAGCCATCTGCCATCAGCGACAATGCGATTTGTGTCGAGGAGCAAGTAGGGGGCAGCGCAAGCCAGAGGAGAAGGTGGCTACAGGATTGAGATGAGGTAGTGGACCATCATCGGCTGAATCGCCGCCTCATCGGTGAAGGCAAGGAAGTGGAGGGGCTGCTGCGGCTCAGGGTGGGCGACATAGGAAAGGGCGAGAACGACTGTAGATTGTGAAGTTGAAACAAGCAGAATATCAAGCAAGTTTGTTGGAGGGGAGGTCCGATTGGAGGATTACACAAAAGGCACATGAAAGAAAGAGATTGTGTGTGGAGAAGGCCCTTGTTGGTGTGTGTGTGAGAAGAGGGGAGATAGATGAACCACTATCAACTTTTTCTTTTAAGTAGTAGAGAAACGAATGCCGAAAAATCTTAAATACCGGAATTATCCATGCAATTGTGTGGCAAGATATTATTATACAATTGTCTTTGATATATAACTCTACTGTCTATAATTGAAATACAATTGTATTTATTATATTACTCTAATATCTATGCATGATTAATCTGCACCGTTATAATCTGGTCCATCAAAATAAGTGGTTTAGATCTTTCACTTTTTCTCTAGATTAATGTGAGAGTTTCTAGGATTTTTTTCTTTTTAAATTATTATGGGGATATGAGAATTTCGAGGATCTTTTCATTTTAGGATTATTGTGGGATTTTTTTACCTCAAAACAAACGAGATGTCTTGAATATCACCAATTGTTTCTAGTTATATGGATAAGATGTCTTTAAGTATTGTTTTTTAAAACCTGATTTGCGAACAAAATTATGCATACTAGCTATCAACCCCCGTGTGCCCACACAGGCTAGTAATTTTTAAAATAGTATACTTTTTATTTTTCTAGTCACTATATATTTCTGGAAACATTTTAATGCACTACTAAAGAAAGCCTAATAGTAGACGGTAAATCACAGACGGTTTGACAAAACCGTCTGTGACCGACACTAACACAGACAGTTTTAATTTGGGCACCATCTCTGTTGATGGCGTCGGAGAAAATTAGTATCACAGAGGTCAATACTTGTTTTTGAATGAAATTCAAATAAGTATAGTTTTTCAATGATTGGTCTTTTGCAACCGTTTTGAACTAAAGAAATATTTGAAATGACCAACCGTTTGAGTTTTGTATTGACCACCTTTTCAAAAGCTCAATAGATTTTGATTTAAGAAAATATTTTATTTAATCCAAAATCAAGATCATATAAGATCGTTTTGGGGCCAAGTCTCCTTTTGTTTTCTAAAATAGAAGTTTTTATTCAAAAGGTTTTAAAACCATCTGAAATACATATTTTAGTATGTTTATCTAGTTTTTCACAACTTTTTGTTTTTTTAAACAAGATTTTTGATTTTTGACCAAAAAACCTTTTTGAAAATTAATCTTGCATATCATTTGATTGTTTTACTCCATGAAAACCGAAAGAACCAAATGAGAATGAAATACATTCATTCACAAGATCCATAAAATAATTTTGGTAAGGACGTAAAATAGTTTTCCCAATAATAATATTTTTACCCCTTTTTGCATTAGGCTCAAAAGTACTATGTAGATTTTTCACAAAGAAAAACTCTCCCTTACACAAAGATCTCTCTTGTCACTTATCTTCTTCTTTGACACACAAATGATTCCCCTCTTCTTGTTTTTCTTCTCTTTTCTTATCTCTTCCCTTTTGTTTAACCCTTTCTCTCCTTATATCATTTTGCACAAAGATTCATGGATACCACATGTAAATCACTTATCCATAATTGGTACCACTTGTTAGATTTTTTGTCTATACTATGTGTTATTTAACCTTCTGTGGCTCTTTGGTCTTTTCTATGATAGGCATATACCACTTTGACCTTTATACCACTTAAGATGACATTAAAAACCACTTGTGAGAAAATACCACTTGTAAACATAAATGATGTTAAGTATAATTAATTCCAATTGTAGAAAACTTGATACCGCTTATGAAAATATCACTTATGATCTTAAAGGATAACAAGTATGATTAAATCTATTTTGTAAAGACTTGATACCATTTGTACTATTTGTGAGCATACGTGACAGCAAGTGTGATTGAGTCCATTTGTAGGAACTTGATGCCTCTTGTATAATCAACTAGTATCTCACAAGGTCATATTTGGTACTTCATCTTCAATGATTTTTCACAAGAATTGTTGAGGTAATACCACTTGTAGAAAACATCACTTGGAATAACACTTGAGAGAGGAGAGGGATGATATCATTTGAGACATATCACTTGAAAGAGTAGATACCACTTGAAAAAACGATGATATCATATAGGTGAAAGAGCTTGGTTAAGATAAGATTTGTTCGGCAAAAGAGAAAACGAGGATATCATTCCAAAAGACATCACTTGGAAGAACAAGGATACCACTTATTTTTCACAATCAAGATATACCACTTGAAGAAAATGGATGATATCACTTGTAAATATAGGAATAAAGCTCATGCCGAGGTCAAGATGACTGAAAGTCTACCACTCGTTGATAGATTGCCATTTTAATGAAAAGAATCAAATTAAGGGCAAAATGGCATATGGAGTCAAAAAAGATTTGAGGGTAGTTAACAAGGATCAACTTGACTTTGAGAAGCAAGAGGAATGGCTGAGAGAAATTGGAATCAACAAGTTTTCAAACAGATTAGCCATGTGTAGAAAATTCAGAAGTACCACAATTTCACTGCCGGTAGTTTCGGAAAATGGAAGTACCGCACTGTAGGATCGAAAACGGCAACAGAGGGGGGTGAATGGTGCCTTTGTTAAAAATCGCCCTCAAGTATTCTCGCAATTTTCTCCTCTGAAAGCTATAGAAGCTATGTAGCAAGAAAATAGATTTTGCTCACTGGAAGCCTAAAATAGTTTTGCTGAAAACTGAAATTCAGACAAGAACCAATTGAAGATAGAGAAGACTGAATTCCTGAAGGCAGAACACAGGAAGGTCAATCTGAAAACTGGATGAACAGTAAGTTCTTGTAATGCTGAGAAGAAGACCAACAGCAAAAAGTATTACCGCTAACAAGCATCATTTGGTTCGGAGGCTTTAACCAAAAACCAAAATCTGACTTCGAACTGCAGACCGATTACAAGAGATGACAAAATCAGAGTGAAGAGCTGCTAACCGAAATCAAAAGTCTGAAGTGCAGTTGGCTGAAAACAGCAAGAACAGAGTGAATAAACTGAAAAACAGATGCTGACTGAGAAAGCAAAAACGGCCAGAAACCTGTTCGGCAGCAAAACACATCAAAACTGAGTAAAACCGATTCAGACTTTGCTGCCAAAAGAAGACAAGCGACAGAGACTGCACGCAAGATAAAACCGAATGTCGCAAACAGAAATAAAGCACACAAAGAAGGTAAATTTGTCGCTAGCCGACAAAGACAAAACAAAGACAAAAGAAAAATCTGCTGTCAGCCGAACAAGAGTTTGTCTGCAAGAACTCAACCGTGAAAAGGAATCTGCAAAAAAAAACTGCTGCTGCCCAAACTGCACATGAATCACAATATTTGATTGATAGTAAGCTATGAAGTTCGCTGTCCAATACATGCAGCGAAAGACAAACCGAAACCATTCATTTTGGTCTGCAAGGAGACTGCAGCAAAGAAGAAAGGTAAACCCAGAAAAGAAAAACAACCAAAGCTTAGCACAACTCTTTTCCGCCAAGGAAAACCGAAAAGAGGTGAGTTCTAACGCTACAAGAGACCGGATGCTAAGCAATAATCTTGACTGATGAAATGATTTGTCACCCTGACTCGAGAGATGAGCAAAAGAAGTGAAGGATTAATCTGGCAAAGAAAAGAACTACTTGTCGGCACAGAAAGAAAAGATCAACAACCGAAAGCAGAAGCAAGTAGCAGTACTAAGTCAAGGACTAAACACACAAATCTACTATCCATGATCAAGAGGTTGAGAACCATCTTGTGATCTTTTCTGCCAACCTCTGACTGAGCGAGTCTTCTCTCAGGAAGTGAAATTAAATCCGAACTAAGGAGATCAAGAACACAACCGCTTCGGCGAACAAGCAATCAAAAGTTTTGCTCTCGGAAGAAATGGCATGGAGCCTTAAAGATCACCCAGCTCGAGCGAACTCAATCATGGCTGCAGGATTCAAGAACTCACTCAACCAGGAGAGAATAGAGTCAATCAAAGAGTTCAAGAAACACAATACGAGATAGAACAGACTTGAACAATTCATTTTGGACTAAATCCTGAACAGAGAGACAACCAGCAAATCAAACAGAGTAGCACATGAAAATAGAACATGAAATGGATGCAGAGAAAAAATATGATTGCATAGAGATGAATGTTTCCAACGACTTTCTACAACCATCTCAAGAACTCAAGAACTCTCTCATCTCTCCAATGCACACAGCTCACTGCTCACGAACACATGGGGAGATGCAAAGAACCTGAACCACCTATTCTGTCTCCACCCACTCCTCAACAACTAAAGCCTCCAAAGCACAACAACTTGCCAAAGGCTCTTTTGACTCGAATGAAACTCTAATTCTTTCTAGAAGCCATTAAAAATTCATGAGGGGGTATGCAGCCCTCAACTCCTATTTATAGCCTTGGCTAACGGGTCTCCGCCCCGTTATGCCCGCTAAGTCCAACGGCGCCTGCTCCGCTTTTGCGCTTTGCGAAATTCCGCCGCCTCCCCGCACCTTCCGGAAGCTTCGCGCTCCTTGCCTCGCACGCCGCAACCACCTCGAGTCCACGCCGTCTTCGACACGTCCCGACCGCTTCGACCTCGGCGCCACCGCGCCTAGTCCGGCCACCTCGTGTCTCGCCACGACTCGCCTCGACGTCCCGCATCACACACGACAAGAAAACGCCAAATAGCACCGCCGATACATGAAAGCGTAAATAGAGATCAAACATGTCGAGTCATCAGAATATGCAACCTAAACCCATACGACCAAGTTTGACCGAGTCCGACCGAGCCCGTTACGCCACGCAACGTCAGGGTCCGAACCAACCAACTCAAACTCGACTTTACTAAAACGATGTCAATTACTCATCATTCTCAACGGGATGACCTCCACATGGTCTCTCAATCACCCCCTTGATGAGTATATTGACAAACCCAGAAAAACATGAAGTTGAGTTTGAAGAGTCCAACATGGTCCAAAGTAGGGAATGAAACTTATGACCATGTCGACAGAAGGAATCACTAGAGCAACTCAAGAAAGAGTAAATTGTTCTCCAAGCTCTAGATTCCCAAAAGACTTTTCTCCAATCTATTCTCCCCCTTTTGGCAATAAACACATCAAGAATACAAAAGAGAGAATAAGTCATGATGATGGATGAAATGACTGAAGTTTGTTTATTCTTAGCATTTAGAGCCATGAGAATTATCCAAAATGACCATAATGTATTACACCAAGCCATAACTCAATGAACTGCTATCCAGATCATGACAGGATATGTATAAGCTAGCTAGAAGCAATTAGATGACAGTCTGAATTTTAGTGCGTTTGTGAGCATGTCAAGTCATCAATAAGCAAAGTCTAGCTAGAGACATCCAAGGATGATGCAAGCCATGTCAATCAAGCTAAGCGGAACCAAGAATCTAATATCGAGTCCAAATAGAGTGTTATATACTCAAGAGTGAAACAATGGTTCAAGTACTTGATCCTTTTGATAGCTCAAGCAAATTGAGCACAAATGACATTTTTCTTTTGGAACTTATGGTTGCTTTCAACCAATATTTTTATCATGTGCTAGATCTCAAGCCATTCTGCGACTACTCCAAGCAAGAAGCTTAAGAAGATAGTCTAGGTCATCCAAAACTCCCCGAGTTCATGCCTAGTGCAATGGCAAGCCGCCTCATGAGAAAGAATTGGTGAGATCGGTTTTTCGCACAAAAGAGATCTTTTTGCTTTTGACAAGTTGTACTAACTCATGTTACATCAAGAGTTTAAGACAGCTCAATCTAAGGCTCAAAAGAGATTCAACGCTCAACTCAGCCTATTTGACATGGCATGAATCATAAAAGGATAGCTCAAGAAAGACTAAACTCGAGTGCTAATCATGACAAGTTTTTAGTGTAAATTGAGCAAGTTTAATTAACTCATCATGGCATAAGCTAGTCTACACATATGAAGTCATGATAAATGTAGCAAATAAGCATAAATCATGGCAAGATGTAAAGCATCGTAAGCATGTCATAACCGGATAATAATCAAGGCTCAATGTATTTATATTACAATGTAGAATAACATGCGAAAAATCCAGCTCCCCCTCAACATGTGATGCAACTTTTAGTTCAAGTTGAGTTAAGTCAATATTACATTCCAGAAGCTCCCAAATTAACTCCCCTTGAACCAAAGCAATAAAACGAGAAGTCGGCAAAGAAAACAGCGGTCCTTAAAGCATAGATAAGATATAGAGGATATTATGGCTCGATCGACTCTCATCTACCCCATATGACTCTGTGACTAATAGTGACCGTAAAACACACACTAGAGAGCAAACACGCACTGCTCACCCGAAGGTGGCCCGACCCTCGCTAGATCGCAAGAAGTGAGTGAGCTAAATCTAGTGAGATAAGAAACAGCTAATAGAGCATCCTGAAAGCATAAGATAAGAGTAAGAAGTCTAAGCAACTAGACAAAAGAACCACTCTAACCTATGCTGGAAGGACTAAACCCATGCACCCATATGCAATGCAATCAGAAAGGAGTAAGAGCATAATAAATATAGTAAAGCAGTAAAGCACAAGCTCCCCCTCACAACAGTCCATAAGGACAAACCACCCCAAGCTCTCCCCGCAGAGCTGAAAACCTCGAGCCATCCAAAGGCTTGGTGAAGATGTCAGCCAACTGATGGTCACCCTCCACAAACTGGAGCACGATGTCACCCTTCTCCACATGGTCTCTAAGGAAGTGAAAGCGAATGTCGATATGCTTGGTCCGAGAATGCTGCACTGGGTTCTTAGCAATGTTAATTGCAGAAGTGTTATCACAAAATAGTGGAACACTGTCGATAACTAACCCAAAGTCCCGCAGGGTCGAGACCATCCAGCACTTGGCTACGAATCGGCCGCAGAACGCACTCGGCCTCTGCGGTGGATGTGCAACACCGGACCGCTTCCTCGAGGACTAGGAACGAGAGAAGTGCCAATGAATTGGCGGTGCCGAAGTGCTCTTCCTGCTCATCCTACACCAAAGAAAGTCTCGCATCCGAGTTGGCTCTTAGGGAAAGACAGATGAGGAAGAGTACCGATACCATAGTCAATGGTAGCTCGAAGGTACCGGGATGCGCTTCACCGCTGGCGGTGAGATACGCGAGGTGAAGCTCAAATCGAGCACAAAGACACGAGAGAAGTGTATGTCCGGTCTCGAGGCAGTGAGGTACAAGAGGGAGCCGATCATACTTCGATACTCCTTCTAATCGACTAGCTCGCCGTCTTCATCTGGGTCGAGTGGAATTGATGTAGCCATAGGAGTGGACACCGGCTTTCCATCACTCATATCGAAGCGCTTCAGGAGGTCTCGAGTGTACTTGCCATGATGCAAGAAGGTACCCTCCCGAGTCTGCTTAATTTGGAAGCCAAGCAAGAAACTCAACTCGCCCATCATGCTCATCTCAAATTCGAGCTCATGACATCGGAAAACGGGAAACGAGCATGCGAGGAGTCAAGAAGATGATGTCATCCACATAACCGACGAGCAGAAAGTCGGTGCCTAGCCGGCGGATGAACAAGGTCTTGTCGACTTTTCCCATTTCAAAACCATGACTCAACAGATAGGACTTAAGTTTTCATACCAGCCACAGGGGCTGCTTAAGTCCATACAAAGCTTTGGAAAGCTCAGAGACATGGTTTGGGTATTTGGGGTTTTCAAACCGGAGGTCGTCTCACATAGACTTCTTCCTCAATAAGGCCATTGAGGAAGGCACTCTTGACGTCCATCTGGTAAAGCTTGAAACCCTTAGAAGTCTGCGAAGGCAAGCGTGATTCTAATGGCCTCAAGTCTAGCTACAGGGCAAAGGTCTCCTCAAAATCTAGACCCTCAACCCGGGAGTACCCCGAGCTACCGCCTAGCCTTGTTTCTAATAACCACACCATCCTCGCTCGCTTGTTCTTGAACACCCACTTAGTTCCATGATATTGTGACCTTGTGGGGTGCAACAAGCGTCCGCACCTTGTTTCTTTCAAAGTTCTCTAGCTCCTCATGCATGGCATTGACCCAAGACTCGTCGATAAAGCATGACAAACGCCTTTGGGCTCAAAGGAAGCTCTGGCGAGTGGAGACAGAAAAGTGACACGCCGCACTTGGAGCGTGTGACTCGCTCAAAGAGATCTCCAATCATCCGCTCGGAAGGATGAGATTTTGAATATGTCTTGGAGGACCCGGATGAGAAGAAGAAGTGGCCTCTACCTCGTGACCTGACGGGGTAGGAACAGAGCCACTAGCTCCAGAAGAAGCAGAAGGTAAGGGCCGATCACCTCGAGGTGCGGTGGAAGAAGGCACCTCAAGGGGTGGAAGTGGGGCCGGATCGGGTAGACAACCCTCATCTCCATCATCCTCATCATCCACGAAGATGGTCTCGGATCGCTCTAGAGAACTCGAGATATCCGCCTAGTCCCGGACCGCCTCATCAAGGTTACCTCACGTGTTTCTACCATTTTGCTAGACTCGCAGCCTGCACCCTATAGGCCCGCCAAGAAGTCGAGTAGCCTAGAAAGAGTCCATCACAGGAACGTGACTCAAACTTATCTAGGTTCCCGGACTTCAGAGTAAAACACTTGCAACCAAACACACGAAAATGAGAAACGCTGGGCTTTCTCCCGTATCTCAACTCATATGAAGTGCGGTGCAAGTGTGCCCGAAGAAAAACTCGATTTGAAACATGGCACGCGGTAGCTATAGCCTCAGCCCAAAACTTTCGCGGTGTAGAGTATTCATCAAGCATCGCCCGGCCATCTCGACCAAGGTACGGTTCTTCCTCTCCACAACGCCATTCTCGCCGAGGGACGATGGAGAAGAGAACGGTGCTCTACACTGTCTCACCACGAAACTCTCAAAGTAGGAATTCTTGAACTCCGTGCCATTGTCATCGCGGATCGCTCGTAAGGCACCGGAAGCTCAACGAAAGCCTCACCGAAAAGACCTCGAAATGTGTAAACGTCTCATCCTTCGAGGCCAAGAAAAACACCCAAGAATACCTCGAGAGGTCATCGACTACGACAAGAACAGACCACTTCCCTCCTGCTGACTGCACTCGAGCTGGTCCAACCGTGTCCATATGGAGCACCGTCCTGCATCTGTCATAGTCACTTGTGACCGGAGGGTGAGAAGCGGCAACCATCTTGCCGTGCGGCATGGAGCGCAAACAAGATCTTTGACCATCTTGAGTTTCGCAGACCACGAATGAGATCGTGGCCGCTAACTCGAGTCAAATGGTCAAATCCAATATTACCAAGTCTCCTATGCCAGAAGGAAAGGTCGCGGGACTCAGAAGCAACCAAACACCGGAGAGGATCACCAGAAGACTCAATAAAATCAGCACGAAAGATCCTCCCATAACGAGAAATCCCGCAAACCGTAGCACCAAGAATCAACAATTTTGCGCGTTTTCTTAAAACATACTTGAAACCGTCATCGGTGGTGAGAAACCGAAAGCAAATTGTAATGCAGTTTACTCACCAAGGCAACATCTTTTAAAACAAATGAGTCATTAACGCGCACAGTACCTTTGGCAATAACGCGTCCATTTAAAGTCTCCAAAGGTGATAGTCTCATCACCTGAAGCTCGGGCTAGGGAAGAAAACCAACGTGAATCTCCGGTCATGTGTCGTGAACACCCGGAGTCTACGAGCCAAACCTTTCCCTTCCCTGCCCGGCGAACCTGAGTCAAACAGAGAGTAAAGTCTCAGTACTGGGGTAAATCAACAGTGATTTTGGCACCCAATACTGAGTAACACGTCGAGCAGATGAAGTAGTCAAGCACGACTGACCTCTTTCTACCCTACGCCTCCGTCGCTCAGCAGCGTAAGGTCCGTGTGCGGACTGAAGTCGCTGGTCGGGTCCGATCGCTTCTGAAGAGCGAGTCGGCGCACCGACAGCAAGCTGATCACGCCGCGGGTAGGCATCTCGATAGGAAAAGCGAGATCTACCCTCAGAACGGCGGAAGTCACGACCAGAGGGAGCATGAGAACGAAAAACAGAAAACTCGGAAGAACCAAGTCCTCGATGCTGCCCAAAACTACCAACAGTAGCAAACCTAGACCTCGTGTTGGTCTTAGGTGCACTCAAGGTCTGGGGCTGACCCTGAATACGCCTAAGAGACACAACACGGTCTCTTCGCGCGATCTCGGCGCACTTGAAGCAATGGTCAACCAAATGCCCATCCTTCTGACAGAAGGTGCAATGATACCGCCTCGAGGGGTCAAGCTGCAGTGAAATCACCTTCTCGTCGAAATCCTTGGACAAAGCCCGCTGATTTAAATTGAACTTTCTTGTTCTTTGGCTTGACCTCAAACACACCTGCGGCTACGGGTCTGAGCACGACAGGTGGATGTTTCCTCACATCCTCACGGAGATCATATCCTAGACCCTGTTTGAACTTGTAAATCTTTGATTGGTCTAGAATAAGATTGAGATTCTTCTTGCCTCCTACAAATTTCTCGAGAGTGTTCATAAGGTACTGACACTCCCGAAAGAGAGAGGTGCAAGAGGAGCAAGGAGAAGAAGAAGAGACAGCAGGAGGAGAGGAAGGAGAAGAACCAATAGCAGAAGAGCGAATAGCACGTGCATATTTCTCCTTATGCACGGCCACCTCAACCTTGAGGGCTTCGCAGACACACAGGGGCAGCCCTAATCCTAGCCATTTGGTTCTCGTAACTCTTCCTAAACGCCTCTACCATGTCCTTATCCTTTGCAATACTTCAAAGACGTAAAGCACAAGAAGGATGTGATTTTCTAGAAGGTCCTTAGTTAGCTTCACATTTTTCATCCAAAGGCAATCAATTCAGATTTTAGTTTATTACAACTATTGCATGGTGAGCTAACAGGATCCTTAGAAGCAAATTGAGCCATTTTCTTGTTATGATCAACCATTTCTTGAAATTGCTTAGAAACCGATTCAAGCTCAAAGGTCAATTTAGGACAGTTGGTACAAGAAACAATAGGCTCTAACAGGGAAGCACACAATTCAAAGAATTTTATGGTCCGCCTGCTTTAAGTTCATCTTCGATTATTGCAAGTTTCACAAGATTCGGGCAGATCAAGTAGCATGGCATAAGGTCCTCTAGCAGCAATGTCCTTATCCTCACATGAGGTGGGAGAAATAGTCTCATCAGTAGTAAGTAGGGTAACAGTCATCCTACTCAATTCTAATTCAGCAAGCAGACTAACATTCTCCACCTTAACAATATCAAGCTCGGAGGACACACTATCATGCGAGATCCTTAGTTTCTCCATGTCACCCAAGATAGCACAGCAAGTATCACAATCATTATTTGTGGGAGCAGATGTAAGAGCAATAATCTCTAGAGACAATTTATCTACTTCCTTCTCCAACTCGCTACACCTAGTTTTAGCTCTAGCATGAAATCCTCCTAGTTTAAGAAAAGCTTCATTAAGTTGGTCGTAGGAAGGAAATACCTCGTCGGAGTCGGAGTACAGCTCGCTGTCGCTCAGTTCGCCCTCAAGGGCCATGAAGCACATGCCGGAGAAGTCGCCGTCGCCTTTGGGTTCTTGATCACCCGTCCCGTCGTCGTCGCTCCATCCCTCCACCTCGCTGAGGTCGAGGTCGTCGAAAGCGGTGAGGACGCGGTGGAAGAGCTTCTTCGCCTTCCCAAAGTTGCGGAACTTCCTCTTCCCTTGGACCGGTGCTGAGGGCTTCAAGTTGCGGTTCTTGTCGGTGTAGTCGTTCTTGCCCGAACCGTCAAGTCACCTTTACCCTTCCCAAGCTTGGGACAGTTGCTCGGATGTGGTTGGGGCCCCACACTCGAAACAAATCACGGGTCCTCCTCTTTTCCATCCCTCCTCCTCTTGTAAGCATGAGAAAATCTCCGTGTTAGGAGGGCTAGCTGTTCATCCGCAAGTTGCTCTAACTGATCATCAGTTATGTCACAGAGAGCAGCGAGGGAGAATCCGCACAAAGGCTCGATGAAGAAGATCCGAGCGGGATCGGTGACTAGCGCCATCGATCGTGACTTCGACCGACGAGAGACTATGTCAATCTCGTGAGTCTTGAGGAGCGAGTAAAGCGCGTCAAGAGTCAGGGTCGAGAGGTCCGTGGTGTCCTTGATGGTAGTCACCTTCATCTCCCAAACGCCAAGATCGAGTGCGAGAGGATTTGTCGGCGTTATCCGAGTCGGAGTATGTGAGACCGACGGCTCGGAGGTTGCTCAAAATTTTGTGAAAACGCCGAAAAGCACTCGTCAAGGGACTCTCCAAGCAAGCATCTCGAATTTCATCAGATTCACGCTTGAACTGGTCCTGTCGAACCGTCTTGATCTGGGTGGTGCCCTCATGGTATGCATTGAAGGTCACCTAGATGTCGTAGGCGGACGACAGGTGAGAGATGCGATCAAATTCGCTTCTGCTCAAACCCTGTATTATGATGTTCCTTGCCTTTGCATTGGCCTCAACATCAGGCATGTTCGCCACATTGATGTTTTCATCGGCGAACAATGAATCGACCTTCACCTTCCGCCGATGGCATACCCCTGAGCCTGGATGTATGTTTCCATTCGACTCTTCCAGAAGGGGTAATCCAGGCCATCAAAGATGGGCGGCTTGGTGGAATACTTGTCTGTCGCCATGGCTCGCAGACCGGTTAAGATCTATAGAAAAGAGCTAACCGGCTCTGATACCAATTGTAGGATCGAAAACGGCAACAGAGGGGGGGTGAATGGTGCCTTTGTTAAAAATCGCCCTCAAGTATTCTCGCAATTTTCTCCTCTGAAAGCTATAGAAGCTATGTAGCAAGAAAATAGATTTTGCTCACTGGAAGCCTAAAATAGTTTTGCCGAAAACGAAATTCGACAAGAACCAATTGAAGATAGAGAAGACCAATTCAAGGCGTAACACGTGAAGGTCAATCTGAAACCGGATGAACAAGAAGTTCTTGTAATGCTGAGAAGAAGACCAACAACAAAAAGTATTACCGCTAACAAGCATCATTTGGTTCGGAGGCTTTAACCAAAAACCAAAATCTGACTTGAACTGCACCGATTACAAGAGATGACAAAATCGAGTGAAGAGTCGCTAACCAAATCAAAAGTCTGTGCGCTTGGTGAAAACAAAGAAGAACAGAGTGAATAAACCGAAAAACAGATGTCGATCGAGAAAGCAAAACGCCGAAACTCGTTCGTGAAAGAAACACATCAAAACTGAGTAAAACCGATTCAGACTTTGCTGCCAAAAGAAGACAAGCGACAGAGACTGCACGCAAGATAAAAACCGAATGTCGCAAACAGAAATAAAGCAAACACAAAGAAGGTAAATTTGTCGCTAGCCGACAAAGACAAAACAAAGACAAAAGAAAAATCTGCTGTCAGCCGAACAAGAGTTTGTCTGCAAGAACTCAACCGTGAAAAGGAATCTGCAAAAAAAAACTGCTGCTGCCCAAACTGCACATGAATCACAATATTTGATTGATAGTAAGCTATGAAGTTCGCTGTCCAATACATGCAGCGAAAGACAAACCGAAACCATTCATTTTGGTCTGCAAGGAGACTGCAGCAAAGAAGAAAGGTAAACCCAGAAAAGAAAAACAACCAAAGCTTAGCACAACTCTTTTCTGGCCAAGGAAAACTGAAAAGAGGTGAGTTCTAACGCTACAGCCGAGACCAGATGCTAAGCAATAATCTTGACTGATGAAATGATTTGTCACCCTGACTCGAGAGATGAGCAAAAGAAGTGAAGGATTAATCTGGCAAAGAAAAGAACTACTTGTCGGCACAGAAAGAAAAGATCAACAACCGAAAGCAGAAGCAAGTAGCAGTACTAAGTCAAGGACTAAACACACAAATCTACTATCCATGATCAAGAGGTTGAGAACCATCTTGTGATCTTTTCTGCCAACCTCTGACTGAGCGAGTCTTCTCTCAGGAAGTGAAATTAAATCCAGAACTAAGGGAGATCAAGAACACAACCGCTCGGCAGAACAAGCAATCAAAAGTTTTGCTCTCGGGAAGAAATGGCATGGAGCCTTAAAGATCACCCCAGTTCAGAGCGAACTCAATCATGGCTGCAGGATTCAAGAACTCACTCAACCAGGAGAGAATAGAGTCAATCAAAGAGTTCAAGAAACACAATACGAGATAGAACAGACTTGAACAATTCATTTTGGACTAAATCCTGAACAGAGAGACAACCAGCAAATCAAACAGAGTAGCACATGAAAATAGAACATGAAATGGATGCAGAGAAAAAATATGATTGCATAGAGATGAATGTTTCCAACAACTTTCTACAACCATCTCAAGAACTCAAGAACTCTCTCATCTCTCCAATGCACACAGCTCACTGCTCACGAACACATGGGGAGATGCAAAGAACCTGAACCACCTATTCTGTCTCCACCCACTCCTCAACAACTAAAGCCTCCAAAGCACAACAACTTGCCAAAGGCTCTTTTGACTGAAATGAAACTCTAATTCTTTCTAGAAGCCATTAAAAATTCATGAGGGGTATGCAGCCCTCAACTCCTATTTATAGCCTTGGCTAACGGGTCTCCGCCCGCTCGCCCGCTAAGTCCAACGCGCTGTTCCCGCTTTTGCGCTTTGCGAAATTCCGCCGCCCCCCGCACCTTCCGGAAGCTTCGCGCTCCTTGCCTCGCACGCCTCGCAACCACCTCGAGTCCACGCCGTCTTCGACACGCCCGACCGCTCGACCTCGCCACCGCGCCTAGTCCGGCCACCTCGTGTCTCGCCACGACTCCGCCTCGACGCCCCGCAACACACGTACAAGAAACACGCCAAATAGCACCGCTCGATACATGAAAGCGTAAATAGAGATCAAACCTGTCGAGTCATCAGAATATGCAACCTAAACCCATACGACCATGTTTGACCGAGTCCGACCGAGCCCGTTACGCCACGCAACGTCAGGGTCCGAACCAACCAACTCAAACTCGACTTTACTAAAACGATGTCAATTACTCATCATTCTCAACGGGATGACCTCCACATGGTCTCTCACGCACGATGATTGTCGGTAGTTCTGATTTTTCTAGGAGCATGCCAAGAGATTGATTTCAGGGGAGAGACAATATATAATGTTGTATATTGCTCCAAAGTTTTTCACAAAGAAACATAAACTACTTGTGGAGCATTTCCAACTATATTCCAAGATCAAAACTCTTTTCAATATAGTTTTTAATAAATTAAGCTTTCAATTTTTTTTCAAAAGCAAGCTCATTTTCAATAAAAATCTTTAAGATTGCAAAAGTGTGCATTAAGAGTAATTTTAAGCATTTAATTTTATGTATGAGTTGTAAATACCCTTATGAGCCAATATACATGAATAATTTGGGCTCAAATGGCAAAAAACGCACTTAAGTGCTAGATTGTGACTATATAGATCAACTTAAGATTTTGGATGAGTTTCAAAACTAAATAACTTTTGATTGGTTGGCCTTTTTCAAAACTTTTAAATACCAATAATGCTTGAAATAGCCAACTCTAGGTTTTTGATATTGAACACTCCCTCAAATTCCTTTTAGAATTAATTTTAGCCAACTTTTGAGTTTAAAACCAAAACAAAATACTAAATTGATAGTTTTGGAAAACCTTTGAAATGCATTTGTATACATTTTTCAACTATTTTTTCAAAGATATACTAATAATTTCAAGTTTTTGACTTTTGGCTAAATGGCTCAATTTAAAAAAACAACACTAGCACTTAATTAATTTAGGCACACATAGGGATGTGATATACATGAATATGATTTAACACTCTCCCTTAATGTGCCACTAAACATCTTGCTCATGATTTACAATAATGAAATTTTAGAACAAGAGCAAGAACACCCCTTTTAAGATTTTTCATGTAATGCAACCTACACAAGGATAGGAGCTAAATATTTCAATGTAAATACTTGTTATCGAGAAGGCATTGGTTCATTTTGATACCCAGAACTTGGTTGGGTCCATGAATGTTAGCCACAATGGATTTGGGCACCTAAATGGCCCTAACATTTACTTTGTGTAAACTAACATTTTTAGTAAACACATTGCCATATTTATCTTTCCTAAGCAAATAATATTCATTAATAAGAGATAGCTCAGGAATGGTACCTTTGGGACAATCCTTACTTACATGTCCCTTTCCCGACAATTATAGCAAGTTTGGCAATTGCTACCTCTCCTTATCTTCTTTTCTTACTTATTGCCGGTTTGCCTCTCTATTGATAGATTTTTCTTGTTTTTCACCTTGTTGGGGCACTTGGAGGCGAAGTGACCCATATTGTTGCATCCAAAGCATTTAATATCGTGGAAATGTTCTCCAAATTTCTTTGGGATGCTCTTCATCTTTTTCTTGGAGGTGAAACCAATACTTTCTTTGACTTTCCAATATTTTTTCAAGAGAGACATTTCCTTTATAACTTTTCTCCAAGTCATTCTTCAATTTTGTGACTTGGGCCTTGAGCTCATTATTTTCCTCTACAATGTTAGTATTGCAATGCATAGAGGAAATAGAAGCATCTAATTTAGAGCAATAAGGTATATCTAGTAAATCATCACATGATGTAGATATACTAACTTTAGATGAATTGCAAGAGCTAGGAACTACACATATCATATTATCTATTAAATTACATATAATTCAAATATCCATATTTGACTTAGAATATTCCTTGAGGAGAAGAATTTTATGTTCTCCTTTTATCTTATTATAATCATTTTGAAAAGAGACATGTTCATTCTTCAAAATCTTATATTTAGTTTTTTCCTTCCCAAGAAATTCATTAAGTTCTTCTAACATGTCCATCAACTCATCATAAGAAGGTACATCATTGTTATCATCATTATTTACCTTCTTATTACCTTTTGCCATGAAGCATTGAGTTGATGTGGAGGGAATAGTGGATTCTTCATCGTCAAATCTAGAAGTTGAGCATTCATCTCCCGACGTCCGTTCTTGTATGCAATTCTCATCGGTTGATGTGGACATTTCATACTTGTCTTGAATTTTTGTCCACATATTATGAGCGCTCTCAAGATTGCATATTGTATTGAACACCTCTACACTCAAGGCACTAAATAAAGTGTTATTAGCTTGACCGTTGAGATGTAAGCATTTCTCTTCCTAAATTATTGGAGCAATAGGATCCAATGGAGGAGAAAAATCCTGAATATGCATATTAAAGAAAATATGAATCAATACTTATGAATCCTCAAAACATAGAAGAGCTCCCCCTAAATGTGTGTATACAAGTCTGTATAAAGAAAACATATGCACATATTCAATTTGAACTATTTGTGGAGTTCAATCTATATTTTGGATCCAAGGAATGCACTAATATATGAGAGTGTGATTTCGAATGCATACATCAATGATTTCACCTTTTGATCCATATAATACTAAGTAATATTATAATCAATGAACAAAGTTAGTCTCTTAAATGCATTTGTCATTATCACCAAAATCACATAATGGTATTTGTCATTATCACCAAAACCAACTTAAATAGAGTTTGATCTTTCACTCCTCCTCCTCCTCCCCACTCCTCCACTCCGCCTGCCGGTCGCCTCCTCCTCCCCTACTCCTCCGTTTCACTTATCGGTCGCCTCCTCCTCCCCACCCCACGCGTTGGCATGGGTCACCGTGCGTCGCAGCGTGGGGCAATGCAAGGCCTTCTAGGGCGACTACGACAACGATGGCATTCTCCTCCTCCCCGGTGAGTAGTAAGATCTTTGTTTCTATCCCCCTAATTTATCTTATGGTTTTTAATTACTTCGTTATTCGTCCTAGATTTTGTTCGGAATTTAATTCGGTGCATCTAGCTCATCAGTCATTTTTGGTTTGAAATAGATTGTAACTGGAAGTTAGATCAGTTCCATGCGTATCATCCGATCAGTTCAATGCTTATGCCAAATTACAGGATTGATGCAACAGCGTTGGCAACCTAACCTTACAAAATCAAAACTAATGTCCATATTCTGACATGCCAAATCTTATTTGCTCTGTAATGAACTGTTAGCTTTCGTAATAGATTTAGGCATCAAGCCTTTTATCTAAAATCTAGAAAGTGAACCCCTCATGGCTAAACCTTGTGTATATGCAGCTACAGCGATGAACTATTTTTGTATCACCTAAATACTTACTTTTCATCCCCATTATTTTCAACTCTGATTATTTTCATTCCTTTTTTATCCCTATTTTGTTCTTCCTTTGTGAACAACAAGCAGGGGAGCTTTTCAATTTCCAATATACAAACATGGGATGTGCTTAATTTTGGGGAATAGTAATTACCCTGTAATCATTGAGAATTGGTAAAATACTCATTTTTAATCTACAACTAGGGGTGGAAACGGATCGGATACGATCGAATAGTATCAAATACGAATACGAATCCATATTTTTAAAAGAATATGAATACAAATTCAAATATTCTCAAATACGAATACGAATATTTTTTAATATGGATTTTCTCGGATACGAATATCGGATAAATGGATTCCTAGCAGTTTTGCCGATTTTTCACCGGATTTTGACCGGTTACCGGTTTTAAACCACCTAAATTCAAATTTTGAATCACAAAATTCGTACAGATTTTCCATGGGTTCTAGAAACGGATCGAATACGAATCGAATAGTCTTGAATACAAATACAGATACAAATATTCTCAAATACGAATGCGAATATGAATATTCTTAAATACGGATACGAATATTCTCGAATACGAATACAAACATTTTTTAATACGGATTTTGCTTACCACATTTGTGTTTTCTCGGATACGAATATCAGATAAAACGAATTATCTATTACCGTTTTCTACCCCTAGCTACAACCTCCTCTTCCCTATCAATTCCGCGGCTATCACCACGAAGTACTCAAACAACGATTGTCGGTGCCCTCCATGCCGTTGTTGTCCTTCTCTCCTATTCTATAAGATTTAGTTAACTTATCCATGTGTATGTTATGCCCGATGAATCGCTAGAGAGAGCACAAGATTGATGGGATTTTTAGTTAGGTAATACTGTTCTTTTTCATTTTTGTGATATCAGGTTATCATATATAGTATAGTTTCCTTTGTTAGTTATTAGCCTTGATGTTAGATTCCATGCAAGGACCATTTTCTCTGATTCACTGCTTCACTTTACTTCCTTTGGTGTTTATCAAAACATGTTCGATGGAGCTTCTTGCCTTTTGAGCAAAATAACCCACTTGGGCTTGAGGTTCTGTTGCATATTACTGAAGTTGTCTGTCTTGCCCACATAGCTTGAGCTTTTCGTTCTATCCTGTTTGTCGTGTTCAAACTTAAAACACATTTTGTTCAAGTTTACGGGCTTTTCTTCAATTCATGACTGGGGTATCTGTGTGCCTAAATAGAGGAGATGTCGATCCAAAATCTCAATAGGTTTGGTTTTTCTCTTATGTGTTTTTATCAATGCATTGTTTGCAGTAGGGCACATACCATTTTTTCATTCTTATTATTTTCTTGCTCTTATTTTGACTAGCATGCAGAAGTTGTAGGGCCTTCCTTGGTATCCATTATTGTAGATCACATATTCCTCTCTACTAAAGATGCTGGTAAGGACTAGCTCCAAAAACTCTAAATATGCTACTTTTAGTCATCCATGATGACTTTCTTGTTAAATTCATTTGTGTCAATAGAGTTTCAACTTGAACTTCTTAGACAATATTTTAGGTAATGCTTGGTAGTTGTGGTGCCAGTTTGGTGGATCCTCGTGGAAAGCTTGTTGCTCGTTCCTACGATATTTTAGGTGGTGTCACATTTCTCTAAATTAAATTCACCATAACATCAAATTTATCAGTGCTTTATCTGATTTCTGCAGGCTTGTATTCAACTTTTGTATTCCAGAAGCCTGACCCAAATGCAACACCACCTATTGTAACACCCGAATTGCATGATCTTGATAATACTCATGAAGAGGTCTACTCATCCGCACTAAGCAGCTGTAGATTTTAGATTTCTGTTTCAATGGTAAATGTTGGTTAACACTTGATTGAAACAACAGGAGTGGCTCTGGAGGTAGTAGGCATCAGTGGATGTTGGGAGGCGCTCATAGTCGGACACAATTCCCATGGATCATGATAAAGGCATCCTGGGTTCAGGACCTGCAGATATGAGGCTTTAATTTGCATGAAATTCATATGTAGCTGCAAACTAGGTGCAATGACACTCCCTCAATTGGCAGTGCATGGTAATGCTCTGTTTATGCTCTGACCTATCGTGATTCACAGGTTGATCATAAGTCCTCGCCGTGTCCTCCTCGGCCCACAGGGATGACCCCATGTTCCGCATTGTTTAGAATTGTAGGGTTTAGAGTGTCCATGGATGTTGTATTGTGATCAGGTGGTCCCAGGCTAGCACAGCTGCGGGCCAAGGCGGCACAGGCATTGAGCTCCTGTGTAATGCAACTATGTACTTGTTTTCCCTGGGTTGGGCGGGATTTGGGTATGGTCTGATGGGGGAGGATGGAATTGGGTCCTGTTTCGTGCACTTTCGTGTTATTTAGGGTTCTAGTGTGGTTTTGAGCTTGACTCGGGGCAATGCTGCCAAGAATTTGAGCTGTCTCCTGGGTTCCTATGTTTTGGGGGCCAAAAGGTTTCGTGCTTTGCTGGGATTGGCTACTTTCATGGTGATTTATGTGCAATGTGGTAGGGAATTTCGTTTGTTCATGGGAAATTCTATGTAAGGGTTGCATTGAATTGGTGATATCTCATATTCTTTGTGGAGTAAACTATTGACCTTTGTCAGTTTTTGAGTTAGCCCATGATTAGTTTTGGGTTCTTCCTCGTAGTAGGGAGTTTCAATCTTTGCTTGAAGTTCTCTTGGTTACTTGGACATGAGCTCAGGTTCTGGGTTTCATGGGATTTATATGCTGTTGAATTAGTGGATTTGACCCAATGCTAGTGTAAAATGTTGGAAATTGATGTGTTGGGTGTAAACTCTAAGTTATTCATGTGGTTGTGTTGGTACTTTGATGTTTGGGGAAGTTTAGCTTTCGCTGATACTTTTAATTTTAGTGCTTCTCATGTGTGTTTTGATCCAGGGATGCAAAAGTAAATGTTTGGTCTTGGGTTGAGTTATTGGGATTAAGAT
Organism: Bonia amplexicaulis; assembly: GCA_036346245.1. Classification (NCBI taxonomy): domain Eukaryota; kingdom Viridiplantae; phylum Streptophyta; class Magnoliopsida; order Poales; family Poaceae; genus Bonia; species Bonia amplexicaulis. Next base: position 17,246,812 of record CM070751.1, on the reverse strand, counting down.
TTCTTGGACTTGAGCTCGAATTTGAGCTCGTTGATTTCATTTGGACCTTGAATGTAGGTTGTCTGTGTAGGTCATTTGAACCAATAACTGAATAGAGATGTGTTTTTTTTGTATGTGTGATTGGCTAGACTTTAGGGCCGATATCATTATACGTGTGTTTGTTGTTGCTTTGGTGGATTTAAGAACTTAATTGATCCCATAAAGGAATTTATCTTTGCATGGTAATTCAAGGTTTTGCTCTAGAAATTTGTCTATTTTACCTTACATTGTGCTCAGTCACTTGCCCTACCATGTGAGCATGGTGATCAAATATGATGGTAATTGTTTAGAACCTGTTGTAGAACTATTGCTCACTAGGACCTATTTTAATATGATCATGATTCTTTTTTGTACCATGGGGAATTAGCACTTCTTCATTTTGGTTGGTTTCAATTAGTTCTATTCTTCTTAGGAGGGATTGATTCAGTACGTGCTATCTTTGGCCGTTGCTCTTGTTCTCCCAAGTGGAGTCAGATGTGAAAATGATAAATAATGCATGTTGTCCTGCATGTGCAAATTCAATTAGAATTTCCTTTGCTACAAACTTCGAAGTTATGCCTATCTTTTCTTATGAGAATATTTTTAGTTTTGGTGTTTCCAGTCGATGGTAGTGAGGAGTGCGGAGTCCATCAGCGACGGAGAGGGAGGTTCGATCAGATCTAGACTGCAACAAGCCATGTCACTTCCTTAAGCCAACTTAAAAAATTATACATTGAAGATGCTCCATGCCTTACCTTTAAGAATCGATTTAAGGAATAAACATTGGGGATGTGCTATGATTCCCACCATGAGGAGGAGCCCGTTGTCGCTGGAGAAGAGATTCTTGCCCTAACCTACTTCGAGCTGGCTTGATTTTCTTTTTTGATTCGAGTTAAAATTCTACCAATCGAGGAGAAATTATTTTGAATCGAGTTGATTTTTTTGAATTCTAGTTGAAATTTTTCATTTTTATTTTTTTATTTTTCTAAAGTTGGGAGTGGATGAGCGTGGCACCAGGCACGGCGTGGAGAGGACATTGCGCTCCTGTAGTGTGAAGGGGGACAACGATGAGGATATGTCACATGGGCGGCATGCTCGTGAGGTTTGATAGGTGAGGTTGACCTTAAATTAGATGTCATCATCAGCACATACACCCTCGTAAGGGTATGTACAATACTATAATATTAGCGGTCAATAAATTTTGCTACCTAAGATTTTTGCTGATATGGGTGAGAGAGAAGAGGGAGCGAGTAGCTGTTTCTTTGTAAAGAGACGATCATGTAGATAGCCTAAAATACCATTGTATGAGTTATTTTCTATTACAAATATTTTTTCATACTATAATTAAAAGATTATGAAATTCCATAGACACAACTTTAAGAGATAATCCATTGTAGAAGTTGTCTTTTGTTTTGTCTCTATATGATATGGAGAGGTATATAGATAATAATTGTCTATACAACTCTAATCCTCATTATTAGAACCACGTTTTCGGTTGCTGACTGTTAACAGAGATTAAGGTCCTATTCAAAAGTGTTATGCCTTTTGGTTTTTTGGCTGAAATAGCACTGTAGAGGCTCTTAGCTTTTTTTGATGTATTCAATTAAACAAAAATAAATTAAAAATAGAAAACAAAAACAACATTATATCTCTATGAATATTGCAAATGAAAAAGGAAAAAAAAAGAAGAAAAAAAAGACAAGCTAAGAAGCCAACACGTTTTAAACGGTTTTAGAAGCTAGAAACTGTTTGAAACGAGCCTAATAATCTCACCATACATTGGGGTGCTTAGTTTGGCTGAAATAAGTTGATTTATAGTTTATTTTGCACCAGGGTCGTGCCGTGAAATTTGGAGGCCCTGTACAAAGCTCTAAGTAACGGCACGGCCTTGGATGAATGGACATTGGACGAGCCGGCTGGCCGGCGCTTGGCGGAGACGAGACGAACATGAACTGACGAAGTCACGAATACAAGAGAGAATACGAAACGTCGTGGGGGCCTCGGGGCTCGGAGCCGAGAATACGAAGCGCCACGCACGCTGAAGTCGTCACGGAGACGCAGCGGACTCGAGCTAGGCTCGGGGCTAGGGTGAAAACGGATCGGATAGTTTTCGTCGGATCCGGACGGATACAGATACGGGTTGTGTTGGATCGGATTTTTTTCGGATAGTTCTCGGATCGGATATGGATACGGATTTTTTTATCGGATACGGATACAAATACAGTAAACCTAGTATCTGTCGAATACGGATATGGATAATCCGGATAATACGAAACCGGATATCCGGGATTTTAGCCCAGTATACGAAACCGGATACAGATACGGATACGGATACAGTAAGCCTAGTATTCTTATGCTTATTTAGATTGCTATCATGGAGGACTTGGTGGATGAAATGGAGGAATGAAATGTTCTTATGCTTATTCAAATTGCTATTATGTCATCATGTGTATTCCATGAATTGCACGTTGTTGCTACTTATATAGTTATGTTATGATCGGCTATTGGGTATATTTATTATAGATAAAAAGACTATGCTTGTTTAGATTTGATGAATATTTTGACAAAATGAACTATTTATGTATTTTCGTTAATTTTGGATGTATAGTTTAAGGGGTTTTCATGTTCCGATAAATATTCGTAACCGTATTCGTTTCGATTCATATTCGATCCGTATCTGTATTCGATATTATTCGTATTTGTATTCGTATTCGAGTTATCCGTATTCGTATCCGTATTCGAAAAAAATATGAAAATAAATATAGTAGAGATATTATCCGTCCGTATCCGATCCGTTTTCACCCCTATCTGGCGCTCTGGCCTCACACGAATACATGGGCCTTCTCCTGCTGGGCTGATTTTTTGAGGCACTGGAAATTGGAGGGCCCTGTACGGTCGCACGGCTTGCACTCCCATGGGCCCGGCCGTATTTTGCACTGTACCTAATGGTGTGTTATTTGACGTAATTAAATTAAAATAATTAAAAATAAAAAACATATTAGCTCATCACAGACAATGCAAATGAATATATGAAAGAAAGAAAAAAACAAAAAAGCTAAAAAAACCAAAAAATCAGAAAAATATGAAATCAAAGAATAATAAACTAGACTCAGGCCGAAAAGAGCGGAGCAGAGCCTACCAAACTTTAATTCGATGCCATCAAAACGCAAGCCAAAATGCCGGGACATACCAAAATTAGCCAGGGAAACTCTGGCAGCAATCCAAGGAGCCACGGTCAAAAGAGCACCCTCGCTCGCTCACCGAGTCACTGTTTTCTCCTGCGATCACTCGTCAGTAGCCAGTCAGCAATGAGCACGTCGGGTGGCAGCGCGCATGATTACCGGGGTCCCCGGCAGACAGCGCCTGCTGCCGCCGCAGGCAGCTTAAGCACCGGCACGTTTGATTCCGCAGCTTCCCTCACGCCCCAGCACAGCATGCGCGGCCGCGCGCGCACGGCCGGCACTAGCCTAGCCGGGCGTGGCCTCTGCCTGCGCGCATCTCCCGCCGATACGCTCGCCCCTCTCCCCGTGTCCCCACGCCCTCCTGCTGCGAACGGGCGGACAGCGTTGCAGCGCGCTGTCGTCGCTGGCCTGGCCATGATGAGGCATCACCGGTGCACGTACCTGCAGGCTGCAGGTGCTGCGGCCGAAAAGTTGACGGGCCTGTACACCACAGGGAGTACGTATGCGACGCAGCGTTCTTGCACACGATCAATCTGCACGAGCAAAACTACGGCGGAAGGTAGGCAGTGGATTGGAAATTGAAGGGTTTGTGCAGCTTTTCCTTCTAGGCTCCGAATGGATTAGTAAATGGCGTTACTCTTGTTACAGTTACACACTTAAGACTTCACTTCTAGTCCAGTGGACAGTGGTTGCTGTACTTAGCAGCAGCTAACGTACTGCTAATAACCAAAGCAACCAGTGCCTCCCGAGTGCTGCACGTAAGTACCGGAGACGGGGAGCGTCCATGAATTTTGACAGCTCTCAGCTGCATCCAAAATCACTCGTAATCAGAAATCCCCTTAGAACCCACTCCGCGGTTGAAGACGTACGGTGGCGCGCCAAATTATGTCCCTTGCCCAAGAGTCGAGCCGACGACCCTGTGCCTGTCAATCCCTCGGCCGCGCCAGCCATAGGGAGCTCAGCGCCCGGAGCCGCGAGAAGTAGTCGCTGATGACGAGCAGCGCGCGAGCCGCCTGCCGGGTCGTCAGGATCCGGTGCATCTGCTGCAGAGTCTGCTGCCTCAGAAGGTCAGCCTACGAATGGGCAATTGGGCATCGGCAACAACAAGAACGATCGTCAGGCAATGAACAATGCAAGGCTTCCACTGATGTGGCAAATGGATTGACGGGGTTCGTGTACCTGACGGAGGAAGTTCTCGAGCGTGCTGAGCTTCGCCATCGCAATGGCCATCTGGCCCATGTAATTGGCGATGTTGTCGGCGCCAGCTGACGGCCCGACAGCCGCGGCGGAAGTGAGAGTCTCCGCCAGCGTCTGCTGCAGGGCTTCCATACCCTGCGACAGGGCGTCCTCGGCCTGCTGGGACGACTGCTGAAGATTGCAGATGCCCATCAGCTGTTGATCCGTCAGGGGCTCAAGGTGGCTGGCAAGAACCTGTACATGCATACCAAATGGCCATCAAGGCTCAAAGAGAATGGTGGCATGATGGCATCGATATTTAGCTTTCAGTGCTTGGTTATCCGGCTATCTAGCTTACTGAATACCTTCAGGAGTTCCGACGAGCGGAACCCTCCAAGCCACATGAAGAACCGCTCGGCAGGGCTCATCCACATGCCTGACAAGACATGGAACACATCGGATTTTGTGGCGAAGCTCTTCAACCTGAAGACCTGGTCATAGTGCATCATCACGGCGTCAACAAGAACACGCAGCTCGTCGTCGCTGATTTGCGCATTTAGAGCCACCCTGAGGTCGTTGATGTGGCGCTGGTGGTCGTCGAGCCACCGTGCGTACTCCAAATCAAATGCTACGGCACCTGCAAAAATTGATATTTTTTTGTGGTAATTATCCAGCAAAACGAAGAAACTTTCAATACATGTAACATAACAAATTTGAATCAGACGTTTCCTAGCAATTGGAACTACATAGAAATTAATTCGACAATACAGTATCACATTAAACACTGTGCACAAATCTGAAACCAAAATGAAATTCAGCTTAGGTTCCTAGCTCCTAACAGAGCTACACAACAGAATCAGTATTGCATCGATATTTTCGAACAAGTATGCCCGTATAAATGCCATGATTAAATAAAAAATTGAGCAACTGGGAATACCATTCCCTCCAATTGAGTATCCATGATCGCTTGAACCTCCACTTGCGATGAAGATTCCCTGTAACAAATACCCAAGTGCATATATCATCAGCTATGAAGTACCGATACGTCGCAGAGCTGAGGTACGCGTACTTGATACATATAAATATGTGGCGATACGGTATCGAAAAAGTATCAGTGCATCTCAGCCCAAAAATAAATAAAAAATACCGTGATACAGCTTCGATACGTGGTGATACGCTGTCGATACATACGAGCCCATTCTGGCCCAACTGGTCGAAGCTGGCCCACCTCTCGTCGCCACTGCCCTACTACTCCCGTCGATCGTCCAAACCCAACGCGCAGTCATGCCTCCACACATTTGTATCGCACCTCCCCGCAAAACCACTCCTCGTTGTCCGTCACGGCCGCCGCCTAGATTTCACCTCTCCACCGACACCTCTCCGGCCCCTCCAGTCGGGCCGCCTCCCGCCGCCTCCTCCCCGCCACTCCTGTGCTCCCACCGCTTCTCCCCGCTCCCACCACTTCCCTCTCTCTGCCACTCCCGCCGCTTCTCCCCACCGCCCCCGCCTCCCGTCGCTCCCCTGCCGCTTCTCCCCGCCGCCCCTGCTCCCGCCGCTCCCACCACTTCTCGCCCGCCGCTACTCCCCCGCCGCATAAATAAGGATAGATGTGATACATGTCTGCCGCCACTTGCATCTGTAGTATATTTTGGCTGTGATACATGTCTGGTGCATTGATGTTCTAGAATATGGGTAGATGGTTGTCTATGGTGCATTGGTGTTTACTAATAGATGATCTCAGTATTTACATAGTGGTAAATGTTAATTATTCTGTGGTGTTTACTTGTTTGCTATATACTACCATGGTAATTATTCTTTGCTATTTTGATACTATACCTCTTGCTATTTTAGGAGATGGATCCAATTGATTTAAACACCAAGTGAATGTGGAAGCATATTGATACTCTAGAGAGATTTACAGGTGGAGGAAATGTGCGATTTAGATGCAAGTATTGTGTTTAGGAATACTGTGGAAGCTACTATAGAGTTAAAGCACACTTGATTAAAATATCGAATGCCGAGATCAGAATGTGCCCAAAAGTGACAATAGCTATCCTTCAGTAGCTTTAGACTGAAGTTGATAAGGCTAAAGAAGAAAACTAGGCTGTAGCATTCAATTCATCAAGGTAATCTCAGTTTCTCCTCTCTTGTAGCCTGCTTACATTTTTTATTTTCATATACACACACGTATATACGTATATATATACGTGTGTATATATACGTATATATATAATATAATATATTCTTGCTGTATTGACGTATCCTTGTTTTTGAAAAATATCGTATCGCCGTACCCGTATCGCATATCGTGGCATCCTAGATCATCACGTATTCAATCGATGATCCCTGACTGCAAAAGGATGCTTATACTGAAAATTGAAGAGTTTACCTGCTGCCTTGCCCGCTGGAGCTCTTGTTCAAGGTGCATCAGCTTGGATCGGCTGCTCTCCAACTGCTGGATGTATGCCTACCAAAACAGGTTTCTTTCATTACTTAATAGCTGTCATGTCCTAATATATATTGCAAGAACAAGTTGCAAAGGGGAACATGACGCTGTAACTTGTAAACCAAATCAGTAAACACAACTTTCTAAACAAGTCATTTTTTATGGTTTAATTTTAAAAAAATACATAGCCAACAGAATCACAAGGAAAGTTGTGTTGATTGTGCTATTTTAAATTTCTTACAGATACCAAACGCTAATGGGGCTATCCAAGTCACCAATATATGCTACCTCCTTAACCCTCCTGCAAATTAGCTCCAAATATCAAACGCATCCACATCGACCGTACCAAATATAACTACAAAGCCTCCCTTCCCTGTAGATTGCAACAGCAGTCTGCTTTGTTCAAGTCCAAAGCAATGCTCCGATAGCTATTTTTCCAGCACCGGTTACAGTTTTGTCCCTATTAACGTCGTGAGCAGAAAAATACATAGGATTCAATGGCAACCAAGTATATATGGTTCACTGCATCTCCACTGATCAAAACGAAACATGTGAACTGGATTACAAGGGAAGCAACCGATAGGTACGAAGGATCACCTTCTTCCTCATCCGGCTCTTCCGGGCAGCCTCGCGGTTCTGCGCAAGCCTCCGTTGTATCTGCGATCACAGTGGAACGCTCAGCACACCCAATTGTCAAGGATCATATATAGAGAACGCAACAACATTTTCTACTTGTACGATTATCTCAGTCCCCTTCCTATGTATACAACCTTCTGATCCCCTGTTCTTTCCTTGGACACCACAGAGGAATCCACGCACCCCAAACCTCGTAGCGCGCCGGCGCCACCACCACCCTGACAACACAACGCAATGACAGCACACGAAGCTACTTGTACACAGGGTGACAAGATAAGCAAGCAATGGGGTACCATTGGAGCGTGGCGCCTGCCGCCGCTGCCCTCCACGTCGGTGGAGGTGTCTGTGACCGGGCTCGTGGTGACGATGCCGGAGTCGCCCCAGTTCTCGAGCTGCGCCGCCGCCGCCGCCCTCGGCAGGCAGAACCGGCCGGCCTCCGTCGCCATCCCCGGCGCCGCCATGCCCAACGCAGCCACTACTCCATGCTGCACCAAACCACCACAACAATCACACACAAGAATGAAGAACACACAACCAAAAACCAGACCTCCCAAAGATCACAAGAAACTAACTCACCGCATTGGTAAGTGGCGCAAAGGTGGCGACGGTGAGGTTGCTCGAGGACTTGGAGCTGGGGTTGGGGCCTTCTCACGTTGCGCGCGCATAAAACCAAACAAACGCATCCAAACACGCGCGCGCGCAGACACACACACAGCCAAGAAAAGATCAAAAACAAATGAAGGGGAAAAAAAGACTGAATAGTTCTTGGAATGCAAATCAAGGGTCAGTGGCGTTACTGCGAGGATGGAGGTCGGGAGGGAGGGCGCCATCCCCGATGTGGTATCCAGCTGTGCTGCCCAGCTCCGCCCTGCAGCCACCCGCAGACGAACCGCGGACGCCACCCGGCGCAAGGCAACAAATGGTTAGCGAGCTAAACAAGCTGGTCCAAAGAAGACAGAGCTCGCAGCACAAGAGAACAGAGGACAAGGGCAGCTAGCTAGGTTGGTTGCCACTTGCAATAGTACACTACTTCACTACGCTATAATACTACTACTGTACAGTGTGTTACCTAAACACGTGTGAAGGATGATGCATCGGAGGCAAGAACGACGACGAAGACGACGACGACGGGACCAAGTGGCGAGACGGGGACAAAAACACCACCACCTGGAGTGCGTGCTATTGTGGCGCCGTGCATATGCATTGCCCCTTATAATGGAACTGTCTACAGATTAGCACTGTAGTAACATTTTTCCTTAAAAAAATAGCCATAAACGTCAGATTTTGCAAAATTGACCCCCGCCGTGGGCTCAGAGGGCGCAGTGTTGGTTATAGAGAGCTAAAAGCTAGATTTAACACTGTTACGTATTGTATTTATAAAAGTAATTGTATACGTATTCAATTTGTAAAAATAACACTTCTGTCGTCCGTGGGCGAGCGGCAGCGTTGGGGAGACAACACGAGGCGAGGCTGCCGGCTCGAGAACTGTGAGGGCTAAGGCCATATTGGCTACCTTGTGGGCAAACCACAACATCTTCACTTGGGGGCCCCAAGACCTCCCTGGTGTCCCAAGGGAAATGATTGAGCACTAGCTATCTGTAAAGCCTGAGGCTATATCCATAAGCAAAGGATCCAAAAGATGTCAGGCAAATACCAAGCCATGGCGAGGCAGGAGGTGGAGATACTTCAAAATACGGCGTGATCCAAGAGGTGGTGCACTCCGAGTGGTTTGCCAACCCAGTTTTCGTTGAAAAGTCCAACGGGTGGTGGAACATATGGGTGGACTATACCAACTTAAACCACGCATGTCCGAAGGATAACTTCCCACTCCCCAGGATCGACTAGCTAGTTAACACCACTTCAGGGTGTGAGCTCATGAGCTACCTTGACATATACTCAGGGTACCACTAGGTGTGGATTGCCATGGAAGGCAAGAAAGAGACTAGGTTTATTACGTCCTCTGTGAAGTTCCGGTATACTCAGATGGCGTTTGGGCTGAAGAATGATGGCGTCACCTTCGCTAGGCTCATGTAGAAGGCACTTGACTCCCAGATCTTCTGCAATGTGGAAGCTTTTGTGGATGACATCGTCGTAAAAGGTGTTCATGAGCAGGCACATGCCGCTGACCTCTAAGAAACATTCGATAATGTACGTTGGACTGGCATAAAGCTCAACTTAGAGAAGTGTATCTTCGGAGTACAAGCTAGGAAGCTGCTGGGCTTCCTTGTATCCAAGCGTTGGATCGAGGCGAACCCTGTGAAGATCTGGGTCATCCTTGACATGAAGCCTCCCCAAAACATCCACAAGGTGTAGAAATTAGTTGAACGGCTAGCTACAATAGGGTGATCCATCTCTCATTCGCCCAAGAGAGGGCTCCCTTCTTCATGGTCCTATGAGGCTCGGATACCATTGAGTGGATCGCCAAAAGTCAAGTCGCCCTTGATGACCTGAAGAACTACTTGGTGTCCCCACGCTATCGCATAGCCCCAAACCCGGAGAGGGCCTCCTCGCTTATGTTGCGACACTCCTATCACTATGAGCATTGTGCTAGTCCGAGAAGAAGAAAAGAAGCAACACCATGCATACTACATGTTCAAAGCTTTGTAAGGGGCTAAGGTGAGATACACCAAGCTAGAGAAGCTCACCTACATCATCCTCATGGCCTCAAGGAAACTTTGGCACTACTTCCTGGTGCACGAGATTCGAGTACCGTTATCATTTCCAATTGGTAAGATGCTTCATAACAAGGAAGCATCTAGGTGAGTGGGCCATCGAGCTAGCCCTGTTCTCAATTTTCTTTATATCCCATATCGCAATCAAGTACCAAGTGCTGGCAGACTTTATCGCAGAGCAGACCCTTGTGGAACTACCCCTGTTCGCCTCGCTGCCCGACCCCCTTTGGACGATCTATGTGGATGGCTCTTGGTGCTTCGAAGGCACAGGGCCTAGGGTGGTCCTTGAATCCCTCATTAGGATGTGCATCTTCTACTCTGCCTGCTTGGACTTTGAGGCCACAAATAATGCCAACGAGTACAAGGCTTCACTGCTCGAGCTACAAAAAGCTCAGGCATCAAGGGCTAAGTGACTCCTGGTAAAAAGCAATTGCTAACTCATCGCTTGTCATATCTACAAGAATTACCAAGCCAGGGACCCGACTTTAGTTAAGTACCTAGCTCTCATCCGCGCCATGGAGAAGTACTTCCGTGGCATCACCGTTTGCAGCATCCCGTGCTGAAACGATCTTGAGGCAGACAACTTGGCAATGGTCGCTAGCACATAGACTGAGTGACCTACTGGTGCTTTCTACGAGGTTGGCGGAGCTGGCAGTGAAGTGGCTCCCAAAGATGTGTGCCATTGGGGAGCAAGATTGGAGGCAGCGATCATTGAGTATCTGGTCAATAGGGTCAAGCTCACAAACCCCACTGAGGCACGAAGATTGAGGAGTCGTGCAAGGGGCTTTGTCATTCACAACAACGCCCTCTATAATCATGGTATCTACCAGCCATACCTGCATATCCAAGGACAAGGGTGTCGATCTAGTGCATGAGGTACACTAGGGGCTCTGCGGTCCCATCTAGTACCCCACGCCCTTGTATCGAAAGCCTTCCATCAAGGGTTCTACTAGCCCCGGCCCTACAGGATGTGGAGTGCCTTATTCGCACGTGCATTGCCTACCAGTGGATGGGGCGCAGCATGAACTTACCCGCAAATGACTTGCAGTGCATACCACCATCTTGGCCACTTGATCATTAGGGGATAGACCTCGTTGTCCCCTTTAAACCCGAGACAAGAGGCTACAAGTTCATGATGGTGGCCCTTGACTACTTCTCTAAGTGCATCGACTGTCACACCCTGTGTAATTATACCGAGGATAATCACACTTAAGTAATTGATTATTATTCATCTGATCAGTAGAACACTACTCTAACAAATAATAAATCTTTAACAGAGTTGCGTAGCAGAACAATAATGTAGAAATTATCTCTTTATTATAGTCTTTGCCACATGGGCTACAGTCTTTAATACAAATACATAAGGGACAAAAGACAAATGAGTACCCAAGGGCTCTCCTGCTCGGCTCAACGGAATGCCTACTCGTCCCAGTCATAGTATAGGGGGTCCACCTCCCTCGACTCCTCGTAACCACCACCCTCCTCTCCTGTGAACTCGATAGTGCCTGTTGTCCCTTCATCCGGCTTGGAGTACTCCCTGGTCGACACAGCATTTAACAAAGGAAAATAATAGCAAGAGTGAGTACTAACATACTCAACATGCATTATAATAGCAAAATGCATTCTATGCCTACCTTCTTGCTTGTTGTTGCAATTTCTATTTCTCTAATTCTGGAAAATATTCTTATTAAATTAGGTGGCAAATTTTAGTTTATAAAATCTCTACTTTTCACTCAGGTGAAGAAAGATTCCTACTGATCTTCGTAGTCTCCAATCCAAGAGACTGGCATAAATTCATGATTTTATTAAGCACTACGGAGGCTTGTGCCACTGTACCCATAGGTACTCTGAACCATCACAACTAGGCTTGCCACCCATAGGTACAGAACGTTTTTCAAATTACGTTGTTCAAATCTCCATCCCGTCTATTTTCCACCAGTGTACTGTGTCGCTTACCTGGGCTTCATCGGCTTCCAATAGCACTTGGTCAGTATCGGCTCCTGACCCAATACTCTACCTACTTTAATATATGCACTTGGGACTTACTCACTTCCAGACTAGCATTACTGGTCATGAGCTCCATCCATCTCTACTCACACATAAAGTACTTACCCAATGTGGAGAGATGAATAACATAACAGGGTAGTATTTTCTACCCATCTGAGATGGAAAAATGGTTAGCACTTTAAGTACGGTCTCCTATCCGAGTGAGAGTTTTGTGAGTCCTTATGTTCTATCCATATGTAAAGGGAGACAACCTTCCCTCTCTCTGCCATTTCAGGCCACTGCTGCCTTCTCCGCCTATAGGAGCATCAAGCATGCATGTCCAAGTAAGGATTAGAAGAAGGTCGAGGGCCAATCAAACATAGCATTGTAAGTGGCGTGAAAACTCACACTGGGACTTGGCAAAGCCCTGGAAGGCACGAATGCTCCCCGACGCCTCGTCCTCCATGAAGGTCAGGTTCCAGCCCCGACATAGGGGAGCAATCCTTAGCATGCAGTACTCCTCGACGAAATCACGCATGCTAAACTTCATAGCGAGTCCTAGTAGAAGGTGCTAGTGGGCTTTATCCATCGCACCCAACTAGGGTGAGAAGTGTAGCAAGCGGTCCACCAACAACTTCTTCCCCGTGCTGACGAGCCCAGATCCTTGAGCGGGATAGTAGAACCACATGTCTCTCTATGATTCCCATTTGGCCATGTAGGCCTCGGCAAGGAACTCGAACTTTTGGTGGCTACCCTGGAGCTGAAAGGTTATCACCCCATACGAGGTGCACACGTCCTTTCCATCATGAGCTTGGCATAGTGGAGGAAACAGAAGAGCTCGGCGGAGGGAACGCTTCACCCATAGACTCTGCGTTGCCCACTCGTACACCGAGAGGCAGACGAGGGAACCTGGGTTGAGGTGGGAGACCTCAAGGTTGAATGTGTCGAGCACGTCCTCCAACAACCCAACTGGGGGGATATGGAGGACAGCCTCGAATTGGGTGGTGAAGACGATGAGAATCCCCGACCCCAGGTTAGGGCGGAACTCATTAGGCTTCGGCAAGACGGCCAAGTCGACACTCTTGATCTTGCCTTCCATCCCTAGCTGTTCCAGAAGGCTCCGCCATAAGCTGGAAGGGACCAAGTGATAGCAGAACTGGACAACCTTCTTGGGAGTCTCCTCCCCCTCGACTATTGCCTTTGTCCTTGCAGCATCCTTCCAGGAGGCAGAGGAGCCGGCAGACACCACAGCCTTTTCCATGGTTATGGTGCGGGAAGTTGGCTCAAGCGAGTGTGGTCCAGCAATTCCACACAAGTGCGAACTAGGGTGATGAACGGGGTCTCATGCCCAGCCGTGGTTGAGCTCGAAGTCGAGCCAACGGCAAAGCGAGCACCCAAGAGAGGCCGAGCAGAGGAAAAGTGACCCCTTGGGGGAGGCAGGGCAACGTGAAGGAGGGCCCCCCAGGGGTCCTACACGGCGGCGAAGGGAGCACCCAGGGGTGGCTGGGCAGAGGAGTAGCGACCCCAAGGGAAAGGCCAAGCGGTGCGAAGGAGGGCCTAGGTCGGTCTTGGGTGGCGATGAATGGAGTAGCCGGGGGAGGCCAGGCAGAGAAGTAGCGCCCCCCCCCACCGGGAGGCTGGGTGGCGCAAAGGAGGACCCAAGGGGCCCAAACGATAGCGAAGCAGGGGCCTTGGGGGTGTCCCAACAGGATATGAAACGCCCCCGAGGGAAGGCTGGGCGACGTGAAGAAGGACCCCAAGGGGTCTCTGGTGGTGGCGAAAGGAGCACCCGGGGAGGCCGGGCAGCATGAAGGAGGGCCCCCAGGAGGGTCCTGGGTGGCCCGAATGAGGCCCCCGGGGGTGTTCGAGGCGACGACGAAGGGAGCACCCTGGGAGGTCGAACGGCGCGGAGGAGAAACGGGCTAGGCGGAGAAGACCCAGAGTGGAGCCGGGTGGGGAAGAGATGAATGGAGGGGAAAGATTGTGGAGAAGAAATGAGGAGAGCAAGATAGGATATTTATAGGATCAAGTCAGTCTACGGTGGACCGAGTCCACTCGACGTCACTATAAGGGTTTGGTCCACCGTGGGCTGGGGCTACCGGGCGCCCTAGGAGAAATTCTAATGGCACTATGGTGCCTCGTACCGTGTGCAACCCTCAAGGCCGAGGTGCACCTAGCCGAGGCTGCAGTTCACACAAACTACCACCCCGAGTCCACCCCAACGCTAAAGTATCTTGATGTTTTGTCAACTCGTTGTACGCTACCAAAAGGATTGTTGGCCCAAGGTCGTGCACTGACTCATTCCTTTGGCCGGTGCACCGGACTGATGGGTGATGGACGACTAATCGGATCGGCGAGGGGCTACTGTTTAGGCAAGGTCCCCACGCCAACTCGAGCCTACGACCATCTTGGAGCGACGACGCTCATTGGAAGGTTTACCCCGAACCAAGTCCACAAGTCAACTTCGGCGGGGATCGCAATACCAACCTTGGACGAGGTACGCAAGGCCAACCCGGGCGAGTTACGCAAGACCGACCCCGAAGGGGTCCAGGGCAAACCCCGGGCGAGGTACGGAAGACCGACCTCAGAGGGGTTCGGTGCCAACCTCGGACGAGGTACGCATAACCAACCGAGAGAGGCCTGGAACCAACCCTAGGCGAGGTACGTAAGATCAACCCCGGACTGGTCCAGAGCCAACCTCGGGGAGATCCGGGGCCAACTTTGGAGGTGTCCGAATCCTGCCACGAACCAACCCCAGAGTTACGGACATGGTGGGATCTGCATGAGGGACATGATGTAGATACCTCTAGAAGTATGCTAGGCCCTGAGAGCAATCTTATGACTTCACTCATCTCCATCTTCTCTTCTATAAATATGACCCTTTCTAATAGGAGAGAGAAGGCTATTTATAACCCTACATATTTATATTCAATCCACTTGGTTATTTTTATACTTTATCCATTTACATTCTCGACGGTCTTATGGGTCTGTTCTTTATAGCTGCGGCTTATGGCTTTTGACTGAAAATTTTGAATTTTAGTTGTTTACGACAGATTGAGAAAGAAATACTCGTTTACGATTTTAGCTAGTACAGATGTTTGACTTTTAATGTGTATTGCAATTAACTTGTAGGCCCCTTCTTGAGAAAATACTCTGTTTAAAAGTTAGGTACTATAGCAAAAACTAAAAACCGCTTTTAGAAACCGTAAAGAACATACCTGGTATTATCCCGCTCGATTCGGCTTCAGTTTCTAGCTTTTAACTTATTTTTTACTATTCATAAATTTCATCTTTTTCTGAACTTTCGTCTTTTTTTGAGTTTTTTTGCCTGTTCTTGTTTTGAGTTTTTTTACCGGTTCTTTTTTTCGTATTCATTTGCGTTGTCCGAGATGAGCTAGCATATTTTTTCTATTTTTATTTTTTTTAAATTTAATTACATCAAATAAGTCATATTCAGCTATATTAAAATTTTAACTACTATAATATAATTTTAACTATAAACTATAGTTTTTTAACCCAACCGAGCGGACCTTACCAGAAGCTTACTAGACTGGTATGGACGACGGTTTGTGTGCACTATTTGGAAAATTCAAGGAGGATAGGGTCGGAGCGACAAATGAAAAAAGAAATGATAATAAGGACGTGTCAATCTGTGCATGTCAGTGGGATTAATCGGTCCATCCATCAATCCATCCATATTTCACTCGATCAAACATCAGGCATCAATCAGTCAGATTAGCATGCATGGCAGGCAGCGCTGGTGTAAGCTTTTGTATTCGAGTGAGTTTGCGTGTGTGGCGATCCCGCGGCACGCATCGGCAGGGGAGTCGGGAGAGAGCGACTGGTAGACTCTGACCATCTAGGCCTGTAGATATATATTCAGTTAAGCCGCCTCCCTTCCTCTCCTGGTGAAGGTAGTAGTAGGTTTGTACACTCGTAGCCATTGTTGTTGTTTGGTCATAGGTTTGAGAGATACTGCTGTAAATTCCAGTTCTTCTTGGACTAAACTTATCAGAACCAGACAAAAGTAAAGGGGACTGCTATGATCCTGTTTATTTTGGTCTGAGTTTTTAGTTTTTGGTTTATTTTTTACTGTCATTAATTTTATCTTTTTTTACCTTTTTGGTTTTTTGAGTTTTTTTATCTGTTTTTTTCCGTATTCATTTACATTATTTGTGATGGGCTAATCTGTTTTTTTTTTAAATTTTTTTAAATTTAATTAGATCAAATAAACTATTATAAATTAAAGTGTAATTTTAACTAACTATAATATAATTTTAACTATAAACCAATTTATTTTACTCTAACCAAACGGCCTCTATGTATCATGATCCATACACCATCAGCCGCACACGAAGTCCTGTACTCATGGGACCGAAGTTGCTGCAACTTGCAAGATGAAACTACGGTTGCCATTAGTACATAAAAGGCAGCAATCTTTTTACGGACCTCAAAGGTCTTGGATTAGTAAACTCAAATATCACTTGTTTTCAGTTTTCAAAAGTTATTTTTTTATTTTTTATAATAATTAATTTTTAAATAGTGTGTTTTTTAAGGCAGAATCTACAAATTAATTATATGACACATATAATGCGAGAACGCTACGGTGAATAAGGTAATTTCTACCAAAAAATGTGTGACCATGTGGAGGTCATCCTGATTGTAATGAGTAATTGATCTTTGGATCAGAGTATCTGCGGAGGTTGAGTTTGGTTTTTAAGGGTTTTACCAAAGACTGCATTCTGGTTGTCCTGTCTACTGGAATCTTCGGGTTAAACGGTCTGACTGCTTTGTTTTGGCGGTCTGACTGGCAGATTTTGACCGCTGACAGTAGTCGGAAGCATAGTCCTCGACTTTGTAGTCGGGTGGTCCAAACGGCCTTTTGCTGAGTAGTCCGAAGAGCTAGTTCGAAGGTTCTTTGTAGTTGAGAGGACTTTGTACTCAGTGGTCGAGAGGTCTCGATTCTCGATGGTCGAAAGCTTTAGTGCCTGAACAACCACGGATGGTCGATGGTCGGAAGTCGTAGACTTCGCATGTTATCGTAGTCGTAGACTTCGCGAACGATAGTCCTGGGCGTTGCGATCGGCTGTCGTAGAACTCGAGTACTTGTGTCAGACCAACCAGTGGTCTGACCGGCATGTACTTGGCTATCAGACTGGCTTCTCTTGGTGGTCTGAAACTGTTGTTTGGAAATCTTAGATTTTGGTCATGGTTTGACCTGGGTGATGCTGCTTGTGTACACATGTGTTTATTATTTAGTCCAAGGATTAGAATCAATAATTTGGGTGCATATTTTTTTTGCATTGTGCATTGTATGGATGAACTGTGCCAGTTGATATCTTTGTGTATCGTGCGGTGCTACGTGACGGTTTGCTTATTTGTGTTGGTTGCAGGACTTCGGAGCTAGGTCATGGTATGGTGTAGGAGGACCGGAAGTAGGCACAAGGTGGTGCTGAGGTCCAGAACGACCAGGCAGACGGTGAAGATGACCGAGGCTTGCAGGGTGGTTGCAAGCTGGAACGATGAGGAACCGGAGCAAGAGCTACCGGTGTGGATATGACGGGCAACAACAAGGTGGATCAGGATTAGGCTCAGGGAGGAGTCAAGGTCCAGAATGTCAAGTAAGCGGGGTGCCGTCATGTGCGAAAAAAAGGCATGTGGTGCGCCAAATGACTTGGGCCGTTTGCAAGTGATGATGGTTCAGTAGAATCTGGGTGTGTGAGAGGCATGGCGACAAGTCATTGGGGCCACGTGGAAGATGGGAAGCATGGACGATGCTTCGTGGAAAAGAAAGCAAAAAGCTTTGTGGATAACGATAAAGGGGCATTGTGGTAAATTACCTAATACTAAAAAAGTGGTGGTGTGTGAAACCGTGGCGTTGACCTAAGTGGTTCAGGTCTTGTATGTACTAAAACTGTGAAGTGGATCAAGTGTTGCTTTACTGATGAGTTAATGGTTGTAAACCGCTTTAAGAAGCGTGTGTGAGAGGGTAAAACCTGATGTTAGGGGGTTAACGGGTTATCCCCGGTCTGGCCTAATGGGTGTATCTTTTAGGTTTTGGTTCAGGTTGTGAGCCTATAAAAAGAAATGGGAAGCAAGAGTTAGGGCTTGATAAGGTTGGCTAACCAATTTGGTGGCTAACTCCTCCCTCCCATAGGAGATAAGTTAGAGAGCATGCGTTTGTGTGTGTGTGCACTCTAGCTATAGAGCTCAGTCCTCCTGAGTGGAATAGTTGTAAAACGAATCATCTCAAGTGAGCAATAGATCAATCTTTGATCTAACTTTTATGCATCTTTTTGTCTGATTGAGTTTGCTCTGGTTTGAGTTGGTTTTTCCTCTCTTCTCTCAATCCCTTCTTGATCTCTTCTTGTTGGTTGAGTTGCTTACGTTTCGGCTGGTTTAATCTCTCTTATGCCCCTCTATTGATCTTGTTGTGCTAAGAACATGGACGAGATGGAGATAACCTCTTGAAATTGATCTCCAATCATGTAAGCACTTCGATAACAAGATTTTCAAGAAACCCTGTTCTTGCTTGTTCTTGGTCTAGTCGGATGACTTCTTGATCCAAGAGTTTTTGGGTTCATTCCTTCGGTGATCTTGTTTTCCGTGACATGTGGGAACGTGCTCAAAGCCATCTTAGCTATCTTCTACCCACAACAAGATCTGATCAGCGATTTGGCTTTTAGTTGTTGGTTGGTGTGCGCTTCTTAAAATGGAAAAAATGTCTCAAATTTGTCATAGATTTTTCGATCTAGGAATGGAATAGCTTTCTTAGACCTTAAGAAACATGCGTACAAAGCTTCACGACTTTTGGTTTGGTTGATTGAAAGGTCTATCGATTTTGGTTCTTGTGGTCGGCTGAAACCACATTCATCTGCTGGAAACGGTAGTACCGCAAGCGTTGTAGAGGTAGTACTGCAATCCCTGGTCTTTGACTAATCGGGTTTTCGACCATTCACTGGTCGTGTTTCGACTTGGTTCGACCACTTTAGTTTCGACTGTCTACAGGTCGACCATTCACTGGTAGTTGTTCTCACCGGTCGGATTTCAACATGCCTAAAACACTCGGGTTTGTACGCATATCTTGGACCGTATTGGTTTTCAACCACTCGTTCCTCCTCGACCACGCTGGTCTTTCGGCCGCACAATGGTTATCAACCACATTTGTTTTTGACCACTCATTGGTCCTCAACCACGTTGGTCTTTTGGCCACACACTGGTGATCGACCACGTAGGTTTCGACCACTCAATGGTCATCGACTACGCTGGTCTTTCGACTTCTCTCTTGTCATCGATTGCGTTAGTTTCCGATCACTCTCTGGTCATTGACCACTCAAGTCGAATTTAGATCACGTCGACTTTCGACCACGTTGATTTCGATCACATTGATTTTGACCACAGTGATTTTGACCACATTGGTTTTCAACCATTCTCTAGTCGTTGACTACTCTAGTCGAATTCCGATCACGTTGACTGTTGACCAAGTTGGTTTACGACTACGACCACGTTGGTTTTGACACTCACTGGTCCATAGTCATTCAAGTCGTATCCAATCACTCTGTCTTTCGACCAGTTGCGGTAGTACCGCAGTACCGATAGTGGTAGCACCGTACCTGCTGCTTTTTCACAGTGGTACAGCTCTGAGTTTCTCTAGATTTTGAGTGTGGTTCCTATCCGAATCTTCATAGATTTATAGCTATCGGAGTAAAAAAAGTGAATACTTGGGAAAAAAATTTAAGGTGCCATTCACCCCTCTTTGTTGCCATCTTCGGTCCTACAAAAAAATTGAATTTCAAACAAACTTAGGCCCCGCTCGTTTGGGCTTGGGCTTCTGGCTTCCGACTAAACCGTTTTTTTTCTTTCTATTTTTAATTTTTTAAAAATTTAATTATGTCAAATAAGTCATCATCAATTACAGTGTAGTTTTAGCCAACCCATAATAAAAAGTTAGCCATAGACCATAAAAATTCAACCCAATCTAGGATCACCCTAGGTGTATGTCCGCCGAAGCTAAATTATTTTCACAAGTCATGCCGTTGGAACCACCCCCTCGGTGGCTCGGTAGATGTCAACCAGAAGTTCTATCTGCGGCAATAGATGTCAACCTTGAGAGACCTTCCCATGATCTTTATAAAGAATCAATTTCTCTTGTTTTTTCTTTCTTTTACTTACGACGGATATCGTGATGGTGAAACAAACTCATTCCATTCCTCAAACACTGGGATTATCTTGGGTCCCTAATCGTTGAGGCTATTGACCAAAACAGCTAAGTGGAAACAAAATTGGAACTGTTGACGTATTTGGCACGGTAGCTATTTTTTATTTCAAATTTAACGTTTAGACACTCATTTTTATAAAAATAGAATAGAACCTAAGCTTAAAAGGCACGACAAGCGACACCTATCACTTGCCATGCCTGAGAAGCTCGGCGGAGATGGACTGGCATGGGAGCGTGGACGGGCGCGACAGGGCTTGGCGCAGACCGGCCCTTGCTTGGTAAGACATTGCCGAGCAGCCCGAGCTCGCCAGTGGGCGCAGTAGGCACACAGGGTGGTGGGGGGGGCGGCTCAGCACTCGATTGCAGACCGGCTCAACAACACCACGCGTTAATTTAGTTTTTTGGTAATTAGGTGAATACCCGTGCAAACTAATTAAGAAATTGTATTATGCAGACATTGTTTTATTCGTGTGTGCGTAGAATATTTTAGGAAGGTGCAAGGAGGGATCAAAAGGGCAGGGACAAGCCAGCGGAAGCACGCAGCTGCGATAGGACTTGGCAAAGAGCGGTAGCATTCTCTTCAAAAATTCCCCTCGAACATCTGTTTTTACAAAAAAATGGTCCCTCTCAAAGCACGAAAGGCGCAGTAGACGATACCTATCACCTGCCACGCCCCCTAGCTTGGTAGGCAGAAAATGCCCGACCATATAAAGAATGAACGAGTACACAGATAAAGGTGATATAAATCGTCAGGTCTATGGGGCATCAATGAAGTGGGCCTATTCAGGCAATTCCATTTGGAGTGGCCCGCTATCGTCTATGGCTTGCACTTACGTGGCCTTTGCGGTTGTCTGCTAGTTGTCGTCTATATCATTGCGAATGCGGTGGGGCTGATGTCTTTTATGTCTGGGTTACTTCAGTGCGTCGTTCAACCTGTTCCGTAGACTTTCTCCCTATAGAACACGAACACGTGTTCCATATTCGACAGTAGGTACCTACCACCAATGCAGAATACATTTATTTTAGACGATACAATGCATATATAAAGACTGAGAAATCGTTTCTAGGCACAGTTCTTTACAATATGACTACACTTTAGTAAAAAAATGCTTTATGTAACATGTATACTTTGATCTAGATCCAAACAAACTAAACCATGACTAAATTATCAAAAATCACAAAGCTAGCTAAAGCACACAACCTTACCGGTCAGACCGCTGATGGCTATCGGTTAGATCGTAGAGCTCAGCCGGTCTGACTGATAACTGGATTGTCTGCACACTTGATCGATCTGACCGATTCCTCTAACAAACACTATCTAAAAAGTGCAAATTGAGCGAAATTCAAATACTAACGCTATTAATTTGACAATGATTCATTACACAATTCCAGATCACATGGTCCCTCACCACCGAAGGAACCCCTCAGCCGAACCCCTCAAAAGAAAAAAGAACCTCTCAGCTTAAAGATTGTGCAAACCACTTGGCCGACCATTTATGTTATTTAGACCGGCCGGTACAAACTTATGTAACGCATGTACATTAAATCCGAACCACAATTTGTCAAAACGCATTGAAATACCAATACTGTATTATGAACCAGCGGTTCAGCCACTGGACCAATGAACCAGGGAGCCGGTATAGGCTCACCTTTCACTAGCCAGCCCTGACCCAATCCCCTAATCACCTGCCCCAGCGGTGATCGACCCTGATCCTGTCGAAGGGAACAAGTAAAAGGAGATCGGTAACCCGGTAGGCTCTGTACGGGTACTTCAGCTACACGCCTGGACCAAGTTACGGATAATGGGTCTGTTTTCTTTTTCTACTTAAGCTGTTTGTATAAGAGATTATGGAGTAACAAAAACTCACGTGTGGTTTTTGCCAATATAAATAAAATCAGTACAATATATACTAAATTAATTAGTAGATTTTATCTTAAAAAAATACTTCGTTTAAAAACTAGTTACCGTATAAAATTCGAAAAGAACACATCCAATGTGTGGTGCACCGTGCAGCTGGCAAGCTGCAGAAGTGCACGCAGACCCCTCTGCGCGCGTGGGCGAGAGATAACCAGAGGCCAGTGGCACGGCATTTGCATCGCGCCGCTGCACTGCATGCTCTTCCCTTTTCTGCGTGAAGCGATGGCGTGATCAGACGCAATAAGTGCCGAAATGACGAAAGGGAGAGAGAGAGAGAGAGAGAGAGAGAGAGAGAGAGAGAGAGTCGAGGGCATGGGAAGGCAGGAGCAGCAGCGGGACGGCAGACGGCCTGGAGCCGGAGCGAGGGAGGGCTACGTAGCCAGGCAGGCAAAGGCAGAGGGCGGTGCCTGTGCGCGTATCAGTATCAGTAGTCAGTACGGCCGGACGCCTCCGCCTTGGGCTCTTCCCGTTTGCTTCTTCGCTGTACTTCCTCCGTTTTCGCGGCTCAGTCTCCGCCTCCTCGCTGCTGAGCTCGGCTCGATCGGCAGGCTGCAGCAGCAGCGGCCGTGCTGCAGGTGGTGCCTGTTTACGCACTCGCTGCGCGCTGCAGAGGCTGCAGTCTTGCCTGCCCTCTCATGCACCCGATGCATGCATGCACGCGGCTAACCTGCCTGCCTGCTGCGCCGCGGCACGCGTCTTTAGTTTACGTGCTCCGTCCACTCCACCACCCACCATGTGTGCACGCAGACGCACATGCATGTGTGCGTGCGTCATTGCAGGGTCTTGATGGAATGCGGGTGAATGAATGAATACTGACGATGATTCATTTCCTCCGTTTACCGATGGCGGTCGCTCGTGTTGTTGTTGCCAAGAAGATCAGTCACTCCGCCCGATGCCAGATGATGGCTTGATGACGAACACTTGTACAGTTGATTAACTGAGTGGCCCGTACAAATCATACGGCTAGCTATTTATTTTCATGTAATTATGCGAGTATGTTTAGCTAAAATTCTGTTCGTCTCAACAGGCACTATAAAGAAGAAACTATTAGAGTTGGTACTCTTTTTTTTTTTGCTACTACTGATGTTTTTAGCTATACTTTTTTGAGATGACGATAAATAATTTTAGATTTAAAAAGTCAATTGGAGAAGCCACTTAGAGAAGTCAATTTGTTTGGCTTTCCTAGAAGCCCATGCCAAAAGCCACAAAAACCAAAAAGAACTATGCATTTGTTATATACAGGGCGAATGCACTTTGAAGGGGGCACATGACGTCGTGTTCGATTTTAATTTTTATTGCTCAAAGTTCAAGTTAACACAGTGTATGCCCCTATATGTCAAGAACTACATCGATATCAAAAAAAAAGGCTTAAACACGTTGATAAACAGAAGGAGAAAGGGAACATGTTGACATGCATGAAGTATGAGATCCCCACGTTATTTTTTTGTTTAGATCCGCCACTGGTTATGTGCTCGCATTGTCCTAGGTATCGCCAACACCTTGTCTAGCTCACATATAGGATCACCGTGCCCTCAAAAGATATCACCGTTAGTTCTATCTCGACCATCTCAATCTGCTTATCATGGTAATATCGTTGTGCCCTCTCACTCTACGTTCAGCTAGTTTGAGGCTCTCGATGCAGCTTGCACACGTCCAATAGCTCACGGTATGATCGACACACGGCTAGGTATCCACCATTGCATGTTATGTACAGACTGATTATCTTCTACATGGTTCCAAAAGATGTTTTATTGTTTACTTGCTTTTCTTCCCCAGTGGTGCTCTTCGAACTAAGAGGTACCCAATTATGTTCTTACCCTAATAACACACGTGAGTCCATGACATCACCTTGCTGTTCGAATGGAGCGGACATGGTGCAACTTTTAACTCTCGTTGGTGCCGCTCTTGACCAATGCTACGTCACTATTGCAAAACACGTCTTTTGTCACATATTCTTGTAACACATTAAACATTGTGTTACAAACAAACATTGTAGTAACACATATTATGTGTTACAAAGGTATGTTGTAACATGTACTTAACAAAATGAGAAAAGTGTTAAAGGAACGACTACCTTAACACATAATATATGTTACAAAGACACACTGTAACATATGGTTGTAAGGTGTGAATACATGTTAGAATAATACTTCAACAACACACAACGAGGCATAGTGTAACATATGGTGTAATGGTACCATATAAAGGTTTGAACCAATAGTCTCGAGACAATTAGTTTGCCACCTACGCTGTGCTCCTCGTCTGTATAAAAAGGAAATATGTGCTAATCACCTTGAATACCATGACGCTCATGTAAATTTATCACATATTTTACCATTGGTATGTTTGCTAGATCAAACCTCTTTCTTAAATTTAGGCCAAGAGCACACATGTACATGAAACTATACCGTTTTGAAAAAAAAATATGAAGGGTCACCAAATCATCATTCAAAAAATTCAAATAAAAATTTAAATGAAAACAAAAAATATCAAAATTAGGATGGAATCAATGACAACCATCATACAAACACATGGATGAAGTTGGTACAGGTGAGAGGCACACTGTTCTAATCCCATGCCCACCGAGTTAGTCATTTTTCTATCCTTTTCCCTATTGCTGCTATGGGACCCACGTGTAAGCAATTGAATTAGAAAAATATTATGAAAATGTTATTGAAAACTTGGGATTCAAACCGCGGACCTCACACACATATGACCGTGCCTAGCCCAACTTGTGCCTTGCCGTTTCGCTAGTGTGTGTCCACATGAAAGCTTTCCTTAATTTTATACATTCCAAATTCAAATTTAAATGCTTTTCTACCTATCTGTATTTTTAGTGGGATCCACTTGTAAATACAGGTTATCGGCAAAATTTCAGTCATACAATTTTCACTGCTATGAGATTCACTAAAAGGATGGGTAGGTACCCAGGTCTAATCCTAGGATTAAAACCTAAAACTCAGAATTTTTGCATTGAGTTCATGTATGTCATCTGTCGTAAATCACAATACCATCTGTATTTCGTAAACTCTAGTGGAACTCAAACTGGAACAAACAAGGAAATCAAAATATTTAGGGACCATATTGAACCAAGCACAAAGACCATAGAAAAAGCTCCAAAAAAGAAAGCAGAATATGATAAGCTGGTCATATACTCATGTCCCACAAAAAGCCTTTTCACTTCACAACTCAATTTTGCATAAGAATTTTGCAAAGAGAGCTTCAGATGGTCAAGAGAAGAATGCAATAAGCTGAAAATGAACATTTGAGACAGAGATTGATAGAAGCTATTGAAAATGACAATTTTTCTAAAAAAATCATATCCACCAAATGAGTCGAGAAATCTCACTCTAGATTTATATGAAAGAACAATTATTCTGTTTGATCTTGGCCATGGTGAGAAGAGATCAAAGACTCCAACTTAGCAAACTTTTGCACAAAAACTCCAAATCATACTCTAGATATGCATTTTTACTAGTCTTTCTCCCCACTTTACAATAGAATCGTCAAGACGCATGAAAGAAGATAGAGCATGAATGAAAAAATTGTTGCATTTTACTCATTTTTAGCATTAGAAGCTATGAAAAATTATCCAAAGTGACTTTACAAGTATTACACCAAGCCATAAAATATGAAAGTGCTATCTAGATCATGGCAAACCATATAGAACAAAAGAGATAATTTTGTACTTTCTTAACTTAGTTCAAGAAAAGAGAGTTAATACTAACTCATGCTTTAATAAAAAAACTAGTATAGATTAATCTAAAGCTAAATGTAGATTCAAGACTCAACTTAGCATATTTGATGTGTATGAATCACAAGAGTATCACTAGAGAAAAACTAGTCACAAGATCCAACAAGACATGATTTAATTCAAGTTTTTTACATTTAATAGAGCTAGCATGGTAAAAACTTAGCTACACATAGAAGGATATGATAAGTCTATCAAGCTAGCACAAGACATGGCAAGACGTAAAGCAAGATATCATATCACACAAGATAATAGTCAAAGTTCCATGTGTTTATATTACAATGCACATTGTTGAAATTAAAATACAACATGATGCAATAAAGATCAAAGCCCCCCCTCAGCAAGTGAGTCAATTTCAAAAATATTTTGGTTCAAATTGAGTTATGTCAACATTAAGCTCAAAAAAATCTCAAATGAACTCTCCCTGAACCAAAGCAACAAGCAAAAGAGAAGAAGTTCAGAAAAATGAAAAGATGGCAGTCCTTAAAGCATAGACAAGATAAAGGGATCACTAAGGTTTAAACTCGCTCTCATATTCCCCATATGACTCTAGGACTATTAGCTGATCATCTAAACACAAGGGAGTAAACACGTTCTATATCTACCTAGGGGGCCCAAGCCCTACTACACCTAAAAGAAGTGAGTGAATTCAAGTTAGTGAGAAGAGAAGCAACTAATAAGTAGCATCCTAAGGCCACAAGATGAGAGAAAGAAATCTAAACAGTATAGTATGATACCAACTCTGGTCTATGCTAGGAAGACTAACTCAAAAGCACTCATAAGCATGATGAAAAAAAGTAAATAAGCATATGATACAGAAAGTGCATGATGCTCACTCTCAGATTATGCCATAAGAACAAACCACCCCGAGCTCTCCCCGCAAAGTCATGAACCTCGAGCTATCTAAAAGCTTGGTGAAAATATCAACTAGCTAGTGGTCACTCTCCATAAACTGAAGCACTATGTCACCCTTCTTCACATGGTCTCTAAGAAAATGATATGGAATATCTATGTGCTTGGTCCTAAAGTGTTGCACTAGATTCTTGTCAATGTTAATAGCAGAAGTGTCATCACAAAAAAGTGGAACATTATCTATGGCTAACCCGAGTCCACAAGGTCGAAACCATCCAAAGAACCTAACTACAGCAACTAGCAGCTGCAACATACTTGGCATCTGCGGTGGACTATGTAACATTGGACTACTTCCTAAAAGACCATGAAACAAGAGAAGTGCCAATGAGTTGGCAAGTGCCAGAAGTGCTCTTCTTATCTATCATACAGTCAGCAAAGTCTGCGTCGGAGTAGACTCAAAGGAAAAGATAGGAAGTAGAAGGATACCAGATACTATAGTCTATAGTAGCTCAAAGGTATCAGAAAATGCGCTTTACCGCCTGACGATAAGATGCATGAGGAGAAGCTTGAAATCAAACGCACAAACACACGGTGAAGTGTATGTCCAGCCTCGAAGTAGTGAGGTACAAAAGGGAGCCAATCATGCTATGGTACTTTTTCTGATCTATAGGTTCGCCATGGTACAAAAGTGTGGTCGAGGTCGCCATTGGAGTTGACATCGGTTTATCATCACTCATGTCAAATCGTCTCAAGATGTCTCGAGTATACTTACCTTGATGCAAGAAGATACCATCCCGAGTCTGCTTGATCTAGAAGCAGAAGAAGTAGCTCAACTTACCCATCATGCTAATCTCAAACTCTGTGCTCATGACATCAGAAAACTAAAAAACAAGAACATGAAAAGAGCTATCAAAGATAATGTCATCCAGTATATTTGGACGAGCAGAAAGTCATTACTATACCTATGAATAAACAAGGTCTTATCTACCTTACCATCTAAAATCTATAACTGAAAACATATGACTTAAACCTCTCATACCAAGCACTAGGGGCTTACTTAAGTTCATACAAGCCTTTGGAAAGTTTAAAGATATGGTTTGGATATTTGGGGTTCTCAAAACCTGGAGGCTGTCTAACATAGACCTCTTCCTCAATATACCCACTGAGGAATGCGCTCTTGACATCCATCTAGTACAGCTTGAAGCTCTTAGATACTGCAAATGCAAGCAAAATTTTAATGGCCTCTAACCTAGCTACAGGGGCGAAGGTCTACTCAAAATCTAAACCCTCAACCTGGGAAAACCCCTAAGCTACCAGTCTAGTCTTATTTCGAATGACTACCCTGTCCACACATTCTTGTTATTAAAGACCCACTTGGTCTCTATGATATTACGACCACTAGAGAGCTCAACAAGCGACCAGACCTTGTTCCTCTCAAAATTCTCTAACTCCTCATACATAGCATTGACCCAAGGCTCATCAGATAGTGCATGACAAACATCATTCGGGTTGAAAGTGGTGACATAGGTAGAGTGTAGATAGAAGTAAGACAAGCCAGACTTTAAGCGTGTGACACGCTTAAAGAGATCTCATATGATCTGCTCAAAAGGATGACGACGCTAAATGTGTTGGAGAGGTTCTGAATGTGATGAAGAAGTGGCATCTACCTCATAAACTTTGGAGGAAGGAGTAGAGCCACAAGCTCCAAAAGAGCTAGAAGGTAAGAGCTGATCTCAGAAATAGGCACCTCAGGGGTAGATGGGACTAGATCTGATAAAGAACCTTCATCTTCATCATCCTCATCATCTACAAAGATGGTCTCGGACTGCAAGACTGGATCTGAGATATCATGCCTAGTACCAGTACTAGCATCAACGAAAGTAACCTCACAGATCTATGCTATCCTACTCATTCACAGTTTCAGACCTATAACCCCGCAAAGAAGTCGAGTTACCCAGAAACATACCACCATATGAGCGTGATTCAAACGTATCTAGGTTCCCAGACTTCAGAATAAAACACATACAACTGAAAACACAAAAATGTGAGACACTGGGCTTTTGCCCATATCTCAACTCATAAGAAGTACGACGCAAGTGTGCCCTAAGAAAAACTCTATTAGAAGCATGGCAAGCGGTAGCTATAGTCTCAGTCCAAAACTTTCTAGGTATACCATACTCATCTAGCATCGTCCTTGCCATTTCGACCATAGAACGATTGTTCCTCTCCATAACCCCATTTGTTTTGGGACATATAGAGAAGAGAAATGATACTCTACACTTGTCTCATCACAAAATCTCTCAAAGTAGGAGTCTTGTACTCTATGCCATTGTCCCTGCGAATTGCTCATAAGGCACCAGGGAGCTTAATAGACAATCTACTGAATAGACCCCGAAAATGATTGAATGTCACCTCCTTCGAGGGTAAGAAAAACACCCAAGAGAACCTTAAGAAGTCATCAACCACAATAAGAACATATCACTTCCCACTAGTCGACTGTACTCTAACTGGACCAATAGTGTCTATATGAAGAAGTTGTCCTAGTGCATTGGACATAGTCACAATGTCTGGAGGATGAGAAGCAGCAACCATCTTGCCATGCCGGTAAGGAGTACAAACTAAGTCTTTAACCATCTTGAACTTAGACAGACCATGAACGAGATCGTGACTGCTAACTCGGGTCAAGTGATCAAAGTCAAGAGAGCTACATATAACTCTAGACCTCGTGTTGGTCTTAGGAGCACTCCGGGTCTAGGGCTGACCCTGAATACCCCTAAGTGTGAGAACATGGTCTCGACACGCGATCTTGGCACACCTGAAGTAGAACTCAACTAAGTGTCCATCCTTTTGACAGAAGGTGCAATGATACTTCGCCTTCTGAGATATCGAACCAGTAGGAGGCACAACCTTACTACCAGAAATCACCTTGACAAAGCCCATATTCTTGAACACTATCTTCTTAGACTCAGATACAACCTCGATCACACTTCCTGCTATAGCTCTAATAACTGTACGCGGATATTTCCTCACATCATCTAGAAAATCATATCCTAGACCTTAATTAAACTTGCAAATCTTGGATTTGTTCTAGATAACATTGAGCCTTTTCTTGCCTCCGACAAATTTTTCAAGAGTTTTTATGAGATACTCACACTCCTGAAAAAGGGAAGCACATGAACAACATGGTGAAGATGAAGAATCAGAAGGAGAAGATTGAATAGCACATGCATTTCTCTCCCTATGCATGGCCGCTTTAAGCATGAGGGCTTTGCAAGACACACACGAGATAGTCCTAACCCTAACTATCTGGGCCTCGTATCTCTTCCTAAAGGTTTCTTCGATATCCTTCATTTTTCTCATCTACTTCAGCAGAGAACAAGCAAGCAGCTTGTGCCTTCTCTAGTAGGTCCTTAGTTAGCTTCACATATTTTTCATCCAAAGCAATCAATTCAGATTTTATTTTTTTCACAATTATTGCATGGTGAGCTAACATGTGCCTTAGAAGTATATTAAGTAATTTTCTTATTGTGATTGTATATGTCTTGAAATTGCTTAAATATGGATTCAAGTTCAGCAATTAATTTATGACATTTGGCATAAAAAGCAACAGGCTCAACCAATGCAGCAAGCATTTCAACAATTTCAGCATTTCAGTTATCACAAGTTTCAGGCAAACCAAGGAGCAAAGTATACAAATATCTAAAAGCATTGTTCTTATCTTCACATGAGGTGTAAACTTTAGTGTCAACAGAATCAGACTGACATGGAGTAACTCTAGTCATCTCTAGTTCTACTAACAGATTAACATTCTCCACCTTAAGCAAATCAAGCTCAGTGATCACACTATCATGCGAGGTCCTTAGTTTTCCATATCTCCAGCAAGGAAGAACAAACATCACAATCGTCACGGGAGGTAACAGATCTAAGTGAAGCAAACTCTCATACCAAACTCTTTACCTCCCTCTCTAACTCACCACACCTAGCCCTAGACTTAGCAAAGAAATTTTCTAGCTTCAGAAAAGCATCATTGAGCTGGTCATAGGGGCCTACCTTATCGGAGTCGCTGTTGAGATTGTGTTTGTTGATGCTGTTCTCATCAGTTATGAAGCACATCCCAGTGAAGTCATCGTCCTTGGTGTTCTTCTGTAGATCATCATCACTTCAGCCCTTTATTTCATTGAAGTCAAAGTTGTTGAAGGCGGCGAGGACGTGATAGAAGAGCTTCTTTGCCTTGCCGAAGTTGCAGTACTTCTTCTCCTTGTGTTGATCATAAGCTAGAGGCTTGTCATTGCGGTTCTCGCTAATGTAGTCATTCTTGCTCGTACCGCCTTGGTTGTTTTTGTCCTTCTCCAGCTTGGGGCAGTTTGCTCGAATGTGGTTGGGGCCACCACACTCGAAGCAGATCACCATACCTGCTCTCTTCCTCTCTCTTTCTCTAACCCTCTTATATGTGTATGAGAACTTTTTGGCTGAGGAGGCTAAGTCACTCTCTGAAAACTGCTTAAACTGGTCATTACTCATCTTGTACAAAGTAGCCAAAGAGAAACCAGAAGTACCAACAAAAGATGGTCTAGAATAAGATGTGTGATCAGTGACCAAGGCCATCGACTGCGACTTCGTCTTACGAGAGACAACGTCGATCTCATGAGTCTTGATAGATGAGTACAATGTGTCAACACTCAAGGTTGATAAATCAGTCGTGTCCTAGATGGTGGCCACTTTCACCTCCCAAACTCTAAGATCCAGGGCAGAAAACATCTATTGAGTGTTATCTGAGTTTGGATATGTGAGATCAATAGTTCAGAGGTTGCTCAATATCTTATGAAATCTGCCAAAGCACTCATCCAAGGACATACCAGCAAGCATCTTAAATTTGTTGCATTCTCTTATTTTTTTTCAAATTTAATTATATCAAATAAGTTACTTTCAGATATAATATAATTTTAATTAAATATAATATAATTTTAATCATAAATGAATTTATTTCAACTCAACCACACCGCATCTTAGGACACTGCCGTGCTTGTCCGTATGTAGCTGGGTCTACCGCACTCTGCAGCTAGCGATGAGCAGCACCTCGTTTAAACGAGAGGACCAGAGGAAGGGGAAGTACCAGAGGGCTCTTTTATTTGGCTAGTACTAGTAGACTATTAGCCTAATAGTCTAGTACATAGCCTGGTTCAGACTATGCTGCAGTTCTAGCTGGTGTCCTACTCCTCCCATACATACAAGCTCACCTGTAAAGCTTGTAAAGTGTGGTGATAAATTGGTGCTTTCGTGTTGGAAACTGCAGTTGGGTAGGTGTATGGTGTTGACTAGCTTGGCTAGGGAATGAGAGGCTAGTGTTGGCCATCTAATTGGTACCGTTCAGGCCGGTTCCGAATAGCAACTGATTTTTGGCTTTTAAAAGTTAGTTTTTAGTCAAGTGGTTTTTACATAGTTTTTGCTTTTTTATTTTTAAAAACTACTTTTCAACTTTTATATAATAACTAGCTTTTAAATAAAATATCTTTTTAAGACAGTCTATAAATTAATTATAGTACATATTATAGTAACTTTATTTGTATGTGCCAAAACCGCACGTCAGTTTCTATTACTCTGTACTCTTTCTCACAAACAACTCAAAAGTCACAAACCGTAACCATAAACCATAAACCAAAATAAAAAAGAACAGGTCTATAAGCTATTTGTAGAAATCTATATAGATACCATTTTTAATGAAATAACTTTTTAATACGAGAACCTCCTATTTTCTCTGTATCTGTTGTAAACGACTAAAAACTAAAAGATATAGCTACAATCACGGCACTTTTGTTGTCAGGGAGGGAAATTGCAAAAGCTGGCAGACTTATGCAGCTTTTGATCCAGCAAAGCGGCATTTGCAGTTTCGCACAGTTGCTATAGTACAAACCGTGCCCGACTGGATTGGGCTGAAAAGTTATGGTTTATAGTTAAAATTATACTACAGCGGTTAAAATTTTACTGTAACTGAATGTGATTTATTTGACGTAATTAAATTTAAAAAATTAAAATAGGAAAAATATACTAGCTCATCACGGACAACGCAAATGAATAGTGAAAAAAAAATCAAAAATTCAGAAAAAAACGAAATTTATGAATAGTAAAAAATAAGCCAGAAACTAGAAGCTGAAGCCGAAATGAGCGGGGCCTGGTTTCGCCTTATGATTTCCGGTTTATTTAAACAAGAAGTCACTGAAATTTGTCAGCTTCTAAAGTTGGTTTTTTTTGCTTTTGCATTGCATATGGAGATATAATGGTGTTTTTAATTTTTTTTCTTATTTTTCTTTAATTAAATGATTTAAAAAACTAACAACCCGCTATAGTATAATTTTTTAAAAAACAAACATAACTAAAAGCCATAAAGATTTGTTATTTAACGGCTTCTAAAAGCGGTTTTTAACTTTTTCTACAGTACATAACTTTCAAACAGAGTATTTTCTCAAAGCGGGGTCTACAAGTTAATTGTAGTACACGTTAAAAGCACAATATCTGTATCAATCAAAATTGTAAGCAAGTATCTCTCTTCATAATCTTTGTCGCAAACAGCTAAACAATAGCTAAAATTCAAAAAAAATAATAAAAAATCATAAGCCTGAGCCATATTAAATAAGTCCAAACCTCTTAAATACAGTGTAATAACTCCTGTTGATATAGAACACCATAAAATAGTCTGGTTAGGTTCAAGTTCTTAGAGTATACAGTGTAGATGGCTGAAATTTAGCTTCTGTTTGAAATACATGAATTTCACTGGATTTTCATAGTAATTTCATAATAATCAGTTTATTTTTTCAGAAACAGGATTTTTTTCACATTTCAAACTGGGCCTTAAACACCGCTGAGCAAGCCAGCAATCAATGGACGCTAGTATCACGTTGCAGCAACCACCTTGTGCAAAGTGATGCAATGAAATATACATATAGGGTCTGTCTGGCAACAGCTGCGACTTATGGTTTTTGGCTGAAATTTTTGAATTTTGGCTATTTACGGTACAGATTACGGAGAGAGATACTCACTTACGATTTTAGATGGTACAGATGTTAGGTTTTTAACGTGTACATCGTTTAACTTGTAGACCCTATCTTGAAAAAATACTTTGTTTGAAAGTTAGTTACTATACCAAAAATCAAAAACCGTCAGCTTCAGAGAAAAAGAACACAGCCATAGATTGGATGTTTTTTTATCTGGAGTAAACTAGTCATCAACCCATGCAACTCTATGGGCTAGCTTTTATTTTCTCAACAGGTAGTTGATGAACTATCTAGGACCAAAATCGTGTGGAAAAATTCTAGCACAAAGAACGAAAGGAAAGTAGAAGCTAATAATAAGAAAGAAAAAAGTTCATTGGCACAGTAAGAAGTAACTCTTAATTAGTCTCATTTAGACCTGAGTTGTCGCTCGGTTGGACTGAAATAAGCTGATTTATGGTTAAAATTATATTGTACCTGGCTAAAATTACACTGTAGCTGATGGTGGCTTATTTTAGGTAACTAAATTTAAAAAAGTTAAAAATAGAAAAAACAGGTTAACCTATCATAGGTAATGCAAACGAATACAGAAAAAAAGAACCGACAAAAAAGCTCAAAAAAGCTAAAAAATCGTAAAAGGATAAAATTTAGAAATAAAAAAAAAATAAACTAGGAGTCAAAAGCTTAAACAAAAATGAGTGGTTTTGTATATTGCTGCGAGAGTGAACTGTTTTCGGTCGAATTATTGTTTTTTTTATAAAATTCATTCAGTCAAAACTAGCCCTTAGCCGTGCTAACAAGTTATAAATGATGGGGGGTGGTTTCTCCCATGCATGTATGAAAACCAATGCCAGCTAATGGTAGTACTCATTACTCAAGTCAAAACACAGGACTCCTCTACGTAATTTCTTCTGCGTCAACGGTGACGGCCGGTGTTTGGGTCAGGGTTATGTTTCGGGGTTCCGGGAGAATGGGGGAGGCAGAAGCAAACGAGAGATCGGGAGGTAGAGGCGACGTGTTGGACAATAGGCAGCTGATCACGAGGTCCAGTGGTAAGTCAGGCATTGGGACGGCAGTTGACGGGATATGACGTGGTGTAGAGCAGATCAGCCCAAATGGACACTCTAGCACAGCACAATCTGTTTAGTCCGTCAGTCAAAATAGACTGTGCCATACTAGCTTGTGGGTCGAAATGTTGGTCTAGGCACAGCCTAGAGTGAGTTCATGCTAGGTCGGCACATGGCTCGTTTAGTCCAACGGGCCAGAGAGACATGATAGTTTGTTTGGCCCAACTAGCTTGTTTAGCACAAAAGAATTGGGAAAATTTAATAGTTTACAATTATGTAGAATTCAAAAAGAACACAATAAATTATAGAAATTATAAAAGAAGACACATTAAATTATGAAAAATATATAAAAAGACACAATAAATTATAGAAATATAATAATGAGCTTTTATTGATGTTAAAATAGATGTCTTGTTAAAACTTTGCTAAGTAAAAACTCAACTTGAGAAAACCTTGCAAAGAAAAAAAAGTATAGTTTGTAACTCAGTATTACAGATAAAAAATAAAAAACAATGTATATATGAATGCTCTAAGAATTATCAGTGTCATTGGCATCTTGACTGTTTTTGCCACCATCTAGATAGAGATTGTTGAAGACGTGCTCTAACTCTGTATCCACCATGCAGTGTGGAGCTTACGTATCAGCATGTTCTCAGTCTTTCATTATGAGAAGTGCTTCCACCATCTTACTCGTGAGTCCTGTTCTTCTCTCATCAATATTCTTCCAGAAAGACTGAAAGCATACTTAGAAAAAACCGTCGAGACAGGAATAATTAACACATCCTATGCTAATTTGGGTAGCACAAGATATGTTAGATTGTGCTCGTGCCACTAGTTCAAAATGTTGAAGTCCTCTGTATGGTGAGGCACGTGATCGTTATTCAGAAATATTGATAGTTCCGTGTGGGCCCTTGTATGGATTGCTCCACCACTTAGTGATGTAGAGCTTGATCTTCTGGAGGAAAAGATGATGGCCTACATATTTATCTTTTTACCTGTGATGGATGCTGGTGGAGATCGTTCCAAGCGACTCCACAAAACTTATGCTCATACTTCTAGTAATTTTAGACAACTGTGAACGAACACCTGTAAAATAGTTATAATAATCTATCCTTATAGAATTGCCTATAATTAAAAGAATATCAATGAATCCTACAATTTTAGCAAATACATATAAATACATAATCACATTCCGATATTTTAAATGTTTAGTTTTCATAGCGCACACATGAGAAAATATAGCATCATGAGCAGTTCTAATATACTTTTCGAATGCATCTAATGCACCCAAGGTTTAAAGTAAGATCTTGCGAAGCAATTAAATGGGCTACAGATTCTTGAGCTACCTCGGGATTATAATCCCAATTACGTACCGTCGAGGTTGTACATCAGCTGCTTCTGCCTCAAGGCAGGGTATGTATGTTCAAGTGCTCAGTTTTACTTGTAGACATTGCAGGCAATTCATGATGATATATTTGTTAAACGGCAACTCTTACCCGATCTTCGGATGGCAATTGCTTCATAACCTTGTCAAAATCTACCCACGCGTCCGATATGCTAGGTTTGGACCTCTTTACTCCAGTACTTACTAACATAGAGGCATTTGTAGAGCCTGGTGATGGTACAGCTATGGCCTGCTCGGCGGCCTCAACCATTTAATTTGTGAGTGGAGACGTGCCGAAGGATGCAAGATTTTTCATATCAATTCCATATTCACTCGTAGGAAAATCGTCATAATTTTCCATGAAGAAATGTGAAAACTGCGAAATACAAATAGAAAAAATAAACTATTACTGACTTTATATCACAGTAAAGAAAAATAAGAATACTATAAGTACAAAAATTAGTATTGTTATCTCTTTCCTTGACTGTACACCAGATTTTGAATTTTCAGGTATTTGGTAA
Organism: Bonia amplexicaulis; assembly: GCA_036346245.1. Taxonomy (NCBI): domain Eukaryota; kingdom Viridiplantae; phylum Streptophyta; class Magnoliopsida; order Poales; family Poaceae; genus Bonia; species Bonia amplexicaulis. The sequence goes on along the minus strand of CM070751.1, from coordinate 17,209,999 downwards.
AATTATTTTGAATTTTACCAAATTATCACAAGATAATGAGGAGAGGAGATTTCTGGTTTGAGTGTGGATGAATGAAAAGGTATGCTGCTTATATATAGGAAAAAATTTAGATTTTTTGAATTTTTTATATTTTAAACTCTCAAATGGCCACAAAATTACTATAAATTAAAAAAACGACTATTACTTGTGCTAAATGGGCCTAACGAGCCGTGCCCATCATGTGGTGATCATGCCTAACGGTCAATTTTCATGCCTAATGGTTGGCCGTGCCTAACAGGCTGCGCCCATGGGCTATGCGTGCCAAAATGGGCCAACCGTGATGACAGGGTCAGGCGTGCTAGGTGGGTCAGGCCATGCCCAAGCACGCCACTATGTGTGCCGTGCTAGCCTAGCCTGACGGCCTTTGTGCTGTGCCGTGCAGTGGGTCGTGCCTACGGTACCAGGCTATGGGCCGGCCCGCTAGGCATGACCCATTTGGATACCACTAGTGTGGAGAAGGCGTGGAGTGTGGCGTTGGCTGGAAGCCTCATGGCAAGGCAGCATATTTGGCTAAATGGTCGTTTGGTACGACACGATACATGTTTGAATAGGGCATGTTCGATTAAATCCAGCACGGTTGGTCCAAATAAGTTATTATGCTATATCATGTTGGTCTAAGTGCCTATCTTCTGATCTAGACACAGCACAGAGAGGGGTCAGGTCGTGTCGTCTCGGCCCGAGCACTTTTAGCCAAATGGGTTACCAATGGTCCGTTAAGTTTACTACCAGTCGTAAGTAATTTTACTGTTAGTCATAAGTAAATTTACTGCCAGTACTGAGTCGTAAGTATTTTACTACCGATCATAAGTAATTTTAATGTCAGTCGTAAGTAATTTTACTGCCAAGTCACCTGTCCACGAACATGAGTGTAATACTGTCAACTGCAAGCAATTTTTATTGCACTACCACAGAAAGGTTACTGTGCATATCGTGTCGAGATGCCGACCTAAGTACCCCACACTCCAAACCAAACCGATATGATTTATTTATTTTTCGTGCTATATCTAGATCACATGAACAGTATCATATCTTGAGCCGGTATGGTTGGCCCGATCCGTTTCGCCATATCTGTCGCGGAATGGTTGGCGGTGCTCGTGGTCGCACCAGTTCCAAAAATCATCAGCCCATTAACACGACAAGCCCAACAGTCGCACTACCCCGTCCCCATCCCACTCCGACGCTTCTCCACACCCTTCCTGCCGCCGCCGCCGCCGCCTTCATAGCGCCGCATGGCGCGGTGGTCGTCCCCGAAGGACCCGGCGCTGGAGGCGGCCCTCCACCGCAACAGGCGCTGGATCGTGAACAACCAGATCAAGCGCCTCCTCCTTCGCTTCCCGTCCCGTTCCGCCCCCGTCCGCTTCCTCCAGTCCCGCTTCAAGACGCTCGACCTCCTCGGCCGCGCTGCCAACTGGCTCCGCAAGTACCCCTCCTGCTTCGAACTCTTCGACGGCGACGGTAGCGGCGGGGGGCCCTGCTTCGGCTTCACCAAGCGGATGGCGGAGCTCGTCGACGCCGAGGAGGCAGCTGTTGCCGCGTCCGAGCCGGCCATGGCCGACCGCCTCGCACGCGTGCTCATGCTCGCCCGCGGACGCCGCCTCCAGGTCTCCAAGCTCGCCGCGCTGCGTGGCCCCCTCGGCCTCCCCGACGACTACCTCCTCCGCGTCCTCCCGGCCCGCACGGACCTCTTCCGCCTCGCCAACCCGTACCCGCACCGTCGCAACGCCGCAGAGCTGGAGCTGCTCCGGTGGGTGCCCTCCCTCGCCGTCTCCGCTGTCGAGGCCGGCGCCGCCGCGAGCAACTCCCCCCCGCGGTTCACTTGCTCGCTGCCGTCCTCCTGGGCCAAGTCGCACGCTAAGATGGAGGAGTTCAACTCCACGCCGTACATTTCGCCCTACTCGGAGGAGTGGGCAGTTCCCAGCACGGACGCTGAGGCCGAGAAGCGCGCGGTGGCGGTGGTGCACGAGCTCCTCTCGCTCGCGTTGTGGAAGAAGATGTCGGTTTTGAAGCTGGAGCACTTCAGGAGGGAGTTTGGGCTGCCTGAGGACACGGCCAGGATGCTGCTCCGGCACCCCTGCCTCTTCTACGTGTCGAATAGGTATAAGATACATACAGTCGTGCTCCGGGAGGGATACCAGGGGCCAGAGCTGAAGGAGAAGGATCCGGTGGTGGTGGCGAAGGATAGGCTCGGGGAGCTAATGCAGGAGGGGTTGCATGAGTATAACCAGAGGCGTTGCACGGCGAATTTGGAGAAGAAGAGGAGGAAAGGTGAGTTTGAGGTAAAGAAGGAGGAAGAGGAGAATGAGGTGGTGGCACGCTTGGATAGTGCAGAGAAGAGGGAGGAAAGGAGGAGGTTTTACAAGGTGTTGTTTGATGATGACAGTAGGTGATCGGTTTGTCTAAGTCTGAGAGACTGAGGCTCCTCATATCCATCATCGCTAGGTTTGATGATTGACAGATTGAGTTGAAGCATATTGAGCACTTTCATGTTTCACAATGAATCAAAGCAATTAGTGATGGATGTAATAAGAGTGGCCTCGCTATGAAGGCATGAGGCATCTATCTGCAAGTGAAGATGATTCGGTTGGGTGCTGTTCTCTAGCCATGGAGAATAGGATTCATGGTCTGCTAATGTTTCTAAGGACTAGTGATTGAAGAACTACAAGAACACAACCAGATAGTTTGACCTAGCAGATTGTAAAAATTGGATCTTTCTGGGTCAAAGCAATCAGTTATGGTCCTTATGGATAACCAAATGATTGATGGAATTCTGGTGGAATAAGGATTGCTGTGAAGAAACCCAAACATTGTGATGAAGTCAAACAATGATGTATATAATAAGATCGGAAATTCTGCAGGATATGCAAGTGAAATGATAATGCAGACTAGTGGTGTTGTCTCGTCACAGAGAATGGAATTTATGAGCAGCAAATGTTGCGCTTCAGAATGTGCAATTGAAGAACTGCAAATGAGCAGTCCAAGTTCGTTTGATCTATCAGCACAATAAGAATTGTACTTTTTTTTGTGGAATGTGTCTGTATAGCAAACATTTTCCGCCAAGAAATGGAACTCGATGAGCATGGAGCAAGGTGCAATTCCTTTTTCTTGTGCCTTTGCCCAGTGGTTTTGTATGTTTCTTGGATATTCTTTTATTATAGTTGAACTATATCCTGTAGTCTTATGTGCTTTTTGGACATTTCAGTTATGAACTCCTATATATGGCAGATTTTTTTCTCTAAAACAGTCATGCTTTTTTTACGAGTAATTTGTTTTGGCATAAAATCTGTGAATCCATCATTTAAGTTAGATGCTTTCCCATCGGTAGGTACTTATTTGCTTATGCCAATTTGCTGAGTCCTGGTAATGTGAATTGAGCGGTACATTGCTATGTCACAGACCACTAACCTGCAATGCAACCTACAACTTTATAATGCTCATCGAGTAGCAAATAACAGAATATATGTTGCCTGCAGATGTTGGAACATAGATGAAAGTACGAAAATTAAACCAAAACACAAGGATAAATAAAAAGGAGATTGACGATAAAATATCCTTAAAGATAAAACGTCCTTAAGTACTTATATATAGAACCAAAGATCAAAAGGCTGCTTTTATTTTCCTTGTTGGAAGACTTGGAAAACATTGAGCAATGAAGATTAACAGAAAGGCAATGAAAAGAAATTTCCAATCATCACACCCAGGCACCCAGCAAATCCTTGAGTTATACATGTCCTAAAAGCACATCCGTTGCTTTCCTGGTGGTTTCTGATGAATAAGTCCCTGTACTGTGGTCTTTGTGGGCAGCTTTAGGGCAGCTTTAGGACAGCTTTTGACTAGCATCTTAGACTAGCTTTAGGGCAACTTTAGGGCAGCTTTTGACTAGCATCTTAGATTAGCTTTAGGGCAGCTTTTGACTAGCATCTTAGACTAGCTTTAGGACAGCTTTTGACTAGCATCTTAGCATATGCTTGGCTGGTTCTCAGCCTATAAATTTGTATCCCCAACCCCTCAGGTTGGCATGGCATTGTGCGAGAAATAAACCAAGAAAAAATTGCCCCATATCCAAGTGTCATCCTCTCCATGAGAGTAAGGATCTTGCTATCACCAAGAGCAAGAGTCCAGCGACTAACAACTGGTATCAGAGCGATACTATCCTGTAGCCTGAGCATCTCCTGCTCATCTCCTTCTCGACCTCATGGCGGCCAGTGATAGCGGCGGCGACTCCTACCGTCCCGCTCGCTCCTCGAGGAGGCGGCGTGCCCCTCTCCACGCAATGCCCCGTGGCGCGCCATGTCCGCAGGCGGTCTCGGCCTTCGGCCGCCTCGAGCATCGGCGTCGTGACGGCCCGAGCTCGCCAGCAGCAGAGCGGCCAGCGGCGGCGGCAGAGACGGCCATGGCGGAAAAAGCGTCAAGGCGGCAAGGGCGGGGGCAAAGCGGCGAGCGGAGGCGGAAGCGGCGGCGGCGGCGGCGTGCGGCGGCAGGCAGCGGAGGTCAAGGTTACAGCAGCGGCAAGCAGCTCCATCTCGCGATGATGGCCGACGCGACGACCTTGAGCTGGAGGAGGCGCAAGCAGAGGGAAGCGCGATGGCGGCCGCGCAAGCGCCACGAGCGGCGGCGGCCGAGACAGCGCGGACGCGCCGCGGCGCTCTGGAGGAAGCATGCAGCGGCGGCGTGCGGGTCGGCGGAGAGCGCGGCCTTCACAGCGACGCGCTCTCTCCCGGTTGATGCCGTGGTCACCACGAGTACCAGTGTCGTCGGGGCGTCGGCCCGGCGGCGGTGGCCTACCTCACCAAGACCAACTACGTCGAGTGGGTCTGCGGTAATGAGGTGAAGCTCCAGTGCGGCATATGTGGGATGCGGTCCGGTATGGCGGCGTCGACTACGACCGGGATCGACGGCGCGGATGCTCTCATCGATGCGATCCGCCCGAGATGCGCTTCGCGCCAACAAGCGCGGCGCCAAAGAGGCTTGGGACGCCATCGCCGCAAAGACGCACGGCAGCGGCCGCGCGCGCAAGTCTACATTGCGGGCACTACGCAGGAGTGGGAGAACACGCCTTCAAGCCGGTGAGGACGTTGATGACTTTGCTCTCCGTCTCAACACTGCTTGCGTAAGATGGTGCGGTTCGGTGGCGACACCTACGGTGAGGTGAGAGCGTGGAAAAGCTCTTCATTGCGTCCCAGAAGTACAAGCGGATGGCTCGCTCAATCGAGTCTCTGCTGGACCTCTCACGATGACGATCGAGGAGGCGATGGGTCGCCTCAAGGTCGTTGACAACGATGAGCCACGCCTCTCGGGACCCGTCACCATTGGCGGGAAGCTCCTCACTCGGGAGCAGTGGGCCGCCGGCCAAGGTGACAGGAAGAAGGGGGAGCCTTCTTCCACGACAGGCCGCCACAAGCGTGGCAAGCGCGGCAACCAGCGCAAAGACGCCTGTGCACGGGCGCGAGGACGTCTTGAGGGTGATGACCGTGGGCGCCAGTAGGCGCGCACCGCAAGCAAAGCGACGACGAGACGACTCTTGCCACAATCTGCGGCAAGCCCGGTCATTGGGCCAAGGATTGTCGGCGACCACGACGCGCCGAGCCCACGTCGCGCGGCGAGGAGGAGGAGCGTGGCTGCTTCATTGCTCATACGAGCATCGAACTACCTCCGCGACACCGGCGCGGTGGCTCTCCTCCACCTTGACGAGCCAAAGCACACGCCCTCCTCGGCTACGGCTCCGGCAGCGACAAGGCGATGGGTGGTGCCTCGACACCGCGCCACCCATCACATGACCGGTCGACGGAGTTCTTCGCCGAGTTTGACTCTAGCGTCCGAGGCTCCGTCAAGTTTGGGGCGCCGGTGTGGAAATCAAGGCGTCGGCTCCGTCATCCTCACCACCGTGTCGGTGAGCACAGTCGCTCACCGCGTCTACTACATCCCCGATCTGCGGAACTCCATCATCGACTTGGGACAATGGATGAGAACGGCTCATGGTCGAGATCGAGCACGGTGTCTGCGGTTTGGGATCTTCGCCGCCTTCTTGCCAAGGTAACCGAGGCGTCGACTCTACATTCTTCACGTGCGGTGGCACAACCCTCTGTCTCGCCGCTCGTCGGGACGACGGGCGTGGCGATAACGCAGCGCTTTGGGCACCTTCACCGAGGCCACAGGCGGCTCGGTGCCACGGAAATGGTGCGAGGCTGCCGTACCTTGACCATGTGGGCGATTCTGCGGCGTCTGCGTGTTGACGGCGGGCGACTCCCTTTCCCAATGGGCGAGTTTAGAGCCAAGGAGAGGCTCGAGCTCGTGCACGGGACTTGTGTGGCGGTGACACCGCCACACCGGAGAACGACACTACTTCCTGCCGCTCGTCGGCGATCTCTCCCGCTACATGTGGGTGACGGTCCTCGGCGGCAAGGGAGAGGCTGCGGGCGCCATCAGCGCACGTAGGTCGCTGCGGAGGCGAGTCGGCCGCAGCTGCGCGTCTTCGCGCCTGATTTCTTGGCGGCGAATTCACGGCGGTGAATCGCGTCGTCTTTACGATGATGAGGCATTCAGCGCCACTACTCCGCGCCGTCTGATCCGCGGCGAGCGGCGTCGTCGGCGGCGCAACCGCGGTTGTGGGGATGGCTCGGGCCCTCCTCAGCGAGGGGATGCCTACTGTCTTCGGGAGAGGCGGTGGTGGCCGTCTACATCCTCAACCGCTCGCCTACCAAGGCGCTCGGCGGCGGACGCCGTCGAGGCTTGGCATGGGCGCAAGCCGGCGGTCTCCCACTTGCGGTCTTGGCTCCCTCGCGTTCTCCAAGGAGCTTGGCCACATCGGTAGCTCGACGGCGGGAGCACTCGGGAGTGTTCATCGGCTACGCGGAGGCTCGAGGCCTACCGCATCCTCGACCTGTCACACAACAGCGTCGCATCTCGCGTGGCGTTGTGTTCGACGAAGGCGGGCCGGCGTGGGACAAGGCGGTGGACGACGGTTCGACTTCGACTCTCAGGGACTTTGTTGTTGACTACGTCCACTTCGAGAGAGCCGGGGGAGCTAGCAGCTCGTCTTCACCGAGCTCGTCCACCTCGACACCTTGCTCGCCACCAGCTCCGACGAGTGCTCCACCACCTTCGCCGGCTCGCCCGCTCGTCCGCACCGGCTCACCACTCTCCCGCCGGCGGCCACACCACCGGATCGGCCCCAACAGCTTCGGTCCACGACGAGCAGCGCATGGTGGAGTTCGCTACTCCGCTGTCCCACGACGAGGACCGCGTCGGCGCCACCACGACGACGAGCCTCTGCGCTATCGTACCATGGACAACATCCTCGGAGTTGCCGTCCACGGCCGGCGCGGTAGCGACCAGGCGGAGCGCACTTGGCGTGCGACGACGGCGAGCCCGCTCGCCTTCGCCGAGGCGGAGGGAGACGCGGCGTGGCGTGTCGCGATGAAGCGAGAGATGGGCGCCGTCGGCGGAACCGAGCGTGGGGCGGGCGGATCTTCCTGCCGGTCACCGCGCGATCACCCTTAAGTGGGTGTTCAAGGCGAAGCGGGATCAGCGGCGCCATCGTCAAGCACAAGGCTCGCTTGGTGGCACGAGGCTTCATGCAGCAGGAGGGGGTCGACTTCGATGACGCATTCGCACCCGTCGCGCGCATGGAGTCCGTTCGTCTTCTCCTCGCACTTGCAGCCCAGGAGGATTGGCGCGTCCATCACGTGGACGTCAAGTCTGCCTTCCTCAACGGCGACTTGAAGGAGGAGGCCTACGTCCGTCAACCGCCGGATTCGTCATCCCGGCAAGGAGGGCAGGTTCTCGCTGCGCAAGGCCCTCTACGGCTGCGGCGAGCACCACGAGCACGAACGCTAAGCGGACTCCACCCTCAAGCAAATGGGGTTCCAGCAGAGCGCACACGAGGTCGCGGTCTACCGGCGGGCAAAGCGACAACGCCTGCCGGTGGGCGTCTCGTCGACGACACAGGTGATCACCGGCTCCAAGGAGGCCGAGGTCGGGCGTTCAAGGCGGAGATGAAGACCGCCTTCGGATGAGCGACTTGGGGCTCCTCTCCTTCTACCTGGGGATCGAGGTCCACCAAGACAGCTCTGGTATCTCCCTTCGTCAGACCGCCTACGCCAAGCGCACCGTCGAGCTGGGCGGCCTCACCGACCGCAACCACCCCACACTCCTATGGAGGAGGCGAAAGCGAGCCGCGACGACGGCGGAGGAGGTGGACGCGACGCAGATCTGCGGCGCATCGTGGGCAGCCTTCGCTATCTCGTCCACACGCGTCCAAATTTGGCGTTCGCTGCCGGCTACGTCAGTCGGTTCATGCAGCGACCGACGACGGAGCATCAGCAGGCCGTGCGAGAAATAAATTTGTATCCTCAACCCCTCAGGTTGGCATGGCATTGTGCGAGAAATAAACCAAGAAAAAATTGCCCCATATCCAAGTGTCATCCTCTCTATGAGAGTAAGGATCTTGCTATCACCAAGAGCAAGAGTCCAGCGACTAACAGTTTCATGCCTTGTACACACCCTACCATCTTGTTGGTACCTTCCCATCCTGCAAATGTAATGATCAAGAGCACAATTTAGTCATCAATGTATGTCTTTGTGAACAACCATTTTTTGTTATGTGTTTTTTCAGTTAGAGGGAGAGAAACCTTTGGTCATGTTGAATCCACGTTTTTCCAGCTCCTTGTATTCTTGGTACAGCGCGCAACTCTCACAGCAGAAGTGGACGCAGCAGTCCAAGCAGGGCGATTCGTGCAAGTTGTATTGTGCCCGCATTGAGGAGCGTTTGGTACAGGAGTACAACCAATGGCAGGATATCGACGCGAGCAAAACATACAGGGTCCCATTCATGCAGCATGCTGGAAACAAGGAGTCAGCTAACAAGATCGATGATTTTTATGCTCGAACCCAAGCGCAAACAATAAACACCTACATGTTGAGCCTCTGTCAACAATCTCAGCAATGCGACCAAATGTAACGCAGGGGCACCAGCAAGTCAAGCAATCTGCAACATTAGGAAGCAAATGAAACATAGACGTGCAATTGGCATACATTGTTATGAAACCCACGCATAAGAGATGTGAGAAGAACAGAGAAGCTAGCTTTGCATACAGGTGCCAAAATCTCCAAAGCAGTCGAAAAGCCCAACCGACCACTCCCCAGACATGCTGTTAGTTGGGTAGATTGTGGTCTGTGGAATATGGTAATACAGGGTGTATAGCTGCACCTTTTAGAGCATTGATATCTTTCATCCTTCTGGTATTTATATGCCAGTAACAATGCAGTATCAGTATTGAGCACATGACAAAGTTAATCGCTAGCCCATTTTAGAGCAACTATTTATTTATTTTTAATCATTTTGTTGGCTTTCTCTTGCACTGAAATGTTGCATGTTATCTTATGTGTGCAGGTTTGGCTTTGAATTGGTCCTTCTGAGGATCCTATGTCCAATTGGCATGTTCTTTGAATTGTTCTTTCGGAAATATCTATGCGTAATCAGCATTCAGGATTTGGCAGCATTTTGGAGTTTCCAGTTTGCCGGTAACTTTCACGCCTTATTGTTCCTTACCTACCTTGTTTACTGGACAGGCTGGATTTAAAATAAACACACAGTTCTAGCTTTGCATACAGGTGCCAAAATCTCCAAAGCAGTCGAAAAGCCCAACCGACCACTCCCCAGACATGCTGTTAGTTGGGTAGATTGTGGTCTGTGGAATATGGTAATACAGGGTGTATAGCTGCACCTTTTTGAGCATTGATATCTTTCATCCTGCTGTTATTTATATACCAGTAACAATGCAGTATCAGTATGAGCACATGACAAAGTTAATCGCTAGCCCATTTTAGAGCAACTATTTATATATATTTTAATCATTTTGTTGGCTTTCTGTTGCTTAGAAATGTTGAATGTTATCTTATGTGTGCAGGTTTGGCTTTAAATTGATCCTTCTGAGGATCCTATGTTCAATTGGCATGTTCTTCTTTGAATCTTTCTTTCTGAAATATCTATGCGTAACCAGCATTCAGGATTTGGCAGCATTTTGAAGCTTCCAGTTTGCTGGTTACTTTCACGCCTTTTTGTTCCTTACCTTGTTTATTGGACAGGCTGGATTTTTAAAAAATCACAGTTTTCACCATGTTGATCTCAATGCAAAATAGGGGAATCATACCTGGTGCTAAACTTGGCGTGACAGTTGTAGTTTCTCACTGGAAAAAGCTGGAGCCCAAACCTTCAATCTGATGTTGACTCGTTAGTAAGGAATGCTTTCAGCTTCATGTTCTGTTGATGCTGACTGAGCAGTCCCATGCTATCACAGTATTGTCTTTTGAAAGTAAGTGTCACTTCATTCATGTGACAAGGTGTTAGGGTGAAGGATTATATTAGAAGATTTATGGTTTTATTAGGATGAACCATTATCATTTTGAAGAAGTGAAAATTTGTATTTTGTAAATTTGTGGATTTTTCTGAACAACTTGCATAAATGATGGTTTCAAAAAAAATTAAGTCATGAGATGGTTTGGTGACCTAGGTCAGTGGTTATAGGTTGTGTAAGATATGTTATTGCTAATGTAGGTCAAGTTGTGAAGAACTTGTGTTTGAAAATGATTTCTTTGTCTTTGGATATGCATAGTCGATTGGAGTTAACCATGGTCAACGGCGAGGATCGGGACTACATTCGTGGAGGAGTCAAAGCTCAGAACGATCAAGAATGCCAGATGAGATGGATGAGCTCAAGCATGACACAAGAAAGTTGAAAATATTAAAGGGAAGTTCGAGTGATGGGTTGTTGAAATTTGACATAGCGGTTTAAACTTCGAGTGAAAGCGGATAGTAGTATCATTTCAAGTTTAATGTTGGGTTGGGGTGTTATAGGCTGATCCCCCAACATAGGATTGAAACAACAAAAGTTTCTTATCTGGACAGAGTTGTATGGAATCTGATGAACCCTAACATAGGTCTAACAAAAGAGGAGGAAGGGCCACCATATCTAAGGAAGAGGAGAAGCAACTGGAGGAGCAAGGCGTCGCCACAGTCGATGAGTCCACTGAGGCCTCGGATGTGGAGGGAGGTTGAGAAGGCAGTGGTTTGGTGGGTGGCGGTGGAGGGCAGTGGAAGTTGGTGGTGGAGTGAGGCACGACGAGGTGTGGTGCATTGAATATTAGGTTGAGCGGGGTAGGAGCGGTGGGAAAGGGCAAGACGGTGACGCGGCGAGGTGGTGAGGTCACTGCCAGCCGTTGGTGGTGGAGGAGGGGTGGAGGGAGGTGAAGGAAGAGTACGGAGCTGTTGTGGCGTCGGAGAAGAGAGGGGAGGGGAGGGAGAGCAACAGGAAGGGGGAGACAGAGCAGTGGTCGGCTAGGGAGGGAAGGGGGGCGGCGGGGGGAGTGAGGCCCTCGCTAGCTGTTTCCTTGTTAGTTAGCATGTTTAGGATGAGATCATATGCATCGTAACGTGGTGTGTACAAAATAGCCTTAGCCTAGGGTAGTGGCGAACCCAAGATTTTCATAATGAGTGTTCGGAGTTAATAAGATATTATTTTAATGAAGAAAGTAAAAGTTGATCTATAATAGCAAAAATTAAAGTGCAAATTATGTGGACTAGAGAACATCTCTAATAATTTAGAGAAATTATAAAAATAATTAAGAAAAAATGTTGAATTGAGAATATATGATTTAGGCCTTAGAAATAGGGATGCACTTATCTTATTGATGACGTGTGCTGCTTACCTTATTGTCCTCAGCAGCCTAGCCGTTGCCACCGCATGCTCCCTCTTGGGATTCTAGCTTCTAAGCGATTTGGCTAGGCCTTGCTTGGTGCTCGCCACTACTCGCGTGCTATCTTAATTTAAATTTTGCATAAAACTCAGTTTTGGCCAAAAAAATTAATCCGTTTATTCACACTCTCTAGTCAGCCGGCAAAAATGTTCGTTTAGGCTCAAATTAAAATTGTTGCGATTACAGTAATTAATAAGTTCAAAATTAAAATGAATCAATTTCAAATAAAAAAAGTTAATGAGGCTCAACTTGATAGTGGCTCATTAGCTGATTAGCTGGTTTAATTAACTGCCCTAATTTTTTTCATTTAGTATTTGTTTGAATTTTTAAGAATACCAAATTAGCTCAAAAAAATATGAAAATTTATGTACAGTCTCCCTACATAACGTACTTTACAGTATAATTTTTGGAATATAAAACAGACGCCTACCGCCGACGGCCTCGCCATGCGTCGCCTCGCCACCGTTGCCGCTCGCCCACCAGACGGCAAAAGCGATATTTCTACAAATACTATGCATATACTGCTACTTTTGTAAATACCGTGTGCAACAGTGCCAAATCCGCTAAAAATTTATAGCGGCACACTGGTACGTGAATGACAGTGGCATGTACAGGTCAAGGAGATGTGTTTAGAGGTGGAAACAGATCAAATATGAATCATATAGTGTTTTACTATATTTATATTCGTATTTTTAGATGAATATGAATTTGAATATTTTGGAATACGAATATGAATCGAATGTTGTAACAAATACGGATTCGAATCACATATCTATTAAATTCAGTTAGATGTGAGTATACTACAACTTTAGCGGCAAATTCAAGTAGAACACATTTATATAACATGAGAATGGTAGAAACTTAGATCATAACAAACCACTGTTTCTGTGTGACAAACCACTGTTTTCTAAATGACAATGTATTGCATACTAGTATACTATATTCGGTCAAGGTCACTAGAGGCATTGAGGCTGTAACATGCATACAACATACAATATATAACTAAGTATCAACTACAAAATAAAATAATATTTGGTTCAGGCTAAATGAATGTGTCTTGAGTAGTTGGGCTAGGCTGTGGGCTGAGCTGATGGGATGCTTTTGCACAGGCTAAATTCACTGCGAATCCAGATAGTATTGTATTCGTATTCGCCACCATTTCGTATACCACATTCGTGTTCCCTAAAAAAAATTAGATGGTATTCATATTCATATTTATTTTTAGTTTAGATGTTGATTTTGTTTACCATATTTATACTTTAGCGAATATGAATATCGGGTAAAACATATTATCCACCGTCAATTCCCACCTCTGGATGTGCTGCATGTGCATAGGGGTGGAAAAAAAGCTCGTTAGTGGGGCTCGTTGGCTCGGTTCAAAATTGCTTCAATTATACTTGTTAATTGGTTAAACACTAAAATGAGTTGATTTCAAATGAATTTGAATTTTGCTCTAGCTCGGCTCGGTTCGCTCGTTAGCTCGTTTCTAAAATATTTTTAAATTATATGTAAAATGATATTAAATCAAACTATATTAATTTTAGAAAAAAACTCGATATAACGAGGAGTCGGCTACGAACCAGACCTGCTCAGAACTACTGCCCTATCATGGCTCGGCCCAACCAAATATGGCAGCCACGCCGGACGAGCCGGCGGAGTGAGCCAAACGAGAGAATCCACCGTGCGGAGCCATCTTGTTGTGTGGCTACAGCCCTTTGGGTTGCAGACTTGCAGTCCAGCCATGAGCCAGCCCAGTCGGAGAAACCAATATGCCTCGGCTGTCTTCGTCTTCTTTCGCTTTGCTTGCCACCTCTGAGCGGCTCTAGCCGTCCTCTGTTTCACCGGTACAACTTCGTGTTCGAAGAGTACAAGATTACGCACGGCACAAATGGAATTGTTAGCCCAGAGATCACACAACACTTTGTGGACACACACTATCAAAGGTGGGAGACGATGAACAACAAAGAGAATACACAGAGTTTGTGACGCTGCAAACTTTCTAGCGTCGTTTTCTTCTTTTTCTCTGTATTGACTCGCTCTGCAACGGCGGGGTCGGTGAACACGATGAACCCGAAGCCCCGGGCGCAGCCGGTGGCCCGGTCGCGCATGATGACGGCCTCCACCACCTCCCCGTACTTCTCAAAGTACTCCCGGAGACGGTCCTCGTTGGTGTCCCAGAGATGCCGCCGATGAACAGCTTCCCGGCGTCCCCCTCCATCTCCCGCTCCGCCTCCTCCTCCCGCCCAGGAATGCCCGGCCCCCAAGAACCGATCGATATTTGCTGCAATTGGGCACCAAATGGAGCAGAATTTGGGCGGCAGGACCGCGAGAGCGGGAATCAGGGCGCACCGATTGATCCGAGGGAGGGTCGCGTGGGGCTGGTTGCCTAGGATCTTGGGGGAGGCATGGCAACCTCAAAGGCCATACCACCGCCGCCGCCACCACCACCACCTCTTCCTCTTTTCGCCTAGACCTCGTATCTTGCTGACGATTGTCGTCAACCTCATCGCGAAGTCATCGATCTGTTCGGTGTCCCTCATGCGCAAGTTCTCAAACTCGCTTTTAAGGTTTTGTACACGCGCCTCCTTGACGCGATCAGCACCGAGATGCATCACCTTCAGGGTGTTCCAGGCCTCCTTGCGGTCTCCTTCTCGCCTAGGAGCAAGAAGACGTCTTCCGCACCGCGAGGAAGATTGCCGCAGCGCCATTTGATCTTGCCGCTCATTCACCTCTTCATCCACGATTGCGTTCCACACGCCTTGAGCGCGCATGAACACCTTCATCTTCACGGCCCAAGTCGTGTAGTTGCTCCTCGTGAGCATGGGATACGGGAGGGAAATGCTGCCCTCGCGTGCCGACGCCTTCGGCACGCTCCCATCGCCGATCTTTTGAACGCCCCCATCGGCGGTGACGTTTCTCGACGAGCTCGAAGACGACATGGATGAAGGTGTACACAAACACAAGCTCTGATACCAACAGGAATGAAGTGGCGGTGATTTCTTTTGCACTGTAACTTATAAATTTTAGGTTAAAATTTTTATAGCTGTTTCAGAAGAGAGAGTATGAAGATAGATACACTAGTAAGTGATTTTGATCATATAGATTTCACCTTCCTATAATAGAAACCAAATCTATAATACATAAGCCTAAAAGAGAAACCAGTCTGAACGTAAGGCACAAACAGTTACCGGAAGCCATCATAACCCCACTCGGTTAGATTAAAAAGTTGTGACTTATGGCTGAAATTACACTGTAGCGGTTAAAATTTCACTGTAGCTGAATGTGGCTTATTTGACGTAATTAAATTTAACAAAATTTAAAAATAGAAAAAATATGCTAGCTCATCTCAGACAACACAAACGAATACGGGAAAAGATGAACATGCAAAAAAGCTAAAAAAATAGCCAAAAGTTTAAAAAAAGATGAAATTTATAAATAGTGAAAAATAAATCAGAAGTCAGAAACTGAAGCCAAAACGAGCGGATCTAGGGCAAAATGTACCGACCGGTTTCTGCACCCCGTCCGCTTCTCCTACTCAAACGAACAGATCACGATAAGCACAGGAGTACTCATTCAGAACAAAGCACAGAGAAAATACGAGAAAAAAAGAAAAAAACGAAATTTATAAATAATGAACTAGAAGTTACAAGTTAAACCAGCCGAGCGCGACCTAGCTTAATAGGAAGGACCGACCAAGCATGTGGTATTGCGTCCATTTTTTTCCAACTTTCGGGGGGATCACCGAATGATACTGGCAGCAATCAACATGCATAGAGAAAAACAGTGAGTACTCCACTTTAGGAGGTGGATTCACATCAATTTCACCTTACGAATCCTGAAGCTGAAGGTGAGGTGTGCTTACCACAGGGAAGGCGACGGCGAGGAGAAGGAACGCAAGGAGCAGAAAGGAGATCGCTGCTACCTCTTCCCTCTCCTTTCTGTGCCTTCGGGAGTTGAGCTATTGAAGTGAACTTTTCTGAAGTTTTGAGGCAAATATTTGGGCGGCACACTTTCTTGTTTGCCTTGGTTGGCTGGTGTTTATATATTTGGGCGGCAAGAAGGAAGAGCAAGAGGCAGGAGAAGAGGTAGTTCTAGTGGGAGGCGAGCGGTTATTGTGGAAGTGAACTGTGGAGAGGACGGGGGCTCGGCATGTGTGATGCGTCAGTGGATGCGCAGACGAAGGCGAGCCATGCACTGCTTTGTTGCATCGCAGGGCTTGTGTTTTCCATTGTTGTTTGTGCTGTGCTGTTGCTGCTGGGTTCCTGAGCGGTGTACCCGTGCCAAGCATTGCTGCTGCATGGGCTGCCTAACCGAGAGGGGGAAAAAAGGATTTACTCCTGTAGTGCTTGTCGCTAGTAGGGATGGCAATTGTGCCCGTTTACCCGTGTACCCGTGGGTAAATACCCTAATGGAGTCGGGTATGGGATGGATTTTTTACCCACGGGTAGGAAAATGGGGGGAAAATTCTGCCCATCGGGTAAACGGGTACGGGTATGGGTTAGCTCTACCCGTACCCGTCTCGCCCGTTTACCCGTGGAATGAACTGACAGGTGGGCCATCAAAAACAGTAAACCTTAATTCCCTACGGCCTCTTGGGCCTTGGCTCCATACGGCCTCTCCGCCCTCTCGGCAGTCGGCTCCTTCCACCAAAAGCGCCGCTCCTCAGTCCTTCCTCCAAATCTCCGCTCCTCGCCGCTCCTCATTCCGCCGCCATCCGTCCCGTCGTCCCGCCTCCAGACTTCCTCCAACCGCCGCTCCTCGCCGCTCCTCGCCCAGATCCGCCGCCGCCGCTTCCCCACCACCGGCCTCCTCCTCCGCCCCTAGATCCGCCACCGCCTCCTCCTCCTCCGCCCCAACCCGGCCGACCTCCTCCTCCACCCAGATCCGTCTCCTCCTCCTCCTCGCTCGCCGCGCCGCCCCCCTCGCCCGCTCGCCTCGGCCTTGGCGTCGAAGTGTTTGGAGGCAGGCGGAGGGCTCGCCGTGGTGAGTGCCGACGCATAACGGCGACATCTTGGCGGGCGGGATTGGTTCGGCGTCGTCTTGGCGAGGCCAAGCCGAGAGCCCGTGCCCCCACCACTCCTCCTCCGCGCACCATCGACTCCCACTCCCTCACGTCGGACCTCTCCTCTCCATCGTCGAGCTCGGCGACCTTGTAACTCCCTTCTCCTCTCTGCTTTGCCTCCGATTGGTGGTTGTTAGCTTTTCACTTCAATCATCCCTTATTTAGGTCTTGATTGTCTTGGAACATAGTATTTGTGTTTAATTCTCATAGTATTTGTTTCAATTCAACAGAAACATGGTATATGTGTTCAATTCTCATAGTATTTGTGTTCAATAATTGATTCAACAGAAACATAGAAATTCTCATATTTGTGTTCAATTCAACATAGAACTTCAATTCTCATATTTGTGACTTTGATTCTCAACATTAATATTTGATTGGTGTTCCATTCTCATATTTGTGCATCGGTGATGTTTGAATGTGATGCACTAAGTTCACGGGTAAACGGGTATGCCCGCGGGCGACGGGTACCCGCGGGCGACGGGTATGGGCGATGTTTTTTACCCGTGGTCTTTCGCGGGTATACCCGCAGGCGTCATCGAGTCGCGGTGCGGTATGGGCGAGCACTACCGTACCGCCGCTACGATGCCATCCCTAGTCGCTAGTGCACAAACTACAAACAGGTTTGCACCTTTGGGCAATTGGGCGGGCCATTCCGAGTAAAAAAGCGTTGTTTTGCATCCTGAGCAGTCTGCCAAACTGAAGGACTTGAAATGAATCATTGCAAAGTTTATAGAGTGATTAAATGGTTTTTTACAAGTTATAATTGATTTGGATCGATTTTTGAAAGTCTCAGAAAAATCAGTAGTGCCGTAGTTGTGAACACGGTCGTACCACAGGACGGTAGTACCTCAAGGGTTTGTGCGGTAGTACCGTAAGACGGTAGTTCCAGTCGGAGTGGCGGTACGTTTTTTTCAGAGAGGTTTAGTGTAGGATGCGGTAGTACCGTTTTGGGAGCGGTAGTACCGGCATTGTAGCTGTGGTACTACCGATCTTCCCAGAAAAACAGAGTTTTGGGATTTAAGTTATGAATTGAGTTGTGTTGATCTAGGTCTTTACATTAAGGTTGCATGATACATGTTTTGGCTAACGTGGGTCAAATTATGAAAAAATTGTGTTCGTAAACGATTTCTTTATGTTTGGATATGCATGGTTGCTTAGAGTCAACCGTGATCAACAACGAGGATCGGGACTAGGCTCATAGAAGAGTTGAGATTCAGAACGATCAAAGATGCGGGATGAGATGGTGAGCTCAAGCATGGCACGATAAAAGACAAAAAATGTTAAAGACGAGTTCAAACAGTGGGATGGTACCATATAGCTTGGACGTGCCAAGTGAGATGTGGTTCGGTGGAACCGGAACGAGAGAAACTTGGCGTCGCGTGGCAAGCTAGTGGCGCACCTAGACGTAGCAAGTATGACGATTGCTTGCAGTGGTTGGTGATGACTGGGTCAATGAAGGGTACTTTGGTAGTTTGACCAAAATACTGAAAACCATTTTGGTAGTGGAACTCGGGCTGTTTCTCCCTGTTCATCGGGGAGCGGTAGTACCACTGGTACCATAGCGATAGTACCGCAGGTAACACAGCGGTACTACCGCTTGTGCTGATTTTTCTAGAACAATCAGGTGCATGTTCTCTAGCTTAAGGTTTGGCATCCCAATTTGATCTTCATAACTCTATAGCTATTGGAGTGAAAGATTGATAAATATTTGGGGAAAATTTTATTAAGGCATCATTCACCCCCCCACTCAGTTGCCATCTTCAGTCTTTCAATTGGTATCAGAGCCTGGTTAACTCTTCACATAGATTTTAATCGGTCTTTATAGCCATGGCAATAGACAAGTATTCCACCAAGGCACATCTCTTTGATGGGGTCGACTACCCCTTTTAGAAGAGTAGGATAGAGTCTTATATTCAGACACAAGGCTATGCGATTTGGAAGAAGGTTAAGAATCGGTTTGTTGTTCCTGCCGAGGATGACATCACGGTTATAAATATGCCAGATGTTGAGACAAATGCTAAGGCAAGAAATATTTTCATTCAGGGTCTTAGCAGAAGTGAGTTTGATCACATCTCTCACCTCACATCGGCATATGACATCAAAGTGACCCTCGATGCATACCATAACGGCACCACCCAGATCAAGACTGTCTGACAAGACCAGTACAAGTATGAATACAACAAATTCGAGATGCTTGCTGACGAGTCCTTGGCAGATTTCATAAGATTCTGAGCAACCTCCGAGCTGTTGGTCTCACACACTTAGAGTCGGATAATGCTCGTCAGATGTTTTCTGTCTTGGACCTCAGAGCTTGGGAGATGAAGGTGACAACTTTCAAGAATACGACTGATTTTTTGACCTTGACTCTTGACGTGTTGTACTCACGTCTCAAGTCTCATGAGATCGACATCGTCTCTCGCAAGACGAAGTCGCAATCGATGGCCTTGGTCAGTGATCCACTTCTGTCTCTGGAGCATCGTCTGATCGTGCTCCTGGGTTCTCTTTGGCTGCTTTATGCGAGATGAACGATGCCCAGTTTGAGTAGTTTCCAGAGAGCGACCTAGCCCTCTTAGACAGAAAGTTTTTACACGCATATAAGAGGGTTAGAGAGAGGAAGAAAGGAGGTCCGGTGATTTTCTTCGAGTGTGGTGGCCCCTTGGATAAGTATTGATAGTAAAATATACTTCCGCTTCATACACAACCAAGGAGGAAGGTTGTAGATGCAGAGAGTCACAGGCTAAGTGCTATGTCGGCTACTCATGTTACTGAAAGGATTAATCTCATGTGTACTCAATCCAAACCCTATATTCCTTGGTTCTGCACCGAAGTCTGCAAATTTCCTATTGATGTTTCTCCACTGGGCAAAATCAGCAAGGTGTCTTAGCATTCCATCCTTCTTATGCTCATTCGAGTGCGAACACAGTAGTTTTGCCTTCTTTAGGTTAGCAAGAAAAGCTTCAAACGAGGAATTACAGGAAGATACCCATGCCACCTTGGCAGGAGGTCTTTTCTTCACCTCTATTCCTTCACCGTCATCTGATTGATTTTTACGCTTGTATCGAGATGCGTTGCTCACCGGATATACATGTATGTTTGCATACTCTTTACGGTAGAGGATACAGTCGTTCAAACATACATGTATTCTTTCTACTTTTATCCCAATGGACAAAAAACCTTCTTGACTTTGTAGGTTGTTTTGGGTAACTCGTTTACCTCTGGAAGCATGTCCGCTAAAAGACCTAACAACGCCATGAAACTCTTGTCAGACCAACCGTTGGTTGCCTTCAATTTCAGCAGTTCAAGCATGGTCGATAACCTCGTGTACTTTAATTTGCAGCACATGAACAAAGGTTTCTCCGAATGCTCCATCAAGCCCCGAAATTTAACATACTCTCTCTTATCACAGTTCCCTTCTGTATTGCAAAGCATCTGATCTAAATTGTCATCATGCACCCTATCCGAATCGGAACCACAATCGACATCATTCGGCAGAACATCATTGACTTCATCGGCGATGTCATTATTACCCCCTTCCTGTGTAATATGCTCTTCACCATGACTGGTCCAACATGCATGCCCTTTTTTTGAAACCCCTTGAATCAAGTGCGTTTTAATTTGCGCTCGGTTCTTAAACATCTTTAGATTCTCGCAGACAGTGCATGGACAATACATATATTCCACCCCCTTATTCAACATATCCTCCTCAAAAAAGCAAACATGTCATTAATGTACTCTTCACTCATACGATTCCCAGCGTACATCTAACTTCGATCCTACGTTATTACATAGGAAGAGGTTGACCTAGGCACGCGAGGAGTGAGGAAGTGATGTGATCGTTCGCTGGCATCGGCCATGTTAATGTGGAGATGGCGGAGAGCTAGCAAGCGCAACAACTGAAGTGGGCACAGGAGTCGGCTTGGGCGGCGAGGAGTGAAAGGAGGCGAGCGCTGTGCGGAGATATGCGTGAGAGGAAGGGAGACAGGAGGGGTTGGTGGCTTGCGCGGCGGTGAATATGAGAAAGCGAATGCGGTGGGGAGATGTACGGGGAAGGGAGGCGGAATCGATTAAATAGTGTAGGCCCACTTATTAGCGCAAATGGAATGTGAGAGAGAGCAACGTAATGAGGGAAGGAAATAGACAACTGCACCACTCACTCTCACTTTTAAGTAGTAGAGATTATTATATTTTTTAAAAGTAATAAAAAAAATCACACAAAATGTTATTACGTGACAGCCAGCACGGCCAGCAAAGGCCCGCATACTGGGTTGGTCATAACATGCCCAACTAATTACATTGGCCTATTTTCCACTTCCACAAGCCCAGGATGTGATGCATGTGCTGGTCCTCCTCACGGCCGGCCCATATGTAGCCCACTCCATAGTTACGAACTTACGACTCCTCTTGTGGACCAAAGACCAGAAAGTCAGGGGCCACGCGGAAAACCCGCTTTCCGTGGGCTCCGTTCACGCACCTCTTATCATCTCGAACGTCCACCGTTCCATCGGACGTATAAGGTTCTCCTAGCCACGGACCGTGTCCACCCAGGGCGCAGTAGGCCGCGTGCACCTGGCTTTTATGCTTTGGTGTCAGATGGTCAACTCCGATTCAAAAAAATAAACCAAAACCACTGCGCCACTTCCACTCCTGACGCCGCGTGCTCCGCCTCGCCGGAACCCTAGGATTCTTGGCGGCCGCCCGCTGGAGACGCGGCTGCCGCCATGACCGGGTATTGCGTGCTCCTCCTCGATTTGTTCGTCTAGCGCTTCCCCCCGCGATGATCATCCGGCGATTCGGTTCGGCCGGGTGGAATGTGATTTGTCTAGGTCGGGAAAGGCGGTGCCGCCTTTCTTTCTTTTGGTTGGACCTGGGCAGGATGTAAAGGAGGCGTACAGTGTCCTTTCGTGTTTGAGAGTTTTGGGATTAAGATCCCCCCTAATCACTACTGATTTGTGCGATTCGGTGAATGCACGATTTGGGCGTCGGAGTTGTTGGATTGCGTTGGGTGCAGTTGTTGTGCTGCAGTTATAAACTGGACGGTTCTTGTGAGCGTCCTGCGCTTTTTTATTGGTTTAGATGAAAACAGCAGTCTTTTCTTGTTTATGAGGTCCGGTGCGAGGATCGCGTCGAGCATTTTGTGGTATTGCGTCTTGATTCGGTGAATCTGTAGCGTTGTTGCTTCGATTTGGGATTATAGGCGGGATCTTTTTGGATGCTGCAGCGTCGATTGTTGGATTGCATTGCTATTTTGTCGTTTTGCAGTTAAGTTTGAGATCTCTAGCAGAAGGATGACGTTTCTGCATTGTTTGTGGTTGAAAGGACACATTTTTTTTTGCCATTTCGGGTAGCAGTACGTATGCAATTTGTTCTGTTAAAAAACATCCACTTCTGGTAGGAAGAGTGGAAGTGTTACTTCAAAGGAGGCATCTTATTAGTTGTTATGGGGATTTTACTTGCTTGAGTATACTGAATTTGAGTTCAAAATAGAGATTGCTGTCGTATACTCATATCCATCTTTAAAGTTTGAGAAGCCATCTTTTTGCCCTTGGCAATATGGTGAATAAGACCACCGTATTTAGTTTCTGTATTATTGTGATCAGCATTGCATGTAAGGTTAACCTGAGCTATTGTTGTTGGTTGTTAGTTTTTACCAGTGTCATGGACTCATGGTTCCTGGGTCAAATTGCACCTCTCCGTGTTTACAAAAGAAGGTTAAAGGCTTTCAGACTGTGTTTGGGTTAACAGAGCTATGTTTTGAATTTATGTTGTAGTTTGGAAACCTGATGCTTGATCAATATTAGCATGAGAACAATTCTGAGAAAGCATGCATTAGTGTTGTTCATACGGATTGTAATTGTGGTGTGTTTTCTAGATTCCAAATTAAATTCAGCCTGTACCTCCTCTGGATTGATGCAAGCTACGAAAAAGGAGGAGGGTTGTGTTAGGCTCGGCGAGTCAACGTAAAAAAAAATCACCTTTTCATGGAATGAAACCCAAAAGACCTTGAGGAGGTTTTATTCCTAGCCTACCCTAACTTGTTTGGGACAAAATGCTTTGTTATTGTTGTTGTGCGTCCACTAGATTGATGGGATCTGTTTAATGAAGCTATCTGCCTTCCTATTACCTGCATCTGGTCTCCTTTTGGTTAATGCAGTTGATAGATGCTTAAATACGGGATTGAAATTCAGGTGATGCTGTTAGTGTTGTAGAATAACTTTGCTTTATTCATCTGTCTGAACTTTATTGTTAATATTTTTTGCAGGACATCTTGGCTAATTGATAGCCAAAGAATTGCGTCAAAAATAAAAAATGCTTCTGGATCATTGGATCCCAGCAAACAAAAATGGATGAGCAACCCAACTAAGGAGTGCCCAAGGTGCAACCACATCATTGATAATAGTGATGTAAGAGCTGTGCATTTCTGTTGTGTGTAATTGAGTTGGCTGCAGTGTTTTTGTTACATCATTTTCATTTCATTGTTACTATGCCTGATTCATACTTATTTTTAATCAAGGGTTAAATAATCAAACCACATATTAACATTTAACCGAGTAGTACTATTGTTGCCCAGCTTTTTGTTCATAGATTGGTCTATCTTAATAAGCCAATCACTTGTTCCTAAAGCTGGAGTGGATTTCTGTTGACTGCGGCTCTTTTCTTCCAGATCAAGTGTTGTGCGAATGTATTATTTCTAAAGTTCTTTGAGTTTCGTGTGTAAGAAAGGAGCTTTATTTGCAGATACTTTTTAGATCTACCGATCAATATTAATTAGTAATGTCCAGTAAGGTGCTATATAAGTGCAACCCTCTGATGAATTAAGGTTTTGCTGCAGGTTGTTCACCAGTGGCCTGGTTTGCCTAAAGGTGTAAAGTTTGATCCATCTGACCAGGAATTGCTTTGGCATTTGCTGGCAAAACATGGCAAATCAGGTGCAAAACCTCATCCATTCACCGATGAATTTATTCCAACAGTTGAGGAAGATGATGGCATCTGCTACACTCACCCACAGAAACTTCCTGGTACCCCTTCACTCCCGAGTACCCAGATATCTCCTGCCTTAAAAAAATAGATAGCTTGCATACAGTGAAAGAATATATGTTTTTTTTTGTCATTTTATGGAATTTTCCTGTATTGATGTTCTGAATATGAGTAAGAAAATGACATTTTTATTTTTCATATAATAGTAAACCATAATGTCTTCATTTTATAGCTTTTGTCAAATGCTTGCCTATGTTAGTTTTTCCCACTAGTATTTAATTTTATTTTTCTTCATCTCACCCTAGGACCAGCATTTTTTCCAAGTCTAGCAGTAGTGCTGGTGTGGCAGTATGGCTACCAATTTTACTTCTATCTATTCCTTAACTTCCCGCTGTGTCACCAGGGGCGGAGCTTCTCTAGGGCCATGGTCCGCTCACCCCTATGAAAATTAAGCTTCTCTAGCGCTAAAGCCCCCCCCTATGAAAACTAAGCTTCTCTAGCAACAATGTACAACTCTATATGACTGGTTGCATTTTCTGAACTGGTTCAAATATGCCATTCCACTTTCTTTTTTGAAACAGTATTTCACTTTCTAAATTCTAATAGGTACAGTTTTCATTTTCCAACTCTTCTGCGTTTCTTTCCTGTTTTCTTGAATTGACTTTATCCTTTTCAGGTGTTAAGCGAGATGGAAGTGTATCACACTTCTTCCACAGAACATTTAAGGCCTATAACACTGGGACTAGGAAGCGTCGAAAAATAAACACTGACAATCTTGCCGATGTGCGCTGGCACAAGACGGGCAAGACAAAACCAGTAATAGTTGATGGAAATCACGTTGGCTGTAAGAAAATAATGGTGCTGTATATGAGTACTGTGAAGGGTGGGAAGCCCGAGAAGACTAATTGGGTGATGCATCAGTACCATCTAGGCACTGGGGAGGATGAGAAGGATGGTGAATATGTCGTCTCTAAATTATTTTTTCAGCAACAGTTTAAACCAGGGGAGAAGAATGCACAAGAGTTGACCGCCGCAGATGCTTTGGAAACTGTAGCTGCTGAAACAGATCTTCCCGACCCTCCATTGCCCCTGGAAGAGCATGCTAGCAATAGTTCTCATGAAGAAATTCTTCAGAACAATGAACATAACACTGTCCAGGTAGTTTCACATTCATGTTTGCTTTATTTCTTCTTCCGTTTCTTTTTATTTTTTCTATGTGCATCAAACGTTCCCAGGCAAGTCGAACTAGCAAAGGAAACACATAAACTTGTTTATGTTAATTGAAAAGGGAAGTGATAAAAGTAGTGGCCTTTTCTTTTATTGATGTGCAGGAAAACGGGAATTCTGAAATAAACATGGAAGAAAATGCTGTTGAAGAGAATGCTGGCCATCTGTCCTCTGAAAAACCTGAGGATGGAGATAATCCCTCGTCACAAGATCCGAAATGGTGGGAAGGCGAATCCCAGTTTCTGTTAGACTCTCAGCAACTGGCAGAAGGGCTAGCAATCTGTGACGAGTTCCTTCAGAGTCAGAGCCAGACCTCATCCGTCGGTGGAGATGAACCCAATACGATCAAGCCTCGCCTGGCTGTTTATGCCCAATTGCCAGTAGAGGACTTGAAGAAGGATCTGGAAGAATGTCAGAAGTTGGACCCTTCAGATAGTGCAAATCTTGATCTTGAAAACACACCTGAATTTCGACTGAGCCAAATTGTACGGTTCTGATGTCTTGAACAATCACCCGTTATGTTACCCGTTTTTTTACTAAACTTGTTCCCTAATTGCAGGAATTTTCACAGGACAGCTTTATGACGACATGGGCTGGTGGCAAGATGATTGATTGAGGTGGTTCCAAGGCACTGTCAGCTTTGTTCTGTACATGAGGAAACAACTGAAGCCTTTTTGCGAGACAACAGTAAGGTGATGTCCATCACCAACTATGGTTGTCAGCCTCTTGCTCTCATGCATGTGACTGTAAATTATAAAGAAGGCCATGAAGTGTCATGCTGTGCACTGGTGACTGTTCAGTGTGAAATAACCTTTGTCTGGCAGCATGTCTTTGTAAATTATAATGGTAAATTGGTAACTGCCTCATTTTGGTTGGCCATCCTGAATGATATGAGCCTTTCGTCAGTTATATAGGTGGTGTTCAGTTCGGTTTATTTTTGGTGGCTTATGGTCGAAAACATCAGTAATGGTGAAAAAACACCATGGTGACAGAGCCTTATTCAACATAATTAAATTTAAAAAAATTGAAAAATATAAAAAATTTGTTAGCCCATCACAGACAACGCAAACGAATACGGGAAAAAAAAGAACCGGCAAAAAAGCTTAAAAAAGCTAAAAATTCAGAAAAAGACGAAATTATGAATAGTGTAAAAATAAGCCAGAAGCTTAAGCCATATTGAGCGGTGCCATATGCTGAATTTGACTAGTCTAATGAAGTTGGTGTTAATAACGTTAGCTATCATGGTACGGCCTCGTAGATGCGGAAGATCATTCTGTGGTGCTCGCTTACAAATAACACGCCTGCCCTGATTTAGCGAGGCTGAGAATTTCTTGCAAGCTTCATCTTGTAATAACCATAAGATAGAGATGGAAAGCAATACCTTTTCCTTGTCCAGCTTCATGCAACGTCTGACATTTCCTTGGGATATATATGAGCTTTGCGGATGAGCCTTCAGATAGGTTCGAATGGATTAGATTTAATGAGACTTGAGAGCCATGCTGGATAAATTCGAATGGATTTGGGGTGAATCCACATAGATCTTCAGGGATGCACAAAACACAGGCACCAATATTGTTTTACCTTATCAAAACTCAAATATACATAGGTGTATATCCATAGTTTAAGTCAATGACTCTACATGTGTGGTGATATGTACGCTCATCCTGATCAATCTTGTTTTAGGCTCTATTCTTTTCGACTTCTAAAAACTATTTTTTAGTTTTTCTACAGTAATTAACTTTTAAACGAAGTATCTTTTTAAGATAGAATCTACTAGTTAATTATAGTATATACTGTACCGACTTTATTTACATCGGTAAAAACTACACGTAAGTTTCTGTTATTCTATAATCTCTCGCACGAATAACCCAAAAGCCACAAACCACAGCTAAAATTCACAAACGCAGTCAAAATCTACAAATCGTAGCAAAAAAGAACAGGCTCTTAGATACACCACTGGCTAAGATTGAATGTGAAAACAGGACTGTACCCAACCTATTTTCACTTTTATCCCTACAAGCTGTCAAAATGAAGTAATAGTTAGACATTTCCCTGTGGACTTGTTGGATAGGTGAGATCAATTCCGATCCTTCCGGAACAAACAAGCTCCGGGTGGCAATTTGCCTACTGAGGGGTAGGAATCCGCGGGGATAATCACCACTAGGCGTGCCGTAGGCCATCCTAATTCTCTAATCCTGAAGAACATCATCGTGTTTCAACACAACAATCTTTGACTACCCCAAATCTGGAGCTTGCGTAATTATGTTTCGCGGTCAGCACCCAAGGTGAGACGCATGCACCTAAATCTAACGCTATTTTACAAAGGTTTTGTTCCAAACAGTTTTTACTTATAGCTTCTAGCTTTCAGAAGTCAGAAGCTATTTTAAACGCATTGATTTTTTATATAGTTTTTTCTTTGTATTATTTGTGAAAATATAACAGATTTTTTTATTTTACCTTTTTTCTTTAATTAAATGATTTAATTAAAAATTAACAGTCGCTACACTGTTTGTTTTAACTAAAAATCAACAGACATAACTTAAAACGATCGACAGAAACCGTTTTGTAAGGGGCCAAAGTTTCTTGCTGCATTTTTATTTTATTTTGAGACGAATTTACTACTACTGTTGGTACAGGTTTTCACCTGTCGTCGGCTCGTCGCGCATACGTGCGGGGAAAGGCAAAAATATTCCGGTGGGCCCAGGAGTCCAGGACCGGGAAGAACCACACGCTGGGGCCCACACGCATCGCAGGCACGCAACCGTCCCACGTAGAATAAGGAAACGGCCCGGCCCGTGTTGTAGCGCAGCGCGGGGCGGCCACCGTTACGGCGCACAGAATTCTTCGCCCGCACGGTATCCAGGTCCACCTCAGCTCCTAACCCTTTCTTCGCTTGGCACCCTACAAGGGGCTTTTATTGGAGAGACGTCCCTGAAATTTTCTTCTTTTCTCATTCGGGAATTAGGGGCCCTTTTCAGCAAATAATATTTGTTGCAATAAAGTGGTGATATATGTTACAGGGGAAATAATACTCCGGGAATTAAGGCCCTCTGAAAAGTAGCATAGTGTTTATAAAGCAATGCAGGGAAACTTGGAAACTGTAAAAAAAAAAAAAAGCTGAAACATGCTAACTAATTTTCGATCACGGGTGATATATAGATCAAATAGCTTGTGTTTGTATGGCTGCGAAGTATATCATCGGATAATGCTAGAAAAATGTCGAATGATTTCTCACCCCTAAATCAATTATATTACTCAACTTCGGATCGGCACCAAGATTCATGCACGATGCACCTGACGACTCATCCTCGTCACTGGTGACAACGACGTCTCCGATGACGCCAACGTGACCTGAGTAAGCGGTAGGGTT